>JAYKKM010000265.1:1012500-2257500 GCA_035772405.1 Chrysogorgia sp. JL179-B06
ATCTTATTTCGTTTAATCCATGAGCAAAGACTGTCAAAAGAAAGCTATATTATACCGTTGATTGGTGTGGTTTTTCCGCTTTAAAGTATAAACGTACTATTCGTGCAAACGTTCAACGGAGCACAAAATGCAGACATCTTCTATATTGGCTGACTGGCTGGCTGGCCGAATAAACGAAATAAAAATGCATAAATTGTGTAATTAGCGTCGTCGAGCCAACATGATCTGCATTTCAAATCACATCTCGGTCGTCTGTCTATTTGAAATATTCATTAGCCATCGATACTATAATTCGTACCTTTTAATTATCTTGATCAACGCACCTCGACGGCAACAAAATGAGAGACGCCATTGGTCGGGTTGTGCAAACAAAACTGGCTGAAACTTGATTGTATCATAAGGTATGACGAAGATACTGCTTTTCAATACTCTATTCTTTTATCTATTTCTTTTTATCTATTTCATCTATTACTTTAACGAATATACTTAACTTTTATGAAAATATATTTTTATCTATCTCTATAAAAATAGTCGCGGGCTCGTTAGTCAACAAAACATTTCCAAGATTCACGAAATTTCCAAGGTTCACGCGCTCCGAAACCATTGCCATGGACTGATTCCCTAGCCCAAAAAGTTAGCCGCATTTTCATAATAATAGTGTGTCGATAACTTTAGGTTACCGATAAAGAAACTCTCTCTTTGGTCAACTTTGTCATTTGTCGATGGAGAGTGGACAAGAAGACTACGGTAAACATTTGGACAATTATCATCTTTCTTATAGAAGGCCGCTTTAATAAGTTAGTGTGCTCTTTCGATGAAAGAAAGGGAATAAGGTATAGCTTTGAGTTTCAAATTTACAATGGTCGTTGCGTGTAATACATACATGCAGGTCTTGGGGTAAATTGTCATGCAGGGCAAATATTTGTGTTTTTAAAAAGTTTGCTTAATTTTCAATTCTCTTAACTGTGTCACTGGAAATCATGTCACCGGCGTTGTTGATTCCTTCGTTGGCGGTGGACGAACTTGAGAAGTGGATTGAAAACGTTGGTTCAATGGTCCACCGCAAGATAACAACCCTGGCTTCCTATAATAATAATATTTAATAATATTCAGTGACTCTATAGGAAGAAGTTAAACAATTTGAGAAAAACTCGCAAACGGATGGAAAAATATGAGATAAGGCGTAAAAATGTATTCTGTTTCTGCTCAGCGCGCGCGTCATCTTTGACTGTGATCAAAACCGCTGATCAGTTGCGTGTTTGTGGGCACGGACACCCTGTTGAAACGTTTGTTCTGTTAATTCGTGTGGGTTTAATATGCCACTGATTTCATTGTGAATTGTCTGCGGGGCAAAAATTGAACGTCCTTTCGGCATTTTCCCTTGTGATAGATCGTCTAGTCTGTCGATGGAACTTTGACATCGGGCACTTTACCTTCAAAATAAAAAAATGGGAAAAAAGCCGCGTCGCCGCGTCAATTCTGGACCCACTGACCAGAAACAGAAAACTTTTTTGGCCTAAAGGGTGTGACATACTAATTAGTCAGACAATAAAAATGCGTTATATCCTTACGAAGTCAAATTCTTGTCGTTGTGCTGTCAGCCACACCTCAAATCTTACATACTGAATGTCGATAATACTCAGAGCAGCGTTGACCAGTTGGGTAAGTTAACATTAGCTCCAATCTATGAGAAGAGAAACTAACTTTAATTCCCTAACTTATTCATAAACAACAAAACGAAAAGTAGCATCGAATATTAATAACAGGGCATCTTTTCGTGCACTGAACAGACAATAACTACGCATATATACGTCAAACGATTATAGGATATAGATAATCTCTCCTCCGCAGAGGCTTCCAATGTGGTAGAGGGGGTAATGTTTCCTTATCCATTACTCTCTACCGCATTCCTTATCCCAACCCATTACCCCCTCGGAAACCTCTGCGGAGGAGAGTGATATAGATAGATATGATTACGACCAAACAAATATTAACTTTAATATGTAGATTTTTGTCTGAATACTGCCTCCTTCGCAGGCCCTCGCAGCATCATGGGAAGGTTAGTTGTAGTTTGGCGAGGGCCTGGCAAACAAAATGGCGTCCGATCCCATCATCCCTTATTCATGACAATAGCGTGGATTTAGTCTATTGTGCAGGATTCCTATAGCTCTTTCATAATGGTGACCAAATTAAATATTATTTTATATTCATTTAAATTAGCCTTTCTGACCATCTTCGTGTGTCTAAGGCCCTGTTTACATGAAGCGGATTGAGTGTTCAAGTCAAATCTCCCATGTTGTTTCTCCTTGTTGTGTTTACATGAAGAAGATTGAAGTTTTCGATCTGATCGAAACGGATGGCTGAAGTCAATCCACGCAGTTGAGTGGATTGACTTGACGTATTCAGGCCTCAAAAAGTACGCATGCGCGGTTTGAGGCCTGCTGCCAAACGGATTCATGTAAACAGGTGCCCGGATTGACTTCGTCCGCGTTTTTCGATCCGATTGGACTGTCAATCCGCTTCATGTAAACAGGGCCTAATGGCGGAGCGCGTTAATGCTATTTATAGAACCAAAACTCAGACAAACAAACCAAAATTGAATCTCAAGGGATTCCTGAATAGCATTTTCTATTGTTGGGAATGCAAGAATAAACAAGAATAAATTATAGACTCAGACAAACATACATACTGACGTCATTACCGCGCTTCGCTATTCTTAAGAATTTTCGCTTTGTAACGAGGCCAGAAAGGCTAACTTGCATGCGTATAAAAGCATATTTAGACTGGCCACCATTATGAAAGAGGTCTATACACACTATTGCGAAAGATTTCTTTCCATTTTCAATCACTCAATGACGTCAAAAATTAATGGAGCGACTGCAATCTCCCGTTTTTACCAAAAACACGAGAAATCTAAAAAGATTAAAGGAAAACTAATACATGGATATTAGTATTTAGTTCTTTGTCGCCTTGCATGAAAATGGTTTCATGCAAGGCGACAAAGAATTTCATTTAAGCAACTTTGTTTTTGAGGTTGATGACAATTACTTTCACTCCGGGGAGTGCAATTAATGTCACCATGCAACCAAGGTCGGCGAAAATGGCCCTGGGATCGGCTGGTCGTTGGCTTGTCATAAAACTCAATTAATTCAGCCGAGTATAATTTATTCATCTAAATCTGAATGCTGTCTTCAAATTTTACACAAGACGTTATTAACAGGAATCCCTCCGGCTTCTGATTGGCCGATAAAATTAGCACTTCCGCATAAATTTAGCACTTCCATATATTTATAACACAGAGCTAAAGACGACGACGCTTTGATTCTGGATAGCGTCAAACTTGTGCAGCAAACTCTTTCAAGGTACATAATACTACATTTCAGAATTCAGATTCCCGATAATTATTTTAAAAGTATTCATAATTTTGCCGGCGATAATTTTGCGGAAGTGCTAAATTTATCGGCCAATCAGAAGCCGGAGGGATTCCTGTTAATAACGTCTTGTAATTTTACAGCAAATTAGAAGGGATAGCTTTCGCTAAATTGGATATATGCTTCTTAATACCTTTTGTAAGAGATAACCATGGATGTATGGTGGATTATTAAGCTTGTTAACTGCGTTTATGCCGATGAATGCTGACATGAATAACTCGGAAGAGCATTGAATATTTCTCAATTATTCAGGTCAACAAAGTAGACAAAGGCAATGGAACAAAGACCACAAAAATGATCATATCTAAACACCCAGAAATTATGGGTGTCATGTGACCAGCCGATGGAGGCAAAATGCCCTGGGAACGAAGGTTGGTCATCATGGAAACAAAAACTCAAAATGGCCGCCATTTGTTTTGAATCATTTCGCAGTGCTTGGTTATTACAGTACCCTGGGTGCCAGAGGTTCTTCTTCGCTCGTTGGGGGATAACGGGGGCACGTGAGGATGCGGGGCGGCAAAAGTGGGCGGGCGAAACTGGGAGGCGAGCGCGAAGAACCTCTGGAACAGTTCGCCGTGTTTTACCGTTTTGATTGACATTCCAAAAGACTTGTCTATCAGTCATTAGCCAATAAAATGTTTGCTAACACGTGTCTGATCCGTGATTAGTGAAACATTTGAGTGATGGTATTTAGAGAAAATTATGTCAATTTCAACTAAATAAACAAAAAAGATTTGTAAACAATAAATATTGCCGAGTTTGTGGCGAGGTTTTATTACACAGTGGTTGCTTCAATATCTTCACCGAAAAGTCAGAACAGCCTCGACTTGCAAGCTGCTCGAAAGTGAAGTTACAGAATCAACGGGATCTGACCTTATCTGCAAGAAATGCAGGGCATTAAAATAGCGCGTAGACAACAAGATCTGACAACAACCTGACTGATGTTTCGCGTAGCCAAATACAAGCCCGACGTTCACTCTCTTTGGAAGCCGCCAACAATAAAGAAAATGTGGTGCTGTCGACGTCCACTGGAACAAATATTGACGGGTGAATTTTGTGAGATCTTGTTTCTTCGCGTTTTATTTTAATACACGTACTCAACTCATCAAGATCTTTGAGAGACTGCAGTCTGCAGTACACATTCTGTTGATTGCATTTTCTGAAAAAAACTGTACTAATAAGTTTAAGTTTATATTGTTATATAACGGTAAGTGAGCTTGTTCTTCTGGTTCTGAAAAAGCGATCCATTTTATTCGAAGGCGGCGTATAGTGAAGCAAGAGGTACGCGCGCGCAAGCACATTTTGGTATTATACCAAAAATATGTCAGTGTAAACCGGGAGTTCGTTTGCTTATATACTCTACTCTTTTAACTCCATCTTATATATTATTTCCTGTGCTTGTCGGCTTTATTTGCGTCCACTGGATGCACTAGTGGATTTATTATGTGAGTGACAACGTAAGCATAACCGAAATACGCAAGCACAAGTCCCCGCAAGCATATAAACTTTAATACCATGACTTTAATATGTCATGATCAGGTGGGCAAATTGAGAATACATAGTTTTTTCTGTTTGTGCGGTCCACTAGCATTTTGGTTGTGCAGCCGTGTACTTGACTCGTGTTGGATTCAACCAGGTGTATATTATGCAGATATACATTTCAGATCAGTACTATTGCACAGTACACACTACAATTGCATTGAACATGACAAATCACTGGACAAAATATATCTTCAGAATCTGTAATTTTCTGTAGCGGTGTTGAGCAGACAAAACTAATATGCCGCTAGCAAAATCAATGAAGCCATCGCGACAAAGCAATTGATGTGTTTGTCTTAATTGAAAATCAAATCCATCACCCCAAAAATAAACTTGATTCACTTGTACTTTAATTGGCTCGCTATTTACACCTTTTTCATTGTCTTCTCGATCACAATAGATTTCATTTTATTGCACGCAAGGCATAAGATTGATATTCCTTGAGCCGTTTTTGTGCAACTTGGGTAGTCGTAGCCTGGATTTTTCTCGTGAGTCGTTGCGAGAAAAATCCACACCGAGAGTCTTCCCTTTCACAAACAGTTCCAACAACATAATTATCTTCACCCAGTCACTATCTTTCTGTAATACATGTACACGGTCCCAGCCATCTCACCTGTTCTGTTTCGCAATCTTGAGCTCCATAAAGGTCACAAATCACCCCTGGCAGTTAAAAGGGTGTTAGTATCCCCATTAACCTTTTCACTGGCAGAGTTACAGACATCCTTTTCTAAGATATTTTACCCTCTAATTTTACTTGTCAAGGTGAAAGATATTGTGAGTTTATAACTTATGAGGTAATTAAATATTTGAATTATGTGTGTACATCCTCAAATAGACTGCTTTCTGTCTAGCTTCTTGTAAATTTTACTATTTGAAAGCACATACATGTAATTATAAAACTTACAGCAAATCAAAAACTTCTTTGTCTTAGACAAAATATATAATCTGTTTACATAAAGGAAAGCTGGAATACTAGCGATTTCTCAAAACCTGTTGGCAATATCGCGAAGACGTCTTGGCGCTGGATGAGATGGAACAGCGCATCACTCTGATATTCGTTCAGCCTCGTTACACCAGCAAATCCCTTCAAAACACTATCAACAGCATCAATGAAATCAAAGGCATATTAGAAAAAATAAACACAAATTATGTAAATATGAGTATTAAATCAGGCCGATCGCGAACGTATTCTGAATGATGGTTTTTCTCAAAGCCACAGTGGTCCATGGCTTCATATAACCAATGAAATTCATTGTTTTCAAAAATCATGCTGTTAACCAATCAACGCTTTAGTCCAGATTCTGGACTAGTTTGGTCAATAAAGCATTTTGATTGGTTCGGCACGATCTAAAAACACGGCGAACTGTTCCAGAGGTTCTTCGCGCTCGCCTCCCAGTTTCGCCCGCCCACTTTTGCCGCCCCGCATCCTCACGTGCCCCCGTTATCCCCCAACGAGCGAAGAAGAACCTCTGGAACCCAGGGTATTATTACAGTAATTGAAAACTATATCGAAATATTTTAATACATATATTTAATACTATACATATATACGTACTGTTATCGCTCCTTTACTCCTTGCAAGAATAAGTTGCCAACTTTCAGGATGCCGATGGCGACTTTGCGCGATCCACAGCCCAGCTATGATATGCGATGCTAATTCCTGAGGAAACGCATTTGTATTTCTTATACCACGGTGCTCGACGGCACACATTCTGCGCTTCTTTGATTTTATTCTGGTGACAGCTGAAGTAAATAAATAGGAATTTGAAGGGAAAATGGTTTTATCTTTTACTTAGTTGAGTTATAAGAGTTGATCTGAGTTATGTGAGCTGAATCTGATGAGTTATATTGAAACAAATGAAAATAAAAATTATATATTATACCATAGCTTCTGATGCCAATGTCGTGTGTACCTTTGTCTGAGAATTTTCGCAGAAATCCGCCACTAAACACCCTTGAATAAGCAGAGGGACCTCGAGATTTTCGAAGAAGAGGACTGAAGTAAAGAGTAAAGCTACTTCATGCCAAGTAGAAAGAGCAAGGCCGCTGTTGAAGCCGCAAAAACCAAAATCAAGAAAGTTGTCTGACTCGGAAATCAATGCTTGAAGAGCGGTTTTGCATATGGGATGTTTGGCGGAAAGGTTGGAGGTGAGCGTTAGCGAGATAAAGTAAAAACTCATGGGATTACTAGCCCATAATTATTTTTGACTTTGAGATTATGTCAAAATACACTGTTTAAATGTCCATTAAATGTACTGCTAACAGCAAATTCAGGGTGTGCGACGGAGGGGACTGGGGATCATTTTGATATTCTTAAATTAAAATGATATGATTGTCGGATTGGACATGGCGGGCGAGGGGTTATTGCGTATACGTATTTCTAGTAAGTAACTTTAAGAATGTATTGTTGTAAGAGCAATTGAGACTATTGTCCAATGTTCTTTAACGTCCCTAATTGAAGAGCGGATACTTACTGTATGGAATCAAGGAGTTTATTAACTTCGTTTTCGGAATTCGTGATCTTCCGTTGAGCGGCATCGATCTTTTCATTAACCGAGCGGGCGCCGTTTCGTATGCCCTGTGAGGCTCGTTGCTTGATTTTGGTGAATAAATCGTTTTTCATTTCACCCTTCACGTGCAACTTTGGACTAGTTGATTTGTATTCCAAATCAACCAGAAGATAGACTTGGAAAATATTCCACAAGTTCAAGTGCGCGTCGAAGAAGAGTTTCTCTGTGTTGATGGTCAACCGGACTGATGCAGTTGCTCCAAACAATTATTACACATAAGTGCATTAAACGACATATAAGTGGGCGATATAGGTGGATTTTGGGGTTAGGTGAGGATGAGGGTGACTATACAGGTGAGAATGAGAATGTGAATAACGGGTGAAATTGAGGAGGAAAATGAGGAGGAAAATGAAGAAGATTAAGATGAAGATGAAGATGAAGACGGAGACGGAGACGGAGATGACGATTATATGACGACGGAGATGAAGACGAAGATGAAGATGAAGATGAGGATGAAGATGAAGACGGAGATGAAGACGGAGATGAAGATGAGGATGAAGATGAAGATGAAGACGAAGATGAAGATGAAGACGGAGATGAAGACGGAGATGAAGATGAGAATAAGAGTGAGGACGAGATTGATGGTCTAGGAGTCGAGTGAAATGAATCTCCAAGACGGTGGAGGATGGGTCAGCGGTGTCGACGCAGAGTGTGACGCTAGCATCGAGTGCTTCCCGACCTGGTGGTGTGACCCTGATTGAACCAGTTAAGCCAAAGCTTGGTGCCAGACTGACAACGTTGATGCCAAGATGGCAACCGAGGCGGTAGATTTTGAAATGTTTAATGTCGAATGGTTCGTCCCATTCTCCCTCCAACAGCAGGGAGATGGTGACGGTTCCACCGAAGGTGATCTAAGGTAAACACCAATGTCAGTATGTTGCTTGAACATTTATACATATGGACATTAACATGAACGTGAACAAGAACATGAACATGGACGTGGACGTGAACCGGTACATGGACGTGGACATAGACGTGGACGTACCCATACAATCAGATGACAAGAACATGCGAATGTACAAACAATAACTTACTGTTAACTCTCCGGTGAATTTAAACTCGACGTTCTCTAGTGTAATACTGAACACCAAATTCAGACCAATCAAACGTTTGCTGATCACCAACCCCATCGAGACAAACTTTCCCCCATTGTTCCCAAGAGGAATACCACCGCTCCCGAGGTTGGGGAAAGATATTCGAACTTCGATAATCGATTTCCCTGCCGATTTCACTAACAACTTGCCCATCAAGTTATCTTCGCTTGGAGTGAATCTGGCATACAGTGTCAAACCGCTAGGTAAGTTATCGTTGTTTGGCGCGTAGTCCTGGAACACAGGTTTGGTCCATTCGTATGGCGCTAGGGCGAGCTCTTCGCTCATGTAAATCACCGCGAGATCAGTCAACCCTAGATCACCAACGAAGCTTGCTTCGGAAATATCGGAGGTGGACTGAACTACGAACGCTGCCACGACTGCTGTCTTACCTTGTGAACTGACTATCCCGATCTCGGCTTCGCTGTTTCCGAACAAATTTGTGGTGGCTGCGAAACTGAACGATTTCGCTTCGGTTGTGCGGTCAAGCCGGAACGAGAGCGCTGGATCGGATAAACTGAATCCATAGATAAGCGAAGGAAGGTTGTCTGGATTGATATTAATCATGTTTAGTAGATCAGCGATCGACACGGAACATCTCGTGCCGGACGCCTTGATTTCGATCAGATCGCTACCGAAAACGGTAGCGACTAAAATCTTACAGGAAGATATGACAATACTGCAGCGAATTCCGAATTCCCAGGTTTTCTTACTTGAATCTCTCTTCATTCCTGCGTCAGCCAGATTGTCAACCTCGAATGTCGCCTCGACGTTACCGACGCTGATGTTTCCGAAAAGGTACCACACTTGCGGAATGCTTGCTTTGACGGAAACCTTGTCGAGTTCCCCAGCGTTGTTGAACGCAAGAGCTATTAGATCTAATTGGATCTGAGCGACCAGCTCGGTCAAGTCGTCGGGGAGGGAAAACCCAAAGGCGGTCGCGACGTTTGCGATGCCGAAATTGTTGAATGTAAAAGTAATCTCTTCGTTGGCGAAAGGGAATGGGATTCGAATGTCGACGTTCGGCGACGCGTCCATGCCCGAACCTATGAGAACCTTTCCAGCAATCAATCCCGACGTCTTGCTTTCCTCCCCTTCGGGCTTACTCCAGTTCATGTCGAACAATAGGTTGGAAATCGTGATCAACGCATTGAAGAGCACAATAGGCTGGTTCATTCTTAAGCTCAAGTCGAGACTCGACATGCTCCAGCCACCGTCAAATTTCGTAGCAGTAACATCAAAACGCGTCAAACCTATCGAGAGGGGATCGAATTCAATGAATCCAGGCCAACCGACAAGTTTCATGTTTTGGTTATCGTCGACAGAGGTGATATCTTCTGCTTGAGAGAGAAAAGCCTCGACTACTTTCCCCATCGTGAGTTCGCCCGGTTGGGACACGGTGAGACCAAGTTCAGTTGGCGCAATCAGAATAGATGTCGTGACGTAGACATCAACTACTCGGATCTCGAAAGAGACCTTGATTCCTTCGCTATAGGGGATTGCGAACATCTCCTGGGAAGCTATATCGAGTGGGGTCAAGGGAGTGCCTACCTCTTGCGTCGAGATGGTCAACGCCAAGTTTCGTATAAGCGGTACCGCAGTGACGTCCATGTCGAACAGATCTTTGAACATCTTCGAGATGGTGAAGCTAGAGGTGAAGACAGCGATTGTGACGGTCAGCGGAGAGTCGTTGGGTTTGTTGAGAAGCACGTTTACGTCGAAGGGTTGCCAGTCGAGGATGCGTATTTGGCCGCCGAACAAAAAGCCGTATCCCTCCGTGAATGCGGCTCTCATTCGCGGCTTCAGGATGGCGAACGAATCGAATTTGGCGTCCGTGAGCTTGCCTTGGAGGGGGGTCGTCGGAAGAAACGAGTCTTCGGTGTTGAACATATTAGATATATCAGTCGCTGTCACGTTAGCCACGGTAGAAGCGGATAAGAACGAATGATGATGTCCTCGAGTACCAAGAACGTACCCATGTCGAAGTTCCCTACGTCGTCTGGGAGAATGAGTTGCAGGAGGGTGGCGATGTTGCATGATGCAATCAGCTGGCGTAGAACTGATTTGGTAGGTGGTGTCCGCCTTGGAGGCGGTGGCAGAGCATTCGTCGTTGATCTTAAAGGCACCCGTGAGGGGAGTGGGGCTTGTTTGAAACTGTTCCAGCGTTGGAAGGGGAAGAGTTGCTGTTGAGAATGAATAGGGAAAATATGGCACTTAAAATAGTGACTGAATAGTCCAAACACACCCTATGTGAAATTGGAATAATTTAACACATGAAATACATAATTAACATTCAAGATGACATGGTTCAAATTTTCATGCATGAACAGTTAATTGCCTTTTCTGGCCGAGGAAATATTTTCATAATATGAGTCAGTCCGGTTTAATTGGCAGGCTATACAACTTATAACACCGTCCTATGCTGATCGAAAAAGTTCCTTCTCACCTTCGCCTGGATCAGTCGGATTCGCACCTCCACCTGAGTTGGTTGGATTCTCACCCCCACCTGTGTTGGTTGGACTCACACCTCCAACTCACACCTCCACCTGTTTTGGTTGGATTCTCACCTCCAACTGTGTTGGTTGGATTCTCACCTCCACCTGTTTTGGTTGGATTCTCACCTCCACCTGTTTTGGTTGGATTCTCACCTCCACCTGTTTTGGTTGGATTCTCACCTCCACCTGTTTTGGTTGGATTCTCACCTCCACCTGTGTTGGTAGGACTCACACCTCCACCTGTTTTGGTTGGATTCTCACCTCCAACTGTGTTGGTTGGATTCTCACCTCCACCTGTTTTGGTTGGATTCTCACCTCCACCTGTTTTGGTTGGATTCTCACCTCCACCTGTTTTGGTTGGATTCTCACCTCCACCTGTTTTGGTTGGATTCTCACCTCCACCTGTGTTGGTAAGACTCACACCTCCACCTGTTTTGGTTGGATTCTCACTTCCACCTGTGCTGGTAGGACTCACACCTCCAATTGTGTTGGTTGGACTCACACCTCCACCTGTGTTGGTTGGATTCGCACCTCCAACTGTGTTGGTTGGACTCACACCTCCACCTGTTTTGGTTGGATTCTCACCTCCAACTGTGTTGGTTGGACTCTCACCTCCAATTGTGTTGGTTGGACTCACACCTCCACCTGTGTTGGTTGTACTCACACCTCCAACTGTGTTGGTTGCACTCTCACCTTCACCTGTGTTGGTTGGACTCACACCTCCAATTGTGTTGGTCGGACTTTCGCCTCCAAGTGTGTTGGTTGGATTCTCACGTCCACCTATTTTGGTTGGATTCTCACCTTTACCTATTTTGGTTGGATTCACACCTGAATCTGTATTGAATAGATCTCCAACTACACCTGTGTTGATTGGATTCACACTTTCACCTGGGAGGACAACCTTACTGCCACCGCATAAAAGGTTTATTATATTATCCATGTGTGTAACAGCAATACCATCTTGTGCATCAACTACGTGTGCAGAGGAAGAAGACATTTTTATGAGATTTGATTTGAAGTCAAACCTCCGTAGTCCAACGGAAATACCAATAATCTTCACGTTCTTGTGCTTGAGGGCTTCAGCATATTGTGAAGCGCTTTTCGAATCTTTGCCAGTGTGACCATCTGTTATAAAGAGAACGACGTCTGGGACATCGCGTCTTGCGTTCAGTGGACTAGCCTTCGTAAAAATCTATACACGGTAATTTAAACAAAAAATTAACTCAGAGAGTGAAATGCTTAGCTGGAATTCAGAAATACGCAATAAACCAAGAGCCGTGTAAAAATATTAGACCGCCACTGGGGCGAACAAAATGTTAGTGACCGCCAACAATAGTCTTTCTAAAGACTACACCACGTCTATCAACCTCGACAAACATCTACTGATACTCTCATTCAAAAAGATGACCACCTCTGAGGCCGTCAAAACGTCAGTCATTCAAACTTCATTCTCGTTCCTTATTGGTCAACATATTCCAGTTAATTCTCAATGTCCAGCAGCTGTGACGTCATTTCCGTCGAATACTGTGAATTATTGCACGGAGGGTATTGCACGGATTATTGGACGCTGATGACGTCACTACCTCAAAGCGCGCGAAAATTACAAAAAAAAAGGCTTGCAGTAGATTTGCCTCTGTTGGCGAAGACAACAGTGACGATGAACACAACAGTGATGACAACGATGAAGACAACAGTGACAACATGAGTATAATAAAACAATTATTGAATTCGGCTTACGCGTGATATCAAGAATTATCCAGACCTCGGTCAATGTTACCCGCCTCATCCTTCGGCTTGGGAAATAATTACGAATTTTTGGTTGAAATCATCGTCGTCAACTCAAAACTCATCCCAGCTTACCGAGCTAGCCCGAGCTTACCGGGCCAACTCGGTTAACCGGGTCAACTCGCCTCATGTAATCGGTCCCTATAATAAAGGTTAATTATTAAACTATTGATTTTTATTATGTCAGTACCTTTTCGTTGGCTATCTTTAGAGCAGTAACAGGACTTTTGGGTTCACCAGCAAGTTTACCATAGTCTAAATCATTCAAATAGGTTTGCAGGTTTAATTCCTCCACGGCGATATCAAAATTAAACAAAACTTTCGTCTTTTCTGGCGAGCTGAAGGATATCATGGCGAGGTGCGTTCCTTGAGGACCAACATTCAAAGTTGGATTCTTGACGAGATTGTTTAGAAATGGTTTGACATTTTTCGAAAAGTCAGCGGTGGTTCTTCCGATACTGAATGATGCGTCCAATATGATTAACATATCCGTTTTACATAAATCTTTAAAAAACGTAATCGGAAATATATAAATAACGCAACGTAACGTAACGTAATAATAATAAAGACGTTTTAATTGAGCATTATACAATAGTCTCAATGCTCTTACAACAATAAAAGTTACTTTAGTTATTTTACCCCAAGAGCCTGTATTACAAGCTAGTACGTATTATAAAATCAAAACTATTACATGTATAACTAACAAAGCTATGCTAACTACAAAACTATTAATTTGAAAAAAGGAGTCTTAAGTGTTAACTTAAAACTATTTAAACAGTCAGTTGTCCCAATTTGCTCTGATAATGATTTCCACGCAATTAACTTACGTAACGTAACGTAATTTATTATATGGCACAAGCTACTTCCGGTGAAATTGCATGCTCTGATTGGCTGAGACACGTCACGTGCCGGTCCGTTATTTCCCGGTAATGGACCGTCCGGATTACCGAATTTGTCTAGCCTGCAGGCAACTCTGTGGCTTCTTTTTTCCGAGTCAAGTAGCTTCCAACGCTGTTTTGGCCGAGCTAGAGAATGCTGTCCCCTCTTCGTCGACCAATCCCTTCACAATCCCTATACTTCCCTGCAATCCCAGCCAAAACATATTGCTCGCACAGCCTTGGAAGCGATTTGACTCTGGAAAAGAAGCCACAGAGTTGCCTACGGAGGAGGCTAGATTTTGTCAACCATTTTGTTTACAAAGGAACAAACCGACAACGATAGGAAACTTTGAAAAGCAGCAAAAATTGAACGAATTTAGTAAATTAAGCACTAAATCATGTACGAGTCGGACGATGAACAATCTAAAAGAGAGTCTTACTATCATGAAAGCAATAGATGAACAAGAACAAGGTTGAAAATGACGATTCTGTCACTCAAAACGTATGTAAAGAATGTCGTTTAAAAAAAGCCATGCCATATACAGTAATAAACCTCCTATTAACCTCGACCGCTTGATCATTACGGGAAAATATCAGACCTCGGTCTTTTATGTACGAACCTCGCACTACGGGCTCAGTCCGTACTGTCAAGACCTCGGTCTGATATTTTCCCGTAATGACCGCGCTCTCGGTTAATAAGAAGTTAGTAACGTAACGTAACGCAACGCAACGCAACGCAACGCAACGCAACGCAACGCAACGAAACGAAACGCAAAGTAACGAAATGCAACGTAACGTAACGTAACGTAACGTAACGAAACGTAACGTAACGTAACGAACGTAACATAACGTAACGTAACGTAACGAAATGCAACGTAACATAACGCAACGCAACGCAACGTAACGAAACGCAACGTAACGTAACGTAACGAAATGCAACGTAACGTAACGTAACGAAATGCAACGTAACGTAGCAAAACAAAGCATAATCCAACGGAGCGCGACAAAACAAAATATAATACAACACAACACAAAACAGTGACGCACTAGCTAGAATGGTAACAGCCAGAAAGAAAGGTAGGTGGTAGCTATATAGCATTCGGTAAGATTTTAAAAACGTTCGAAATGGTAAAACCCTCGAAATTTTACAAAAGGTGCATGGATTAATGCTAATCATATGGCTGAGTTTGTAAACAAGGACTTACAAGAAAATGAAGATTACTTACGAGGTTTTCCAGACAGTAGTTCGTTGATTCTAAAATCCAAACCCCGGCTGACGGCCAGCGAGACTGCAACCATGAGAAGGAACTGCAGAAGAGTCATTATCGCTCAATAATGCTCTCTTCCTAGGGACCAGTGAGTGTAAGTTAACTGCAGTAACTTCTTTGTACATGCGATCCGGTCGTGAGGCCTTTATATACAGGCTGGTATACTCTGGGTTTAGCTGGTGGTACTGTAATTACGCCATCACCATTACTTCACCGCAGTCGCAACGGGAAATTATTTTGTGCAACAGAGCACGGACGTCCACAAGCTGCCGCACACCAAAAAATGGCGCAATCCATGTTAATATCGGTCATTAATTTGGCGGAGAGCCGTTGCCAACTTCTGAGCTATTATTATTAACATATAACTGCTTAAAAATTATAAAATATTATAGATAAAAAATTATAGATAAAAAACAAACAAAACTCTTTCAGTTTAGATTAAAAACTAGAGATCTATATATAAGTCGATTAATGATTGTTTAAAATGAACTAAAACAACTAATAGTTCAGATCACAGAAGATAGTTTCTAGCAGTATGTTTAAGGTTATCCGAAGTCTAGCACATTACTTAAAATATTTAGTAATATTAAAACTGCTGGTCAAGATCGTATTCTGCATGTTCTTCAGGACTTCCTTCGTTCTCTCCCTAATAAACTTCTTAGCATGCCAGTGCTAATTTCCTTCGAGTGCCCTCCGCGGACAATCTATTATGATATTTAATATTTGCTTTATTTCATAACCTGGATACTGTTGTTTCAATTCCCACCAAAGCGGTGCATATTCCCTTGTCTTCTCTTCTTCCTTTATCCTTCGGTTTATTATCCATGGGCAATTCATCTCCCGACTAACAGAAAAATTTTCTTTCTTGCTTTGTCATCAATACGCTTCATCAATTCTGTTGGCCCTCACTTCGGTGTTTGCCGCGAAAACAGGATCTCCCAATACTTCCCAAGGTGTTATTCTCGTTTATATAGGATTGGGCTCTTTTGGTGAATACCATGGAGGAATAGATTCAACTAGGTCATAATCTCTCAGTAGCTCGAAGTACAAGATTTTGAGTGCTGCATTCCAGTCCTTCATCTGATGATAAACGTTAGTTGGAAGGAACTGTTGGCATAGCTCTTGCAAGCCCGCGATTGTGTGTGTTGGCACAGTCTTCCAATCGGTCATCCATTGAACGCAATCATTATCTAGATTTCCACCTTCCCATCTCTGTTTCAGGGATTTTGCTTGCCATTTCTCTTTCTTAAGTTCTTCATAGGATTTTTTTCATCGCTTTTCGTGTCCACATTCCAGTCTTCCTGGTACTGCCGACCTCTTCGTCATCTTGGGTCTGGGTGACTCAGCCCTAAATTCAAACCCAGTTTTAATTTCCACCCACACATATATCCGTCACTCGTTCTTTGTGAAAACCTATTTTGTAATGCGAGATTGCTCCACCGTCACAGCTGTGGGGACTGGGGAGACTAAACTTATTGGCGTATGTGTTCACTTTGGTCTTTCTGGCACGGAAATTAAACGTGCAGGAATGTAATAGAATATATAACTGCGGGTACATCTAAATATAAACAGCGAGAGATAAACAGCGAGAGCTCAAAAACATTAAAATTAGTTAGGTCGTCCATTACTGTCACATCAGGACGATGGTTTAGATGAAACCAATGGCGATGATCATGACAACGTGGATGATGGTGAAGAAAATGAGAATGCACCCTTGAAATCGAAGGAATTGTCTTTCTTGTGCCTACAGATTGCTGTTCCAATACAGGCTATATTCAACAGCCTAGGCTACGAAAATTTGTATTCGGTTTACAAGTATTTGATTACACTTAGCGTAACATAATGCACATGCGAACGTTCTTTTTCGAAGTTCAAGATACTGAAGACAAGACTCAGGTATTCTCTAACCTATAACACAAGAAAACCTTGAGTCGCTCATGCTGATTGCGGTAGAAAAGGAAATTGCACTACATCTCAAGAACGATAAAGAACGGATAATTGACAAGTTTGCCCTTACGTCGTAAAAACGTTAGCTCTCTACTTCTACTACAGAGTCTTAGACAGTATAGATTACTATAGACTACTGACTATATCACTACAATGATTCGCAAAATCAAAGACAAAATATAGTTACTAAAATATATTTGGTTTAATTTGTTAATTGTTGCTAACGTTTTTCGCCTTAACGAATGTTGCGCGATTTCATGCAGCAACAAGTTTCGCTAAAATTCGTCGTTAAAAATCGTCCCGTGTAACATCACATTTAGGAGCCCGGATTTCCCTTTTGACCGAAGGCCAAATGTTGTACCAGTGATTAGTCCTCACTGACAGGTTTCTTGATTTCTGATTGCTGGTGAGACGCTCTAACCATTGAGCTAACGAGACTCAGATGGAGAGCGAAAGTTACAATGATGTACTGGTTCAATTGATATATGTACTCACTGCCTATGCGGCAGTCACTATATATCGGTAATGCTTGGATGCGTTAATACACACAATGTTGTAGTGAATGTGGGAGAGCTCGGAGTAGACAGACGATACGTGTTACAGGTTCGATTCCTGTACGGGACTCAGAATCATTTTTCTGAGGATATGAGCTTGACGATCGTCCACGTATCGTCTGTCTACTCCGAGCTCTCCCACATTCACTACAACATTGTGTGTATTAACGCATGAGTGTCCATATTGTTTTATATATCTTATATATGTTAAGATATCTTCTACATGCTAGCTATATAAAGTACTTATTAACCGAGCGCGAGGTCCGTACGGGAAAATATTTTGCTTGAGATCTTTACTCAAAAGATCGAAAGCAAAATATTTTCCCGTACGGACCGAGCTTGTGAGGTTAATAAGGAATTTATTATATGTCTCGACTACAACGAGAAATAATTTAGAGAAAACATTATCGTGTACAGTACGTCTTCCTCCACGTCAGCGCGAGCGGAGCGGTCTCACAGTCGCGATTCGATATAATTGCTTTTTTTCTCTAGTGTACTCTGTCTCCGTAGCATTTAAGATATCATCTTCGTCGGTTAGTTCCTCCGGATAATAGAGTTGGCCGTGCATTTTTTGTTATTTCGTTTAATTTTGTTGTTTTTGTGCGGGTCCGTACACCGAGTCCGTACGGTAAAGTACGGACCCGCACGTTAGCCAATCAGCGTTCAAATACGCCAGTTCGGACTCGCAAGACATATAATAAATGTAATTATTGTTCTAACGCGCGAAGTGTTCTAAACGGAGCGAGTTGTATAGAAAAATCACTGCCAGAATTGAACTTGCATCACTTGCAGTTTTACTTACTTCTTTGATGGTGTTCCATTGTCTTCTGAGCCAGGGGGATTTTTTAGGATAAAAGTGATCAGACGATGGGTGAGTGAAATCACACCAGAATATCCACAAGCCATGCATGACTGTCCAATTCTCTCTTTCTTTGTTTCAACATGCTAGAAATGATTTATCAAGACACATAACTGGTTTCAATGGAATCATTACCACCAATGGACACTCCTCTTTTCAATTTCAACAATGACAATATGTAACATTATAAAATAGCATTTTGAAAATGTGTCGCCACCCTCACCATCCTACTCCTTCTCACCCTCCTCTTCAGTCCCTTCTTTGTTTACCTTCCTCAACAATTGGAGTTGTTATTTATCATAATAATTATTATTAAAACTTACCAACAAGGTCTCGAGATTTTCACACTCGGGACAAAGTACAAACTTTTGAATAAAGTCGTCTAAAATAACGAGATTTCTCATTTTTGGCGCCAATTACAGCGTACGTCAATCTTGGGCTGACGTGATAAAGTTATAGTCATAATCCATTTGAGTGCGAGTTTTGAAAAAAATCTCGTAGTCAAATGAGCAATTGGCACCCAAAATAACGAATCTCTACGTATAGTTGTACTCGTAGTCAAATTACTCACACTTCCACTTGTCATAACAATACACTATACAGACGATACATGGACGATCGTCAAGCTCATATCGCGGCCAGGAAAATGTTTCTGAGTACCGGACAGGAACCTGTAAGAAGATTACAATGATGTACTGGTTAGATTGATATATCTACTGCTTATGCGGCAGTCGTCATTATATCAGTAATGCTTGGATATGTTAATATATACACTGCTATAGTGAATGTGGGAGAGCTTGGAGTTTTTCTGAGAATATGAGCTTGACGATCGTATCGTCTGTCTACTCCAAGTTTCCCACATTCACTATAGCACTAGTGTTAGTGTATATATTAACACAACATATAACAAGAGCGTCCTGCTAATTTTTGCTGGTATAAAGAATGTTTATATATTACAAAAATAGGTACGCAGTGCGTATATGTGGCTACTGGAATGGGGCAAATCACGGCTCACATATTTTGGCTGGACAAAAACAATTTTTTTGCTGCGGGATACGATCAAAGTTAAGAAAGTATCGAAAAAATTAGAAGTAACTAACCACAATAAAAAATAAAATAAAATAAAAAGTTGCATCATTATTTCCGAAATGATGATTGGCTTGACGTCACACGTGCTAATGCATTTCGGACAAACAAACCTTTATAGAACATGAACGCAAAGCTCAAATCATAAAAGATTTTGACATTCAACTATTCATTTATGTAGAATCTATATCATTATATTTGGTGTGATAGGTGCTTTAATGATGAAAGATTACTTTGTAATAATTATGCAAAGTGACGACAAGCGTGTCTTGTTGTGAATCTTTCATGGTGGTCTTCGTGTGATTTTTCAGACTGTTTCTTTGTGTAATTAATTGTCTGTTTGATTAGTTACTTGTCTGTCTGTCTGTCTGTCTGTCTGTCTGTCTGTCTGTCTGTCTGTCTGTCTGTCTGTCTGTCTGTCTGTCTGTCTGTCTGTCTGTCTCTGTCTGTCTCTGTCTGTCTCTGTCTGTCTGTCTCTGTCTGTCTGTCTCTGTCTGTCTCTGTCTGTCTCTGTCTGTCTGTCTCTGTCTGTCTCTGTCTGTCTCTGTCTGTCTGTCTGTCTCTGTCTGTCTCTGTCTGTCTCTGTCTGTCTGTCTCTGTCTGTCTGTTTGTTTACTTGTATACTTGTTTCTGTCTTCTTTTCATTCTAATCATTTCTTTTTCCTGTTCAGTTTTTTGTACCTCATTCAAAATATAGTAATAATGGATCCGCAGTAATTGGCCTTCAGCTGTTGCGGTTTTCCTGCCTTCTAACTTGTATTTGTATGAATGTATTGACATATTATTGTAATCATGTAAGGCAAAGCTTAATAAAATAAAAATAAAATATCCAAGTACTTAAAGTGGCACTACGATGAAATAAATTCCCCCCACCCCCCCCCCCCCCCCCCCCCCCGCTTTTTAGATTTTCTTTAGCATAGAATAGTATTGCAGGGTCGAAAGTTATCATGAGATCACTACGAGAGGCGTAGGAACGGATTTAAAGTTGAACGGATTTAAAGTTGGGGGGGGGGCTAAAGTCGACAAGCAGGTAATCAGTGATCGCATTTTTAGGGTGGTGCGAGGGTCCTCCCCCGGAAAATTTTGAAATCTAGAAGCTCAAAAAGACAATTTGCAGCAATTTGAACAAACTTTTTCATCTAATTCTACAGCGAGCATAGTTCAAATTAATCCAAGCTTGCCTGCTGCCTCTTACCAAGTGACGCTATTTTTTGCGCCAGTACTGACAGAAGGGTCTGGGAACCAATCTAACACTTGCGTGGCAAGGTTTCAGGGTTGGCAAACACTTCAGGTTACACCCGTTTGTAAAATCTCGTGTAGATGAAGCCCGTAGGTAGATTACCTTAAGTAACTTCTCTCCTAGCCTCTATAGTCGTACTAATACAATTTAGCAACGCTTGTCCTGATTTAAAATTTGAGGGGGGGGGGGGGGGGGGCTGAAGGCCACCATTACTAAGAACGTGTTCCAAGTGAGCCCGCAATTTCAAAAGGTAATATTGTTTGTGACATCAGACTCTCAATGCCACGCCTGAATTTCAGTCGAGGTTACTTGTTTTCTTCGAGAAATAGATGAAATGCCCAGCCTTTCAGACGAAGAATTTAGAAAAAGGACCTTCATCACTATGCATTTACTTGAAGAATTAGCCATGTGGAGTCTTCGTGGTCAAGAACATTATCGATAATTAATGGCGGACATAATGCATGGATCAATTCTTCCTGGACAATGCAGAAAATCAAATCCTGGGGGTGGGGAATTGTTTTAAAATTTTTTGCCCGGGGGTATAGGACGGGGAAAGGGCCCCCGCCCTTGGAAGTCTGGTAACTAAAGTAAAGTATTCGTTCGAAAAAAAGTTGCAGAAAATCGACGTACTAGGGGGGGGGGGGGGGGGGCTGAAAAAGCGAAACAAACTAGAGCTCAAAGGAAGCAGCAACATAAATAAGCCACCTGGTTAAGTTAAATTTACATTTGATGTTAAAATTTGTCTAATTATACATTTGTTTGATGTTAAAACTCGTGTGTTTTTGTATTGTTTCAGGCTTGCCCCGGGGTGTGGGGAATTTGCAATGAGCTTTGATAAAAAAATACAAATCCCCCAGGTATTGCCCGGGGGGATGGTTACATGAAGAATTGATCCATGCACAACAACTCCAGATTCGGAGTCAGAAAAATAATACTTGCCATCGTCGAATCGCAAAACGGTTTCGACCGAATAATATCTAGCAGCTCTGCATGCTTTATAAATACTAAAAATATCGATAGGTAAAGTATGATCGTAGTAAGTATACAGTGGCTTCGCATGATAGTTATAGACCTGTTTCATAATGGCGGCCAGTTTAAATATTATTTTATATGCATGTAAATTAGCCTTTCAGGCCTCGTTACAAAGCAAAAATTATTTTGAATTACAAACACACGAACGAGGTCAGAAAGGCAAATTTAAATGTAGCCTCCTCCGCAGGCAACTCTGTACGCTGCATAGTTTCTGAAAGACTGGACCCTAACGTACAGGTAGCAAAATCTTGAATTTTGGCAAATTGTCGTTGTGGAATCACTTTGACGATTTTTGTTAGTGCAGCGTTCATAAATTGCATGCTGAATTTACACCTAGCTATGATTTACATATGTGGTAATTATGAGATTAGCTAGTTAATTGTTGAAACCTTAGGCGTTGTTATGACGCAACATGTAATTGACGTTGTTCCTTTAGTAGGTGAGGTTTGCACGTAATATTGTAAGATATAATATAAAGTTTTGTATCATTAACGAGTTCTTTATTCTATCACTGGGTTGTCCATATATGTCTAGTTTTCTATTCCGGAGCAGTAGCGTCAACTGGTGCCTAACACCTAGCTAAGCACGTAACATTAGCGATGATGCCACGTCAACAGCGTTAGGCTTGCACGCAGCCGCTCTCCGTGTGAGCCTAATACAAGCGAATAGCCCACCTATTGAGCCTAATACAAGCGAATAGCCCACCTATAGTATATTACATTATTACTACATATAAAAGCGCAAGAAGTCTCTGCGGAGGAGAGTGGCTCTGGATCGTATTTCTTCTGCCGATAAACAAGAACTATACGAATCGTATAGTCGATAATATATCAAAGTAATCAAACGGTATAATATAACCATGGAGATCTAATCGAATTGTTATAGGATTGTACCAACGGCTGCGACGAACTATAATATATGGACTTCTCGAATTTTCGTTATGTTGCTTCGAGAGCTATGGATTGACTAAATCTTTTATAAGACTTTTCATTAGGGATGCTGCTATCTCTTTCCTTAGTCGACGTCAATCCCAACAGGAATTAAAGCTTGTGGTCTTATTTGTGTTATATGAAATATATTATTAGTAATAATGAAGATAATATTTGCGGTTAAACCAACAAGAGTAGACTAAGTAAATTATCATGGAAATTCGAGTACATAATCTAATTATTACAACATATAGAAACACGATTTTTAACCAACAGAACACACCCGTTGTCACAATGTTATTATATAATTACATTTAAGGCATGGCTTCAAATTACTTAACACCTGCAATAACAATAATTACCAAGTTGCGAAATAATAATTTAAAAATCTATTTACCCAAACCAACAACTAATTTCGTAAAAAAACAGTTTTCCTGACTCGTGAGCTACGTCTTGGAACAATTAAGATACCTTATAATAATAATAATATAATAAACGCAATCTCTATTGAGAAAACTAACTCACATAGTCATAGAAGTGATTTTCAGTTAGGACCTCATATATAATATATATACAAAATAATAGATAAACTATAGGAGTTCTTATCAGAAGTAAAATGCTGCCTCGCGACTGACACAGGAACGGTGGGTACGAGGTGTCCAGGATCAGGCATGCCAGCAATTTGAGTTTAACTCTTTCCTGACAGGCTGAAAAACATCCAAAATTGAACCACCTCTTTGTTCTATTGATATCTCTTGAAATAACCATAACTGTTGCGAAAGCTATACATTTTCTGAAAGCCCAATAAACCGGCTTTTACTTGTGCTTTTAAATTTCCCGAACAAAACACATTATGTTAATATAAATTAGCATTAATTATCATAAATCAGTTTGAAAAATTTACATTTTTCTAGAAAAGGCCATCTTGCACGCCCGCGTAGCATCTTGAAAACTCAAAATGCCACCAATCGCAGAGTTGTTTATGAAATCAAATCAAACTTGGCGTGTGAGTGGATCGCATGTTCCTGGCGCTTGTCGAATTTCAATTTTTAATCTTGCGTTACCGTGTGCCGTGTTTTTCGATTGACGACTTTGTGGGTTTTCTACAACCCATTTTGACTGGCCCAGGCAGGAAAGAGTTAATAATGCTATAATACTAGGAATTTTCAATAGCATGATAGAATGCAGAATCGGTAAAATAGGTACGCAATGGCGTACATGTGTCTGCTGACATATGAATACAGAGTCGGAGATCGAAATGTGAGAGAAGTTCATTGGGCAATGCAACATAAGACATGAGACAAAGATCAGTGTAATAAAATTAATGTATAAGATTTGGAATGCAATGCATAGATGAGTAAAACTATGTAAATATGTAATGATCATCAAACACAGTATACTAAAATATTAGAACAGAAACTGGCCCATTTAATGTGATGAAGACAAAAGAGTTACTGTATTACAAAATCTACCTCTGGGCTCTGTCCATCAATGGCTGCAGCTATGGTAGTATTAAGAGATTAATATGTGATACATAACACATATTAAAGGTAGAATAGGTTACATGCACAGAGGTCAATGAAAAGCACTGACAAAATAATGTACAGTAGTTACAGTCACTACAAAATTGAAGTCAATGCTTATAAAACAGTTTGATTGATTGTGCATAGATTGACCATTGGAAATGTAGATTAGCATTTCCACTGCAAGGTTAAAAATATTTCTAACTGATGGATGTACGTTTTATTTCTAGTGATATAGTTATATCAGCTGTTATATGTATATCACCACCAGAGATAAGCAATCCAAAGGGAGATTCAATTTCTTGATGCATTATAAGTTTATAACTTTGCAGACAAAAAACATATCTTTGATAAGATCTACGCACAGTCAATGGATTCCATTTCAGTTTAACTATAAAGCCTCAGACTTGAGAAGATGAATGTTTTGGTTTATCAAAAAGTAATTAATATTTAATTAATATCTGTATTCTGTAAATCGGTAAGAGATTTCTAATGTACATAAACTTTAACTTCGATTTTCGCGGATAAAACAGCTCATATCACCAAATTAGTATGTGCTTTAAGTACGAGTTATACATTCGCAGCCGATCTGTATGGGATTACACGGCTCGCCATGTAAATCCCATACAGATCGGCTGCTCATACTGTATCTATTACTTGTAAAATATTTATGTAAATTTTGTTTGTCACACTGTCCTTTGAAAATCATGTGAATGAAAGGCAACAGGGTTTAAATATGATTCAATAATATGAACTACAGTATATAATTGGGACATATTTGTTCACGAATGCCTGAACAGTTACACAGATTGTCTTGCTTACGCTCTTCTGGCAGCTATAAAGTTCTTGCGATGACTGGATGAGGGGGCTTAAGGCCAGCTAGCCACTAGCCAGATAACGTTTGCATGGCGGAATGCAGATAACACTCGAGATCCTCATGGCCCTTACCATATGGAATCACTAATGTGCCGTACACTTTAGGCCAAATAAACAATAGAGCCAGATTGAAAAATAATTAATACGGGTTGTTTACATGGGACTAAATGCACTAATGTGAACTACTTAATGCGAACGGACTACCCTAGCTCACTTTAATAGCGAGATCTCAAAATCTCGCGTTCATATGGTATATAGTCTCATGATTCATCCCGTCTATTTGGGATGAAATTGGCAAAGACCGCGTTCTATTTGGTCAGCAATTGCATAGCCTGCGTGCAGACGCTCCTGTGCAATGGGACCATCTCATTTTCAAGAACTAGTCTATCCGCTATCGCAATAATAATCCTAACCCTATAACCATAATCTCAATCCCAAACCTAACCCTAATCCTAACCTAACCCTAACCCTAACCGTAGCTAACCCTAACCTAACGAAAAATAAACACCAGACAAAAACAGAAAGGTCCACGGGAAACGTCTGTATACGCATGGCTTTGTTCGCATGCACTCTTGAAGATTTTTCACCCGGCAGGCGGGACGAACTGTTCGCATGGGAAAATGTCATCCCGCGCAGCTCGGGCCAGCTTGGCTTCTCATATGAATGCAACGTAATTTCAATACTTAGGGAAATAAGTGTGAATCGAGATCTCGCTAAGCGCGCATTCGCACTACCCCGGATAGATACAGTTCACGCGCCAACCTAAACTCGGGTCATTATCGACGGCCGATCTGATCCCAGGCCGATTTTCTATGTAAACAAGATCTAAGTCGGCCCGCATCTGGGTACTTATCAACGAGCCTTGTAATTAAAGTTGTTCAGCTGATATTTGCATAACAAGACAGAATAATTTTCACGCCTTGCAGCATATGTTCTCACCACATTCGGCGATGAAATTGACCCCTAACTGCATGAGTTAAGTTGTCTAACAACTGGAATATTCCAGTGGAATATTCCACACCACCAATCATTATTATACCTGTCCTGCATGCATACCATATGGTCATGAAAAAACCAAGACACCACATTCTGCTGACATTCCTAACGTGTTTTCCAGCCGAATCGACTGGACTAAGGCCAATTACGACAATAACAATGTCAAGGAGCATTCGCAAACAGTCTTGACACTCGCGTGAGAAAATCTATGGAAAATCCGACACAACATCCGATATAATAACAGAAATCGGTAGTGAGCATTAATAAACTCAGCGTTCAGGCGTTAATTCATTCTCTTGGGTACTTCTGAGAAATTATAGTTGGTGTATAGGGTTAGCATTATTCGTTATTAACGCCAAATAAAAGCTCACAGCGTTCTAATTAATTGGCAACGTTGTCATGCTGGGAGTCTGGGAGAAGAACTCACTGGGCGATAAGGATACAGTGGACACTTTGCCCATCGTGCAGACACGTGGAGCACGTGGCACTCACTACGCATTGAATATACATTCTTCATCGAGTCGGCAAATTTGAGTCTTAAACTGTATGTATTCCAACACTCGAAATTGTAAAAATGTAGTTTGATCGAGTGAAATGCCAAATATTACCTATAATATAACCAGAATCTTATCCCGGCATTACCACCACCATATATACAGAACTCGTGACTAGGCTCTCGGCAATTGGCTTCCGTAGCTCAGTGGTCGCGGGTTCAATTCCAGCCGGAAGGCCTTGAAGTTGCATTTTTCGCAACTGGTCCCGGTTTGGTCTTAAAATGTATGTATTCCAACACTCGAAATTTTCCTTCTCTATATATATATATATATATATAATATATATGAAAACATAAAACGCATTTGAAAAGGAATTAATCGATAAAAGAGGTACCTTTAGCCGGCTTACATATTAAAAATTGGTGAAATATATAAATGAGTACAGTGACGCGTTGATCAAAAATTGCAAATATTATTGTGCAATTTGTCGAATCTCCTTCTAATCACTCGGCAAAATTACACCTTGCACCCCCATCAAGGGAGGCCTAGCGACGGCCCTGCCCATGCAAGTAAAACAATTTGTGTCGATTATAGCCAGGGAAATTATATAAACAAATTCATACAAAATGCTAGTAAACAATGTGTAACCATGTCTTTCACTGCGATAATACATAATCTGCAAATAACAAATATTAATGCACAGGATTCATCGATCTTGAATGTCATATTGAACGTGATGAAAATAGCCTTTTTCAATAAGCCCACCACTTATTTTTGGAATTTTGCACAATATCACGACTGCCTTGGATTTTGAGGCAGCACATGCTTCTAGTAATAATAATAATAAGAATGAACTGTATTTAATGAAGCCAGGTGTTGACATCTATTACAAAAGTATTCCACCAGATGGCGCTCGTTAGTGAAAATTGAAGTTATAGTATATTAGGTAGTTATCAGGTTATTCAAATAAAAACAAGACGCCCGCTAGGCGTTAACTCGGGCTAGTTTTAGCGTGGCATATTTCGGCAAATTTGTCAGTTGTCAGAAGTTTCCGATTAAAATTGTTCAGCTAAACTGGGGCCCCCAGTTGTCTCTTAACTACAGTTTAACTGCAATTTGGGGATTTAAATTATCGAACAACTAAGTAAGAAGCTGCTTTGTCATGCGCCTGCTTTTTTGCAGTTACCTACCCCCTACCGAGATCGTAATGATCGCAAATAATTTCATGAATTATGTGTGATGAAACTCTTTTGTTTTAAAAACTGGACTAGACTTTGGACAGAACTGTAGAGCTGTTCCTAGCGCGATCGGCCGGGCGTGTGCAATTGTAAGCATTGTGAGCGTATATTTAAGAACAATATACTTGCGAGCCACATAACTGATCTCAAACACTTCCAAGCAAGGAGGCAAGAACACTTCACTTCGAATCGACACTCGATCGAAAAGAAAAAGTAGGCCACGCGCTAGTCACATGCCTCAGTTTCGCAAAGCATGTCGGGGAAATATCGTGACGCAAAAAAATAATATAACAGAGCCAAAACCTAGACTCGGCTATCCGAGTAACAGTTATACTTATACAAGTCAATTTATATTTACAAGTTAGACAAGCTATTTTGTACCAAGAAGTACTTTATAGTTCCTTCTTAAAAATGGAGATACTGATGTTGTCAGTGTCCAGTAGCGAAGTTGGCCATAGCAACTGGTCATGCTATGCAAATTTTGAAACGATTTACATATTCAGATCTTTAGAAATATCTTGTTTTAAAAATTGGCAGATGTTTATAAATTAGCATAGCATGCAGACCAGTTTCTACGGCCAGCTTCGCCACTGTCACGTGTCTTTTAGGTGGTCCAGACAAGAGAGAGTTAAACAACATAGCTCCACAATACGAGATCTTTGTTTTACCAATCTCACTTGAGACCTTCGGCTGACAACTTATTAAATAAATAAAATCTCGGAACTTTCAGATCTATTAGTGCACAAGAGTGTGTGTCCAACCTCGTTCCCAGGGTCTTATCTCCGCTCCCCGCCGTGTGTGTCGGGAATGGATCGAGAATCGACAGCTCACTATAGATTGATCCACTATTTAATTAAAGGGAAAGCGTACTCGAGATCTTGGTTCATGGCTCGTTTTATTAAAACGTTAATTTCACAGTATATATATATAGCTACTAAAGCGAGTACCTGTTGGCGTTACCAAATATAGATCCTAAGAGGTCAGGTGCTAGAAATTGTTATACCGTTGGCATTCTGCCAGGAAAATTTTAATCTCCGACCTGCATTTTGGAAACACTAATTTTGAGCAAAACCAAATATAGAACTAGTTTTATTTCGCATTTGTTTTTTACCATGGTTTGGGTGAACCTTTTCATATATCATTTAGGAATGTAAAGTTATTGTGAAAATAAGATTGATCCTGATACTGCCTTTCGGCAGTCATGCAGTCGATATCTTATTCCTGTCAGAACCTGCCTCCAAAACATGCAGACCCATCATCACCTCGACGTTCGATATGAAAATGCTCACGTCCCGTATTAAGATCGATCACAGATGGATCTCTCGGCGGATCAGAGTCCCAGCTAGTGTATATGGTTACTACCTATTAGTTTCGATCCTTTTGTCGGACCCCAAGTACTCAAGGTCTAATGGATGGTTTCCACTCAGGAAAATTTTCCTCTGGACAGGAACGGAGAGGAAAGTTTCCTTTGTCAAGACAAACGAAACTTTGTTGTCCGTTCCTGTCCTGAGGAAAATTTTCCGGAGTGGAAACCAGCCATTATAATCAGTAATTGAGCAGAAATCTGTGCTGCCAGCTGCCTTTGCAATAACATCAGTACTGGTAAGAGTCGTAAGACTTTCGTGTCTTCTCGGATAACGACGCTAGGTCCTCGGGCAGTCTCCCGTTCACCACAAGAGTTATAAACTAATAGGTCGAGCAACCATGTTTACTCATGAGCCTCGGATGAAAAGAACAATCTAATAAATTATCCTGCGTTATTGACTTTAAATAATGACTGCTGACACTGATATAGAAAACGTGCGTAATTGGGGGATGGCTAAAAGGGATAACTCAAAAGGACCTTTCTGTTTTTGTCTGGTGTTTATTTTTCGTTAGGTTAGGGTTAGCTACTGGGTTAGGGTTAGGTTTAAGGTTAGGATCAAGGTTAGGGTTAGGATTGAGATTAGGGTTAGTATTAGTAGTTCTAGAAAATGTGAAGTTCCTTTTGAGTCATCCCTTTTAGCCTTCACCGCCGTGTAATTGCCATCACCATGTCGTGCAAATTTCATTGGAATATAAGCCCTTTATTTAATCTCGCTAGCATCTCAACTTTTCACGCCAGCCCCTCAGTCGCGGATGTAAAGGGGATGTAGTAGCACGGCGATTTTTCTGAACGACGATATTTAGCATTTTTGGTCGATAACGAGTTTTTTGTCGCGTTCAAAATCGTCCCGTCTGTATAACATCACAACCTAAACCGAGTCTTCAATCTCGTGGACTTAAAACATAAAAGTTTATCCGATCAGACCGATTTTGGCGAAGTTTCAAAAATAATTCAAGATAATAGGTTTGCTGCATATTACTTTATGTCCGCGGGGTCAAATGTCGCGTTCTTCGCTCATCATGCACGACGCCGAACCTAATAATAGTATACCATTAGAAATCGAATACTTTTTTATTTAAACAATATTTATTCTTTGCAATTTGGCTTATGATTACAAAAGATTAAAACCGAAGAAGCGAAGAAACAAAAAAACAAAAAACAAAAAGTAGTTAGAACTATAGTATACCATCATACACAAATACAAACACGGAAAAGAAGAAAATAAATGAATAAAGCTGCAGTGATATTTGTACATGATTTAAAATTATTAATCAAAACCACCAGATGCTAATATAAAAGCTTGAACGGCAAGAAAAATATTAGCATTAGCATCATCGTTTAGGGTCGCGACAAGTCGTTCAATAAGATATTAATTTGTTCTAATGAATTTATTCTATTCCACACATTATGTCATGCAAAGCAGCAAAAAGATGACAAATAAGAAGATAATGAAAAACATCTTATTTGGGCGCACCACAATCACACGAATACTCTAAGGTCGGCGGTGTTTATATATGGATGTGAGCCAGCCCTCTTGTAGCGCTATAGCGACTGGATTTTAACGTATTTACAGCCAACATTGAAGATGGCGAAGAATCAAAAGCTCTTTCTTATGATTTTTCTTCAAGTATCCATGTTTCTCGTTTAATAATTTTCCAACAGTATTGAGATGAACAGAAACACCCAGTTGTTTTATTTACTCGACGAAAACGAGGCGGCCAGCCCTCTTGAGACATTTTCTGAGGATTTGAGCTTGACAATTGTCCATGCAGCAAGCTCTCCTACAGCAGTGTATATAGTTAACACATCAACCATTAAAGAGCGTCTCACACTCTCACCGGCAATCACTGGAAGGTTCTATTCCTGTCCGGGATTCAGAACAATTTTATGAAAGTTTAGTTGAGTTTGACACTTTGACTATCGTCTATGTATCGTTTGTCTACTCCAAGCTCTCCCACATTGAACACATTCACTTCATCAGTGTGAAAAAATAATAATAATACATACTTCTAATACCACTAGGTTCGTCGACTCAGTTCGTCGTCGATTATGGGATTTGCTGTATGGCAAGTCAAACGTCAAAAACTTCATGCGTCGCTCATAAAGCAAATAGTTGTTTACATAAAGTATATATACAAGTGGAACAATTGAGAGTGGAATCCTTGATTTGAAGAGGGAAATAAATTAAACTAATACATGCAATGAGAGCAGTCACGTTGAGTTGGTTTCGCTTGTGGTTTCGCATTGGTCTATATACGTTTACAGGATGAGAAATCGGCCCGATTATTCGCAGTGGTGCAATCACGTAAAAAGTAAAAATGAGCATTCGCGAGAAAAGGTCCCAGTGGTCTCTTCAATAAATCCGCGCTACATAACCGCGAAATCAGCACGATTACTCAGTGTGTAAATGTACCTTATAATTAAGCGACGGGCCTTGCCGCTGCGAGTGAGCATTTCATTTTTAATCCTTATGAAACGAAAGCGACATTGTATACAAATTATGATATACAATGCGTCTTGATGTGCAGTTTGCGTAAGCTCCAGTTAACGATACTCGCCATTTGCGCTGCCGCCGGATATCTGCACATCGCGAAAAAGTGAATCTGTAATTTCTGTTGATCATTTGGCTGTAGCAGTCGAGGTTTCAATCGCGTTTTTCTGCCTGCTGGGATAAGAATTGCTTGGAGCAGCGAGAGAGCTAGGAAAGTGCCGTGTACTATAACCTCGAAACAAATCACGGCTCCTATAGTACACTGTCACAGACAAGTTTAATTTAAGATTAAGACTTTAATATGAAACAATATGCATGGCATCTGCATGTTATATACAATTTATAAGCTCTCTTGTAATTTATAAAAAATATTCCTATCAAGAATATTGAACTATATACGAGAATCGTGTCTATTCCTCGGAATGTCATATGATAACAATTTGCTGCATGACTCGGCAGCATTAACTTGACAATTTTCTTTTCAAATCCAGCGGACAAGTTGTCTACACCACGTCGAATGCACATCGATCAGTTTATCGACCGTTTTGAATGTCTTCGTGTTATGTCCTCCGATGAGGGGAGCCGTGTTTGATTTCCGACAACGAAAAAGCTCGTCGTTGTCGGTGAAGTCAGTGGAGGAAATAATCTCGCTGAGTGAGCGAGATCGTAAACGAGGTCGAGGACTAGGTCCATTAACGGACGCCACCAGCGTATCATCATCAATTCCCACGTCGGCCATGACGGTATTGTGTTTGTTCGCATCGGTATGCAAGGAATTGTAAACAGATTTTGAGTCGGGCGAGTCGGCCACAAAACCGCATGGTATTTCCACAAGCATGACCGGCTTGTCCGTTTGCTTTTTGGCCTTCGAGTTTTCGGTTTCGACGGGTGCAGTCTTCGAAACCGAAACCGAAGTCGAAACATCTTCGATGTGATATGGAACGGGCTGAGGCAAGTCCTGCGCAGACGATAAGCTTTGTTGTTGTGCTTCCCGAATGGCCTCCAACCAAGCAATCCGCTCTTTCTCACTCCCACAATTTAGCAACAATGTAAAGTTCGGAGTTGCGATTTGCCAGGAAAATCTATTGTTGTTGTTGTTCGAATCGCATGAATCATTTCGTATTTCCCCCTGGTCGTTGCACTTCTCAGTTTCTACGCGTATTTCGTCGAGTTTTAGCAATCCGAGTGGAGTGTGCCGCTTGTGAACCTTCCTCCGGTGAAAGCTCAAGGCGTGTGCTTTCAAAACGAAATACAAAACATCATCTTGTCCGTTTTCGTGCTTGCAGTACACGTACCCCTCGCGGAGAATGGTTCTTGATTTCTCCATGACTTGGGGCCAAAGTTAAATGTTTTGACTGTTCAGCACTGTACGTGTCCCTGTCTAATCCTGTCTTACTGATATATAATATGGACAGAGTTTCGATTTAAGCACTTCCTAAGCCTTTGACATGCGGAAGTATCCACCTTTCTGGATGTCTCTCGAGTTTCGGCGCCACAAACGTCCAATTTGGCGGTTGGCATATATATTGTGCGCTACTACACAAAAATCCGAGTGACTGGTTCCTTTAGTGTGTACTCTGCTCCTGATAGGCGACTACCAAATGATACATGCACAACTATGTGTGTTTGTTTTGATTCATTCACAGCAGGTATACCCTTGATAACAAATAGCGAGACTGGTTTTCTATAGGGCCACAGACTGTCGTGTCACAAACATCACCAGGTTTCTTATTAAATATGCGTAAATATTGTCTCGGTGCAATATGCATGCGTAATGCCGTGGATATTGCATGTAAAGAATGCGTTGGTGGTAGTTGAGTTTACATTGGTATCGAGATTTGGGATATTATGTTACGGATGTCTGTTGATGTGTTTTGGCAGTTAGAACCAGCTTGGGGTTTTAATTACAGTAATATCACGGTTCTAGTTTTCATCGCCTTGATATATATATGAAATGGAGAAAGTGCAATAAGATGATTCGCGGTATAAATGAAAGTCAAATTTAGGATAAAGCGTAGGTATTGTCAACGCATGGCCAAGACCTGCACATAACAAAGGATGCAGCTATGTTTTTTGTTTTGAAAACCTTAATGAGCCAAGTCTTTATATAATCCATTATAGAGCAAAGGATATAGGCAATACGTTTACTGCTGGACTGAATACACTCCTAAACTGAAATTGTAAAATGATAAGCCGTTTATAAAGGTCCATGAACAACCTCATCAGTTTCATGTTGCGAATGAAGTCAGTTTTATCCTACTCAACTCCACATTACTGTATTGATATTACGCTATATTACCATGGAGATATATAGTCAAAAGACTATCTGTGGTATTACAAACATGCAAAAACATACATATTATGAAGGGTCATAAAATGTGTTGTGCTGCATAGGCAGTGTAGAAATACAAATCAAACATCTAAAAATGTTGGTGTACTGCCGAAATAGCGTGTAAGTAGTCTAACGTTTCGAGCGAAGGCCCTCCTTCGTCACACTTTACGTTTCACTTTCGCTCGAAGGGCCTTCGCTCAAAACGTTAGACAACTTACACGCTGCTGTATTTTTTTGGCAGTACACCAACCTTTTTAGATATTTGATTATGAAGGGTCAGCTCTTCACAAAAACAAAGACATATGGCCTTTCATAAGCAATAAAATGTAAGTCGTGATAATAGAATGCAGTCGTGATAATCACGGGTGCAAGCGAAACTTAAATTTAGTCGGCTGTCAATTTTTTTACCACATTGGCGATGGGTCAGGGGGGTGGCCCAGGGTCAAACGTTGGGTCCGAGCCCCCTGAGATTAATTAATGTTTTAAGTTAACCTAAAAATTCTACAATATTTTTATGAACATATACTACACAAAAGGACTAAAACAGATTTAACTAAGTCTCCGTAGTACTATCGAGGATCTGGTTATCAATTATCACTGGAGTCCCGTACTTTAGTTTAGTTTTAATATTAGATTTATCATTCTTTTAGGTGAACGGAATACCCCAAACAGGCTAGAAGCCCACGATTTAAGGTCGTTATCCGAGAAGACCTCTACCATTTGCTGATATTATTGCTGGTATATATATTACTAAGGCAGAACTTTCTCCTCAAGGTGGAGGTCCGACCTAGGATTTGAAGCTGTGTCTCCCAAGCTCATAGACTCATGTGTGGCCGTAAGTAACCACTAGACCACAACAGCTGGTTAACATACAATTATTGCAAAGGCCCGGCATGTTAAAGTTTCCCCGTAAGTTTAATTTTAACTTATATATCCACTAGTTGCTGGTTAAAACGTTCAGTTCTTGTGCTCTGATCTTTATGTGTGAAAAACTTTTCAATTTATAGCAGAAGGCGAGGAGAAAAAAATCATTAACAAAATAATAGATTTGAAAAGTTTTAATGACGTCTTTGTTGAAGAAACTAAAAGCGTCGCCGACTCGCCGGCGCTGAATAAAAATACGGCTGAATAGTTTTGAATAGACTTTAGGACAACCGAACGCGAGGAATGTATGAATGTATTGAATAATAATTGTCTTGTAGTGCTAATATTCTAGAGTGGACTCGTCGCCATTGCATTCGCCTACGAGTTGGCGTCAGGCAACGATTTTAGTCAAACCAGTTTTCAAACTACTGAACTATTTTGTTGTGCGATGCAGTCATTGGTTCCATTTTGGTTGCATGCATGTTAAGCATGCACGACATTCCCAAAGATGCAGTGCACGATGTGCCCGCAATGCACTGTAGCTACCATCTGCCTGAACGTTTTTGCCTTGTAAATATTATCCCTTTTAACATGCGGATTAGTGTCCGCGGGACACAATTCGATAACTTGTAAAATTCAAAATTTCGAAACTTGTAGAACCCGGACAAAAGCACAAATAAAGCAGTCTATTTGAAAGGCGAGGGTTTTATAAACGTGAAACATTTTCTAAATTCTAGCGGATGCTGGTTTGGTTGCGATGGAGGAATGTATGAATATATTCAATAATAATTGTATTCTAGTGCTAATAAGTCTTCTACAGTGTGTGTACTATCAAATAAAACGAAACCTGCATAAAATTAATTAACATTAATTTCAAACAACCCATTGTGGTAGTTTTAAAGTCCTAGACACATCAGAGCCATAGGAAGAGAAAAATATTTTAAATACTTTCACCATGCACACCATACTGAAAGTTATCTTAATTTCCCAGGTGTATAAGACAGTGTTTTTTTACGCATCCGTGGCTCAGAAGTGGCTAGGGCTTTCAATTACTACAATAGGTTGTTTGAAAAGAATATTAATTCATTTTATGCCGGTTCCAGTTTTTTTATACACACTGTAGAGTAGACTCCTCGCCGATAGACGATGGTCAATGACGGTAGATGATGTCTAACGACAGTAGATGATGTCTAATGACGGTAGATGATGGTCAATGACGGTAGATGATGGTCAATGACGGTGGATGATGTCTAATGACGGTAGATGATGTCTAATGACGGTCGATGATGTCTAATGACGGTGGATGATGGTCAATGACGGTAGATGATGATCAATGACGGTCGATGATGTCTAATGACGGTCGATGATGTCTAATGACGGTCGATGATGTCTAATGACGGTGGATGATGGTCTAATGACGGTCGATGATGTCTAATGACGGTAGATGATGTCTAATGACGGTAGATGTCTAATGACGGTAGATGATGTTTAATGACGGTCGATGATGTCTAATGACGGTGGACGATGGTCAATGACGGTGGATGATGGTCAATGACGGTGGATGATGTCTAATGACGGTGGATGATGTCTAATGACGGTGGATGATGTCTAATGACGGTGGATGATGTCTAATGACGGTAGATGATGGTCAATGACGGTGGATGATGTCTAATGACGGTGGATGATGTCTAATGACGGTGGCAGGATGATGTCTAATCACGGTGGATGGTGTCTAATGACGGTGGATGATGTCTAATGACGGTGGATGGTGTCTAATGACGGTGGATGATGGTCTAATGACGGTCGATGATGTCTAATGACGGTAGATGATGTCTAATGACGGTAGATGATGTTTAATGACGGTCGATGATGTCTAATGACGGTGGACGATGCTCAATGACGGTGGATGATGGTCAATGACGGTGGATGATGTCTAATGACGGTGGATGATGTCTAATGACGGTGGATGATGTCTAATGACGGTAGATGATGGTCAATGACGGTGGATGATGTCTAATGAAGGTGGATGATGTCTAATGACGGTGGCAGGATGATGTCTAATGACGGTGGATGGTGTCTAATGACGGTGGATGATGGTCAACGACGGTAGATGATGGTCAATGACGGTGGATGATGGTCAATGACGGTGGATGATGTCTAATGACGGTGGATGATGTCTAATGACGGTAGATGATGTCTAATGACGGTGGATGATGTCTAATGACGGTGGCAGGATGATGTCTAATGACGGTGGATTGTGTCTAATGACGGTGGGTGATGTCTAATGACGGTGGATGATGGTCAATGACGGTGGATGATGGTCAATGACGGTGGATGATGGTTAATGACGGTGGCAGGATGATGTCTAATGGTGTCTAATAACGGTGGATGATGTCTAATGACGGTGGATGATGGTCAATGACGGTAGATGATGGTCAATGACGGTGGATATGTCTAATGACGGTAGATGATGTCTAATGACGGTGGATGGTGTCTAATGACGGTGGATGATGGTCAACGACGGTAGAGGATGGTCAATGACGGTGGATTGTGTCTAATGACGGTGGATGATGTCTAATGACGGTGGATGATGGTCGATGACGGTGGATGATGGTTAATGACGGTGGCAGGATGATGTCTAATGGTGTCTAATAACGGTGGATGATGTCTAATGACGGTGGATGATGGTCAATGACGGTAGATGATGGTCAATGACGGTGGATGATGTCTAATGACGGTGGATGGTGTCTAATGACGGTGGATGATGTTCAATGACGGTGGTTGATGGTCAATGACGGTGGATGATGTCTAATGACGGTAGATGATGTCTAATTATGGTAGATGATGTCTAATGACGGTCGATGATGTCTAATGACGGTGGATGATGGTCAATGACGGTAGATGATGGTCAATGACGGTGGATGATGTCTAATGACGATCGATGATGTCTAATGACGGTAGATGATGTCTAATGACGGTGGGTGATGGTCAATGACGGTGGCAGGATGATGTCTAATGACGGTGGCAGGATGATGTCTAATGACGGTGGATGGTGTCTAATAACGGTGGATGATGGTCAATGACGGTAGATGATGGTCAATGACGGTGGATGATGGTCAATGACGGTGGATGATGTCTAATGACGGTAGATGATGTCTAATGACGGTGGATGATGGTCAATGACGGCGGATGATGGTCAATGACGGCGGGTGATGTCTAATGACGGTAGATGATGTCTAATGACGGTGGATGATGTCTAATGACGGTCGATTATGTCTAATGACGGTAGATGATGTCTAATGACGGTCGATGATGTCTAATGACCAGACCTGGAAATAATTCCAACCTTTCTTGGATCCTACGCTATAAGGACCAAATAATTTCTTCAAAAACACGGTGGTCGTACTACGTTTCGCAGGACTAAAAGTCTAAAACAATCGTTAATAAAGCCGGGTCTAGCAATTTGCTGGAGCACTGTAGCAAAATCCATTGAATTGAATAATCTTTTATCTTTAGAGTTTAGACAGTTGTGTACTTGTGTAGCTACGCAGACTATCACACTAACAGACTAACCTACAACACTGCTACACCTATGGTACTGCGGTACAGCCACACCACTGCGGCACTGCCCAGTGACCATAGGCCACATGTGTTCTAAGCCTGGGTCTTAAGTAGTTAAGTTGGGAGTGGGGGTTGTGACTTGCCAGCCCATGACACTTTCTTACAACTAAAATATTTTCTTGGAACGAGGATCCCAGGATCCACCACTATTTCCAGGTCTGCTAATGACGGTGGATGATGGTCAATGACGGTAGATGATGATCAATGACGGTCGATGATGTCTAATGACGGTCGATGATGTCTAATGACGGTGGATGATGGTCTACTGACGGTCGATGATGTCTAATGACGGTAGATGATGTCTAATGACGGTAGATGTTTAATGACGGTCGATGATGTCTAATGACGGTGGACGATGGTCATGTCAATGACGGTGGATGATGGTCAATGACGGTGGATGATGTCTAATGACGGTGGATGATGTCTAATGACGGTGGATGATGTCTAATGACGGTGGATGATGTCTAATGACGGTGGATGATGTCTAATGACGGTGGATGATGTCTAATGACGGTGGATGATGTCTAATGACGGTGGATGATGTCTAATGACGGTGGATGATGTCTAATGGAAGCATTGATATTTTAAGTAGTTTTAAGTCAGCACTTAAAATTAATTTAAAATTAATAGTTTTTTGTTCATAATGGTAATATATATGTAGTAGGCTTTATCTTATAATGAAACTGTAATTAGTTTTATAAGTAATATTAAGAATATATTGTTGTAAGAGCATTGAAACTATTGTATAACGCTCCTAATATGTCTTTATTATTATTATTATTAATGACGGCCATTGCATTCGCATACGATTAAGCCTCATGGTTTCATTAGCGAGATAAGCATAAGCACAAGATCAATACAAAAACAAAGCATGATATTCTCCTCTGGGACTTATTTTATTTTTATTTTATTTTATTAGCTTCACCATTGTGCAAAAAAAACACCAAAAAAGAAACCTAACATAGATTACATTATATAGTAATAAAACAATGGCACCGCAACAGCATAGCCAATTACTGCGGACCCAGAATTTAAAAGTAAATTTACAAATAATAATAATAAATAATTACTGTTAATTTAATAATAATACACAACTGTAGCTCAGGTGGGCCGCAATACTCCATTTCTACACCACGCCAAGATTAGTTATGATCAATAACTCATCATCAGATGGTAAGGATCAAAATAACCAAAGCCCAGCCAAAGCGCAGAAACACACCATTGCCGCCCCCCGAATCCACAGCTGCTCGTTCTGTATTTGATTAGTCTAATATTAAGATCAACAAATGATAGTCGAGTAATGCTACGAGACGAATTACACTTCAAGCAGGTAGTTTTAAAGGATCTAGGATTATCACAGTTATAGGTGTTTGCCAGGGATTTAAAAGTATAGTATCTGAGCATGGTTGATCTGAATAAATTAAGGTTTCCATCAAGGAAACTGACTTACTTAAGACAAAACAAGAACTTTTCTTTGTTTCGTCTTTTGCTCTGATCTTGGCTTATGCTTATGTAGACCTTATGTCGCAGGCTTTCCTTTGATTTGCCTTTAGTTTTGTCCTTATGTTTATGTTCAAGTGAAAACCAGGCTTCAAGCCTGGTTCACATGAAAGCATGCTAAGCATAAAATTAAGGACAAAACAAAAGGCAAAACAAAATGAAGTCAAGGAATGAAGTCAAGCCTACGACATAAGGATCGTCATAAGCATAATATCATAGTCCAATTATAAGCCAAGAGCAGAACTGCAAAAGACGAGACAAAGAAAAATTCTCGTTGTTTTGTCTTCGCAAGTACCATGGGGAAGTCAAGTTTTTTCCGTCTTGTGCTTATACTTATGTCGCTCGTGTGAACCTGGATGGCCCGGAATGCACTCCACTGTCTGCCTAAACGTTTTGCTTTGTTTTATAAGAAAGTAAAAAGTCGTTTTGGGTGATCCGTTTGAATCCGACAATATTTGAGTAATGTTGTGAAGGACGGCCATTGGCGAGTGTTGATATGACGAACTACATAAAGAGGTTTTTACGAAGGGTATACACGTTCTCGTAATATAATAGACACGTATGTTATGTATTTAGACTCGGTAATTCCAAAACTATTTTCAGAATGGAAATCGAGTAAATATTGGCCGAGATAACGGCTGACGTTTCATATAAATATCCCGAATTTAAAACAATCCTTACCCCAAACTTAATCCTAACACTAACCCTACACCTATAATACTAATCCTAACTCTTACGATAATGCTTTATTTTAGAACAGCTGATTTTGATTTCGAATTTTACTACCGATAGTCTATGTGACGACATTTCGGGATTTATATGAAACTTCGCCCGAGATAACGTTCAAAATCTACATACGTACGACGAACCGGCCTTTTGGGATTTGTTATCGACAGACGCGGTCTGGGCACTGGGGACCATGGATGGGGAAAAACTCTAGGGGTGTGGTGGGGGAGGGTGTGGTGGGGGAGGGTGTGGCGGGGGAGGGTGTGGTGGGGGAGGGTGTGTGGTAGAAAAGGCAAGCGAGGGGATTATTGCGGATTTGTATTTCTAGCAATATTAGAACTCGAATAAATTTCTTACTGTGTGCGAGAATCAAATACCAACTGCTGGGGACGTTATCTCCTGCACGTGACACCGGAATCGGTCTTCTAAAAGTCAGACTCGAATTCGATAACTCGTAAAACTTAAAATTTCGAAAACGGATACATGATTATTATTATTTTATGTATACATCGCACCAATGGCATTTTGCTTCCACATTGGAGGTCGTCGAAAAAGAGCCTACATGGGATCATTGCTAAATATGTCAAATATCAACAGTAGAACGACAGCGTAGTTGTATTACTACATCACATTGAAAGGCGAGGGTTTCATAAGCGTGAAACATTTCTAAATTCTGGTTACACTATATAGGTGTAACCGCCGATAGTGTCCGCGGCAGAAACTGTCCCCCCCCGGACACTATCGACTGGCGGATACTATCTCCCCGGATCTTATATCCCCTCACGGATCCTGTCGCCCCAAAAATGCGGAAATAAAACGTTCAGTTCTAAAGGAAGGTGGGGAAGTAAAAAAATAGGTACGCTAGGCGTACGTGTATCTGCGCCTTAACCATGGTCGTGCGTTATCGTCGCCACTTTGGTCGGAAGCAGCCGTTTGGAACTTGATTGTTTGAATAATGAAAACACGTAATACGTTGTCTATATGATCTTAAGCCTGGTTCCCATATAGTCGTAAGTTCCCATATAGTCGTAAGTTCCCATATAGTCGTAAGTTCCCATATAGTCGTAAGTTCCCATATAGTCGTAAGTTCCCATATAGTCGTAAGTTCCCATATAGTCGTAAGTTCCCATATAGTCGTAAGTTCCCATATAGTCGTAAGTTCCCATATAGTCGTAAGTTCCCATATAGTCGTAAGTTCCCATATAGTCGTAAGTTCCCATATAGTCGTAAGTTCCCATATAGTCGTAGTCGTAAGTTCCCATATAGTCGTAAGTTCCCATATAGTCGTAAGTTCCCATATAGTCGTAAGTTCCCATATAGTCGTAAGTTCCCATATAGTCGTAAGTTCCCATATAGTCGTAAGTTCCCATATAGTCGTAAGTTCCCATATAGTCGTAAGTTCCCATATAGTCGTAAGTTCCCATATAGTCGTAAGTTCCCATATAGTCGTAAGTTCCCATATAGTCGTAAGTTCCCATATAGTCGTAAGTTCCCATATAGTCGTAAGTTCCCATATAGTCGTAAGTTCCCATATAGTCGTAAGTTCCCATATAGTCGTAAGTTCCCATATAGTCGTAAGTTCCCATATAGTCGTAAGTCCCCATATAGTCGTAAGTTCCCATATAGTCGTAAGTTCCCATATAGTCGTAAGTTCCCATATAGTCGTAAGTTCCCATTTTGTCGTAAGTTCCCATATAGTCGTAAGTTCCCATATAGTCGTAAGTTCCCATATAGTCGTAAGTTCCCATATAGTCGTAAGTTCCCATATAGTCGTAAGTTCCCATATAGTCGTAAGTTCCCATATAGTCGTAAGTTCCCATATAGTCGTAAGTTCCCATATAGTCGTAAGTTCCCATATAGTCGTAAGTTCCCATATAGTCGTAAGTTCCCATATAGTCGTAAGTTCCCATATAGTCGTAAGTTCCCATATAGTCGTAAGTTCCCATATAGTCGTAAGTTCCCATATAGTCGTAAGTTCCCATATAGTCGTAAGTTCCCATATAGTCGTAAGTTCCCATATAGTCGTAAGTTCCCATATAGTCGTAAGTCACGAAAGTCGCCGACAACGGGTTGATTTTTAAAAAAATGGCGGCAGTAAACGAGAGGTTCTTGCTCGAGTGTAAACGTTTTTGTTTACTGGTTTTGCTGAGACACAGACGGACGCAAACATTTAAAAAAAAATTAAAAAGTGTATTATGGGATACATTTACTGTCGGCGACGTAGACGCAAACAGGCAAAATTTTGTGTTGAAAATTTTCGTTGCTCACTGCGACTAGTCGGCGATCAGTCGCCAACTGGTCGGCGATAGTCGCCAACTGGTCGGCGATCAGTCGCCAACTAGTCGGTGATCAGTCGCCAACTGGTCGGCGATCAGTCGCCAACTGGTGGGCGATTGTTGTGAATGTTGGACTCAGTTCAACTTTCCCGACTATGGTCGGCGACTTGTTTCCATATAGAAAAAAACAGTCGCGACTGTTGCGACGATATGGAAACCAGGCTTTACTCAAGTGTTTAACGACATCAATTGAAATTCTCTTACTTCACTTTTTCATATATTATATCCAGTTCTAGCTTTGAGAACTTAGCAGTGATCATACATTGCGCGCTTGTGTTAGAAAAGAAAAGCACAGAGTTTCCGACAAAATAATATCATAATAAATATGAAATCATGATATTAGGTGCTACTCCGCGAGTGACAAACCATACCGGGCAAGTAGAGAAAAACTCTACTACGGCCGCTGGGATTTGAACCAGCGACATCGATCCATTTACTGGTCCGACGCTCTACCGACAGCTGAGTTCGCTGTCTCACATTCGTTATGCTAACAAAGTCTCTCGATATTGAAGTGACTAGACTTCAGTTTCAAAATATCACATATAAAGCAAAGCAAAGCAAAGCGAAAAGGTGGTGAAAGGGAACGAAATACTTATTTAGGAACGAAATACTGACATTTCGAGCGGAGCCCGGCTTCGTCTTACTCTGATGGAGAGCTAGATTCGAAACGTCAGTATATCGTTCCTAAAATCTCGGCAGTTCACCATCTTTTCACTTTGCTATATATCCAAAACACTGCCAGTACACAGCACTGTACTTTTTTACTACTATATCAAATATAAGTACCATCATTCCACGACCTGCTCCCAACTTGACCCTGTAGCTCAGTCGTAGAGCGTCGGACTATCATAAACCTTACCGTATTTTCTGAGAAATTATGGTGAAGGAAAATTTCGAGTGTTGGAGTATATACATTTTAAGACCAAACCGGGACCAGTTGCGAAAAATGCAACTTCAAGGCCTTCCGGCTGGAATTGAACCCGCGACCCTGCGATGCTAGTGCAGTGCTCTGACCACTGAGCTACGGAAGCCGTTACCGAGAGCCTAGTCACGAGTTCTGTATATATAGTGGTGGTAATGCCGGGATAAGATTCTGGGTATATTACAAGTAATATTTGGCATTTCACTCGATTAAACCAAATGTTCTGAGAATTTATGGTGAAGTAAAATTTCGAGTTTTGGAATATATACATTTTAAGCCTCCTCCGCAGGCATCTCTCTGATGCGGGAGGGAAAATGGCGGGCGTAAAAAATTGCGGGCTCTCATGCGGGCGCAAAAAATGGCGGGCGCAAAAAATGACGGGCGCAAAAAATTGCGGGCGGGGACCGATCAAAATCTAAGTCTTGCTCATGGCCCATGTAATTTCCAACAGAGTAACTTCGACCTATTTCCTGGCCATACACTTAGTTGCTGCAGTCTTCCCAAATAAACTCCACCAATATTACATTCGTTTGTCGTCGCTCCCTGATAGTTCAAACACCCAACGAATAAGTGAAAGAGTAAACAGCGAGAAGTGTCACAAAGCACAAAGAGCCGTGACCAAACGCCATTATTAGAAATTGAATAATACTATTGAAAACAAATCGATTAGAAACCGGCCTTATGAATGTTATGCACGGTTACGATGCTGCAAGAGTCTTACGTGTGCTTCATAAGAGTTAAAGCATGCGATCTCAAGGGTCACGAAATGTGTTGTTTGTCTCCCTCAATATCTGAACTGAATCGATCTTGATATATAAATTACTCGTATTCTGCCTTTCTTGTAATGATTTAATATTTAGAATAACGATTACGAATATGGACAGCTAACTCGGTACTACTCCGAGTGACTATAATCAGTAATCATACCAGGCAAGTAAGGATTTTTGTGGCCAAATTGTTGCGGTCCTTTGGAGTTCGGGATGCTGCCGGACTAGTGGATGTTGGGAGCTACAGAAATAAAGATCTTTATCGTTTTGAAACGGTTCTTCCCGCTGAAATAGCTTATGTTGGCAGCGACCATATTTTGACGAAGCATGACTTGGTTTGCTAGTTCGATGAATCTAAACCTCCCCGAATTTGAATAAGATCCCACGGTATTATTATTGATTTTGTTCGTTAATAATTGATTTGGAAGACAGACGGATCGAGGGCGAAGAAGTCAGAGGAGAGAAATGAGAAAACTTTCCATAATATAGACATGTTTATTTTAATCTCAATTCATTCAATTCATTTAATCTCAATATATATATATATCAACTACTCTCAACACTAACACTATAACGCTAACAAACACTACAATCTATAACAGAAAGTTACTATAACTTCTTTTCGACCACGAATTACAATAACTTAATAGACTATTCTAAAATTCATGAGGAAATACCTACCATAAATAATCTAGCAGATACACTTCTTAAACACAAAGTGTTCTCTTCTTTTTTTGGCTATAGTTACATACTTATCTGTATAGAACATCTTCGTGTAGGAGTTTCATAAATTTAATCTCTATACCAATCCCACTTGAAAATATCACGTAGTTCGGATTAACAAAATTCAAATTATCAGTACGAACAACATATTATCGTGCGACGACATTAATTTATATTCTCTGTATAAATATTGGCCATATATATATTAAAATTCTCGTATTAAAATTAAAGTTCTAAAGCTAAACAGTCAAAACAACCGCGGACAGTGTGAAGATGTTTTGAAAACTTTGTTCAACTACAATCAACCGTCCAATATTCGGCTTTTTCGGTGGATCGTGCACCGACTTAAAACTACAACTCGACATTCAGGTGAATTTAGTGATGAACGAAGAGAAGTGTCGTTTCATACCAAAATCTACAGTCGACGATGTCTTTTCAAAACGCCAGGGTTTTACTTTGAAACGGGGGCTTGCAGGACAATCTTCAAGCAAATTAGCTGAACTGGTTTCTGCTTGTCGTTGAGAAAACCTCCTTGTCCCTGGGTTAGCGTAGGTTTCATCGGCATCCGAAACCGAGGAGCTAATGTTCTTGTACGAAAACAACGGACACGGTGCGTCGTAAATTTCCGAACTTGGACGAGAAGAATCAACAAAAACACTATTTTCATTAAAATCCCCGACGTCGCTGGATTCTCGAATGGATTTCCGATTGCGAAGAGACGTGAAGCGCCTGCGAAGGGACTTGCCTTCGCCGAAACGCGCTGACAGTCTGAGGGAGGACGTCTTCCCTCTTGTCCTCAACGTCGAACTACCGGCAGGGGTAGTGCGGCGGATTTTTCCACGTAATTTCTCGCGGCTTTCGTTCAAAATCTTGAACTCCGCAATAGCGGTGAGAATCGAGATCATCCAGAAATCCCTCTCCTCCCAAGTCGGGAAGCACAGAATGCGGCATCGGCGTTTGTCACCGACGCGAAGACAGTACACGGTAATCTTATCGGTGCTGCGGTACGCAAACTTTTCGTCTTCGATCTTTTCCACTCTCAGATACATCGTCTCGAACTCGATCAGATTCTGGGAGCACGTTATCTTGCCAGACGTACCACCGCGTTCGCGAGCAGAGTAGAACAAACCGGTCGTCCTCAGGCAAAACCACTGTCTCTTCGGTAAACTGAACATGTTCTGGCCGAGGGTAACGACCAGTCCTTCATTTAGAACTTCTCCCCTCGTCCGGTCTTCCATTCGGACCAACAACGCTGTTGTGAGCGAACTGTGTGCTCTTCACCAACCAGTTTCGGTCTACGGATTCACACGAATCTCAATGCTGTTTTCGGACAGTGAGGTTTCGCTTCTTCTATAGTTGACACGTGAACACTGATGTAATAATTAATGATCATCAAAGTTAATCTGTATGATACGGAGCACAAAACAAACGACCCCTCTATAGGACGACGTATATAGTTTATATCATTTGCAAGTTCAATACGCAATTATTAGGTGGGCGTTTCGTCTCGAGAGTCGGGTTCCGCGTCATACGCACTTCCATTCGTGCATCCTGGGAGGCGCAACACCGTGACCTTTGAAATAAATTCGCCGAAACCAACGAACACGCCACGGAAAAAAGCCCAATTCTCAACGACGACGGCCCAAGTTACTGTCAATTAGCTTTATTCGTAGATAACAGTGGTGGTTGGACCTCCCGCCAACGATGTACCCGTTTTTCGGTCTCCGGTCGGGATCCAACAGAGAAGCAATTACACAAGCGAGCAAATATCGCTAATGACAAAACCATGTACTGAAGAGAAGGGCTTTATGAAGTGCACTCCTTTAACCGAACACGATGGATATATTTAAGACGAAATACCGTCTTCTAATGCAGCACGAGTATAGTTTCGTAATCCCAGTAGGGGTTTGGTAAAATTGCGCTACGAGCACGTCGGCGATAACTTGCGTGAGCACGGTTCACACTTCACGACAGGAAGTCATTAATTTTGATTAACCCACTGACGTCATGGAGAAAAAATTACATCCCTACAACGCAAATCGAATCCTACATTTTGTTGACAAAATCTGTACTGGGAGTAGTTGAACAAGCGTAAAACCTTTATTAAGTGTTTATGGTTGTACTAAGTATGGTATTCAGGCACAACCTTCGAAGCAAATACTGTAAAATATTTGGTGTCTTCTGAAATTGCGAAACTGAAAGTGTCACTTTCTGACAAAGGGACTTCGCTCAAAACCTTAAGTCCCTAGACACTAATTTGGCCGCACACCAAGCTTTCAGAGTATTTAATTCGTATTTTTCAACACTGCCTAAAACACTTTTACATCACTCAGTCGGATCTTCGCTGTATCAGCAATTATTATTTTATTTGTATATAGAGACAATATCGAGATGAGCGAATGAGTATTAGATGTATATCTAATACAGCAATTTTGTCAAGTTTAATGAAACCATTCTCAATAGCTCAATGATGAGCGTATATTGACACGTTCCATCGATTTGAGATATCATTGGCCACGTTTTTGATATTCCAAAAATCGATTACAGCGGCCCTGAGGCTGAGAAACTTTTTCCAATATTATTCATACAATGTAAATCCCATGCACTATAAATAATATATAAAGATAAAATAAGCTTGAAAGCTAACCCGAGATGCTGTCTCCCCGTTTAACCAAAAGACGCCCTGTTTCAAACTATACTAGTAATATTATATATAAATTATTAGAAGAGGACTTTGGAAACTAAATGATCTGATCATTTAACTTAAAAGGCGGCAGATGTTTTCGACAAAACAGTACATGATGAGTATTAAATCTGATTCAGAAAAGCAAACAAATAGCACAGATTATAAAGGCGCGTAAAACGTGACTTAATAGGCTTTTTTTGGATTTTTCAACAGTTTTTTTAAGGTTCTCCAAACAATCCCTCAACGCGCTGTCAAATCACCTCTTTGACGTCACATGTTAGAGTCGGCATAGATTTTAGAGATGAAAAAATCATCACCTAATGCAATCCCGCTTCCAGATGAGGAAGCTGACTCCAACTCAAACACCAGCAATATCCCCACAACCAAGCACCACAAAACTGTGAACTGCAAGAATTGAACTCACACTAAAGCAAGACAAACTATATAAACTTAACTTTAAATTTGAAGCGTAATTATTGGTATATACCTCATGGTAATATAGTCTCAAAGTGAAGTAACTGAACCAGCCGTGAATGAGCTAGAATACCGATGATCACCAGTTATGGAAACGACAAGAAATAATGTTGTGGAAGCCGCACGAGAAAGCACAAGGACAATAGAAATATAATAGAAACCCAAATCCCTATAATTACAGTGTTTTCATTAGTGTTCTAATAAGATTAATTGTCCACTAGCCTCATCTCCGGTTAGCGCGTGGTTTTCTTATGGACATCCTTATCAAAAACCACATTATAATCATAATCAATATTTTTATTAATGCAATTATTTAACCACATTATTTTCTTCTAATGATTAGGGAGGCTTTCAGTTCAGATGCTTAAAGAACATTTATTGGCAACAAAAATCATGATTTCAAATTTTTAACTTTCTGATCAACAAACAGGCTTACGAAGGTAATCCAAGTAAAATAAACAAAACTATTTTTCCACAAAACAACAGTACTAATTTTAACCAAAGTCCAGTCATCCGCCATCTTGGATCATGTATTTTTGATATGCGTGTGACGTCACAAGCAGCTGGGTAAAGCGAAATTGTTATCTAGCCTGCATGCTCGTGTCTGAAACTCGGTTTTTATGAATGTCTTCCTCTTCCTTTTTCAATCGAACACACCACAACACTTTAAACAGCATTCTGCGGAAACTCGGCCACCAACTGGGTATAGTTTCGTCAGGTTTATCTGCTTGTGACATCACCAACTTCCCAGTTAGGCAAAGACAACCGCAAAGTATTACAACAAGATGGCGGATGACAGGATTTTCTTTGCTCAAAATTATTTAGTGCTGTTGTTTTGTACAAGAGTAGTTTTGTTTACTTGGATTACCTATCGTAGGCCTATTTGTTAATCAGAAAATCCAAAATTTGAAATTGTGATTTTTGTTACCAATGTCATTTAAGAGCTATAAGGTCTGTCCTATATCGTTCCCAATATACGAGATCATATATCATGACAGAAAAGAAAGAGGGGACCAATCTGCATTGAGCTATCGAGACTCAGACGGAGAGCAAAGACGTGCTCAGAAGGCTATAAGTTCGATCTGGTCCAAGGCCCAGTGACATTTTCTAAGATTTTGAGCTCGACCAACGTCGTATATTGATTCACAATCTCTCTTAAATTTACATAACGAACTTTGTACTGAACGTGACATCGCAAAACTAGAACCGCAGGGAGTGGTCGATCATTGGGAAGAAGTACGACCACCAGCGATCCCCGCTTCCCGGACAATTTCTCGGTCACACTTATTAGCATTTCGGACACTAACAAACCTTTATAGAATATCAACGCAAAGCTTATTCACTTCATGTAAAATCTATATCAGTAATTCATAATTTATTTCAATGATAATCAACCAGGCTTCTTATCTCGACCTCATCGTTTTCGATTTTTCGAGCTACTTAATAGTGATTCTACAATAGCTTAATTTAATACTAGAATATACACGCCAACAAAGTTCATATTCCATGCCGTTACTGAATGGAACACATTAGATTTGAATGTAGGAGAAACCAACCATCTCCACCAGGGCCGTACTCAGAAAATTTTACAGGGGGGTGTAAGCTCACTTCAACCGACTGACACACGAGCTAAAACATGATGACATTTTAATAAATTTATTGGTGTTCTCTCGTTGATCGCATTTACATATAAACAAAACATTAACATTAGATTTGTGAGTCTTAAATTTGGTAGTTTGAAATTAATTTAAACTGATAAGTGCTAAAAGTTAATGATTCTACTTGTCCGTGTTAAATCGAACACGTCTAAAATATAACTTCTGCAAAAAGATTTTTAGGGGGTGTCGCAACCCCCACACCCCCCACACCCCCCCTGGCCGGGCCTGATCTCCATCTTCATCTAGAGCCGAACTTAGATAAATCGAAATGTAATTTTATATACATACTTCTCAAAAATTTTAATGATTACGATTCTAGACTATATAAACTTCTATATATCTTTGCATCTTAGGTATATACATATGTACATATTATTTATAATAAACGAAAATCCAGTAGGGCTCGCTGGTAAAATAATAATAATATTGATAATAACAGTAATAACTCTATTTAACGATGATGTAACACATAAAATGATATAATAATAAGTAAAACAACAATTCTGTCATGGTGATAAGTTTCATGAACAAAGCTTTTAAAATAGTTAAATAGTTCTTACAAGAACTATTTGAAAACCTCTACTATTAAATATATTATCAAATACGATATGTATACTAACACAAATAAAATCACTCAAAGTTCTGAAAAGAATATATATACATTATTATTTGTTATTCCGCGTACGGGCGTAAGAAAGGAAGAGGAGGAATAGCTGGAAAAACAAAACGTCTTTCACACGCATTTATACCCCCTGCACCGTATAAAAAAACACCACTGAAACACAGCAGAGTAGTATACTACACACCCGCGGATATATATACAACCTAGGAAAATATCTTTGTGTTCCAGCAGCCATATGTAGATCACTATTGATCTGTACAATACTTTTAGGTTAAAGTAAAATTTAGCAGTGGATAGTTCATAGTTCTTCCGCGATAGTTCTTCTTCCGCACCGGCCAGGCGCGGCCTAAGTCATGTCCCCGACGTATTTCCTGGAAGTAAACCTTCCACATAACGTTGCAAAAATCAATCGAACTGAGGTCGAGGCAGTCTTTCGAGGTGCAGCTGTCAAGGGACATATATATATATATATACTTGAAAACCCAGCAGTGTGTGTTTGAAAACCATTATGCTAATTTCCCGATATTGGTACACCAATCCTGCCAATCGGCTTTACCCTATGAAGTATTCAATAGCTCAAGTTGCTTGAAGAGAATTGCCGAGGGCCCTCATTGAAACATTATACTTTGGCGACAAACAGTATGGTTTAAAAAAAATACGATAATTGACTTGATACATAGTTGACTGCGTCAAAAATTTGTTACTATATACCTATATACCAGAAACCAATTTAAAAATTCACAGATACATCGTTAATCATCGTGTTCACCTCTACTTCTGTCTGACTATAATAATATATACACCTCAGAATCAAGCTAGAAGAGAATGCAGATGGCAAATTCACCTTAAACCAAAACGTCAGTCTACACTGTAAATTATTATCTGCTCTTGAACTGTTTGTTACCTCTATGTTACAATCGAGAAATCAAAGACTTGATTTTCTTTTATAAAGCTCTTTATGGTATTTCTGATTTAAATGTGCACAACTACGTTTCCTTTGTTACTCACGACCGAACACGACTTAGTCTTAATCCTACTCTCATGCTAAAAGCCCCATCTTGTAAATCTAGTACGTATCAGGCCTCTTACTTTAATCGCATTGCAAAGTTGTGGAACAGTGTTTGTAAAGTAGCTCCACCTAGTAGTTTCTCTAGTGTAACTATATTTAAGAGTTTCTTTTCCCTCAACACTTTTTCTCTCTGTATTTGACGTGGATAGCACCCCTGTACCTGGTCTTTATTTTAATTTTATTTAACGTGGTCACTACACTTAGCTAAAAAGAAGCTAATTTCCGGTAGGCCACAGAAATAACTAAAAATATATACACACATGTTAAAATTAACAATAAAATTAGTTAACATTAAAAATTATTTTACAAAATTAAAAATTATTTTTACAAAATTAAAGATGACAGATCAATTTTTTTGGGTACAATTCGTTAAAACTTGTGATTGTTCTTAGAGTGTTCGGTAGCGCGTTCTATAATTTTGCAGCAACATATCTCCACGATTTCAGACCATAAGTTGTCGAATTAGCTTTAGGGATACTTAATATGTCTTTTCCTCTAAGGTTGTATTTCGACTTTCTTAGATTTAGTAAATCATTTATACAATTTGGTGCAGGGACCAAATTCGCAAGGGACTGTCACAGGGACTAAGACGCCACATACACGCCATTGTACGTTTCAATATTGTCGGAGAGGTGCCTCACACGGGTACTCGTGCCCCGTCCGATTGGGTAACTACTTTTTTTTGTATTATTGTTGTATTTTCTTATTATTTTCTCTTTTGCTATAAATATTTGTAAACAAATAATTTTGTAGTTGACCCAATAAAGTTGACCATTTACATCGTCAATTCGTGATCTTTGATGAACAATTTTCATCTTTAACTGCATTACATAACGTATTTCTGTTCAAAAATTATTAATATCGCTCATTATTGAAAATGTGTGGGGCGTAGGGTCATTCACGGTCGGAAAGACGTAGGAATACCATTAATTTAATCTTGATGTTTCGTCTCGTTTCGCTTCCAATTAAATATTAATAATAATAATAATTCAAAGAACACCTCCCTGGTATTATCGATCGCTCATAGGAGACAGAGCCAAATAAAAAGAGTTATTGTTGTAACCTTCTCTTGTCCATTTTCGTAACCTGTTTGATATACTTTCTATCCGTGTCAACTGTAAAAGAAGCTTTGAAAAGCCCGGACAGACTTTATATCCAAGAGTATACTTTCCAGATGTTTTCTTGAATAATCTCAATTGATCATATCATATCCATGCTACCGTTAAGCATAAACAGAAGACAAAATCATGTACTATGTAATTGTTTTTTTCTTTGCTAAATCTGATTTTTTCTCCGACAACACGACGCCGGGTCCTCGAACCAGAGCAAACGCCTCTTGATGACCCGCGTCCTCTTAATTGCTAAATTTGTCTAATTTTGACACACGTCAGCACGATGACTTTCACCTCCCACATCGGGCAAACAACAATTTATTTATCATAGATCGATTGGAATTCATTGGCCCTAGAACTGAGAAAGTCGTCTAGCGTGAACTTTTTTTCAGTGTAATGCGTTCTCTGTGAAATATGAACTTTTCACCTTTGTCAACATTCGTTTCAAATTAATGTTCTTTGTCAGGACCACCGCGAAAATCACTTCTGAAAGTGGATCTTCCTCGTTCAATATTATCATTATTAACAAGTAAATACGTTGGAAAACAACTCATCTTTTAACGTCTCGCATTTGGTATGTTCTCCCTAGCACCTTTTAAGATCTCAATGCCCTATATTTATCACTTAATACTGATTATTTGTAATTCTAAGTATGACGGTAAAGCCCGGTTTCCATATGATCGCAGCGATTGCAACGATCGTCGACTCGTTGCTCTCGTTGCATTCATATAGAAATCGGGCTTCAAGAGATAGAAATTTTTCTATCTCTGCGATCGCGATCGCAACGGATATCCATATGATCGCAAGGATCGCAATGATCGCAGAACTCTTTATTTCTGCGATCGTTGCGATCATTGCGATCACATGGAAACCGGGCTTAAGTTGGAAAAAAACGTTTCGGTTCCTTGGTTATGCAAGAAAGGCCGTGCCAAGGGTCTTTGTTTCTTGGTGGGTAGACGATGTAGCAACTGTAGTCAATTATGGTAAGAATGTCATCAGCTACTTCCTTGATAACGGAGCCTTTTCCGGCGTCTGAGTTGAACAAAACAAGAATTTAAACTAGCTAAACTATTCCAAGTATCCTCTTCACACAAAGAAAAATACTTGGAACAAAATGGAAAGAACGACAAGCGCTTCCTGTTTACTTTTGGTTCCCTTTGCCGACTCAGTCGTCTCGCAGCCGTGGTCATTGATGACATCAAAGACCTTTGGGGGCGAGTTTTTCCGAGCGATATACAATAGTCGAAGGATTATAATAGGCCAAATGGGCAGGATCACAGTGGCGCCGGTAGGGGCGGCCGCCCCCAGATCTCGCTCGGACCATTTTTGCGTTAGTTCGTAATTCGATGAGAAACATGTAGGGGGGTTTATTAATGTTGGCAAAATGGAAAGTTTGATTTTGAAGAAACTATTCATTGGTTGAGGTTCCTATCTGGTAGAACGTATGTGCAATAAATACTCTTATCAGAGAGAGCGCCCACAAGTCTGCAAACAAGCTAACTGAAGGGCCTGAAGACACTTCGGCCCTTGATGTGTATACCAAGCACGCGCTGCTCACTTGAAAGACATTCGTTATATAGACATTCGTATATATTCGCTTTACCATCTTAGTTATGAACTATTATTAATTATATTAAAGTATTTGTCGCGTTTCTCAGAGTTCCTAAAGAAAATGGAAAATAATTTTTCCGTGTTTAATAACATTACCATTTTCCTTTCCCTGAAACTTTGCCGGTCATTCGCGTTACGACAGCTTGATTTTTGGTAAAAGAGGTCTTAAATTGCTCCTGAAAATTAAGGAAATAGCATTCTAGAAAGGTGCACATTATGAGATTAGATCTGCCTCGTACCCAGCCCCTTCGTGCTTCGCTCGCCCCGTTCCTCTGCCTTGTCAATACGCGCGCGTACAAGGATTGAGACGCCTGAGTACGAGGCAGAGATTAACGATTAAAGTGCATATAACGTCTGTGGGAATTTAACATATATGTAATCTATCGATTCTCCTGAGAAAAATTGTAATATATCTTGTCAGGTGAAAATTTCGTCTTCATAGACTTTTTGCTGTTAAAGTTGACGGAAATGACGTCTAGCGGGAATCTGTAAAGAGGTTTTCATATAGACAGATGCCCTCTATGACGTCATTTCCGTCAACGTTAACAGCAAAAAAGTCTATGAAGATGAAATTTTCAGCTGACAAGATATATTACAATTTATCTCAGGAGAGTCCGTAGATTACAAATATGTTAAATTCCCACATTATCTCCCCTAAGCGACCTCCTTTTCAAATTTGTTTTGAAAATATAACGGCAACGAGCTGCTTCGAGTTGTTTTGATGGCGATCATATGCTGGTATCGCTGTTGTGAGTGATCTTTGGAGGAGAATTAGTCGAAATAGACTATTTAGTTCCTCCTGCGAGAATGTAGAGGAGCTTCTCCGGCATAATACGAGATAGAAGCACACAGTGACGTCATATTTGAAACAAATATGGCGTCGAAATTGAACAAACTCCCCAACTTTAACGGTGGAGGCTATTTCAGATACCTTGAAGCAGATCCGCCCCAGTACTTTCATTATTTTACACGGCCAACTTTACTCGCAGGCTACTGTATGTGGGATATCAAAGATCTACAATTTATATAATTTGTTTCCAAATAGTCTAAGTGGATATTTTATACATATAAAAACAAATCTTAAATTTCAAGGTCTTATAATATATACCGCTTCAAGAAAAACTCGTTGCGTGGACAAAGTTGCGATATAAATCCAGACAATCAATAGTAAGATCCATTTCCCATCTTTTCAAGCGAAGGCCATTGCTCGTGGCTTTCGAGTTTCATAATATATGTACAGTATAGCGCAAAATAAAGAAAAACTGGAATACAAAAGAAAAGCAAAGTGAAGCTGATGTAAAACTGCTCCTCGATTTATGTTCTGGAATTGTGTAACCATAGTTAATTTAGAATAATGAAAATCGTTTATATGAGTTAATACACAAGCTTGCGCACAAAGCACGTGGTGGTCGTGGACTCCAAATGCTCTTTCATATAATGAACTCCACTTATATTTCAACTGAAGTACCCTTTAAACACGCATAAATATGGTTTTTAAAACTTGGGATGTCACACACAGTAGCGACGACGTTGCGTATACTGCAAACTATACAAATTATCGACACACTGTAATTCATTTATTTCGCATTGGTAATGACAGGAGGACCACTGAACACCATTTACGTTATTACATTTTCCAGAGAAGCGTATTCGCCATCAGAATAGTGAAACAAAAAATTTCGTGCTTTTATTCTGTTCCACGTTCTGCTGAGAAATTCGACATTTCGGTATATATGGTTAAAAACTCGCTTCGTGTTTTATTACAGTTGTCAGTTTAGGCTTTCAATCTCGATTTGGCTTCGTCGAAAACTGACAGCAAGCTCTCGTAGACTTTATCTGGCGCTTCGGCTGCGTCTATCTTAAAATGAAGGCCTCGTTTCTTGTAATAATCGATCAACGGCGAGGTTTGCCCATGGTACGATTCCAGCCGTTTCTTCAAAGTTTCCGTATTATCGTCGGAGCGTTTTACCAGCGGCTCACCGGTGATCTAAAGAGTGGGATAGTTAGGATAGAAGCGGGAAGGAAACTAGGAGCGACTAGATATACAATGTGTGTAATTAAAAGAAAAGTAAAATACAGGTAATGAATGAACAAGGTAATGAATGAACAAGGTAATGAATGAACAAAGCAACGAATGAACAAACAAACGAACGAACAAAACAACCAACGGACAAAGTGAAATGGATGGAGGGATGGTTATAAAGGGATGGATGGATGGGTGGACGGATGGGTGGACGGACGGATGTTCAAAGTATGGAAACAAGAAAGGTAGTAAACTGTCAAAATAAACAAATGAGACATTGGCTTTCGAGAGAGAATCCTTCATCAGACGGACAGACAGACAGACAGACAGACAGACAGACAGACAGACAGACGTAACGAGCGTTTTGACCATAGCAAATAACAAGACTTACATCATCCTTCATCGTAACCTTTGGAGGATTAAATTCCTCGTGATATGAACGACCGCTTGGTTTGTGAAACAGCCTATACGAGATGAAGGGGAATCATGATAAAACACACATGCACTGTAATTTAAATCTTGCTGGGATAAATGACGTTATATATATGAATACCTTATTTGACAGTTTAGTGTATAGTACGGTAGGGCCCACAGGGTGAGTCAAAATACAAATGATGAGTAAGATTGAGTAAGATTTGCAGGGCCCCATTTGCAGGGCCCCCAAAACAGATCTAAAGCCAACATATTATCCAACTCACTAAAATCTTACTTTTTTTTATTACAATTTTTTATAGTTGTAAAAACTAAACACATTGACACAGAAACCGTTCAAAAAAATCCTCTCAGAGTTTTAAAAATGATCACGGAAGAAAAAAAGAGCAGGAAAAAACCGGTTTCAAACAAGGTTTTTTAGAGTTCAAATAACCTACTGTCCAAATATTATTACTTATTGGATTCCTCTGAGCCCAATATTACAAAATATTTAAGTCGAGAATTCAATATTGGGCGAGACCGAAGGTCGAGCCTAATATTGCAAATCGAGACTTAAATATTTTGTAATATTGGGCGAAGATGAATCCAATAGGTGTTTTATTATATCGAACAAAATATCTTAACACAAAGATGTTTCTTCGCACATAAACAGTCGAAAAGTTGCTGCCCAATATGTTGCTGCCCAATATGTTGCTGTCCTACATCGTAAAATATTGGGCTGCCACGTGATACTAATAGAGACAGTTGATTGGTGGATTATATGCGAGGGTATATAACGCAGTTTATTATACCCTCACATATAATCCACTAATCAACTGTCTCTATTAGCATCACGTGGCAGCCCAATATTTTACGATGTAGTACAGCTACATTGGGCAGTAACCTTTGGACTGTTTACACGGGCTGTTCACGTGCAAAGCAACGTCACTCGCAAAGCAACGTCACTCGCGTGCCTTTTATCTAAATCGAAATTTCATTGGTTAAAGTTCTTTCTCGCGGAACGTGATGTGTTTTTTCGAGTTTTTTTATTATTCTTTTTGACGACCAGCAACCTTTTGACTATTTACGTGCGAAGAAACATCTTTGTGTTAAGATATTTTGTTCGATATAATAAAACACCTATTGAATTCATCTTCGCCCGATTTGCAATATTAACTCGACCGAAGTCTCGCCCAATATTGAATTCTCGACTTAAGGTGCCACTACGATGAAAATTTACCCGCATCTTTTAGATTTTCTTTAGCATAGAATAGTATTTCAGGGTCGAAAGTGATCATCGATGTAAAAAAACTAAAAAATGGTATTTTAAAGTTAGTATTTTGAGCTCTGAAATCACTATTATTTAGGCCACCATTACTAAAAACGTGTTCCAAGTGAGCCCGCAATTTCAAAAGGTAATATTGTTTGTGACGTCAGATTCTCAATGCTACGCCTGAATTTCAATCGAGGTTACTTGTTTTCTTGTTTTCTTCGAGAAGTAGATGAAATGGCCAGCCTTTCAGACGAAGAATTTGAAAAAAACGACTTTGATTTACTTGAAGAATTAGCCACGTGGAGTCTTCGCGTTGAGAATCTGACGTCACTTCGTTACGCTGGTCAAGAACATGATCGATTAATGGCGGACATAACAACTCCAGATTCGGAGTCAGAAAAATAATACTTGCCATCGTCGAATCGCAAAACGGTTTCGACAGAGTAATGTTTAGAAGCTCTGCTTTATAAATACGTAAAAAATATCGATAAGTAAAAATTTGATCGTAGTGGCACTTTAAATATTTTGTAATATTGGGCAATAAGTAATAATGTTTGTGCTCGTCCTATCACATTACTATTTGGACTCGTACAGTAGAAACAAAGTTGGATAATAAAAGAGTTTATAAAATAACAAATTAAAAACGCATGCGCTGATTGGCTGAAAGCCGTGTTTCTATAACTCGATGGAAAACGTGGATTTTTCCCGCCATTTTTATAAAATGGATTTATAAAATGGACTGTAAGACGAACCTTTGCTCACAAACAGCTAAAATGTCGATAAATATGTTCTGTGACAGCAACAAGAAGAAAAACGAGAAGATTGAATGCTTTTCTTCACAGTTAAGAGCGTTTATGTTCATTTGAACAGCCGACGACGCTGTCTAGCGTGAGTAAGGAGAATGTATATTTTCATCATTTTAATAAAAGAGTCTTATTACTTATTTCCTCAGTATTAGTATATACATATTAAATTCGCCGCTTTTAATATGTACATGGAGAAATCGCTGACTGTTCTGACACAGTCACTGACTGTGTCTCAATAGCTCAAAGGTTAGAACGCCGAAACATTGATTCGGAGACTAGGGTTCGATTCCCCGTTGGGGCAGTCACTTTTTCCATATATGTATTTGAATATATATATATATATATATGTGTGTGCATGTGTATATATTAAGCAAGTCACAACCAAGCCATACCTCCCAGTGATGCGCCTGACAAGCAATGAGTCGTCAATCGCAAACTCCACAACTGCATCCAAGTTGCAGCTTCTTTTCAACAGCAGTGTATCCAACTAGTAAAACATGATCCACAAATGTTCAATAGGGATCTGATCTCAAATGCAGCTATTACATACACACGCATTGCGTGATATCTATGGTGATATTAACAACTTCGTCATATTCCTGAAGTACAAGTATACACGATGTGCAGACACTCACCTTTTCCGCTTGAGCCACGTTTCTCGGGAAGCCGTCCAAAAGAAACCCGTTTTTGCACTCTGGCTTCTTCAAGTTGTCCTCGATCAGTTCAACGACGAGATCGTCGCTGACAAGCTGAAAGTTTTCGAAGGAGTGAGGATTTATCGTGGACAAAAATGGGATCGCTTGCCCAGGACTGCTCTACGTGATCCCAGCTGGAAGGCCTTGATGTTGCATTTTCGCAACTGGCCCTGGTTGGGTCTTAAAAATATAACAACTTCGACTAATCTTTTTTGTAGAAACTTTGCTTCAGCCACTAAATGCCTTTTCAGTTTGCATTTCCTAATCTATATAGTTATATTCCAGCTTCTTTGAACTGCAATAACGTATGACCACCTCCTCTACCAACACTGACAACCTATTTCACAATCTATTACGTTATCTGCCAATGAATAGCTGAATAGATATCTGTTTACTATACAAAAATATAATAATGGGAATCAGCGTAAGCTGAAAGACTTCTTTGTCAGCCACAATAAAGACAAAGATCAGGTTAGCTATTGCACGAACTGTACTTTACTTCGGATACTTGATAACGACCCGATCAAATCATTTATTGATAGAAATTACTATATGCACTGCATACCCATGGTTGAACCATGACGCTATTGCAGCATTACGTGACATGAATTATTAATAAACTAGAAATTTCTGTAAAAAAGTGAAGTGCTTCAAATTGTGTCTAGAGTAACATGAAAATTTATCAACATGAAAATTTATCGACATGATTAACCTACACTAGTGAGTCAACGGAAAATTGTCGACTTGAGTGCGATTTGAACTCGCACCTTTGGGATTCCGGTCCACTGCTCTACCAGTTGAGCTACCGCGTCAACTGGGAACAGTGTGCTAATTTTATCCATTTTAGTGCACAAAATATTCTCGCAATAACTTAACGCTTCTGATCATCTGTAAGGGTGTGAATGTTAGAGTACAGTGATCTTTTACAGTGTATCAAAGAAACTCAATGTTCATAACTCAATGTTCATGCGCCACATGATCCTATGATAACCACCGCTGATCATACGTACTGAGTGCTCTGCAAATCATTGTCCGTGAAATCCGCAGGTCAAGATTCTTTTTGCCATACACAACACACAGGAATAGCCCTTTAGGCAGTTGCTATTAATAGCTCAAAATGCGGACAAACAAACCAAATTTGACTCACAAATGATTGCAAATGAGCTATTTTCTTTTATGGCCTCAAGAATTATGGGTAAATGCAGACAAACATGGCTGACCCAACATTAGTGTTGCAGCAATAAACTATTAATCATTGATTATTAAGAGGTGCTCATTGTGCCATAATGGTATCATTCATTTGTTGGGGGAACAATCTAGTACAGTACTGTCTGTATAAACAATGTTGTTGTTTCATGTTCAGGCCACTATTCCATAAGGCATAAATCACTATAATATATGTGCTGAACCACCTTGGCATCAAAGTAAATTGTTTTTACAGTGCTAGGTCTTTATGTTGGGTATCACCATAGTCATTCAATGTTACTGAACACATTGTCTTTTTGGTATAACGAAGTAGTCAACTATAGAAATGTTTGAGTTAAATTGGTCGACAGTGCTGTTTAAATATTAATAAACGTAAAACAAACGATTTGTGGATGGTGAGTATCCTTCCACATTTCCAACATATACCACCTTACTCGATTTGAAGTTTGCTGAGTTTCCATACAATACATTACATCCTAATTTAGCCAGGATTTCAATTTTGGTGGGCGTGGCCACGAAAAATTGTTGGGGGCGTATGTGGCCATGAGCTTATCAAACATATTGAACAGCGGATTTGTTAAACAATGTTTTTGCTCAATCATCATGTCTATATGTTTGACAAAAATTAGTAAAAAATAAACAGCAGCTAACAGAAATCAAGAAACATTACAAAGGGGGAAACCTGTAAGTTGTTGTTTCAGGAAAATATTTCCATCCATAGGATGGCTGGACGGACGCCTGGCTAAAAGTCTGACTATGAGATATAACACTTGTATATGCTAGTGTATCATGCAGATGGAATGCAATCCAAGCTTCTAATGTAGGGACCCAGTGCATCTTATTCCCATCTGTTTCACTCTAATCTACTTTAATACCGAAGATATTAGTTCATTTTTACCTGTCCAGCATCCATCACTCCTTTAACTTTCTTACCAAGATCTGAGCCAGAAGCTACTACAGCTCTTAACATGTCCCCTAAAGGCAGACAATGAAAAAGTACAGTAAGCAAAAAAGGTCAAAACATTTTTGTTGTCCCCCCATATTAACTTTGGAACCTGATTTTACTTGGGATAAATGACCACCAGGCTTTATGCCCCAGTGGTGATCAGCACCTAACTTCTCCCAATATCTATGCTGTAATCTGAAGCATAGATGTAATGAGAATAAAGGAAATGATCCCCAAATATAAACTGACATGTTTTTTAAAATAACTTCTCCCAACTACAAGTACTATAAGAAATGTTTGGAAACCAATAAGGAGAATTTGTATGTTAATACTGGGGCTTAAATGGTTTTAAGCAAAACGGATGATGACTTGTACAATTTCACCAGAATTCTTTACCACAATCTCACGGTCTCACGATTTTCTACTCGATTCTCACGGTAAAAGCAAGAAACTAAAAGGTTAAAATCTCTCAATTTTAAATTATATTAAATCCTCATACTTTATTGGTGTGATTTCAATATTTAATGAGTTAAATTAACGACAAAATATTTATAAATATGGATGTAAATTGCATATTATTTTGCACTACAGACACCATTTTGAAGTTATGCGTGCGCACATAAAATGTTTCTGACCGAGAGGAACGCCCAGGCATTGGGTACGAGATTATGCACCCACGTGAAGCATTTCAACATGGCATCTGATATTGATAATGACGATCAGCAAAACCTCAAAAACAACAAAAAATCTTATCTTGTATTATACTATTTGTTAAACGCAGAGTGCTTGTATATATTGGCGGTGAGATGCTCACCGTGCCAATCATAATTAGTTCAATTACTGTGATTGGTCACGAAACAACGAGAAATGAGAAGTAATCAAAACAACAAAATTTCCATTGTTTCGAGACTCCATTGTTTGAATTGATTTTTTAAATTTCAAAGACTCCATTGATTCGAGGGGCTTCCCCTTTTATGCGAGCACTCTGTGTTTAAAACCTTGCTGTTACATGGGAAAAATACAAAATATATCATTACGTTGATATCTCGCTATTTTTGCACTTTTCTCACTATTTTTTGGGAGAAAAAAATTGGATCTCACTGTTTTTGCTTTGGATGGGTTGGCAGGTCTGGTGTATCCAAGTCATGTCATCTGTCACTTGTTGCAATTGTGAACATTTTACATGATAAAGATATTTGGCAATTTCTGATAATTTCTTGCTATTACCATCAGCTAATGTTTCAACTTTATACTCATATTAACAGAGGCATTGGCATAAAAAAATAAGTACTGGTACTGGTAGGTACTTTTTATCTTGAAGTATATCACTTACATGTAGCTAGTCAGAATAGAGTTGACACCATGAAATTGCTTTAAGACATTTTAAAAGTTGAATAAACCATCTAAAAATAGGTTCTTGGTACACCATTTTAAATACGACTGTGACATCATGTGCTGGACACCATTTTAAATACGACTGTGACATCATGTGCTGGTATAAAGCGTTGTATTTCTTACTGTTATGCTACCTATTGTGCAGCCATGTATTGATTGCTTGTTACTATCGAGTCACGGACGTCTCTCTCAATTGTGTTTGAAGCAAGATGGAAGACCTTGTCCTATAGTTAGACTAAAGAACAGGTCTTGCAAGACCATACCGAATATACGTCACTTTCCCGTAGATGTCTCATTGTACTGTATTCGCGTTTTGCAATGATCGCGCATAAACAAAAATAATGCTGACGAGCTTAATTTCCTTGCATTTCGACCAACGTTATTTTATATGAGCATTTTTTCAACATCAATCTACTTTATTACAGTTATTTAAATTGCATACTTTGATATAAAAGGTATATAGTATTTTTTGTTGCCAATGTGAAGTTCTAGAAAGTATCCTTACTCCCACCAAAAACCCCTCTCACCCCAGAGTTTCACCACCTGGAGTTTCCAACTTTGTCAAAGCACTCAAAGCACCCAAAATTTTGAACAGCATTGGGAGAAATCAAACAGTTTACTTCAAGCATTGGAACGATTCACTTCAAGCACTTTTACAGGTATCATTCATTACTTCAAGTGCTCAAAATGGTACAAAAACAGAGATACTATTGTTTATTGATCTGCACTGAACATTATGAATATGGGTTTTTTTCAATGCCCATCTGGAAAATTACTCCACTTAGACTCCCTTTTGACTCCCTCCAGCTCAGAATTCACAGTGCCTTCCATGATGGTGGTAAGGATATTTTCTGGAACTACTGCATGTATACATATCGCAGTTAAATTTAGCCACCATATTTTTTAGACAACCACTTAAATTAGCAAATCTTAGGATAAACAAAGGTTAGTGAGTCTCAGGTTAAAAGCTATATGACCTTTGGAAATACATAGTACATACTGTAGCTATAATCTATTGTGACATTTACTGAACCTCTGCTCTTTAGTGAGAACTATTGTACTCCAACAAAATACTTGTTTCCAGTATATTATATAAATAGACATTACTAAGTAACAGCTTCAATTATCATTTATACAGGTATGTCAGTGCATATTTTTACAGGTACTGTACATGTTCATATGAATAAATATTCATATTCATATTTGAAAAAAATAATTGAGGCACATTTTTCTGTTGGAATCTACATAATGAAAAATTGTTAGGTCTATAATCTTCTCAATAGAAAATTATGTAAATGTTTTATTAATATACAAAGCTTCACAGCAATTGTTTAGAATTGCATACAGGGTTTTCGACATTTAGAGACCAAAATGAAATCTGTACGTAGAAATGAAGGAGTTAAGTATAATCAGGCAAGAATGAACTCCAAGATCACTTTGGAGTTACAGATGGTTACAAACATGACAACCCAATGTATATTAAACTTAATTAAAACCCACTATCACTGATTATTAAAACAGATACAGGTAGAGGTATATACAGATGTTTTATTATCAAGGATAATTGGATATACAGTATGGGCACAGAATCTGTTGCATGAAATGTGTAACATACTCATCTGACAAACTGTACAAGGAAATATATTATTATAATTAGACAGAGAAAGTGTATTTGCCTGGGACTGCAATCACAAGTAGGGATTATTGAGTTGGGGTTATTGCGAATCGACAGACATTGTAACATATTTGCTCTGTCCTGATCCATGGCAATCTGTGTTGCTTACGGTAATGCTTAGCACATCTCATTGCCAATCAGGTTATGGGTTTAATTTTGGTCAGGGACTCCAAAAGATTGTGTAAGATTTTCACTGTAATTGTACTTCAGTATTTTAAACAGGGAAACCCTCGATAATTTTTCAACATACCAGTTGCCAGATGACAGACACAGAATTTCTCAGCCAGCTTTGGTGCCTAGAATGGATCAATAGCGGAAAATTTAATGAAGTAATAACAATAAGAGTTTTAAATATTTGTACAACTACAACTGAAAGACATTCTAGTGTATGTGAAGAAGGTGTGTGGATTATTAAACCTGTGTCCCTTTTCCACAGCCTGGTGGACCAAGGAGAATTGCTTTTATTCCAGTAGTATCACTCATCTTCTACTGAGGTTAGTGCAAAGTTGTCTTTGGAAAATAGCTAACAGATCCAGGGATTTAATCAAACAGAAAGGAGAAGATGACAATGCTCTGTCTTGTTCAACTAATGTCTGCATTAACCAGTGCCCAGTTGAAATTACAAAGGCCAAAGGGAAATTAGCGCTAAATCATTGGTTAAAATTTAATAGGCTTTGTCTGGTATTTTCTGTTTGACAAATTAAGATCAAACGTCCTAGGACTTAAACTTTCTATATTTGTACAATGCTGCTGAACAGAAACGTTCTTCAAACATCTTTCCTTTATCTTCGTAGTTTCGTCCATAAAGACGTTTTCATCTAGAAAAACATTGCGAGCTTCGTAACAGCTCGGGTAATCCCGGACATACCTCGGAATGTAATACCAATCATGTTTCCTTAACAGTAATTATGTAATACATTATGTAATACTTAGGTTGAATTTAAAAAAATACCATTATTAATATTTTCATTAGATTTTATCGAAGCACAAAAAGAGATAAGCTTGTGTTTTCGAATGAGACCAGAAATTGGTAATTGATATAATAAATGTTCTGCGAATGCGGTTTAAAAACCACAAAATTAAGCCTATTTAATAGTAATTACCTGTGTCCCTTTGCCAGCTCCTGGAGGACCCATTAATATGCCATGAGGTCCTTGGTTAGAAGACGAAATGGGAAGACCGCTTTTCTTTATCAAGTCTTCGACGGCTGCAGCTTCTTTCTTGCCTTTTCCAGGGTCGAATTTAACGAAAAAGTTTCCTAGCCAACCGCTGCTTACAACTTGCACGGCCGCCATGTTGAGAGGGACACGTCTGGTCTTCAGCGGTTCTATAGGGACTTGAGGGACACATGGGGATATGTGCGAAAAAAATATGAAGTTCAAACAGAAAATGGGGGGGGCGCGGCACAACTGAGCGCCGAAGGCGCGAGGTACCCCGGAAATTTTTGAAATCTAGACTCTCTGAAAGGACATTTCCTGCATATTGGAGAGTAATTTTACAAAATTCTGAAGGGTGAAAGAGCCCCCAACGCAAGATTTGCAACAAGTTTCAAAATAATAGCTGACCATTGGAGAACTTTTACCCCGAAGGTCAAAACGGACACGAATCTTGCACAGCTAACTGTGCGATCAAAGTAACAACTTTTGCCTCTACCCCTATACTCCATCACATACAACAAAGCATCCAGATTAAACATTTAGGTGTTAATCTGGTCGTACATTACAAAAACATCAATTTGAAATAACAGTAAGTTATAACTTCTTAGTAAAGCCTGGTTTCCATATGGTCGCTACGCTGTCTTTACGGTCGCGGTCATAACAAAAGAAACACGCTTCACTGCTTCACTTCTGCGACCGTAAAGAAAGCGCAGCGACCATATGGAAACCAGGCTTAAAGCTGTCTGTACTGGTGTTTTTAAATGGACAAGTTTATCTTGAACAACGGTTGTTGAAAACGTGGCATGGCTAATATTATACTCGGCTGATGGGAACTTGTTGATTGGAACAATCGCACTTGTCAAGGAAAACACTTAAGTTCTTAACTTGGTCCTGTGTTAATTTCGAAATTGATACGTTCCCAACTTGTTAAATATTTTTAATTATTATATATTGAAATAGTACTGAACACGGCACTAAATTAATAAAGTTTTAATGTACTGTATTGATAAGTTATATTCACAATTACTTTGAGGAATTATTGATATTTAATGGAATTATTTAGAGAAAAAAGTGGGGGGCACGTGTCAAAATCTATCAAACGAAATATGTGGGGAAAATTGTGATGTAAAATGTCAATAAGGTTTTCTCTTAATTAGAATGAGAACATGAACAAGGATCGGAAGCTATGCCAGAAAAAAATAAGAATAAGAGAAGAATGAGAATAAGAAGAAGATAGAGGCGAAGTTTGGTAGCCTGTGTACAGTCTGAATATACACCTGTAATTCAGTCTGTGAAAACTCGCACGATAGCTTGTCGACCCCCCGCTGAGCTACTCAGTTGATTGTTCAAATCACAACCCTTGACTTATTCCAGTTACAATTGGTTCTCTGGGAATTCTTGTGAGATCAAATAATCCAATCAAATAAACAATTATGAATCATATGAGTATTAAACCACTCAAAATCTATTGCTCAGAGCTGAGTAGCTCAGCGGGGGGTCGACAAGCGATCACTGAATTACAGGTGTATATTCAGGCTGTACACAGGCGCTGAAAATATATTCTTGAGAATATCGAATATCGAGTCTGAGCTCGTTTTCTGACCCTTACGCAAACTATTACCGCTTGTTGACTGGTTGCTGAGAGGTCCGTAATGTACTATATGGAGCGAGGACAATACGCTTTTTCCGGATCGGTAGAACGGCCATGTCCATCGTTTACATAACGCACGGTTAGAGCACTGGTCTAGAGATCCAAGGTCTCGGGGACTCCCAATCAGTTAAGTTGCATTTTTCGCAAATGGTCTCGGTTCGGTCTCAAAAGTATATGATTCGACACTCGCAATTTTTGCAATTGACCATAACTTCTCTATAATCTAGGTAAGGTAAGGTATAAAGACTTTATTTACAGACTAAATATAGCCAAGGCTAATAATTAACTCTATGAAGCTAAGAATTACAAATGAGTTAAATAGATGAAACTATATACATTACAATAGATAAGAATACATATAAAACTAAACTATAAAATTATTTTAAAATTTCTGTTGATTAAAAATTTCATTCCATAAAGCATGCTTGAAGGAGTACAACGAGTCTCTTTTTCTTAAAGATAGGGGTAAACTGTTCCATACTTGACAAGTAGTTGTAGTAAATGTTCTTCCTCCTTCAGTATGACGGGTAAATCTTGGACAGACTAAATTATAATTGCCTATTATGAAAGTCACTATTGCGCTTCAGTAGTTCATTAAGATAAGAAGGCAAAGTACCCCGTGTTCTTTGGAAAACAATGCTACATTTAGCTATTTTAGCATCTTCATAAAATGGCAGCCATTTCAAACGAATAAACAGCGGAACTGAAGGTGTCTGACGATGCACATATCAAGAATCTGCATAAGAGACTGGATCGAGCGTTGTTTCCCGCATTTTTGGCGGGTGGAACGCTGCAACTAATGCAATTGTTCGATCAGGCGAAAAAGAAAGCCAAAACATCATTTCGCGGCAGCCATCTTAGTTTGTGTCACCGAGCAGTTTGTGTGTTATACTTTAACATATTAACCTTCGACATATATATTTTCTGTTCCGAAGCTGGTCTCTCCAGTATGGCGGTCGTGAGCTAGTATTAGTCCGGCTTCAATTTCAGAACAATAGACCACTTTCATAACAGCCAACGCTTTAAATATTCTTTTATGTGCATCTATAAATGAGCCTTCTTGGCCTCATTATCAAGCAAACTGATCCTTTTGAATTGCATACACACAAACGATGATAGAAAGGCTTATTAGTTATTAAAATGTAAATAAAAGAATATTCAAATTAGTTGCTATTATGAAAGTGGTCTATAGATGCTCTCTCTATCCAGTCGTATGTAGATCACAGTGAAAATGACGTATTCAGTATTAAAATATCCACAGTTGCATTTTCGCAGCTGGTCCCGGGGTTGGGTCTCAATTCAATATACTTTCAACATTCGTAATATTTCCCACTATACCATCTGCAATAATGCGCTTCATCGCGAATATCGAATACAAACGCCGTATAACAATTATATATATAGCACAGTAACTATTCTGACTTTGCAAAACTTCATTCCCACGACAATGACATTGTGTGAAGATTTTCAGTTTAATATGTTGCCAACAACACCATACATTATTAACGAGGTCGTCGCTCTTAATCACTAGTCCTCTGACGTTCAGCGGTCGACAAACATATCATCAGTAAAATAAAAGTCCCACAAGGGCAAGGCTGTTAAACCCACAATAGTATGACACCGTTGATATAACTACAGTGGGTTCTCGGAGCGGTTCGACGGTTATCCAAATTTGGAACGAATCCAGCTTGGAGATACGGATTTCATTGGGAGCTTGAATGAAGGTATAATTTCACGACATTTCATAAGGTGGGCGAAAAGATTGTTCGGGGGACTCGTATAGTTTGATGGATTCGTCGTCGTCGTCCGTATCAAGTCCTCGGCCGAAAAGACATTCGTTCCCAGCAATTCTAACCTATTCTGAAACCCTAAGCGTTCTTAGCGAACACCAGAAACTACACAATAACCGAAAGATGACCCGACGTCAAAACGACGTTTCAACAATAGACGGTAAAGGAAGCGACGAAGAAAGACGGGAGAAACTTCAACAAGCGATGGAGTGGTTGAAAAAAGAGTTGGTGAGTAACGAACATTCAGGAGATTTAATAAACAGTTTTTGTTATGCTTTCTTTTCGGATCACAAGAAGTCATACATGAAAACCACAAGACGCTTATTTCGTTTGTGTCGTCTACAGTGTGCATGTGTGTGCGAATGACATAATAAACGATTTTGAATTTCAAAATAGTGGCATTACTGAATTCCTCTTTTCAAGTCCTGATGATGGTTCTCATGACGTCAACAAAATAAATCTTAATCGGAAAATCGCTATAGGTTCATGTGCTGCTGAAGTAGTATGTAGTAGGTATATATAACGTTTCGAGCAAAGGCCCTTGTCAGAGAGCCTTAGACCCCGGACGTCTATACAGTACGGCTATGTACGACATTTACAGACCTATGTACGATTTCGGCAGTTTACCAACCTTCTGATCTAGTATTTTTGATCCGTAATCACATCTTTAGTACGTTTTTCATCGGTGCTAAAATAAAGACATTTAAGATTAAATTTCAGGTAAATTTCAGTCAATGTTCTCGCATAGGAACGATTATTTTAATTGTTATTATTGTCTAAGACAGTCACGCTGTTTTTCGGCTCCTCCTTTATGGACACAGAATATCGGCATCATCAGAAGTATAGGAGTTATGGTCAGATATTTTTCCTGTAAGCGACTACATGACGTTGTCTGTATGTCCATTGTCTGTTCGGTACGGACAACTAGGACATACAGACTACGGCTATAGCTAAAAGGGAAAAAAGGACCACTTTCAAGAACTATAGTCTAATTTTAAGATCCCAATCGCAAAGGTCGTCTAACGGCGTGAAACTCGATGCGAGTGACAACGAACTTTTAAGATAAATAACAATATATGTATATAAATATATGTATATAAATATATGTATATAACAACAATATATATTGTCGTCTTGTTATCTTATTTTGCCTGAAGAAGTTTTATACCATTCCTTCATAGAAACCATATATATATATATATTTCCGCTCCTCCCGCTCCAAAGTTTATAAACATCAGATATAATAGTGAAGATAAACTTTTAAAAACAATTTTATTGTCAACCGCGTTGCTGGGCACAGCCCCATTGTTAAGTGGTTCTTGACAAAGGGGGCTGTGCCCCGAAACTTTTATACTGTTTTAAACTTGAGAAGGACTCGTGTATATATACATTCGTATTATCTATATATATAGAGAGAGAGACAGAGCTTGCAACGAAAATAATCCTAGTGTAGTGCCGTATTTGACAGTTTGTCCCAAGGAATACAAAACTGAGATGGACTATAATATATACATTTATCATAAATATACGCCGAAGTTTAGTTTTTTCATTTCAAAAATATGAGACCGCGTTATCGAATGGCCAAATTTCAATAACGCACACTCATTCCCGACTCGTCATGTTGTTTGTTTTTCCACTTGTCGCGTCCATGGCACAAAAATACATGTTGGCTTTTGCGGTTTTGAAATGTCGACAGTCGCAAGCAATTAGTATAGACATTATGGCGCACCGCGTTCGTGATAAGGCTCGAGTTTATGGTTTATATATGTGAAGAAAACAACACAAAACGCGAAAAACAAAATATTTACGACAATGCACAGCTCAAACGCTCAAAGGGATCCCCAACGAATTGACCTATGCTGTCGACAAAGGAATTAAAAATAATTTAATTTGGTTAATATGGGACAGGTGGTTAATGCAATTATTCCTGAAACGAATTATTAGATCACTTGCAGAATATTACTGTGATCTATGATTCATTCCCAATATTATCCATGTTCTAGTTGAAATGGGTGTATCACTCCTATAATGTAATAATGATAACGATTAGAAACGTTTTCCCATGCCCATGACAAGGTCATTCGCTGCTTCAATTATTCAAATGGGAGAGAGAAAGCCCAATTTATGAATACGCATAATGCTCCTCAAGCCTTCAATCTCTAAATGTCTCGATGACACGTTATATGGGAGAATAATTAGGTTAATTACAATGAGTACAAAACATTGGAAGCTATAACTTCTAACTTCGAAGAATATGTTTATATAGGGGAGGCGAGTTATAACTTGAAATACGTGTACGCAATAACCCCTCGCCCACCTGTCCTATCAGACAAAATTGTTTCGCAATCGGAATCAATCTCTTGCCCAGTCCCAAGCATCCCCGGCCGCACGGGAATAGTCCCCAGAGTACCCCTCGCTCGAACGCCCTGTATACATAGGTGAAGGCTAAAAGGGATGAGTTAAAAGGACCTTCTCATTTTCAAGAACTAGTCTAACCCTAATCCCAATAATAATCCTAACACTAACATTGATCCTAACCCTAACCTATAACCAAAAATAAAGACCAAACAAAAAGTCATTTTGAGTCATCCCTTTTAGCCTAAACCGTATACATACGAATTTGAGCTAGCCCCCAATCGTTGAAACATGTTTAACAATATTTTTCACTAAGTTATCGCGCATACGAAAGACTCCGACCGTGTGTCGGATCACGTGAATATGCGGCTTAACAGTTAACAAATTAAACGCAGTAGTTTCCTGGGCCAGTTGCCGTTCGAAAGGCGATTAGCTTAATCCAGAATTAGTGGACATTTTGTCGACAAATTTCTGAAGATGTAGGCAAAGATGTTTGTTCAGTTCAGATGAACAACCGGCCCCAGGTGTAATCAGCAATCGCATTTAAACAAAACGTGTATAGCTAGCAGCACTAGCCTCCTCCGCAGGCAACTCTGTGTCTCTTCTTTCTTCCGAGTCAAATAGCTTCAACGCTGTTTTGACCATTTTTGGCCGAGCCAGAGAAACTTCCCTGCAATCCCAGCCAAAACATTGCTCGCACAGCCTTGGAAGCGATTTGACTCGGAAAAAAGAAGCCACAGAGTTGCCTGCGGAGGAGGCGAGAGCAACACCACGCAAACTGATGTTGTGTTTATTTTGAAATCTTTCCAATCCAGAAAGACATGCACCACCAAGATAAATTTCTGCTTCGCCAGTTCAATCACCTAAACCACAGCATCCAAGATTTGAAGGAGAAACAAGAGATGGTTGAAACGGCGAAAGAAAAGCAACAGTCGACGAAAGAGCAGTTGAATGAAGAGCAGACGAATAAAGATCATGAGCTGGAGCAAGTGAAGCAAGACCAACAGTCATTGAACGAGTCATACGACTCAGATTACGGCTCTGACCAAAGCATGGACAGATTCGAAGACTACCAACTTTCAAAAAACAATCATATTATCGCCGTTAGCCCAAAAGCGGAGCCAAAACAACGCATGACAAAACGCTGGACTTGGTGGAAATAAAACTGACTTCCTCACAATGAATTCTGCGTAACTAATAACTTCCCCAATAATCTTGGTTTGAAGTTGTTTTGAATATGTTAGTCATGGTGGTCAAACCACATTATTTAACAATATAACTACATGAAAGTAAATATAACTATATGCTATAAATTTAACAACTGAACTATATGAAAGTTAAAAAATTCCCCTATAAATTTGATTACTAAATTATAAATTTGATAGACTATACTGAAGTATATATATATACCGTATTTCCTCTATTAAGCCCCCTTTTCTCTCTACTGGACATTGGAAATAAAAAATAAGTACCTTTTCAATGAAAGTATATAGTATAGTGAAGTTGTAAAAATGCTCGTGAAGCGTGTTAATTGCGGACAATGATTCAGGTTAGCAACTTTGACAGCGCCATCCTGGATGAATTTTCTATATGTGTGTGACGTCACAACCACATGTGTTTTTATGTGAATGTCTTCCTTTTTCAATTGAACCACACCATTTTAAAAAGCACACCGGAAACTTGGCTACCCACAGAGTAGTTTCATCAGGTTACCGCGGGTGTGACGTCACCATCTTCCTAGTTGATTAGGCAAAGTATTACAACAAGATGGCGGATGACAAGATTGTCTTTGGTCAAAATTAGTGCTGTTGTTTTGTACAAGAGTAGTTTTGTTAATACTTGGATTACCTTCGTAAGCCTGTTTGTTAAAGTCAAACATTTGAAATTATGATTTTTGTTGCCAATGTCCTTTAAAGTGCCCCTAACCTCAAAATGTTTTATTGTCTTATTTGGAAGAACTTTTAAAATGATAAAGTAACTTCTTTTGAAGATTTTCGTTTCTTCACTTTCTTTTGGAGATACATCAGTTTGTTTGATATGCAAATGTCCGGAATTTACGTCACACATGCATAATGACTTATTGGAGAAATGTGTGTATCTCTTCATTCTCGAACGAAATACTTTAAAATCGAGAGGTTTGGTGTTATGGGAGAAACATACACACGTGTTATTCACACTTTAGTGTTTTTATTTGATGAACGCAAAGATATATAACATTCTCTGATAACTCATTATGCATGTGTGACGTAAATTCCGGACATTTGCATATCATATATCTCAAAAAGAAAGCGAACAAACGAGAATCTTCAAAAGAAGTTACTTTTTTCAAAGTTCTTCCAAATAAGACAATAAAAACGTTTGAGGTTAGGGGCACTTTAAGCCAGTCTTCTAATAAGCCCCCTCATTAAGTCCTTTAAGCCCCCTCATTAAGTCCTTTAAGCCAGTCTTCTAATAAGCCCCCTCATTAAGAAAAAAATAAAAATAAGCCCCCTCCCTCTATTAAATGACTTTGAGCTACATAGTAAAATAATTATCAAAATACTTTACTTTTATTTATCATTCCAACGGTACATCTTGGTTTTTTTGTCACAATATCCAAGTTCTGTCTACAGAACTTACATATTGTTACAAAAAACAAGATTTTTATCTATTCTAGGTTTTAGGTTTAGGTTTTTTTCTTACTTTGACTTTATTAAATTAAATAAGTCCCCCCCCCCCCTTTTTGATGACTTAGCCCCTGAGGGACTTAATAGAGGAAATACGGTAGTTTAATTTTATCAAACATTAAAATTTAAAATAAGTACCCCTAATTGTCATTTAACTATAAAATCCAGCCCATGTGTGTGTGATTTTCATGAATTGAAGAATGATGCGATGTCCGGTATCCCAGCAGTCTTTGCCTTTTGCCTGCTCGTTCTCAGTCTCTCGCGTAGTTCGGCCGTGACTTGACGGTGACAGGGTACACACAATGTCCTGTAGTTCTCTAGTCCACACTCGCCGCCACCTTCTACCACTGGAACGGCGTGATCTGCCTCCCAAAACTGTTTTAGCGAGAACGCGAAAAGAGAGGGAATAAATTAGAGGTGTGTGCAAAGATTTCATGATCATTTTCTGGATAACACGAAGAGCAAAGCCCGGTAACACGAAGAGCAAAGCCCGGTAACACAAAGAGCAAAGCCCGGTAACACGAAGGGCAAAGCCCAGTAACACGAAGACCAAGCCCTGTAACACGAAGACCAAGCCCTGTAACACGAATACCAAAGCCGGTAACACGAAGACCCAACGTCAAGGTTTTTTAGCAACTTCTACGTTGAAACTACCTAAGATTCTTTTAACTGGTTCCGTAATCCCTTGAATATACGGAACAACCACAAAACCCATCACCGAACTTTCGTTCTCAGATAGCGCCCACGCCCCATTGAATCGCGATGACGGTGGTTTATTACCAGAAGCTTATTTGCATCTTGTTATTATAGATAACGTCATCATCGGTTCTATAAGGGTATAAATAGGGATCCTAACTTTACAACGATCATCCCTGAAGAAGACACTAGATTGGAGTGTCAATACGTTGGGTCATGGACAGTAACTTTTAAAGTGGCACTACGATGAAAATTCACCCCCGTCTTTTAGATTTTCTTTAGCATAGAATAGTATTTCAGGGTCGAAAGTGATCATCGATGTAAAAAAAACTAGAAAATGGTATTTTGAAGTATTTTGAGCTATTTAGGCCACCATTACTAAAAACGTGTTCCAAGTGAGCCCGCAATTTCAAAAGGTAATATTGTTTGTGACGTCAAATTGTCAATGCCACGCCTGAATTTCAGTCGAGGTTACTTGTTTTTTGTTTTCTTCGAGAAGTAGATGAAATGTTCAACCTTTCAGACGAAGAATTTGAAAAAACGACCTTGATTTACTTGAAGAATAAGCCATGTGGAGTCTTCGCGTTGAGAATCTGACGTCACTTCCTTACGCTGGTCAGAAACATGATCGATTAATGACGGACACAACAACTCCAGAAAAATAATACTTGCCATCGTCGAATCGCAAAACGGTTTCGACCGAGTAATATTTAGCAGCTCTGCTTTATAAATACGTAAAAATATCGATAAGGTGAAAATTTGATCGTCTCAGAAAAACTCTTCACAACTTGTAGTCGAACAAGTACTTGTGAACACACGGCACGACTCGTCCCAGGTTTAAATACCGTAATTAACCTTGCTCTGCCATCTGAGCTTTAGTGGTTCAATTGAATCAATGGTCATCGCGTCTGGCTAGCATTCAGAACGAGATTCAGAAGGTTGCGAGTTCGAGTCTTGTCTAAAGTTCAGAGTTTTTCTGAGTATTGACAACTTAACACAGCTTGCACAGCAAAATCTTTACAAATGTGACATGACCCCAGCGCCGGTCATCTTCAGAGTAACCGCCGCTGAGGCCGTCGAAACGTCAGTCACCAACAATAGCTTTGTCAAGACTACAACAACCTGGACGATCAACTTCACACATCTAATAATACTCCTAGGTTCAAACCATTTACTTTAAATCTGACATATATATATATATATATGACATACCATTCCCTCCTTAGGATCAATGATAATTTTGTTGAGTAATGTCACAGGGAGTGTTATAAATGAAGTATTTTCCAAATGCGTTCTTCTTTCTGCCTTGGGAAGGAGCTTTAAGGTTCGATACAAGCCATGTGCGTCAATTGCACATCTTTGGCAAACACCTCGTTCTTCTTCGAAAAGCTTATGGCGAACACCAGAGCCACTAATTCGACACTATAAGGAAATAGAATGAGCCACGATAACTAGTTTGTTACGAATTGGAGTGGCTTGCTAATCGTGACTTTAAAGGGTATGAGAACAAATAACAAAAGTTGCGAAAAAGCAAATCAATGAGGCGAAAATAAAATTTGTGTGATATTTTATAAATCCAAAGTATTCTGAAATAAAACAAATTAATTGTGCTTTCAAAGTTGCTAAACTGAATCATTGTCCGCCATCTTGAATGTAATTTCGATAAGCGTATGACGTCACAAGCAGGTAAAGCGATATTTTTATCTAGCCATCCTCGTATCTTTATCATTTTAAAACGCCATTTTTGTGAATGTCTTCGCTTTTCAATTGAACCACGCCATTTTAAAAAGCATTGCGTGGAAACTCGACCTTCCACAGAGTAGTTTCATCAGGTTTACCCAGCTTGTGACGTCACCAAGTTCCCAGTTAATTAGGCAATGTATTACAAAAAGATGGCGGATAACAGCTGGGTTGGTTTTGGTCAAAATTTTTAGTTTTTTTACTCGGTCAAAAAGTTTTGTACAAAACAGGGACCGCAGAGCACTGTTTAGAGTGGGGGGCAATTTCAAGTGGCGAAGATTGGGGGTGCAGAAAAAGATGCTCAATTTCGTACTATTTCAGTTTTATTTTACAACCCAATTTAAGAAAATTAATATCAGGGAAAAAGTGGGGGGGGGGGGTGGCAATTACCCCCCGGCCCCTGCAAAAGTAGTTTTATTTCCTTGGATTACCTTCGTAAGCCTGTTTGTTGATCAGAAAATCAAAAATTTCAAATCTCTGCATGTACTTCCATTAGGTGATACATTTCCAGCAAAATGGTGTCAGCGATCTTTTTATTTATTGCCCGATTACGATTTTATGACTTATTTTGTCCAAATGGCAAATGTTAGTCGAAAAACAGCATTTTCAATTGGTCGTCAATAAAATCAGCAAAACTCGACATAATCAAAAATCGCTAACACCCTTTTACTGGAAATTTATCTCGAAAATTTTTTTGAACAAAATAAAACGCTTTGTACTTGAATCGCCCCGAGAATACAATATTGTATTCTACAATTAATAGCTTTCTAACGATATCTATTTTATTTTTGTGGCATAAATCCTGACGAATTGAGAGTGCTTTACCGAAAAGACCCTGTTACACTATACAATTTGTGCAACTAGTTGTCTTGCAACGCCGTTGCGAGACAAGTTGCACGAACCATTGCAAAGTGTAACATGCCTTTCAATGGCGAAAATTGTTGCGACATGCACAAGTCGAGTTCTACTTTCTGCAATGATTGCAGCAACTCTCCGCAGCGTTGCACAGTGTAACACCCCCATCTGCAACTTGTCTCGCAATTTTCCTCTTTGCCGACTGGATTGTCATAAACACAAAGATGGCGAAACGTTGCCTGGTGTAACACCCCCTTTCATGCAACTACAACGTAGCAGATTAAGCCGTTGCGAGACAAGTAGCACGAAAAATTGCATAGTGTAACACTGCCTTAACCCTCCTCATATATATATATATATATCTTTGGGATTATGCATTTCGGCAGACACTTGTCAAGTGCTATAAGTCTGTTAGCGAGTCTTTGTTATAACCTGTTACTGATCTAAACCTGATCTTTGACCTGATTTAGACCTCATCTTCTATTTTAAACAGCTCTTTTGAGAGCTCGTCGTGATAAACACGGTCATAAACGCTGTTATTAATATCATAATATAATATCATAATAATAATAATATAATTTTTTTAATTTTTTTAATTTTATTACGCTTTTTTTATTTTTCACCACGACTATATAGTTTCTAATTCTTACTCGAATAAGTGAATGTTGGTGTTTCTTAAATATAGGTACACAACTAACCTGATAATCTGCTTTGCATTTATGCGAACAAAATCTCTCGTCCCACTGGCAGTCTGTGTTTTTAGTATCCACCGGAGACTTGCATAAAATACATAAAGGCCGTCCGCTATCATCAACCGCTTGGATCCACGTCCGCTGGTTGGAGTTTGAGGGCGCTGAGACTGTGTTAGAGGTCTTCGATGATGGAGGAGGAGCAGCGTTTTTTACCCCTGGAGATATATTGTATATTTATTGAACATGTTTAAGAACTAGGAGGAAGGAAGGAATTGTCACGTCTCGTATATCCCCTTACCAGTACCTGTAGCTCCTCGACGGCGCTCTCCCTTTGTTTTAGTACAATGCCTCACAGTACCATTGGCTTCCACTGCAGCGTCCATTACTTCCTCTCGCAACTTTTCCTGCATTAACAAAGGATGAAACCTAACATCAACTAGAAGGCACTCGGAGACTGCATACCGACAGACAGACAGACAGACAGACAGACAGACAGACAGACAGACAGACAGACAGACAGACAGACAGACAGACAGACAGACAGACAGACAGACAGACAGACAGACAGACAGACAGACAGACAGACAGAGGTGAAAACATAACGAGGTTTTTCTTGATTTTTCAGTACTTTACCTTCGAGGGAAAGCGGCACGTGCTCGACTTTTGGATATGACCCTAAAAAGAGAAGACAGTTTCCTCAAAAAACATCTACATGCAATTCAAGCTATAATATTCAAGCTGTAATATTCAATCTGGTAATACTGTAAAAATGAAAAGAACGTACGCTCAAAATAAGTATTCGTGCGAAATTTCATCTCAAAATTCGTTGTGAAATATATTGTATTTGACGAGTAAAACGTAAATTTTGTACGCCGCCATTAAAGCACATTGGAAAACACAATTTCAAATTTTTGTCTTTCTTATTAAAGTGCCTATAACGTCAAAAATTTTATTGTCTTATTTGGAAGAACTTTTAAAATGATAAAGTAACTTCTTTTGAAGATTTTTACTTCTTCGCTTTGTTTTTGAAATTTCTCAGTTTGTTTGATATATGCAAATGTATGGAATTTCGTCACACATGCATAATGACTTACAGGAGAAGTTTGTGTATCACTCTCATTCTCAAACGAAATCCTTTAAAATCAAAAAGTTTGGTGTTGTGGGAGAAACACGCGCACATGTTATTCACACTTTAGTGTATTTTCATTTCATGAAGGCAAAGATATACAACATTCTATGATAAGTCATTATGAATGTGTAACGAAATTCCAGACATTTCCATATCAAACAAACTGAAATATATATAAAACAAAGCGAAGAAACGAAAATCTTCAAAAGAAGTTACTTTATCATTTTAAAAGTTCTTCCAAACAAGACAATAAATTTTTTTGACGTTATAGGCACTTTAACAAAACTACTCTTGTACAAAACAACAGCACTAATTTTGACCAAAGACAATCCTGTCATATCCACCATCTTGTTAAATACTTTGCCTAATAAACTGGAAAGTTGGTGACGTCACACCCGGGTAAACCTGGTAAAACTAGTCTGTGGGTAGCCGAGTTTCCGCGGAATGATTTTTAAAACAGTGCGGTTCAATTGAAAAAGGAAGACATTCACAAAAATCGAGTTTCAAACTTATAAAGATATGAGGATGGCTAGATAAAAATTTCGCTTTACCCCCGGATGTGACGTCACACGTATATCGAAAATACATCCAAGATGGCGGACAATGATTCAGCTTAGCAACTTTGAGTGCAATTAATACGCTTAACGTGTATTTTAATAACCTCAAACTACTATATTCCGGATATTTAAGTTACGTACATGGATAGATATATCCATTTAAGTGCACGAAATATATCAATAATATTTTCGCGACAACTTAACGCTCATGATCATCTGTAAAGATGCAGGTAGAGAAGTGCTAGCTCAACTGGTAGAGAAGCAGTGCTAGCTCAACTGGTAGAGAAGTGCTAGCTCAACTGGTAGAGAAGTGCTAGCTCAACTGGTAGAGAAGTGCTAGCTCAACTGGGAGAGAAGTGCTAGCTCAACTGGTAGAGAAGTGCTAGCTCAACTGGTAGAGAAGTGCTAGCTCAACTGGTAGAGAAGTGCTAGCTCAACTGGTAGAGAAGTGCTAGCTCAACTGGTAGAGAAGTGCTAGCTCAACTGGTAGAGAAGAGTGCTAGCTCAACTGGTAGAGAAGTGTTAGCTCAACTGGTAGAGAAGTGCTAGCTCAACTGGTAGATAAGTGCTAGCTCAACTGGTAGAGAAGTGCTAGCTCAACTGGTAGATAAGTGCTAGCTCAACTGGTAGAGAAGTGCTAGCTCAACTGGTAGAGAAGTGCTAGCTCAACTGGTAGAGAAGTGCTAGCTCAACTGGTAGAGAAGTGCTAGCTCAACTGGTAGAGAAGTGCTAGCTCAACTGGTAGAGAAGTGCTAGCAGTGGAACGGAATCCCGAAGGTGCGAGTTCAAATCCCGCTCGAGTCAACAATTTTCCGTCGACTCGGAGTATAGTCTAGCTTAATCATGTCGATTAATTCTGCTTGTTATTTGCAGAGATATTCTTCATTTTGTGAATTTTATTTAGTCTATGCTACACTACTGGTTTAGGCTGATTATGTCGATTAATTTTCATGTTACCCTGAGGATGATTATGAAATAAAAACAAGCAGAATGTTTTGCGACTTTGCACAAGTACAGGCCAATGATGAAAGTGCACATCAGGAGATCGCTTGGTGTCAAAATTAAATCTCTTCAATTTGTAAAACAAAATTTGTCAACGTTTACTGCAGTGCATATACTCGAAGATTCATAAACACGTACATATTGTATTTCCGCGATGTCTAAATCTAAACTAATAAAATATATACTAACTGTCTTCACTAACTCCACAGCTTCATATGGATCAACGAACACCACGGCAGTTTTTCGCACAAGCCTTCGCTGTCTTTCTGGTAGACTAGAAAATCACAAACTGCAATTAGAAGAGTTGCGTGGGAAAAGAGATGAAAGAGGAAGTCAAGAAAAATCTTACGCTTTCCACTTTCTCATGAACCGCATAGCTTGTTTTCTATTGGAAGCCTCCATTAAAATATTAGGAAGGTTTTGAGAGTTCGAGGTCTCCAAGTCAAGTAGACTGACATTGCAATTCAATGGCTCGGCATTCTGAATAGAATATAATAGGATAGAATAGAATAGAATAGAATAGAATAGAATAGAATAGAATAGAATAGGATAGAATAGGATAGAATATAATATAATATAATATAATAGAATAAAATAGGATAGAATAGAATATGATAGAATAGGATAGAATAGAATAGAATAAAATAGGATAGAATAGAATAGAATAAAAAGGGGATATAGTTACAATGTATATACTAGTTCATTGTGGCATATATGACTGAGATTTTTCCAAGTTAGCCTGAAAAGGTTCTCATATATTTGATGTCTATTGTCTACTGAGAATTTAGGGGTTAGGGTTACACTGAGGTGGAAGACGGGGGTTAGCGTTAGTAAAACACTTAAGGCGGGGGGTAGGGTTAGGATTGGTGTTGTGTGGGGTTGGGTTCTAGAACCCTACAATAAGCCAGTTCGTAATGTCGACTGCGCATCAAAATGACGCGTTCTGCATCGGGATAAAACTTATTTCAATTCATAGCTGGGGAATTCAGTATAACGAATTTGTAAATAGAAATGCAAATGTCTACTGTGGTTTTAGCATGATGTTATGAATTGAAATAAGTTTTATCCCGACGCAGAACACGTCATTTTGATGCGCAGTCGACATTACGAGCTGTCTTATTACCAATTATTGGTAATTCAAGGCCATTGCACACTTACTGATTATTGGTAATTCTAGGTGGGAGGATATGCTGTACTGCCCCTTCGCGCTTCGCTCGCGCCCCGCTCATCCGCCTTGCCAGTACGCGCGCGTACAAGGATTGAGACGCCTGGATACGAGGCAGATATATCAGTATAATATCGTATTTGAAGTTATACCCGCGAGTTTATCAGTTGTAACTGCAAGTGTTACCCTAATGTTGATAATATTATTATAATAATTCAACTCAACAAACCTCGTTATAAAGATAAACCCGATCCGTGTAATAGCTCACACAAAACATCAAGTTCTCTACCGTCTGCGGCTTTCCTATTTTACGCTCAGTACCATCACAGTCGTCTACCATGAGATGACCGTATTTCTCCCAATCCACGTCCAAGCTCTTCTCGCATTTTTCGCCGTCATGTTTACCTACGTCACACTTGTCACACTTCTGGACGTCACGATCAAAATGAAACGTGCCACATTCCTCGCATCGCCACCAGTCTTCCTCAAGATTCGGTACCATGTCTTCCAAGAGTTCACTCGGTTTGGTCTTGGCGTGGCCACACACCTCGCAAACCTCGGCCAGTTCGTCGTAGTTATATTTACTACAAGTCTCGCATTGCCACCAGTCTTCATCTGTGAACTCGTCAAACTCATTCCCAGGCAAAACCAGCTCCTCCGCTACAGTTTTTACCACCTCGGCGCTCTCGCCACCTAACGTCATCACCTCGTCCGAGGCTCCCTCGTTGGCAAGTGCCGCCACGGATGACGTGTTGCCACAGCTCACGGTATCAACGTGTTCAATCTCGGAATCGTGGACGATCGTCGGAAGGTCTTCGGCGACATCAACCGACAATTCTAGAGCTTCACGATCTGTCCTCAAATTACTCAAATCCTGGTCTTTAAGATCCCGATGTTCGTCGTAAGATTCCGTTTTACCTTCGACAGGACTCGCCTGATGCTGTAGAATACTGGTGTACATAACTGTCCCATCAGAACCCGAGCCTTCTTCAGAGACCTTGCCCTCTTTTGATTTTTTGCCGCGAGAATTCGTCTTCTTTTCGGAAGTCAGACACTTCTTCAAGATTCTTTGCTGTTGGGCAGTTTTCGTCGACTCTTTTGGCGAGGTGTTTCGCACATTTCACACGCACGAAGGAATGCGTTGTTGTTAAACGTACACAGACTACAACACCACACATCGCTGTTTTTAAAATCAGTGAGATCTTTGTCCAGGCTAGATGGGGTGGAAACCTCGGTTGCTATCGAGCGATGTTCCTCGAGAACACAGCTAGGTTTTCTAGCTAGCTTTTTTGTCTTCGTGTCGGTTAAGTTTTTGTCTGCTTCGTCGAGTTTGGAGCTGTCGGGAAAATTGTCTTCTGCTTCTGTTAAGTTAATGTTGTCAGTTTGGTTTGTTGGTTTAGCTAATAAAGGTTTCAAGGCTAGCTCGTTGCTTTCAGTCTTGTCAACATCGTCGATAACTTCGTACAATATATTAAGAACGTCTTCGTCAGGACCGCCTTCCCCCTCTTCCTCCATTTTGCTCGTATCTTGAGCTAACGTACACTCTGGCCGTAACTCAACTGGGCAAACCTCCTTTTCTTCTTTGTCAGTGTCTGCAACGACAACAACTTCTAAGTCGTTCACTACCGTTATTTTGTTTGCCGCGGTTGCTTTATTCGCCGGAGACTTCTTGGTTATTTTGTAAGCTTTTCTCGTCGTTTTTCGAAACGAGCTCTCTTCGTCTTCTTGTTCGACAACGCGTTCTTCTGCGATAGGAGTCGATAGTTTTTCAATCGCAGGACTTCCGTTAACTTCGCTTTCCTAAAATATAAACAATGTATCCTGGGATTATCCGTCTTGTATTATTTACTTGAATTGTTCGAGAAAGCAATTTACATCCGTTCTAGAACAACTTGTTGTTCTAAATCGTTAGTAAAACATTCTGAACTCTATTTTGCTCTGAAATTTTCAAACCAATACTTGCAGGTCTGTACGCAAAACATATAGACATGCAGACCAACTCCAGTCTATATAACTCAAGTCCAACTCTATAGTCTATAACTCCAGTCTAAGTAAAAGATAAAAGCCGAAACCCAATCCATTATTTGAGAGAATTGAGTGCACCGATCACGCAAGGCGAGGTGCAGTCCATTCTCTCGAATAATGGATTGGGTTGAGGCTTTTAGACTACAGGAACTTAAAGGGACACTCCACCCCAAAACAAGTGTTACTTCAATGAAAGTTCTTTGTCGCCTTACTGTACATGAGAATCATGGGTATTAGTTTTCTTCTAATCGTTTTAGTTTTAGAGAAATTTGGCTTGGTTTATCGTATTTTTGTAAATTGAAGGCCGCCATTTTTGTTCTGATTGCGGGCGAATGCGGTCGCTCCCATTAATTTTTGACGTCATTCAGTGATAGAAACACTTTGAAAAGAAATCCTTCACAATAGCGTGAATAGAAATCCTGCACAATAGACTAAGACCACGTTATTGTCATGCTATTGTGAAGGGTTTCTTTATGTAGTGTTTCTATCACTCAATGACGTCAAAAATTAATTGGAGCGACCGCATTCGCCCGCAATCAGAACAAAATAGCGGCCTTCAATTTACATAAATACGATAAACAAAGCAATGCGTAACAAATAATGGACATTGACTGAATAGAAGTATTGATGTGAAGTTGTTGAATGTGAGTTTGTAAAAAATGGCGGAATCCAGTAAAGACGATGAAGAATTATTTATAACTCAGTCGAGATGCAGTAGTAGAGATGAACATATGAAACACGAGGAAGAGTGTTTCATTAGGATATCCAAACATCGAGACGTTTGTTGAAAACCGAGGCGAAGCCGAGATTTTGTAGATTACCTCAGAAGATGATCCCGACAGTTCCGTCCATTCTTTCCCAGAATCTGTTTTTCTGCATTTGGACGTAGACGGAGAATGAAAAAACTCCGTCAAAGATCGCTGGAGCACATCCTGTTTTCGCTTCTTTTGACTCTATACCAAGCAATTATAAAAGGAACATGTGTATCAGGTAGTGTTCTGGTAAAACCATGGAAATCGTATTTCAAGGACTAACATTTACAACGGAGAATCATTTTATCATAAATTCATATTGAAACCATATCAAATGACATCATATATCTTAACCCATACAACACACCAAACTGTAACAACACACCATACAATAACACACCATACAATAATACACATACTGTAAGTAACACACGCCATACTATAAAACACCATACAGCAACACACCATACAGCAACACACCATACAGCAACACACCATACAGCAACACACCATACAGCAACACACCATACAGCAACACACCATACAGCAACACACCATACAGCAACACACCATACAGCAACACGCCATACAGCAACACGCCATACAGCAACACACCATACAGCAACACACCATACAGTATTCCGTCATGTTGTTATTGTTAATTTAAATAACAAGTTCAATCAAAATAAGGAGAACAATCTTACGTGAGTAAAAAGAAAGTCTTCCTCAGCAGCATTTTCTTCATCGTCATCCACAACCCAGGCTGAGAAATTCTTCAAGAAGTTTAGATTGTCCTTCGCTTGCCTCCTCAACGTCAAGTCCTTGTAGCTTCCCATTTAATGTTGCAGTAGTTACGTAAACCTTATTGCAAAGCATTCGCCAAAGAACTTCATCAATAGTTCCTTTCGCAACAAGATATTGAACGAGAACGGAGTTTTCCTGTCCAATCCGATGCGCTCTATCCTCTGCCTGTTCCATGATACCCGGAGTCCAGTGAAGCTCCGTAAAAATGATATGGTCAGCGGCTGTCAGTGTAATACCCTAAAATACCACAACAATATGTGTGTCGGAAAATACTTATATTCATGGACGACGTTTCGGATGTGTCCTTCTTCAGGTCTTCTTCACCTGATTTTTAGTATAGTTATTTGTATTACTAGTTTTGTAATAATTTATATGCACTCTGACGAATCTACCGTGATTAAATAAAGTAACTCCCCTCCATCCCCTCCATCCCCTCCATCCCCTCCATCCCCTCCATCCCCTCCATCCCCTCCATCCCCTCCATCCCCTCCATCCCCTCCATCCCCTCCATCCCCTCCATCCCCTCCATCCCCTCCATACTTACTTACTTACTTACTTACTTACTTACTTACTTACTTACTTACTTACTTACTTACTTACTTACTTACTTACTTACTTACTTACTTACTTACTTACTTACTTACTTACTTACTTACTTACTTACTTACTTACTTACTTACTTACAGATACTTAGTAATATACTTACAACAGAAGCAGCCAACAAGCTTAGGATGGCGACACGAACAGAACTGTCATTCTGAAACTGTTGAACAAGCGACTGAAAATTGGAAGAACGCAACATTTGAATCCTTCAACGAAATCACCAATGTATAAACCACCAAATTTTATCGACATCCAGATCAACCTACACTACTGAGTCAACAGAAAATTATTGACTCGAGCGGGATTTGAACTCGCACCTTTGGGATTCCGGTCCGCTGCATGCATAACATTGTCTTTTCGAGCGGTCTTCGCTCCAAGTAGCCTGATTTTCAATTTTTCAGGCTGTACGGTATCGTCGCTCACTCCCTTCCCGTCTGATTGACTTCACAGGCAATCGTGTTCCTACATTGTTTCTAGTTCCACCAATCAGATCAAAGGTTTTAGTTTTTGAGAAGTGAGGTATGCGAGGAATGTAAAACAAATATGGCAGATGTAAGTGGGGATCGACGAATTTCCGAAGAAAGCGTGCCACACTTATGGTATCGCAAACAAGCAGAAAAGTAGCTTTTGTTTTAAGAAAATATGTATTTGTCAATTTGCCTACAGGATTTGGAAAATCTCTGATATTTCAAATGGCCACGTTAGTCCACGCTGAACTCGCAAAGTTCAACCAAGAGAGTGGGTTTTCACAAAATCCCATAATAATTGTTGTTTCTCCTTTAATCAACCTAATGGAATTAGATCAGAAGCAACACTTAATGAAATTGGGGATAGCAGCTGCATCTATAGGGGACGACAATATCTAATGGTAAATACACGTGTGTAGAAATTTGACAAGTTCATGTTTATGTTTAACGTACGAGTGTTACGATTGGCTCTTGCAATACAAAGGATAAACTACGTCATGAGGAACACGACATCCTGTGAAGTCAATCAGACGGGGAGGAAGTGAGCGACGACACCCTTGGTGGATTGCCCTTGCCTGCATGTAATCTAGCTATAAAGTTGAAAACTCACTCCTCTAAGAACTGATGGGACGTCTCCTGCTATTCTTATGTACTTGACTTTCTTCTTCACCACTTCCACCTCGATCGCTTTCATCACATCGAGATGATGAGCAAAGACCAGAAACTTCTTGTCCGAGTTGTCCAACATGTCGGCAATGTACTGCCGGACTGCAGAAATCTTCGAGAAACAAAGGAACATTTTAATATACCCTTTGATCAAATTGCTGGTGTTCTTTTGGCCGTTTTAAATAGTCGTTCCATGACTTACCTTTGAAAGACCAGTTTGTCGATAGAGCACCGTTGCCAGGCGTTTCAATTCAAATACTGGATTTTTGTCCGTAGTAGCGTGCGACGAGCTGGGGTTACGAACTTGCTCTTGAACACTTCGGAATTCCTTGATGACAGCCGTCAGTTGCTTGAAGAACGTGCACAAAATTGTTTAGTATTTAAGGTAGCTAGATAGGAAAAAATGGCCATTTTTTATAGCTTTTTTAAGGACACTAGACACTTTTTTCTGATACGTTTTTTATACGTAGAGGTAATAAAAGGCTCTCAACACGTTCATCAAAAAACGTTTGCTCGATTCTATTGAGTATTGAGCCACCGAGACTCAGATGGAGGGCGAAAGTTACTTAGATGTACTTGACTTTGGTCGGCACTAGAGGCAATCCACCGAGCCTTCGCTCGATCATCTAAGTCCATGTTTCGATTGATATATGTACTGCCTATGCGGTGTTTCGATTGATATATGTACTGCCTATGCGGATGCATGTACTGTATATCGGTAATGCTTGGATGTGTTAATATATACACTGCTGTAGTGAATATATGAGATCTTGGAGTAGACAGACGATACATGGACGATCGTCTAATACACCATTGTAACCTTTGCTCTCCATCTGAGTCTCGGGAGCTCAATGGTTAGAGCGTCTCACCGGCAATCAGAAGGTTACAGGTTCGACTCTTGTCCGGGACTCAGAAACATTTTTCTGAGGATATGAGCTTGACAATCGTCCATGTATCGTCGCTATATATTAGTAATGCTTGGATGTATTGTATATATACACTGATGTAGTCAATGTGTTAGCTTCACGTCTGTCTATACTACAAGCTCGCACATAATTCACATACATCAATGTATAGATACAACACAATTAGCTTTTAGCCCGGCGGTTAAGCCCGAAATTTTGCCTCATGAATTGAGCGTTTTGTGATACAAGCATAAAACTTGGCAATAAAGTTGGGCGGTATACCGGTATTTTTAGTTATTCACGATATTTAGTTGATACCGGTATCGCGGTATTGGTTCTGACGCTATACCGGTATACCGTTGTTATACGGTATAAGATAAACTGGTATCATGAATATCATCAGTTTATCTTTTTATTTGAAATACAAGAAAAGTTCACAAATGAGAAACAAACAATGTGTGCGTCCGCGCTAAATAATATATAGATTAGATTTTAACTTTTAAACGATTGCTAAGATGGATAATGTTCTGTCTCGGCGATTGCAACAATTGCGATTTGTGGTTTCCGTTTGATCGCTACGATCACTGAGTTCATTTTTGACTTTTGAGCAATCGTACTCATCGAGCAATCATATATGAAGACCAGGCTTTTGAATATGGTGTTGAAATATGTAATAAAAGTAAAACACTGATTTATCCATCTAATTTTAGATTATTTAACGAAACAAAATCCCAATAACTCGAACTTTTTTCCATTTTCCCTTGAATGTTTGGGTTATTGGGTGTCAACTGTACTTACTGTAGATCACACATTTGCTAAAAAATTATAACGGTTTACCGGTATACCGCGATATTTTTCGAAGATCGAATACCGGTATTGAAATCCCATACCGCTCAACTCTACTTGGCAAGTAGATAGAGTTACTAGTGCTGACGATTTTCTGATATAGAGGCAACGCAGATTTCTTCTTGGTTGCCAGAAAATCGAGTTTTTCTTCCAATTTACCTATTAAAGTGCCTATAATGTCTGTGGGGGTTTAACATATTTGTAAACTATGGATTCTCCTGAGATAAATTGTAATATATCTTGTCAGCTGAAAATGTCATCTTCATAGACTTATTTGCTGTTAAAGTTATGGAAGTGATGTGATAGCGGGCATCTTTAAAGACCTTTTCATGTAGACAGATGTGCGCTATGACATCACTTCCGTCAACTTTAACAGCAAATAAGTCTATGAAGATGAAATTTTCAGCTGACAAGATATATTACAATTTATCTCAGGAGAATCCATAGATTACAAATATGTTAAATCCCCACAGACGTTATATTCACTTTAAAATATTATCTTATAAAAAAGTGAAAATTCAAAGTTCACTTTTAGCGAATATCATTAGAAAGTTCGCAAAAAACTATATGACGGACATTCAAGCGGGTAGGACGATTTTCTAAGCCTATTTTGAGTTATTAACGCTCAAAAATGCGGAAAATACCGCAAACAAAATGCTTGATTTTAGTGGGTTAATGTCCTTCATATAGTTTTTTGCGAACTTTCTAATGATATGGGTGATATTCGCTAAAAGTGAACTTTGAATTTTCACCTTTTTATAAGATAGTACTTTAATAGGTAAATTGGAAGAAAAATTTTCTGGCAACCAGGAAGAAATCTGCGTTGCTTCTATATAATAAAATCATCAGCACTAGTAACTATCTACTTGCCAAGTTAGTTTCATCCTTTTATCACAAAACGCACTATTCACCCCTTAAAGGTGCCGTCCAGTCCGTTCTGCGCATGTCCACGTTTCTGTTTACATCGTTTGTTTACATTGCGTTATATAAACATTGAACATGAAGTATTGCGGATTTTTTTCACACCCTTGAGCTTTTCCGCCTAAAAGCGTGTTATAAGAAGCTGTTTGGTTCCTAAATGTGGATAATATATCAAACTACTACACGTGCCTTCGCCACATTTAACGAACTGTCGCAAATTGACATGTTGACATGTGGGGTCCCCAACGTTTGAAATATCGTACATGCGCAGAACGGACTGGACTGCACCTTTAACAGCTGAACTATTTATTTTGTTGATTCAAACTGATAATTTTCCCTTTACGCGGAAGCCAAAAATTTGGAATGTTTCTGATTATCAGAAGCTGTGTTATATTAAATCAATATGTTATAAATGGGTCTTAACTTGGAGCACTGTACAAAAAAACCTCACCCATAAGTTAGTTTAATAGCTAAAATACCTTTTTATATTCCGAGTCAGCAAGGTCGAAAGTAATCCTCTGACGACGTTTGGGTGGAAGCTGTTTTAGAACCTTAAAAACATCAACATTTACCAACTACAAGGCCTGGCTTGATGCGATTTTGTTATAGACGATGAATTCAATGGTTGAACAAACTAACAAGGATACTGGTGATCAAATAGACTAACTCCACTGATCTCTAAATAAAGACTGGATCGAGCAACTATTGTTCAGAAAATGAAGCCGGAAGTCCGCCATTACTAAGGGACCAACTGAGAATCCTATGAGGTTTTTTGATGGTTTATGTGCTCTTACCATCGACAAAATAAAATAATATTACTATAAAGAGGACCAGAAAACATTTTTCAAATTACTGGGTAAAACGATTCATCGCCTACCTACAGATTTACTGCGACTTTGGTCCCTTAGCAATGGCCGCCGTTGGCTCTAATTATCCAGTGAGAGAAGCCTGATATGAGACGTCAAATTAGGTTGAAGATTTTATGCATTTAATGTTAACAAAGAAACTATATTGGCCAGACACTAAACCTATTTTGCTAGCGTCACAGTTTGATTTGCTTGCAAACTCGGAGCTTCTAATGATCTCTCGTTAATTTACATTATGCAAATATGCAGGCTTCAAAATCAGCTCATCAGATACAATAGAAAGCTCAATCCAGTCTTTATTTAGAGATCAGTGACTAACTCATGCTATCTCCTTTTCATATTATATCCAGTTCTTTTGAGAACGTAGCAGCATTCTTGTGTATTGTTATAATTTTTAAAAGTCTGAAACAAAACTACCATATTTGGTACTCAAATCTACCCACATGTCGCTTCAGTCTTCTAATCATCACGTTCGTTTTAAGAATGTTGTGAAGTTCACCCAAGTTGGAAGCGCCTCTTTATAAAGGAAATTCAAAATAATATGTTAGATAGTAGATACTCACTATAGTATATAATATATTACAGTACTATATATATTGCTGTAGTATAATATATTACAACTTGGCTACCAGTCGCAATTTGCTATAGTATAATATATTACAGCTCGGCTACCAGCCATTATTTGCTGTACTATAATATATTACAGTCAGCCACCAGTCGTTATTTCCTGTAGTAAAATATATTACAGCTCAGCTACCAGCCGTAATTTCCTGTAGTAGATTATATAACAGCTCTGGTACCAGCCATAATTTGCTCTCCAATCGCTGGCATATCATGCCATTAAAGATTGGAAAAATTCAGATCTGAATGTTAGACAAGCAAAATCTGTACAGTAGCTATATTTTTAAATCGAGTTTTTTAGAGTTTTTAAATATTCATAACTACCTATTAATACAGGACATACATATATTTATGTCTACTTGTTCTTATCTTATAAGTTATAACTTATATTAGCTTTAAAAAATTTGTAATTGTATTGTAATTGTACATATGGGTCTACATATGGGTGTACATTAGGGTGGCCCCTAGTATATGATAAAAATAGGAAACTCATAAATTTAACTCTGCCACGCTACCAATCTATGCCAATAATAAAGATAGCCCTCTGCGCAAAAAAATATTACAATTGGATAATATTTAGAGGTGGCCCTCGCGCTCTGAAGTTTCCATGGAAAAGGCAACTTACGGTTAATTCTATAAATGCTCTGAATGTATTTATTTATTATATTTATCTTACCTAATCAGACACACATATTGGTACACAATTATTATTATTATATATATTATCATCGAATACTGAAACAAATTAATACTAATGTCCAACTAGATTGTTTTGCCATGAAAGGTGGGAAATTAAAATTGAAAATGTCTGATGAATTGGTCTTCAAATGTTGGTCAAATGTAGCGACTACAGTATCACTGCTTCTTACTGGTACTTGCAGTAATGTTTGTGACAATGGTTCTCTTTCTGCAGTGAGGAATCGGTGTTCACTGACATCCTGAAGGAGGAATGAATCCTCATCTTTGGTTAACTTCTTGTTGAAATCATGGATAAGCGCGACGCCTCGTTCGGCCCTGCTACACTCCAGCGCCTGATATGAGCACTGGCAGACGATCAACGTGTCGATGGGAAGTCAAATCTTCCATCAGTTTGCCTTCCTAATGAACAGTTAAGGGAACTGATGTTGAGAATTCAGACCGGAGATCGGCCGATATACTGGATCGATGACTCATTCTCGCTCGTTGGATGGAGTTCCTGTTGATCTTCAGTATTGACATCACGATGCCAAATCTGGCATTCCTGGATGACATCTTGGTCCTGTCCAAAGCTGCTGTAAGTCCAGGAGACATGAGTAGACGTTTCTTTTGGCTCTTTTTTAGTACACAAGCTACTGCTTCGTCGTATTCTTTCGGAGTTTTATTTTCTTTATAATCGTCATCGGCAGAAGTGTCTTCTGTATCAGAAGAGGATTCAGGTGACTGAGCAGACTGTCTGTTCCAATTTCTTTTCTTGCGCATCGATTCTTTATCTTTCCGTCCATGGGCACGTTCTTTCCGACATGTTTCCACTTGATCTACAGCACCAATTGAACTGCGCCGACCCTTCTGCCTCTGAGAGACGAGGAATGCTCTGTCTGCAGGGACGATATCAAACAGGTCATCAAGTCGATCGATGAATTCGGCCTCTTTGGTCTTCTGTCCCAAGGTTGTTCGCGTTTTGTGCTTTTGGAGATGTATGTTTAATGGTATGTTTAGATGCACGAACAGGTATACCAAACCTTTGTCGAAAACGCAGATATCGCTACTATGGCATGTCGACTGGAATCTCGAACAGTCCGTTTTTCACTGACTTTGTGAAGATGAAGGAAATGACCAAGTGCTTAGCGATACGATAATGAGCAAATAAACTATACTTTTTCCTCTAGTTTACATTTTTTCATATAGCAACCTGAAATAGCATGGTAAGCGCCCATCTTTGAGCGAAAGTAATTCATTTGTCACCAGTGGGTGATTTATTGTTTGATAGCGACAGTGATTCAGAGTTAGGTTTTGATGAACATGATTTTTCAAAAACTTTGTTCTGAGTGTTTTTAAATATTTACTTTGTAAGATATTGAATACGTATTTGTTTGTTCCATTTATTCAGAATGCTGGTTACGGAATGGACTGATGATTGAAACTGTTGTTTTCTATATTTTGTCAGTTAGACGATATTACTGATAGTTCAATGCTCGAGGTGCACCCCTAAATATTATTCAATTGTAAAAATATTTTGCACACTGTGTTTTCTCCATTAACGGCATAGATTGACAGGGTGGCAGCTGTAAAATTCCCACTTCCAATTTTAAGGGCCACCCTAGTGTACATATATATTGTACTTTCAGGTCTTTTCGGATAACGGTGATCAGAAGTCGGAATCCCTTCAATTGGGCTTCTAGCCTGTTGGGATATTCGTTCACCTATAGGAGTGATAAATCGACTAGACTAGACTAGACTTTGAAAATCTAAATTCATTACATGGTCCTTCGAGCCGGATTCATCGAAGAGAGAGAAGATGAGTCAGTCTGCAAAAGATAAGAAGTCTCGAGCAGCTCATCGAACCTACATAGTGAAGCTGGTATAAACAGAGCACAGGAACAGACATCCTCTTACAGGCGAGAAACCAGTCTAGCTAGCAGATTTAAAACGGGATTTGACAGAGAAGCTCAAAATACTCGAAGACCTAGACAAAACAATAGTTGAGTCCATAGAAGATGACAAAGCAATCGAAGCCGAAATTGACGAGTCGAGCGAATTTCGAAGTACAATACACGAAGCAATTTGCAAAATAGATGTAATCTGTTTGCAAGAGGAGCCTAAAAAGATGAAGTGATCTTAATAATTCTATAAGTTCTGTGTCTTCTATAAATTCAGCGTCTGGACGTAAACAGAGCGTGAGATTGCCAAAATTGACTCTGAAGCATTTCAAGGGAGAACCTATCAAGTTTCAAGCGTTTTGGGACTCATTTGAAACGACAATACACAGCAACAAAGACATGCCTGACGTAAATAAGATGAGTTATCTGGTGAGTTATCTGGAGGGGTAAGCCTACTCTGCCATCGCTGGACTCTCTTTAACAAGTGCGAATTATAAGCAAGCTGTGGATATTCTGCACGAACGTTTTGGTTCAAAGGAAGTTGTGATATCAGCGCGCACATGGATGCCCTGCTTAAAACTCCTTCTGCTGGGGAACAAGATTCAGATACAAAGAAGTTAAGAGGTATTTTCGACAAGGTTGAGCAACACGTACGGGGTTTGGAGAACCTTGGCATCGCCAGCGAACAACACGGTAAGCTACTTGTTCCTGTCTTGATGAGTAAAATTCCACAGGACTTTCAGTTAATAATTACAAGAAAGTTGGGAAAGAATAAGTGGGATCTTGATACCTTGATAAATTCATTTAAAGAGGAACTTGAAGCTAGAGAAATGTGTCAACTCGTATCAGCCTCAAAGGTAGAAGAGAATTCGAAGGGGAAATCTGGTAACAGAAATAATCCAATCTCAGCTCAAGCTCTAATTGCTGGGGGTAAGGAACATAGTCATCCAAGTGCCCATTGTCATGTGATAACCGATGTAAATGCTCGAAGGGATGTCCTGAAAGGAAAGGGTAAATGCTTTAATTGTTTACGGGGAGGACATACAAGTCGCCAATGTAAGTAAAGTCCCTCAACAACTGTTATGTATGTGGTTATCGCCATAATACTATAAGTCTGTGTTCAAGGGGTGTTCAAGGAAGACATGAACAGAACAATGAAAATCCTTCATTCAATCTCAATCACCAAAGTCAACAAAGTACCAGTACTGGTGGTAATACAACAGCTGCAGTCTTTAGCTCACAAAGTCAACAAAATAATGGCGGAAGTACAACTGCTGCAGTCTTCAGCCCACAATGTCAGCAATATAGCAGCACTGCTAGTGGTCCAACAGCAACTGTATTGTCGAATACAGAAGAGGGAATTATGTTGCAAACAGTAACAGCTGTAATTTCTAACCCCAGAGATCCAGAAAGAGAAGTGAAAGCAAGAACACTATTCGACAGTGGTTCACTGAAAACATATGTCTCCGAAAGGCTCAGAGATGGTTTAAACCTACCATCATTAAAGTCGTACAGACTTGTTATCAAAACCTTTGGCTCGAATGGTACGTTCCTGTGATGCAGTACAGCTTTGTGTGAGGGGGGTCCAGGCGTGTGCTTGGCTTGTTGCTCACGTGGGGCGAGGTAACATTTTTCTGCCGAGTGGGAAAAGCCGAAACATTAGGCTCGGTATTCTTGGGGCTAGGGTTACGTTCGCATGCTCACGATTTTCCGAAATGGCCCTGGTCAAAAGTTGAAACAACCCCTGCTTCTTCCAGAACAGCCCTTCATTGGGGCTGAAACTGCTCTCTATTGTTGGAGCCAAAATAGCTCCGCTCCGCAAGCTGAATAGCTTAATGCAGCCTTCTCAATCGAAAAGCTTACAGCCTTCTGAATCGACACTTTTTTGGAGTCACAATGCCTCCGAATAGGAGCCAAATGGACCCCTTGATTTTCCAAAATGGCCCCACGATTTTCTGAAATGGCCCTGGTCAAAAGTTGAAACAGCACCTGCTTCTTCCAGAACAGCCCTTCATTGGGGAAAATTACTTCAAAAGTGGTTCGGTGTTTGCGCCATTTATCATACAAACTGCGGAAATTATGGAAATAGAAGCATTGTGTAATGCGGTCATGGGTTACTGCTGTGTTTGTAACCAAATTCTTCTTTTAATTACACCAAATGATTTCGACTTTCGAAGTTAAATGGAAAAGTTTCTGAAAATCTGCCGACCGTTTCTGAAAATCTGCCGACTGACTGAAAATCTGCCGACTGGTTTCGAAATTCTCTAGAGAAATATACCCTCCCCCAACAATTTTATGGCATTTTTAAAAACGTTTGGCAATTTTTAAATTCGTGTATTTTTTTTCCGAGTAAAATTTTCGTCACCTGTGGCAAGCCGCCACACATGCCCCACGTCAAACACGCGCCTGGGGGGATCCAAGATCTTAATGTTTATGTGACAGCACACTGTGTTCCTATTATTTGTGCTCCTCTTCAAAATCAAACCATCGAATTTGCAAATAGAAAATGCCCTCACCTAGCAGAATTACAGTTGGCAGACAACCCTGGTGAAAGTACAGAATTAGAAGTTGACCTTCTTGTGGGTTCTGATTCTTATTGGCAGTTCATGAAAGGTAATATTCAACGGGGGGAGAGTGGTCCCACTGCACTGGAGTCACATTTAGGATGGATCCTATACAGATGCCAGTTCCACGTCTGCAAATCTGCTCCAGACCCATGTTCTGCAAGTCGAAGAAACCTCTGCACCTGCAGCAGACCCAGTGCAAGCTGAATTGACAAGATTTTGGTCGTTGGAGTCTATGGGCATAGTGGCATACAACCAAGCGATGAATTACATTCTGTACACAAGAAACGTCTAGATGAAATCAACTTTCATGGTCAACGCTACCAATTCAAGCTTCCTTTCAACGAAACTCATAATGTTCTACCCGATAATTTTCAGAACTGTGCGAAAAGATTAGGATCACTCGTGAAGAGATTGAAAAGAGAGCCCGACATTCTCAATGAATATAATACAGTCCTCACAGAACAACAAGTCAAAGGCGTGATAGAAGACGTTCCCGAAAATTCACCACCACCTTCACCTGGAACGGTTCATTACATACCTCACCATTGTGTCGTCCGAAGAGATAAGAGCACCACAAAGTTGTGTGTGGTCTATGACGGATCCTCAGAAACGAAAGGAATTTCACTGAACAATTGCCTGCATTCAGGACCGTGCGTGCTTCCCAGTCTGTTTGACATCATGTCGTTTAAGATTTCATTGCCATAAATATGCCTTGGTAGCCGACATTGAAAAGGCCTTCCTTCAGATCGAGGTAGCATCAGAGCACAGAGATTTTCAACGATTCCTGTGGATGGATGACATCGATGCATAGCAACCAAGGATCGTCTTAAAGAGAATGACCAGAGTAATGTTTGGCATCACAGCTTCACCATTCATCCTATCGGCGACTCTTCAGTATCACATATCTAAGATCCTAACGTGGTAGAGGAACTGCTGCGATCATTTTATGTTGACGACCTGGCCTCTGGAGGAAATTCACACCAACAAGTGTTTCACCTTTATCAGAGATCGAAGCTTATTTTAGGAGGAGGATTTTCTCTGCGAAAATGGTCTTCAAACAGCAAAGATCTACTTCAGCAAATTCAGCAGGAAGAAAGCAACCCCAACGTCGAGCAGTCACAGTACAGCGAAAGTGGTGATGATTCTACCTACTGTACGCCAAGTTCACGCTTAGTTCTCCTACCAAGGATTTGATAAGAGATGCTGAACAAGTGTTGGGTCTGGTATGGAATCATTCAATTTGAAGATCTTCTACGAGCTGCTGAATCACTTCCTGCCACAAAGAGAAGTATTCTCAAGGTGATTGCAAGTACTTACATGTACGACCCAATAGGGTTTATCTCGCCTGCTGTCATTCCAATGAAGATATTGTTTCAGCAGCTCTGCCTCGAAAAGGGAGGTTGGGACTCTCTGTTGACCTCAGACTGCAAACAGAAGTGGAACAGCTGGATCGCAGAACTACGAAAGGTTCACGAAGTAAAGATTGACCGGTACTTCTCAAAGGAACAGATCACCTCCATAGAGTTATATACATGGTTTTTGTGATGCCAGTGCAAGGGCATTTGCTGCTGTAACATACTGTACCTGAGAATTCAGTTGCAAGAAATCACAACTACCACCTTTGTTGCATCCAAGACAAGGGGTCGCACCGTTGAAACAACAAAGTCTACCAAGACTGGAGCTCCTTGGTGTCGATTGTGGTCACGATTAGTGTCAACTGTTAGACAAGCTCTTGATCCAATTATCCGTGTTGATGCAGTTCATCGCTGGACTGATTCTATTACTACCTTGTACTGGATACAAGGAACCGAAAGTGAGTACAAACAGTTCGTTGAGAATCGAGTCTCTGAAATCAGAAGGTTGACCAACGTAAGTTTTTGGCACCACGTTCCCGGCAAAACAGATCCAGCAGATCTACCCTCTCGTACGAGAGCTGTACATTCGGAACTACAGTAGTCCCAAGTTTAATAGCCGATGCATTTGTTCGATCATTCAGAAGATTTATTAGCCGTAGAGGTATACCAAGGTTAATGGTGTCGGACAATGCCAAATCCAGTTTAGATCTGCGAGCAACAAGTTAACGTCGCTATTCAATCTTCCTGAAGTACAAGGAGTCCTATACAATCGAGAAGAGTACAGTGGAAATTCGTTTTGGAGAAGGCACCTTGGTGGGGCGGTTTCTGGGAGCAGATGGTTAAATCAACTAAGCGTTGTCTGAAGAAAATACTGAAGAATTCGAGATTGAACTATGATGAACTAAATACAGTTCTTATCGAAGTGGAGGGTGTTATAAATTCTAGACCACTCATGTACGTGGAATCAGATGACACAGAAGAGGCTCTTATGCCTTCGCACTTAATTATTAATTGGCCATCGTCTAACAGCCGTCTCAGAATAAAAGCTTGAACCAAGACCAGTGGAACTCTCTGCAATTCAACTGACAAAGCGAGCTAAATACCTTCACAGGTTAACAGACCACTTCTGGCACAGATGGCAGAAGGAGTACCTTGAGTCTTCGTGAACAGCACCGTGGAATATCAAGTGCTTCCAGTCGACCCTCTGTCAAGATTGGCGATGTGGTTAGTGTACACAACGAGTTCAGATCCAGAGCTGCGTGGTATTTGGCAAGAGTGCAAGAACTGGTGAAGTGAAGTGAGAGGAGCTCTTATAAAGGTGGGAGAAAGAAATGGAAAACGTCGTACATCCGTCGTCCGTTACAGAATTTTTTTCCATTGGAGGTTCCTGTTGCCAACAATGAAGAAAGGGAAACAAGAAAGTGTACCAATTACGATAACAGAGCGAAAGACGGTGGTCGGCCAAGATGACAAGCAGCTATTGCTGGTGAACTAAAAAGATGGCATGTTGACAAGAGACAAGTAGTGTAGCATTACTTGTCAAGAGGGGAGTGTACAAACTTTCATATTAAGTGAGTTCAGTACTCGCTCAATGTTATTTTTTGTTTAAACGCATGCGCACTTGCGCTGCAGTAAAATTACAGTAAAATTGCAGTAATATATTCTGTATGATTCTGTAATATTCTGAAGCTGAATGTCTGAAATATTTCTATAAAGGAGAAATAAATTCTTAAGATTGTGAAATCTAAATTCATTACATTGCCTCCTGTAAAAATATTTTTTATACATAAATAGACATCACTGTAAGGGCCCCTGCATTAAAAATGTGCCGCGGGCACCCTTACTTCTCTATATACTTCAATATCTGCCTTTCTATATATATTATATACTTTAACCAATCTCACTTACAATATCACTGTTCTTAAATTAGGCTTCTCACTTTAACACTAGGAGAAACATACTTTGAAATAATTATACTTACTGCGTATTCCACTTGCGAATTCTTCCTCCGCACACATATTCCATGTGTGCCTCGCAAAAGCGTTCAGCAAATTCAGCAAAGGATCCCAGCAAGTTTGGTTTCAGCACATCAATCTGTACATAAAGCTGACAAGACAAATGATAACTTCCGTTACTCACCCTGTACAACAATGTTAAACTTCGAGATAGGCGTACCTAACCAGTTGAGAACGGTTACAACACAAGGGGGGCTCAACAAGGTAGGGGCAGACATGAGACATCTGCAAATGTGCCAGGGGCAGATGAAGCATGTGCAGGGGGCCCTGGCTGTGCATAATGAATGTCTTACCCCAGATAGATGTCTAACGTACCCCAGAGTGCAAGTACCTATGGTCCAGCATGCTCATTGTGAGCTCCATATATATGTAGAACCAGGGTTCGAATTAACGGTGTGCAATGTGCAATTTGCACATCGTTTTGGCCCAAATAGTAAAAGTTGCACATCACTTTTCAAAACGATGTGCAGAAAAAAGTATCAGTATTGAACACAAACAAATAGTTCTGACAAACTATAAGTTAAGTTAACAGTCCTAAATTGTGTGTATTTCCCGCAGCCACGCAAAAATTGCTATTAAAATTGTAAAGAAAAGCAACAATCGATTGACGATTGTCGTCAACGCCATATTGTCTGTTCTAAAGTGCCCTGGGGACCAATCACTTTGCCGTACGGCCGCACATGCCCGCGCAATTTCCAGGAGCTGCCCGCACAAATGGCATCTGAAATTCGATCTTTGTTGCGCATTTTAGTGATTTTATATAAAACGTTCCAATCTCTAAACCAACAGGGGCAAAATATTTTGGCACCTCTTCTGGTCGAGCCAAAGCTGGGGTGCCAGTCAACAGCAGGGCTCTCTTGGTATTCTTGATTACAGAAACAAGAGCCTTTGTCCTGGCAGCCTTTCTGTTCTTCATGTAGTGTGACTCGTCGACAACAACAACTCCAAACTTTGTGTCTTTCAGACAGTTTATGAGCAGACGTGAAGATGGATGACTTAATAAACCATATCCAACAATAGAGATCTTACTGCTTTTAATGTTGCTGAAAGAAAAGATGTAAAGCAAAAATACTGATGTCAACTGGTAGCAGTCGAGGTGCTGCCATCCAAAGAGAGGACTGGTGAAGAATGGTGTCCATTTTTCAAGACCACACCCTTCTCTCTTTCAGGAATGGGCTTGTGAACCCATGTGTAACCCACTTGATTTTCGCAGCAGATTTATGTGAATTGCAAAATCAACCTTGGAGAATGACAGGGAGGACATGTACTCCCCAGTCAGTTCAATTTATGAGTTCATTTAAACATAGCCAAAAGGCACTTTAATAACAGTGAATGTATAAAGGTACTGCACCTTGCATCAGTTCCAGATTGAATCAAGTTAAGCTCTGCAGGCTGAATATCTGGTAGCCACTTTTCAATCTCTTCTATCCATGGAAAACGCATTGACGATGGACAAACAACAAGAAGCGGCCATTCATTCTTATAATAATATGCTATTGACAAAGCTTGTAATGTTTTTCCAAGACCCATCTGATGCAAAAAAGAAAGAAATTACATGTAACATTATATTTCATCTTGTTTGACAGTATGCAATTTTTCTGTCAATAGAATGCTAAAACAAAATGTCACCATACAACATTCAATCCAACCTCGTACCCACTCTGTCTAAATTCTATGTGTAGGATTTGCACTATATATGGTTATGGTATCTGGTGCAATTGGCCCGGGCCCCCTGGGGGGCTACGACCATCTAGTCTAATCCAGCACTCTGCTGTACGATTGTGGGCCCTTTCTCGATATATGAGCAACCGAAATGTAAAATTATTATAGCATCAACCCAAGGTTTAGTGTAAGTAGGATTAGGGATTGGTTTGTATTTCGGTTGTTCATATATTGAGAAAGCGCCCGATTGTGCACGAACATCCAACCCACAACATTTGATACTCAAGAAACTGCAATCCAATTACAATCCATTACCTCATCTCCAATGAGACATCTGTCAAAAAGATTTTGAATACACATCGGGGAGTCGCGGACACATACAAAGAAAGATAATATTAAATAAAAGACGCGTTAAAAACAATAAAATAAGAAACAAGTAGAACAAGGAAAAATTCCCGGCTCTTTACAAAAATATATAATAAAAAATACGGGCATTATGAAAGACCTCAAAAACAAAGTTCAAAATTTTAAAAGTTCAAAATCGCACATTTTTAAACCCCAAATAATTTGGCCAAAATGGCGGCGTAAACAAACCAACGATTTGAGCTTGCATTTGCATATCTGTATTTGCAGTCAATATCAAAAAGCTGCTCACAATCTGAGTAAGAAAGGAACTGTAATTCTTACCTGCCGTGTTTCGAGATTCCAAACAAGACACCTTCTTGCTGAAATTCAAGAAGTGTTTTAGACAGCGCATCAGGAAGAAACTTCAACCTTGGCGCCATCTTGGAAATGATGGCGCGAGCAGTGCTTCCACTTGCAAGGATTTTTCCCTGCCACAAGGAAATATTGGTCTTTGCAAGGAAAATGCAAGGAATAAATTTCACAAGGAAATTGCAAGGAAATATACAGATTTTGAAGGAAATTGCAAGGATTTTCTGTGATTTTCAAAATTTCTTCTATATAATATCTAAAATTCTAAAAGCGGTAAAAAATAGCAATAAATTAACGTTATTTGAAGTGGGCAAAATGAATTCATGCATGGTAGAGTGCAGACACGCAAAATTCGTCTTTTTTTGCGGCAAGCAAATACCGGTAAAATTTTACGACCATGTCCATGAGACCATGCGGCGCCGGCTGTTTTACGTCGGCTGTACGCCTGTACGTCCTGTATGATTTAAATTTTCATTTGAATATTTATAATGTAATATGTGATCGATTTATAATAATGCATATGGATGAAGATTCAGATTCATGGTCAGATGACTCGGACTCAGCAACTAGTACACTGGGTTTGCAACCAGGGCCCTAATTAGTACCCGGTCCTATTTAAGCCATGCGCTTCCCGGGACCACTGATTAAGAAATTTGGCTATTTTGAGAGATATCTGCAAGGAAATTACAAGGAAATTTGGTGATTTTTGCAAGGAAATTTACTAAAAAAAAAGGAAATTTAAGGATCGTAAAAGGAAATTTCACTTGCAACTTGTGGAAGCACTGGGCGCGAGGCAAAAAAATTTTTGGGATCACTTTACTGCGCATGTGTAGTAATCCCACATTAATAGTCTCGTTCACTAGTCTACTAATTTAGCACCTAAGAGGGAGTGGTAGAAAACTCGCTAGGCGGGGGGATAGGTTAGGGTTAGGATAAAAGTTGTTTCGGGTTACCAATCAGATTGCTTCCCATGACAAGTGATCCCAAAAAAAATTTCTGCTGGCGCGAGCGCGCATTAGTTTCCATGCCTCTCGCAAACCTGACCCCGACCAATTATGCAATTCTCCCTACCCCTCCGCCAGCCGTTTTTGGGGCAATTCTCCCAAATGAAATCTGATGAAAAAACGTTGGGGTAGGGGGGGGGGGGACTTGCATCACAACTAGCCAAACATTTACAAGAACTATTTTTGCTATAACAATGATCTACAGTTTACAGTGTGAATGTAATTTTCATATCTTTTCTCTTTAACGGTCGACCAAGTTATTTTGTCTGGTTCCAAAACCTCTTTCGTCTTATAAACCGAGTTTCATTTTTGACGTCATCACAACGTTAGCGACGCCCTGATCTTTAAAGTGCCCCTGTGATCAAATTTTTGGTATCCCGAATTTTTTCATATTTGTAAAGAGTATGGTGTTCTTACTTAACTTGCCAAATTTCAAGCAATTGCGAGCATGAGAAGTCGCCTTTTCAGACTGTTTTTATACGAGATTATACGGCCGCCATTACTCGAACATGTTCCGGACACTTAGGTTGCGATTAGAGGAAGTGATGTCAAAGACTCAACACGTGGCTAGTTATATATGAATATAAAGCTACTTGGGGAAAACTTTCTATTGTAATTTGTCGCATAATTTGTTAATTTCCATAAAGCTTTGTCACGTGTTGAGTCTTGACGTCATAATCATAGAGATCATAAATATAAGACTAGAGGGGGCATCCAATCTTCATTTCAGTAAACACCGGGTAACCAATTGGGCGCTGCCATCTTGGATAAATTGGCGGCACATTCACACACCCGGATGTAAAAATACCTTCGTGATTGTCGTGAGGTCAAAGGTTGCTCGTTGTTTTTCATGTATTTTGACAGCTGTAGAAAACGAAAACCGTGTTGAAACTGCTCATGTGTTAATACACCTTTTTTCGGAAACCAGCCATGGTAAATTCATGCTCGTTTGTAGACTGCTGAAACAGGTAGACAGGAGAATAGAGGACAGATGCACGGCTCACGTCAGCTCGCGTCAGATCACGTCAGCTGACTGCTTTTATCTTTTTTTCATGCCCCAGAATCGCCAAAGAGCTAATAAGCCTTTTGAATGGTTTGTTTTCAATTTTTGTTGTATAAAACAAATGGATTCCATTTTGCCGTTGACTGTTCAGTTATAGACTCAGATATAATGTTAAAAACATTCAAATTCTCCTCCTACTCGTAGTTTAGGCAGAGGTCTGGGAGCTGGTAATTGTACATCCGGGTGAGCTATTGTGCCGCCAACTGGGCCAAGATGGCGGCGGCCAATTGGCTACCCGATTTCCTCAAAGTGCCCCCTCTAGTTTTATTTATGATCTCTATGGTCATAATCACATAATCTGCTGTGTAATCGCGGGCTCGTCTGGAACAAGTTTTGAGCAATGGCGGACAAAATTTGGGCGACTTTGGAGGTTAAATTTCTTGTGATAGAGTGTTTCTTGTTCAATTTTTTTGGCAAATGTGAACATTTATTAACCTAAAATGATGTTCTGTAACAAAAAATACCAGAAAACGTAATGTGATATTTCGTCGCAGGGGCACTTTAAATGAAGACTGGATCGAGCAACTATTGCGGTTCAGAAAATGTAGCGAAAATGAGGCCGGAAAATGTGTTGGGATTACTATAGGTGACTATAGGTGACTGAGATTATCTGACCTTTTAAGATGCATGTTAAAATGAATCAGTTGTCCAGGGTTTACCCATAATATAGAACACAAACTATGGCTCCATAACAGTAACTATGAAGCGGGAAATAGCGCGTGGACGCGCTAATGCCGGTTAGTCATAGTTGGCATTCACTATATGTACAGCAGTTCATGTCGTGACGTCAAAATACCACCTCGAATTGTTCGATTTTAAACTGAAATAAGGTTAGGGTTAGGATCAGAGTTTGATTTTGGGTAAGGGTTAGTTTTCTACCTAGAAAATAACCAAATAGTGTTGAAAATTGTGACGTCATGACATGAACTGCTGTACAAATTCATAGTTACTGTTATGGAGCCTTAGTTTGCGTTCTATATTGCGGGAAAACCTTCGACAACTGATTCATTATAGCATCATAAAAGATCAGAGACAGATCGCCCACAGTGAAACTATATAGCGTGGTCCCTTCAAGATGGCCGTCGCGAAATGTATTCCCAGCTTAATTTTTTCGCAGCATCCAGTCTCGATCCAGTCTCTATTTTACAGTGCGGACTGAACCAACTCGTGCGTTTTTTTATTTATGACGTAATACTTTAATAGCATGCGAACATAGCAGTTGACCAATCACTGAGCGTTTGTAGGGCTACAATCACTACATTAACCACAAAAACAGTATAGCGAAAATTCAGATGTGATGATGGTATCGTATAGTGGAGTGCATATACAAGACGGAATAAAATCATCTTTATATCCAAGCCGGTGATCGTGTCATTGTGACATCACTTAATATAAAAAAGCTAAGACTCTGCGGTGCACGCGCACGGAACAACACTCGGATCGAGAATTCTCAGATGTCATTTTCCGCTTTATCAACGTTCGCGTGAGTATTTCGCAAAACCTCTTTTCAAGTGTCACGGTATAGACAACTGTAGTTACTCCTCGCGAATCACTGTTTTTTTTAAACTTGTATAGCCCAGTTGCGCGAAGTAGACGCGTAAAAGTAAAATGTTCAAAACGTGGAAATGGATTCGAGACGTTTTTTAACACCTCTCACGAAGAGAAAAGTCAGGTACAGTAGGTCAGGTTCTATAACTTCTGACTGCCACTGTGCCACATTAATAATTCGTAAGATAATAACGAAGAAAATTAGTACCGATATACCAGTAATTGTATATACATAATAGTACCAGTAATTGTATATATATAGTACCAGTAATTGTATATACATAATATGTGCGTTGCTAGATGTGTATATATAAAAATAAATAATATTAATCATTTCTAACATGGCTCTTCCTAGCCTGCGTGCATACTCCACCTGTTAAAGAACGAAACTAATATAGAGATAGAAATTCTCACGAGAAATTAAAAATGTATTTACAAATAAAATCCCGCATTCTTTTTTCACGTTTGAACCCTGCTGACTTTTGTATACTATTTTGCATACTATTTTGCATACTATTCAAAGTCAAGTGGGGGGGACGTGAAATAATAAGGGCTCAGAGTAAACCATTTATATTTGCATGAGTAAGAGACAATAGAGAACAATGCGAAATAGCAGAGGCGATCCAGAAATAAATCTGAAATAAATCTGGCCACCCCTCTGATTTTCAAATTTTAGCTTTGATTCTGTAAGTGTGACAGATAGTTTCCTTGTGAAATTAACTCAGTCAGTGCTAGGTTGTCAACTTTTGTGAGATGACTGGATTTTGTTTAATCAAAGCTCAACTAAACTCTCGCAGAACTACAGTAAGACAAATTTAATTGCATTGATTCTAGCAAAACGTGTGGCAGATGATTAGAATAGAAGTATATTTTTCTAAAAATGAAGCGACGAAAATGGAGATGACAAGGGGAAATCCCTTCATTAAAAGAAATACAAAACAAAGCGGATATCAAAAGGCAAAAATACATGCCTGTTGATCGATTCAAATTGGGAAAGCCTCCCCCCACCCAAATGTACCGCTTATTGCTGTGTCATCAAGATTCGCAATTATCTCCAAAAATCAAAATAGCCTGGTCCTCAGTCCTTATTAATTTCCATCCAATTTCCAGCCCGTAATTACGATTGAATTTTTGATCCAAAACATCGGTAATGCACGAATAGTTTGAAATTGAGTACCTTTTGAGTACAGCCTTCTCGCATGTATATTTATACAAGCCACTGGTCGTGTATTTAGACTGAAATCTCAATTATTATTTATACCATTGGCATTGGTATAGTTTAACATACGCGTATTTAGTATTGAACGAAAAATGTACTGGTTCGTAGACTAGTGACATATGTTCTGTCAATTTCTAGTGTTACACTTCTATGCAACTTGCCTCGCAATTTTGTTGCGACACAATTTTGTTGCGACACAAGTTGCCGAAAGGAACGGCATGGTTTCGTTGCACAACTGAGTAGAACCGACGGCGACGGATTTTTGAAGCCTTGTACAGTGCCTGAATTACTTATCTAGTTTCTTGCAATGATTTGTGTGAACAGCCCACAAAATACGCGTCTGTTAAACAACTATATAGGTTGCAAGCCAAACATTTCCACCAAGGAACATTCATTAGAAAACAATTTAAACAAAACACACTCTAACTTATCAGATGAACAACTGAATAAGTCTTATGACGGATAGGGAGTTATCCGCCGAATATAATGACAATTGTACTGTGAATTAACCGCGGAACTGTGAACCGGAATGATTCTTGAAATGAAGTCTGATCCACTAGAAATGAAGTCCCCTTTTAATTCCAATTTTTCACTGCATGGAAATGAACATCTTTCAGGAATCCATTGAACTGAATAAAGCGGAAGTCCCGAAGCTGTGTTTTAGAGGAAAGAGATTGCATAAAACTCAGAAGGAAACAAGGGTTACAATCAAAGAGATTGGGGTATGAAATATTGTGAATGGTTTGAGAAATTTTTTTAGTTATCCATCTTTTAATGTGTTACTCTCAACGCCATAGGGGACTACTTCATGTATGCCGATTGTTGTGCCTCGACACAATTTTTTGGTTAGGATTATAGATTTATAGTTGTGTTGGGGACAAGCTTACATGACGTAACCAGCTTTAGGCATCCATGCTATAGACCTCTTTCAAAATGACTCAAATTAAATATTCCTTTATATCAATTTAAATTATTAGCCTTTCTGACCTCGTTCGTCTGTCTGTAATTCCAAAGAATCTTTGTTTTGTAACGAGACCAGAAAAGCTAATAGATTCCATTGCCGTTGTCTGCGGTTCAATTATACATGCACAGATCACGTCAGAACATGGTAAGAACAAAAAAAGTGGCCCACGAGACGATAGTCGAGTTTTACACTAATGTCTCACACTGATGTTTTGGTTTCACAGTCTATACATAGCTATATTGTTTGAGTTAGTCACGGTTATGATGTCTATAGTATCTAATTTTTCCCACAACTGCAAAATGTCAGACAAATATCAAATTGAAGCAGGGCAGTCCCCCCGTCACGACGCCACTGACACTAGCTATGGTATATATCATGTCATAAGTCATAACGCTCTTTTCAGATGCAGTTACAGTGCGAAAAAGATCCGGCACGGACATTGTACCAAAAACTGAACGGAATTCTCGAGGTTAGTGAATGAAAATGAGTTTATTTATGACGAGTTCAGGTAAAGTAATACCAGCGGTGCAGCTAGAGAGGTCTGATTTTTGTCGCAATAATGTGTTTAATAAGAATTTGGTATTGCAGCCTATAATTATGGCTGAATTCCACCAAAATTTAACTATCATACATGATTTAAAAAGGTTTAAAAATTATTAATTACATAATATTAAATTACTAAAATTATTAAAAAAATTACAATTTCAGTTAAGTTGAAGAGAAAGTTGAAGAGTTGTTAAAACAAGAGAAAATATATGTGTTTTTGGTCCTCTCAGTTTTAATCCTTGGTACAGCATATTGTGTACTTATTAAAGTCTCATCGTACGACGAATTAGGATATATAATACGTAATGCTCTCTTTTCTATCCGTTCGAGCTGATTACATATATACTCTGGTGAACTAAAGTGGTATATCTCACAAGCATATTCTAACAAAGATTTTATACATCAGGCCCAATATTATAAAAGGGGGGCCGGAATAGCTTTCGGCCCCCCCAAAAATAATTGAATTTGAAAGAAAAATTGCAGCAAAAAATTGAATTCGAAAGTAGAAGTATTTGAAATCGTATATTAATCGAATAGTATGAATAAAAGTAATTAAAAAAAAATTACTTCATAGAAGTAATTAAAAAATAATCACAATATCTTTGCATGTTAACCCGAGTGTTTTACTAAACTAAAGTACAAATGTTTCTCTAGTTTACGCAGCCCCATTCTAGTATATTAGGCTTTCTTTTTTAACTGAGCAGAAGGGCGGAAATCGCGGAATGATTGAGTCTAAAAGGTAGCCCCGGTTGAAAAAACGTCCATGTCGGACTCGTTGGCCATTGCATTAATATGTTGTCAGTGGTTCCCAGGGGCCGCGTAGCTCAAAAATAGGACCCGGGAAAACTATTCGATTAGGGACCATCACCAGATTTTCGGGGGCCATACGGGAAATCTCCCGGTGGTCCACGCTGCCCTGGTGGTTCCTAGGCATGCTGATGAGCTCTGATATAGAGCGAAACAGTCCAAAATATGAAATTTTATAAACTTCTGAACTGAAAAATCGCCGCTCAGAATGCAGGAAATGCAATTTTCGGAAATCTAGATTTCGGCAAAATTTTTCGGGGGAGCATACCCCTGGTAGTAATGTATTTACTCTTCCATAAATGCATAATACCTATATATATGTACATATACCTCTTTCATAATGGTTGCCATTTTAAATATTCTTTTATTTGCGAACTTTGGCTCGCTTAAAATATATTCGCTAACTAAGACCGATGTATGAAAATGGCGACTACAATTATCTAACCATCTCTACAATTTAAAGGAAAACGACTCCTCTTTACGAAACTTTTTGGGGAGATCCCGCTGTCCAGTTCTAATTTTCTGATATTAATAATCCTGATCTAACTGGCACAGGAGAGATGTGAACTGATTTTTCGAACCCTTGCAAAGAAGTCTGGCTGATGTATTCGACCTCTTTCATAATGGTGGCCTTTATGTGCATATATCTAAATTAGCTTTTATGGCCTCGTTTGTGTGTGAACAATTCAAAAGAATCTTTGCTTGCTAACGAGGTTGTAAAGGCTAATTTAGATGTGAAAACGAACTGTGCTGTTTTTATATTGCATGTATAACAAGGGCGTAGGAAGCTTTGTAAAGTTGGGGGGGGGGGGGGCGGCCAAACCTATCATTGGCGAAGCTAGTCCCAAATGGGTGGTCATGATGATAACTAATAATCCGAGCGCCGAGTCCAGAGATGAGAGCCAAAATACCGTATAGAACAATTTGCGATTATCGTTATTTTTAGGAAGAGGACATGTTGCCCGACCTATACGGTGTGTGGGCCAAGCGCTTTTCCCGATCGGTAAGTGTAAGAGAGAAAATCTGGGACTTAATTTGAATGTTTACTGTACATTAAAAATGTCTAAATATCATGTGTGTGTTCTTTATATCCGGCATATCGTAATCGTAAAACAAGATGGACGTCTGCAATTCCAGTCTCCCACTAGCAGAACGCTATGTTATCGACCGAGATGTTCGTTTGTAAGCTCGTCAGTTTACGTCATATATCTGCTGACAAATCCACAGGGGTACCCAAAGCTCATGTGGTAATTTATAAAGACTGACAATGCTAGAATATTGCCGTAAATTTAGAGAATTTGTAAAGAATCTAATTAGGGTTTTGACCAAAAGTTTGAAACGCAAAACAAGACGGGGTAGGGTGATGGTGACGGGCTTCATCGACGCGAGATTTCACAAACTGGTGTAGCCGGAATAGCCTGAACTCTGCGCTAAACCCTTGCGACGCGCGCGAGTGTTAGATTGGTCCCAGACCCTTCTGTCAGTACTTGGTTGATTAAAACAATAAAATAATAGAATATTAGAATCAACCACAAAGAAACCAATGTCCTAACTACGTTTGTTCTCAGTACTAGGCGCAAAAAAATGGTGTCACCTGGTAAGAGACAGCAGGCAAGCTTGGATTCATTTGAATTATGCTCGCTGTAGAATTATATAGATGAAAAAAGTTGCTCAAATTGCTGAAAATTGTCATTCCGAGCTTCTAGATTTCACAATTTTCCAGGGGAGGACCTCAAAATGCTGTCACTGATTACCTGCTTGTCCACTTCATCCCCCTCAACTTTATAAGTCCGTTCCTACGCTTCTGTTTTAGTTTGAACATGAGACGTAAGTACTAAAATAGAAAACGAGATCATGACAAACTCCAAGCATATACAAACAATTTGGAGCTTTAGTAACTCATGCGGGCGGGAAAATTGCGGACGAAAAACAACAATCGACGTGCAAAAAGACTGTAACTGATCTCCAAAATTTTCCTCACCCCAAAAAAAAGGAGGTGAATGGGTGATCGCCCTCCCCGACTCCCCCTGGTTGTGCCATTGCTACAAAACAACATATCAATAAGTTATTAATCTTCTTATAGGCCAATATCATTAGACAAGAAGATTTACGACAGGGAAAAAAGCTTCGAGCAGAATTGAATCCGGACTTCACATTTTCTGATAGTTCTCAGGTAAATAAAGAGTTTTAGCTGGGAGGGAGTTCATTCTTGTATGCAGAGATAAACGAGAATTGCGTGCAATTGGTTAACGGTTGTTGCTGTCCAAGCTCATGGAAATACTCAGAAATCCGGGCTGGAAATGGAACATTGATACGAGTAACCTTCTGATTACTAGTCGCAGATAATTGCAGAAAAAATGTTATTTCATCAAGGCAATTTTGAGTCCCGGACAAGAATCGAACCGTAACCTTCTGATTGTCGGTGAGATGCTCTAACCATTGAGCTACCGAGACTCGAAGGTTCGAATGATGTAATGGTTCGATTGATATATGTACTGCCTATGCTGTAGTGAATTATGATATAAGAAATGTCACAACATTCAACAACAAGGTCGGTGAAAATCTTGCTGGCCAGATCACAAATTTTTAAGATATATTGTCACTAGTAGATATTGTCAGACCTATACATTTTGGTGGAATCTCTCCAAAATGTAGGAAATTTCCATTTCAGAGGTCCCAGAAATCCAAAATTTCCTGCGGGGTGAATCTCTCTTGCTGGACCCTATTTCTACTCCACCGTTGGAGTCACTTTGAGCTCGTAGAAGTTTTATAGTACATTCGGGGCACGGTCGTTAAAGCTACATGGGTTGTTCAACGTTGTTTCCTGAGAATAGCGGTCGTTCATGGGTAGTTTGGCTCGCTGAGACGATAGAAATAACTCAACGGGTCGTTGCCGCTGGAACTTGAATTTAACAGTGAGCTTCCACTCCGTCTATTGGGTCCTTTGGGTCTTCTCAACGACCTGCAGAACGACCTAAACGACCAAGTGGAAACTAGCCACCAAGTCAGATAAATACACCGAACGTCGGTGTTCAGGCATACAAATCCTGAGGCTCGTATATACCTGAATACCTTCGTTTTCGGTATTTATCTCTTAGGGCCGGTTCAGACTCATGGGTGCTCGGACACGGAGCTCTGGCACTAAAAGCATGTTTGTTCAGATTCGCGGTGCTCTGGGTCGACGCAAATTCACATACGAGGCTAGGCTTGGCGCGCAAGTTTTGGTTTTGTTCGATTGCCGAAGGTACTGCAATATAGTGTCTGAGCTTCACCTTTTATGCTCATTCAATGCTCAAACGTGTACACGAGGTTATGTTGCTACTGTCCTTTTAGCGTTAGCTTTCTTTTTCGGTGAAGCCGCCGCGGGAGAACGACGATATCGACTGATTTTGAATGGCATTGAAGAAATGCAATTGTAAGAATATGCAAAAAAACTAAAAGCAATGCCCGAGTATCGTGGCAGGACACCTAGGCCAGAACGTCGCGGTCGACGTCAGTAATTCATAATTTCTTTCAACGTCGGCCAACAACGGTAAAAATACAAGCTATCCAACCATCACCATTCTCACTTGCTTAAGATTCCTAATAGAGCACGCGAAATGCAGAAAGAATAACGCATTAATCAATTCGCAAAAGAATTAAAAAAACAGCAAAAAGTGTACCTATACATTTTTATTTTTACTATACAATTCGCATTCCAATATTAGATAAGTTTACATTTTTGTATTCATTATTTATAGCATTCAACACACTTATTACACGATTGAGTCGGTTTTCTTTGATGTACCGCGGGCTTTATCTAGCATAAAGACCATGAATACTAATTAGATAAGAAATGAAGGAAAAACTAAGGGAAATCTTTGTCCAAGGTGGATAAAATGGACACAATTTTGTTGGAAAACCTCCTCATTCGTGAAATAAGTCAGATAAAGCCCTCGAACGTCGGGCTTTATGCTATATAAAGCCCTCGGAGGCTGCGCGTCCTCGGGTCTTTATATAGCATAAAGCCCTCCTTCTTGGGCTTTATCTCTTACTTAATACATTTTTATGTGAACGGCACACTAGACCTTCTTTGTATAGTCATCAAATTAGAAACTATAGAGCGCAGGTTGTTTCTCCAAGATGGCCACCACGAAATGGTTTGGCTTCATTTTTCAATAGCGACTTACCGTACATATTCCATATATGGAAGGCTCCATATGAAGAACATATACATTGCCCTAACCAGCATATACGATGCCCTAACCAGCAAATACATTGCCCTAACGAGCAAATACGTTGCCCTAACGAGCAAATACATTGCCCTCGTATCGGCCTCCTAGTTTAGAAGCAGTAAATTATTGGATTGTAACTGACCCCAAAACAACAAAGATCCCAACCCTAACCCTCCCCGCCCAGCGAGTTTTCTAACCCTAACCCCCCGCCTAGCGAGCTTTACGACTCTAATCCTAATCCCAATCCAAACCTTGATCCTAACTCTGAGTTATCTCTTGACCTCATCCTTGACTTACGAAACTTTCAGATGTAAACAGTCCAAACAGTCGACTAACGAAGGAATATGGCAATTGTAAGCTCGTGAAATCTAAGCCTATAATACTAAGCCTAATAAAACAATGAAATATAGCGCTTATAATAAGCATATTTATTATATGACCATTATATTTATTATATGGTATATTTATTATTATATGGTCTATTTATTATATGGCATGATATTATATGGCAATATATTTATTATACTGTATGGTTTTACCATTCTGGTAAAATAAGCCAGTTCGTAATGTCGACTGCGCATCAAAATGACGCGTTCTGAACTTATTTCAACAGCCCTTTAAGCGGTTGTTATTAATAGCTCAAAATGCGGATAAACAAACCAAATTTAAATGAGGTTATGCATTAACCAAAGTTAGCAATAAAGGAACGAGCAGGGCCTGAGGAGAGTAAGCTAGGGCAGGTATAAAACAGGTACCTCCCTGCAAGCGCGGCGTCATTATATCTGCGAGAGCTGCCGAGAGAGCAAATCCAAGTTGGCAAGGATATAAAATTGCACCCACCGTCCCACCCTATGAACAACGGCTTCAGCAAGTAATTTCCACCGACACAAGGTCAGGGCTCAAGGCTGGAGACCAAAACATGGCCTTTGACCTGAATCCAAGTAACAATTAAGATCAGGGTCCATGTCTGCACCTTACCATCCACAGCGGTAAGTATAGTGAGTGCAAGTGTTAACTCACAAAATGATTGCAAATGAGCTATTTTCTTTTGTTATGGCCGCAATGATTATGGGTAAATGCGAACAAACATGGGTGGGTAGTAGTGGGTACGGACTAGGGGCGGATTAACCTATGGGCAAATGGGGCACGTGCCCCAAGCTCAAATTTGAAACGCAGGAAAAAAACCAGACCACAAAAGCAAAAAATCATTTAAAAAATTAAAAATCTTGAAATATTTTACAGAATCATTATATAGTTCAGTAACAGTAACACGTGCCTATTGTCTAATGCAGTGTACCTACGGATTTAACTTAAATTATTTTGTTAAAATAAACCCGACTCAGCAGTCAATATTTATATATTTAGTAACTGATAAGCGATAACTGTTCCCGGCCATGCACCGCAGCCCCAGAGACCGGGGTGCAACCTGCTAACTTTCAGATGTTTGGGGCCCCACAATCTAAATTTGCCCCAAGGGTCCTTAATCCGCCCCAGGTACTGACGTCATCTCGACAAAGTGCTATTCATAACATCAGGCTGGGGAATTCAGTATTACGAATTTGCAAGTGTAAATAGAAATGAAAATGTCTATTGTGGTTTTAGTCTGCTGTTTATATGAATTGAAATAAGTTTTATCCCGACGCAGAACACGTCATTTTGATGCGCAGTCGACATTACGAACTGGCTTATTACGCAATATATGATTGGCCAACGTCAGGTCGTATTTTGTCGTAATGACCTCGGCACAGGAATTGCGAGTGCATTACGAACATTGTTAAGGTAGCAAGATCCCTCTGAATACATTTTTAATACCATACAATATAACAATTAACCCTTACAACCATTTGATAGAACATATGACAAATAATATTTCCACACAAAAAGTTTGCATAAATTATGCTAATTAGCTGACGAAATGGCCGCCGATTGGTCAAAATCGGGATATACTTCAAACAAGATTTCTCAGGCAGTTTTAGAGATAAGGTCCTGAATGTTTCTGAGTTTATAGCTTATATACTAAGGCATATTCTGGTGGTAGCATTTTCAATATAAACTTTCAGCTATTTTCTGACATGCTTTTTTCTTTTTTTTTCAATTTCCACCACCTAAATTATATTAATTATGTCAGATAATTCAACAAGTATGAATCAGATTCAAAATTCCTACCACCATTCCCTAGATATTCCTGTTAGGAGGCTGTGGTGAAAATTTTATTGAAATATATGGGAAAATGAGGGAGAAATAGTGTTTGGAAAATGGCAAATTTGTTTTAAGTATATCCCGATTTTGACCAATCGGCGGCCATTTGGTCAGCTAATTAGCATAGTTTATGCAAACTTTTTGTGTGGAAATATTATTTGTCATATGTTCTATCAAATGGTTGTAAGGGTTAATTGTTATATTGTATGGTATTAAAAATGTATTCAGAGGGATCTTGCTACCTTAATGCTCTAGGAATCCAAAATCACAAACTGAAGTCTGTGACAAAACTCTTCAAAATATCATTTAATTAATTTTTAATAGCAGCTTCTTTATACTCATTGTTATTTTTTCAGTTATTTTATAATGACCGGTCTAGTTTACCTGCATGTCTGTAAAGACTGCTCAAAAACCAATCAGATTGCAGAAAAGCTGCGTTAAAACCGCTCACGAGCCAAGCCATATAATAAATAGGTATATGTTTCATTATAGGTTACTATTATGTTTATTATAATGGTTATATTTCATTAGAGGTGAAGGATGAGGTCGAGGATGATAACAGTACTTTTAACTACATTGAAAAAAATGTTTTTCCCGCTGAATTTTGTCTTCAGCATATATTTCAAATACTTTGAAGATAACTCATAGCAGTGGCAAAGGTTGAGAAAATCGATGACAGTAAAAGCCATGAGTGCTTAAGAGTAAGCTTCAAATCAAAATGACATGAGCATGCAATGCTAACTTTTTTGTTAGCTCGTTATTTTTTTGCTGACCACTCCTAAACTTTACACACCCTGTTTCCTTTACTCTGCAGCAGACCACATCGTGCTCGACCTCGGTCTCACAAGGGAGCCTGGACGCTACACAAAGGAGAAAGCGACAAGGTCCGTCAGCGATGTACACGGGAGAACACGACAGGCGTACGAAGTCAGGCCGAATAGTGAAGCCTAGAAAACTGCTTTGTCTTTAATGTTGAAGTACACACCACCCAATATTGAAGGACCACCCAATATCTTCTCAAATATTACCGTTTGGCATGGCCGCCATTAATGGTGAAAAGAAGCTAGAATCGCATTCAATTTTTTTATTTATCGTTTACCGTTGGCTTGATGGACTTGATATAAGTCAATAACAAAACTTGACAGCAATAGTATAGTATTTTATCGTTTGACTGGCTAGTCGTCTTTATACAGTTACCATGGAAACACAATTGGTTCCAGACCTCTTTTTTCTAATCTCACAAAATATAATTTTTATAATCCCTGAACACCTGTTAAAGAGCTAGGTTGTGAGTTTGACTCAACATTACTAATACGAAAAACAGCAGTATTTGTCAAAGTTATTCATTTCATTCAAAAATATAACAAGTATTCATTTACACGTTACAGAAGCTTGGGACCTAGTATGTTACCATTGTGACTGAATATTTATTAATATTTCGCTGATTCGTCGTTCGTTTAAACTGTTCTAGCTGATCACACAGGAACATCCGTTTCAAACAACCATTGTATGGTTTGTTCATCCAATTCAGCCAGACCCATTCGGACCACAAGGCGGTTTGTAGATTGGGCAGGCAGAAATGAGGTGCTCCACGGTCTGGGGGGAGCCGCAGGGACAGGAATCGTTGTCCATGGCTCGGATCTTGTGAAGGAAGGAACGAGTCTTCCCACACCCAGTCCGGAGACGATTCAGCCTGACCCAGGCTTGGCGCGGCAGATGGCAACCAGGCGGCTTGCTAATTGGTTCGGGGATGAAGTTGTGCAGGAAGGTGTCGGCACATTGCCAGGCTTCCTTCCATATCTGCTCTACCCATAATGATGTCAGGGGGGAGCGGATATGAATTTCTTTCGCGAAGACGGAAAAGTGTGCACGGAGATAATGTTTCGCTGATTAAGCTAGTACCACTAGTGATGTGATCATGCTAAAATTTCAAATGCTGACATCAAGACAACGGCGAACGAGAAATAAACAATTTGAATGATGGGATATTCTTCATTATTCAACAAACGTTTGAAGGCTAAACAATATGGGGTGTCGATTTTTTTATTTCATAAACACTTCAGTGTTTACCTCACCATACTAACTACTTATTTTGGTGTTGTACTTAAAAACCTTAAACACCACTGAAAAGCAAGTACAATCAATGAATGTTTACCTCACCATACTAACTACTTATTTTGGTGTTGTACTTAAAAACCTTAAACACCACTGAAAAGCAAGTACAATCAATAAATGTTTACCTCACCATACTAACTGCCCATTACGCCAGTTATCTTCGTATGATTGCAGCGTTTGATCTCGACCTAGCAGTTTAGAAAAAGGGTTCATGGAATTTAGGTGTGCGCTAGACTAACGCTTTTATGTACTTAAAACGTTCCTTAGATTTTCACCAACCTATGTAAGCTTCCCATTTGCTTCACTTTTTTCATCATAGGAGTGATCTCTGAAAGCAAGTGAGTGATAGATGAATTACTACTGATTAAATGAAGGATTAAATTAATGAAGGCTATATTGTTGAGAGACCAGAGACTGATGATCGAGCACTAGCTTAAACAGTACGCTCGTTAATCAAAGAAGGAATAAATGAATAAAGGAAGGAAGGAGGGAGGGAGGAGGAAGGAGCAAGGGAGGAGGAAGGAGCAAGGGAGGGAGGAGCAAGGGAGGAAGGAGCAAGGAAGGGAGGGAGGAGCAAGGAGCAAGGGAGGGAGGAGCAAGGGAGGGAGGGAGGAAGGAAGGGAGGGAGGTAGGAAGGAAGGGAGGTAGGAAGGGAAGCCGGAAGGAAGGAAAGAAGGAAGGGAAAGAACAATTCGAAATCATACTTGCTTTTCTTGGAGATATACCAGTAACTCGTGTAACTCGTGAACTCGATGACACAGAGGACGAGCTCTCGATTTTTGGAGGAGGAACGACAACGCCTTTTCCAGTTCCATGTTTGATCTGTTTTCTTCTAACTTGAGGCGGTGCCTTAGCTTGTGTTTGTATGAAGGCTAGCTTAACCTGACGAACTAAATGCAAACGAGAAAAAAGGTTTCATTGAATCCCTAGAAATCTGCTACACACGATTCTACCAGTTCAGCTCAATGGCTCACCAACCTGGAGTCTTGGCTGCTTGAGAAGCGTTTATTTTGGCGTTTATCGACTTCAGTTTTTTTTCTCTTTCTTCGTGTTTATTCTATAAAAGTCGAGACATTAATTTCGTACAGACCCGGATGAAGCCAGGCATATAATATAAAAAAAGGATATAGCTTTTCGATTGAGAAATCTTCAGTCCGACTGGAGCCGCGGAACGTTTTTGCGATTGGAGAGTTAAATTGAAGGTTCGATCCTGCTGGAGAGTCTGAGGCATGATGTGGATGATGTCTAATGACGGTGGATGATCGTCAATGACGGTGGATGATGGTCATTGACGGTGGATGATGGTCATTGACGGTGGATGATGGTCATTGACGGTGGATGATGGTCATTGACGGTGGATGATGGTCATTGACGGTGGATGATGGTCATTGACGGTGGATGATAGTAGATGACGGTGGATGATAGTGGGGATGACGGTGGATGATAGTGGGGATGAGATGACGGTGGATGATAGTGGATGACGGTGGATGACGGTAGTTGATTGATATATAATGATGTGCATTGATGTATAACGATGTGAATTGATGTATAACGATGTGCATTGGTGTACAACGATGTGTATTGATGTATAATTGAGCATATTGATGTACGGTGGTGGTTTGTAGTGGATAAGGTAGCTTGCTCTCCGAGCTCTCCCACATTCACTAAAAGATTGTGTATATTAACGCTTGTTTCTACGTATTGGTGTATGTAGGACATGAAATTATTACCCAAGTTTATGTTGTTATTTACCATGGGCGCAAGTTTCATGTTGTAATTTACCGTGGGCGCAAGTTTAATGTTCTTATTTACTGTGGGCGCAAGTTTATATATGGCGCGCCATGCAGGTTTCATGTTCTTATTCACCGTGGGCGCATATTTAATGTTGTTATTTATCGTGGGCGCAAGTTTCATGTTCTTATTTACCGCTGATATTTTCTGGCTTCGTCCTAGTGTCTCGTTCACACTCAACACTCCCCTAAAAATTATTGGATAAAATAATCAAAACAGTATAAAATACTCCTCACAAGGTACAGCTTTCTCCAGTCATCGTGATTTTCTGGAGCTGTTCCTTTGAAGTCTTTGTGACAATGAGTTTTCCACAGAGGACCAGTGTCCTCAATGAAATACTAAAAGAAGACAAGAAAAGTGATGTGATAATCGTCGTCGGAAATGTGAACTTAAAATTAATTTTAAATGTCCTTTTGTGTAACTTCGAAAGAGAAGCTGGCAGATCTTGCACAGTAAGAAGTATAAAAGAATGAAACCTTTAGAAATTAGAAAATTGCCATCCATCCAACGAGATCAATGTATCATCACTATCATATCTTCACTATCATATTTAAATGTGTAGTTTCCAGCTTATATACTAAATTGGGTTCTATTAATTCGTTCATTGTGTAGTTAGTTGATTGTAGTGCATATAATTGTGGGCTCATCTACTTGTCTTATACAGTAGCTCTAATATTGAAACCAGCGAAATGTGAAGTAAATAAAACTGAAGATTTGACTTACGGGGTTATAATCCTCCAAACTCCACAGTTGTGCCGGAGAACACCTAGCAATCAGTCAGTAAGTCCGTTAGTCAAGGAATAGTCGAAGGAAGGAAGGACGGAAGGAAGGAAGAGGGAGGGAGGAGGGAGGGAAGGGGGAGGGAGGGAAGGGGGAGGGAGGGAGGCAGGCAGGGAAGGAGGGAGGAAGGAAGGAGGAAAGAACACCTAGCAAACAAAAGCAGTAGCGAGATAAACTAACGCCGTTCGGAACTTTTTCTCTTATATCAAAGACTTATTAAACTATACAGACAATTAAACTTATGTATATGGAAAGCCACCGGTAATGCTGCTAAAAACCACCCAGAATGATACTGTACATAACAAGAAACAACATTTTTAAACCTTTTAAAACAATTAATTTATTACGACAAATTTATCTGGTCTAATTTACAGCAAGATGCTGTAAAACATCATGCGACACAGCGCGTTTCTCTTACTTGGCTAGAACTGGTTGTAGGATGTCATATGGTACTCCTCCAGTGTCACATAGAGCTAAATTAAAGAGGAGAATGAATTTAAGAGGACGTGTTCGGCACAAAAATGTTTCGTTGGTATAGTAGTAGAAACTAAAATAATGTGAATAAAACACACCTTCAACATTCTCGGTCAGAATTCTAATACACATTTCATATAGCGATAGAACAACTAAAATAGAGTAAATTGATGGCAGAATTATTTGATTTACTTAAATTAATTAAAAAAAACATCAAATCAACCTATGGAATATGGATATTAGTGGGGAACTTAATGTGGCTAGAAACAGTTTATCTAAAATTTAAGTTATGGCAGTTTGATCTTGTTTAAACACGGAGTGCTTGTATATATTGGCGGTGAGATGCTCACCGTGCCAATCATAATTAGTTCAATTACTGTGTTAGTCAGGAAACAACGAAATGAGAAGTAATCAAAACAACAAAATTTCCATTGTTTCGAGACTCCATTGTTTGAATTGATTTTTAAAATTTCAAAGACTCCATTGTTTCGAGCGGGAGGGGCTTCCCCTTTCATGCGAGCACTCCGTGTTTAAGCTTCATTCGGCAGACACTGAGTTGTATGGATAGATTAATATTTCTTGGGTCCGGTGCTATCGCGACACGACGTCACAAATTCCAAATGGCCTATGTCAATAAGTTAGATGAGCATGTAAAACAGCGGCATTTACAGAAAATAAAAATAGTCGGGCCTATAAAATATCTGCAATGCCATTTTTCAGAAACAAAAAATATCGTCTTCTTTGATCATTTTGGTGGTATCAGCAATTTGCACGCGTCACGCAGAATGGCGCGAAATGGTATCATTTATTATGTCATTTTGATGGTCCTGATTGGCTGGTTGATGACACATGCAGATCGACTCCGCAATATATTGTTATCATACATAGTTGTACATCTGCATATGTCACCAAGAACTCTAACAGAGCATTCAGATTTCTCAAAATGGTTATATTACGGAGAAATTGAAGTGTGAGAGCAACACAAATTTTAAACAACTTACCACCAGATCTATTAGCCGATCGTTTGCCAGAAAACACCTGGGTTTTGGATTTTCGTGAAGATAGTAATTCTGCGGTAATGCCTACCGATGTTGCAACTAGAATGGTCAATCAAACAATTAATAATGTGGAGCTACAGAAATTAAATGACAACCATGGTCAAGTACACAACGCGAATACACAACGCGAATATTCTTCAGTGATTGCACTACTACCTCCTTCCATCAACCGCCGCCCAAGAGTCTTGTTATACCTTTCGTTACCATAACACCATAGCAGTGTATATTACCATCACCAATGTGACCAGTTTAACCACTGGATATAATATGCCAAAAGGAGAAATAAGAGAACTTCAATGTATTTAAAAAGACTTACGTAATACGTATATTCATGGACGACGTTTCGGACAATGTGTGCTTCTCATCTGACCTGAAGAAGGCTTCGGGTCAGATGAGAAGAAGGACACATCGTCAAAAACGTCGTCCATGAATATGCGTAAGTACTCTAATTACTTAAGTATTTTTCGACACATTGAAGTTCTCTTATTTCTCCTTTTCATATTATATCCAGTTCTTTTGAGAACTTAGCAGCTTTCATATTTATTCTTATCATTTATTTAACCACCCCAACATCAGATTTATACAGTAATACCTGTATATTTAACCTTAAATTCCCACATGAACATTCATACTTTTACTAATTTTCCCACAAAACATGGGAAATTTCTAATTTTCCCTCATTAACAAACATGAGCGAACATCCAAAGAGCATTGTTTCTCAAGAAAATCAACATCACATTATGTGACAAACTTCCCTTCTTTAACGTTGAACGAAATGCTTATCCATTCACAATGTTCTCATTCCCAAAAGAATTTCAAACAATACAAATTATATTTTGTGTTAATATATACACTGATATACATGGATGTTCGTCAAGCTCAAATCCTTAGAAAAGTTTTCTGAGTCCCGCGGACAGGAATCGAACCTGCAACCTTGTAATTGCCAGTGTAATTGACACTCTAACCATTGAGCTACTGGTTGATGTACTGGCATACTGTATGTACTGCCTATGCGAAAGTCACTGAAGATCATATATAGAGGGTCCTGAAGGGTAAAATGGGAACTGGGATTTGTCCATTTTTAGCACTGGGAACTGGGATTCTTAGGGATTTTCCTCACTTGGAATGGGATTAAAATGCCACTGAGGATGGGAAAACTTTAATAAAAAGAGCACGTGGTTGGGATTTTAAAATGTGTTGTTAATGGGAGTGGGATTTGCTAAATTTTGTACGTTGGGAATTGGGATCTAGACCTCCCCTTCAGGACCCTCTTAATATATACACTACTGTAGTGAATGGTGAACCCTGAACGTGTATCGCGTCTGTCCAGTATATTACCAAGCTCTCCCACATTTACTACAGCAGTTTATATATTAACACAGCCAAGCATTACGTAATATATCATACACGAGAAAACGTTTATTATCTGATTTCAAAACACTGAGAAGTGTGTTTCTCATGAATTATTGAGTTTGAGAATGATATATAGTGACTGCTGAAAACTGATAGTGAATATACTATATACTATATCACTACTGTACACTATATATCACTCTAACAACCTTTAAAAATTCACTACTCAATTACTATCGTTATGCTCTGGAAAACAATTACAATTTGTAGATGACCCTCGCTCCTGGAAAACAATTTGCCTTAAATGCAACCAGGCACGTGACTTAACAAAACCACTTTCATGTTGTTTCTAGTTTGTATCTGTATTTGTATATTGTAATTATCTGTAACTATATATAAGGCGTGTATATTGTTTAGTTTACATAGGGACCGCAGTAATTGGCCAAAGCTGTTGCGGACACCCTGCCATCGTCTTGTATATGTCATTGTGTAAATATTTGTCCTCTAGTCTAGATGTGGCAAAGCTTATAAAATTAAAATTTAAAAAATATCACTATATAGTGATATAGTACAGTAGTGGTACATGTAACTGGTCTCTAAATGTACTGTACAGTGTTGTGTACAAGATAAAGAACTGCAACCAGATATTGTATTTGTAGTTCAATTAAAAAAAAAAAAAAATACCAGGGTTCTTATTTATTGGGTTGTTTAGTGGAGCCCAAAGTTCCAAATTTCAGCTGGAAGGTTCTCCAACTTGTGTACTGACAGTGGCAACTGTGCAGTCAACAAGTTTTCTATCAATCTAGTTTTAGTTCAGCATTACCAACCTTTCCTTTTCTTTAGGGAATCCTCATCTGGATAGTCAGGAAGTCTTTGTGGGACGTAGTCGGGCTTAATATCCGGTAATAATGAAGCACCAAGCTGTTCCACAGATGGAAGATTTGGAGAGGGAAGGCTCGGAGAGCACATCACTGAAGGCTTTTGTGTCAATGTAGAGCTGCTTTTCAGCTTGAACTTTTTCCCCTTCTTGGCGACTGGCTCCTCAGAAACAAAAGACAAATCACAGAGCTTCATCATGCTTGGAACCTAGAGAAATATAAACCATTTATAAGAGACTTTGACTGGTACTGACACTGACACTGACATTGACACCAACACTGACATTGACACCAACACTGACACTGACACGGTGACACCAACACTGACACCAACACTGACACCAACACTGACACCGACATTGATACTGACACTGACACCAACAACATCACCGACACTTGTACTGACACCGACAACTACACTTGTACTGTCTGACACTTCACTTGTACTGACACTTGTACTGACACTGGCACTGATGCACCAACACTGACACCAACACTGATACTGACACCGACATCACCGACACTTACACTTGTACTGACACCGACAATTGTACTGACACTGGTACTGACACTGACGCTTGTACTGACGCTTGTACTGATGCTTGTACTGACACTTGTACTGACACTTGCACTGACACTTGTACTGACACTTGTACTGACACTTATACTGACACTGACACTGACACCAAAACTGACACCAACACTGACACTTGTACTGACACCGACACTGACACTTGCACTGATACTGACAACGACACTTGTACTGACACTGACACCAACACTGACACTGACACTGACACCAACAACATCACCGACACTGACACTTGTACTGACACCGACACTTGTACCAACACTGACACTGACACCAACACTGACACCAACAACATGACCGACACTGACACCGACAATGACACTTGTACCAACACTGACACCAACACCAACACTGACACCAACAATGACACTGACACCAACACCAACACTTGTACTGACACTGGTACTGACACCGACTCTGACGCACCAACACTGACACTTGTACTGACACTGGCGCACCAACACTGATACCGACACTGACACTTGTACTGACAACGACACTTGTACTGGCACTTGTACTGACACTTGTACTGACACTTGTACTGACACTGGCACTGACACACCAACACTGACACCGACACCAACACAGACACCAACACCGACAACTGTACTGACACCAACACTGACACTTGTACTGACACTTGTACTGACACCAACACCGACACCGACACTGACACCAACAATGACACTGACACCAACACTGACACCAACACTGGTACTGACACCGACTCTGATGCACCAACACTGACAATTGTACTGACACTGGCACTGGCGCACCAACACTGACACTGATACTAACAACGTCACTGACACTGATACCAACAACGTCACCGACACTGACACTTGTACTGACACCGACAACGACACTTGTACTGGCACTTGTACTGACAATGGCACTGACACACCAACACTGACACCAACACAGACACCAACACCAACAACTGTACTGACACCAACACTGACACTTGTACTGACACTTGTACTGACACTTGTACTGACACTTATACTGACACTGGTAATGACATTGGCACTGACACTTGTACCGACACTGACTTGTACTGACACCACTGACACCAGCACCCAGACAGCTGACACTGACAGTGAGCACTAAAACTAAAGGCACACTAAACTGCAAAGTCTGGAAAAAAGTTGTAACCTCCATCTCGGCCAACTAGGCCACAAGATAATGACGATGGCTAACCTGATACTAATACTGACACCTTCTCTATCACTGGAACTGAAAAAAATACTTGCATTAAGACACTAAACTGCTACAGTATATGGCACACTGGTATTATCATGACCCCAGCAATGACTCTGAATACTGTCTGACATATACATGTACATTTCTACCAGTACATAAATTACTCTGGTTTAGTAAAGATGTATAGTGTTAATCACTGTTGTCAACTTACACTATCATTCATGTAAGGCCTTCTTACTTTTCGTTTTTTAATGTCTTTGTTGTCCACAGTGTCAGAATGCTTGATTAATTTCTCATCAACACTAGACTTTGAAGATTTTCTCTGTTTAACTTTAGACTGCAGTCTCGGTGGTAGTAACAGCTCAGGTTTAAAATCTGATTTCAGGGAGTTAAGAGGTGACATTTTTGGGCTATCATTTGTTGGGACTAAATCTTTCCACTTTCTGATAAGAGTCTTAGATAAGTCAGCAATAGTTCCACCTTTCTTCTTCAGATTATTGACAGTCTTGCCTATTCCAGTTGACTAAACAAGATATAAACATCTGCCTTTTGATTTCCAAGTAGGTACAATTAATTAACTTATATTTTAGTGAATAAAAGTCCTTAATTATCTCTTAGACCCCATAATTAGAACACCAAGTTCTATTCAGACTTGCGATACTTACTTTTAGTAAATCAAATCCAATTGTTATGTTATCCAAAGCATCCAAGTACCTTAAAATCTAAAGGAGAAAATGTGATTCCATATACCTACTAGCTGACAGTGTATAATTTCTATGTGTATGTGATGTAATATGTAAAGATATATTATATAAATTAAGTGTACATACACGAAAGTTACACTATATTTACAGGTACTGTATTATAATTATGGCCATGTCACCAAGAGGTCTGAATGAGAAAATCTAGTTGCAATCTGATTAGGTGAAAGAGGGCATCCAATTTCAGTGGTTAGATTTCATAAATATAGAGAAGAACGAGTGGTTTTTACATGACTCTGGCAAGTTTGAGTCATTCACTCAACTTGGAAATTTTATTATTAATGGATTTATTGATATGCATGTATGTTGAGGAAAACTGTCAAATGTACAATAAACTTAATTCCTCAAAATTTTGGACATCCAAATGCATCTACTTTTTCATTTTAGGGCACCCTAAGATATGCCTGGATGACCTTCTAGCTTAATAAGCCTGTCCCCATAGCTTCAAAAACTTGATTTTTTTACACAATATGAACAGGTATTTTTTATTTATCTTTTGTATATATGTTCTATATACTCGCTGATTTTTTGAGTTCAAAATAAAAAACAAGCAGATACATAGGTCCACATTAAAATGTATTGCAAGTTTTATCATGGAGATCATTTCTTCTTTGTATTCAGTTAGATTTTATTGTACAATAAACTACTTGTTGACCTCACTTGTTCAGGTTTATTAGTGAAATATCAGACCTTTGTTTTCCAATGGACCTCGACTTACGTCTCAAATCTCAATGTTTTAGGTGCAAGGCTTTTTTATTTGCCTGAATTTTTCAAATAAGAAGCACTAAAATAGAAAATGTTTTTTATTGTTGCCATTATGGAGTCTATTGTATAATTTCAGAGTTGAACAGAGAATTTCCAGTGCTCACTGAAATTGTTTTAGTCTCTATTGGGACATATTTTACCATGACCATTTTAATACCTTCATCTTGGTTAACATTCACTAATAATCACCTTGATTTTGGTGGCTCATTGTTATAATTAACAAATTAGAAACACAAGTGGAATTTGAGAGAACTCTAAATCACAGTGGAAATACAAGCCAGAAGGGGCAATATTCTCCTCATAGAAACATACATCAGTCGCTTTTAACCAATCATTTAATGCATAAGTATTATTTTTTATAAATAGAAATTTATGTTAATATATATATATACATTCAGTACATATTATATCAGTGCATATATATAATTATATATATGTATTAATATTATACCTCAACTATAAATATTTGTCCAATCAATTATAGTGAATTCCCCTCTGTGCAGGGTATAATATTATTGTGAATACCCCGGTATTCGACTCGAGTATCATGCGCGAACCAAATACCATGCGCAAAAACCAAATAACACGCGCATAAACCAAATAACACATGCGTAAACCAAGACGAGCCTGTAAATAATGGAGGAAAAACAAGACATTTCAAGACATTTCAAGACGTTTCAAGACAGCATTCAAGAATTGTTTTGGCATTTATAGACCCTCCGCTCGGAATTCGTCAAAATATTACAGCCTCGGGGTAATAGTTCGTCGAATTCCCATCGCTCCGGGTCTAATAAATGATAAGTATCATGCATTAAGACCTGGAGTGAGGGATTAGCACAGTTATGCAACAAAATATTACCCTGATGAATATATCATCCCAAGGGGTAATATTGTGTTTAACAACCCAAGGTGGAGGGTTAGCATGGTGTTCTTATCATTTTATAGACATTGCGCTCGGGAATTTGACGAAATATTACCCGAGGGATGATATATTGAATGCAGGTGTCTTGAAACGTCTTGTTGTTACTCCATTAGTATTTGTGATCAACAGGTGATTCAAACTCAAATCACCTGGTGTATTCGTCATAACCAGGTGATTTGAGGTCAAATATATCATGCCCCGGGAAATAGCAGGGAATTTGAGTTTCAATTGACTGGTCACATGATACAAATCTAGCTCTTTGATTGGATAATTTATAATAATTATTTTGATATATTCATTGGTCACGTGGTAAAAATCTAGCTATCTGATTGGACAATTTATAGTTGAGGTATATTAATTGCATTATATGTGTAACCATGACATAAGGGGTATTAGTGAATTGTGGAAGTCCCAAAAGCTGTAGACCTGAAGGACTTACACAAATCCTGCCAAGGCTTGACGGACATTTTAACACTGATATTCCTAACATGTCATATTAGGTTGTTGGTACACCATGTTTACCAACAAAATGTAATTTGTATTGTTTGAAATTCATTGCAAACTGTGTTTCATGCATGCTAATGAGGGAAAATAGAAAGTTCCCTGTTTTGAGGGCATATAGGGGCCAAATTACACAGTGAGAACAAAAGAAATTGAGGTATTAAACAATGTATTGTGTGTTATAATGTTCATTACATATTGCTTGTAGGTATTAGTTATTGGGGTATTAGTGATTTGTGCAAGTGACTAGTTTGTACTGTGCAAACAAATATACAAGCGATTTTAAAATATCCCGAGTATGAGCGAGATTTTTAAAAGGATTCCAAGATAATTGGCAGCTGACTTGACTCTTCACTTATGTCCATTAATTGGCACAAGTAATACCTTAATATTCGGTCTGAACCTTACTGCTTAAATAAAAATATGGTTAAACTAAAGCACATGTGCATTATTACAATGATTATGGGAAGTAACGAAGGCTCTGAAACACGCGTCATCACTATTAAAGAACTACAGAAAACTAAAGAAGGCAAAGCGGAGATTTGTAAGTTGCAAAAATACGGCCGGCTGCATCAACAGTTAAACCGCTTTCACAGGAAAACATTGAAGCAAATCTTGTTGGCAATTAGTATTTCTATCAGTGCTTTATTTCTAAGTACCGATTGTCCACCACAATTTGGATGTAAAATATTATTACAATTCTTATTAAAGGGAATCGTTCACCAGTAGAGAAAAACACATTTCCTCATAAATTACCTTCGTATCATCAATTGAATCGTTATCTAGTTTCTTCTTTACTTTAAGAATAATCGACTGAGCGCCATCCATATCTTTTCCAAGAAAACTGGCAGAAAAAACACAAACAAAATGTCACGACGTATCCATTGTGACTTTTATTGCTTTTACCTTCGCTGGGCTGAATAAATATAGCAGCACTTCCTGCAAACGCCACTTCCGGTCGACAATAACTTCCGCTGTGACCGGATGTGCACAAATTAACCCAACTTTTCCGCGACTTTGGATTTGACGTTTCATATAATTATCCCGAATTTTAACCGGACTTTAATTTCGAATTTTACTATGGTGACGTCATTTCAGAACCATATGAAATTACTTCACCCGATTTACAGTATTTTACACCTCTTTCATAATGGCGGTTAGGGTTGGATCAAGGTTGGGTTAGGATTGAGATTAGAGTTAGTATTTCTAGAAAATGTGAATGTCCTTTTGAGTCATGCCTTTAGGCTTCACCGTGGAATGGAATGGGAACTGGATAGGCAACGTACTTAAAACTTGCTATGGTAATTATACGCTTATAAGAGGCTGATGCAGCAACTGCCGCACATGCGCACAGAGCGTGCCGCACATGCGGGTGCCGCACTACTGAAAATGATGCAGCAACTGCCGCACATGCGCACAGCAACTGCCGCACAGAGCGTGCCGCACATGCAAGTGCCGCACACCCATACAGTGTGCGTGCTGCGCACGCGCACATGTGCGTGCTGCGCATGCGCACATGTGCGTGCCGGACATGCGCATGTGAGCGTGGTGCACATGCGTACGTGTGTGCCGCACATCCAGATGTGTGTGCCGCGCATCCAGATGTGCGTGCTGCGCATGCGCACATGTGCGGGCCAAGACACGAGGTTGGCCCACATGTAGTAAAGTACACAGTAGTAAAGTACACCACACAGTAGTAAAGTACACACAGTAGTAAAGTACACACAGTAGTAAAGTACACACAGTAGTAAAGTACACACATTAGTAAAGTACACACATTAGTAAAGTACACACAGTAGTAAAGTACACACAGTAGTAAAGTACACAGTAGTAAAGTACACACAGTAGTAAAGTACACACAGTAGTAAAGTACACACAGTAGTAAAGTACACACAGTAGTAAAGTACACACAGTAGTAAAGTACACAGTAGTAAAGTACACAGTAGTAAAGTACACAGTAGTAAAGTACACAGTAGTAAAGTACACAGTAGTAAAGTACACAGTAGTAAAGTACACAGTAGTAAAGTACACAGTAGTAAAGTACACAGTAGTAAAGTACACAGTAGTAAACACAGTACACGAGAATAAGATAATGATATCGATTGTTACGTCCGTCAATTTTATTTGTTTCTTTAATCTATTCTCTCTTCTTGTTAGCAGTCACTTGTTCTCCTCACTCCTCAATATATTGTCGCATTCATGATCAATACAAATAGTTTTATCGTTAAAATTTGCTAAAAACAATTCATTGGCAATTAAAATACAAAGTCCCTCCTTTCAACAATCGTTTTCTGTTGTTCCAAAGTGACTTGTCAGAGCGACATCACATTTGTCGACGGACGGACAGACATTCATCACTTGAACGATTACTATAGGTCTATTTCATCTACAGTAATGAGCCTATAATTTACCAAAATAGTTTGCGATAGGTCCTTATTTCTTTGATATCGCGGTGTTTTGTTAGGTTCTTTGAAAGGTTCTGAGCTCTTACAGTACTATGTGATCTAAATTTACTGACCCTGAATTTTCTGATCTAAATCTACTGTACAGTATTATCAGGCTTAAATCAGGCTTAAAAGGGTTCTTATTTAATGGGGTCCAAAATTCCAAATTGCAGCCATAGGTGGAAGGTTCTCATTAGCGGGTCTTTACTGTACCGCAATTGCCAATCGCCACCATAGCTATAGATATTCTTCATATGGCAAATCTTTGTCGTGGGGCTGGCTCAGACAAGTTTGACAAAACCGGGGTCAACTTCTGCCAGCTTGGCCGAGTAAAATGATAAAAGAGCCACTATTACTTCGTTTATGTTGGAAAAGTCGATAACCTGTAAAAGAAATGAATCGAAAGTTACCTAGTACATCAATCAGTCGCTTCATTGCGCATGAAAGAATGGCTTCACGTTGAGATTGAGACCATGGTTAGACATCGTCATTCAAAAATGGCGGCCTTCAATTAATCAGAAACACGAGAAACAAGGTCGTGGCTAGATGGAATACTCGCAGTTGAGGTGACCGTGAATTACTAGGTTTGAGTCGTCTTCTGGACGATCCTTTTATTAGTATTAAAGGGACACTCCGGCCCAAATACAAATGCAGTTCATATGAAAGATCTTACTGACTTTAGTTTATTTCCAAAGTTTCAGCATTCCTATCAATTTAGTTGAGAAGATATTGCTAGTTGAAGTTGAAAATTTGTGGATTTTGACGCCATATTGGTTTTGAAAATATGACGTCATTGAGTGATTCTTTATCGTCAGTGGAGTTGTTTTGATGGCGATCACATAGTGATAGTTATTGTGAATGGTCTTTGGACGAAAATTAGTCGAAATAAACTATTTAGTTCATCATGCAGGAAAGTAGAGGAGCTTCTTAGGCATAATACGAGACACGTCACTCAGTGACGTCATATTTGAGAAACAAAATGGCGTCAAAATTGGACAAACTCTCCAACTTCAACTAGCCACATCTTCTTAACTAAATTGATAGGAATGCTGAAACTTTGGACATAATCTAAAGTCAGTAAGATCTTTCATATGAACTGCATTTGTATTTGGGCCGGAGTGTCCCTTTAAGGTTAGTATTAGAAAACCATTAGGCGGTGGGTTAGAAAACCCATTAGGCGGGGGGTTAGCATCTAAGTTGTACAGTATTACAGCAGTTCCATGATGTATTTCATCATACAGGCATGTCCGATCGTATGATAGCAGTACAATCTCTCATTTCGTCCAGAAGACGATTCAGACTTAGTATCTCACCGTAACTCAACTGCGAGTATTCCATCTAGCCACGACCGAGAAACAAAGCCAAATTTCTCTAAAACTAAAAAGACTAGAAGAAATCTAATACCCATTCTCATATAAGGCGACAAAGAACTTTAATTTAACCGGAGTGTCCCTTTAAAAGAGAAGTGTCTCACCATTCGTTCCACGGGTCCTTCTTCACGTTTAAAGATTAGTGTTAGTTTATTATTGCCATCGTCAGATGAACCACAAAGTTGAGAAAATTTGTAGTGCCAAAGAAGAGTCTAGAGAAGGACAAAATGAGTAGGTGAATTGAAAAGGCCCCAACGAACAGAGAAATGAGGGGTCAGGGGTGTTGAGAACCCACTTAGATTGGGGGTAAGTAAGTAAGTAAGTGAGCAAGCGAGTGAGTAAGTAAGTGCGTGAGTGAGTGAGTAAGTGCGTGAGTGAGTAAAAAAGTGCGTGAAAAAGTGCGTGAGTGAGTAAAACTAATTTCAACTTGTGGTGGACATGCCGCCCAGAAAATTTTGATATTTTGAAGATCTAGAATCGCATTTTCTGCGTGACATAGCCCCTTTGATAAGCAAACCACCAATAAGCCAACCACTGGGAGCGGTATGCAAGTACAAAATGGTGAACATACCCACCTTATCGTCATTGGTTAATAATCTCAATCCATTTTCATAGTTTAAATGCAATTTTACTCTTGTCCCTTTCCATGACCCAGGGTAGATTTTTTCCTGTTGTAGAAATGTTTAATTTTCATCAGGTGAGGTAAGGTTAACGACATCTAAAATAGGAACGGATCGAGCAATAGGAATGGATCGCGCAATAGGACTGGATCGAGCAATAGGAATGGGTCGCGCAATAGGACTGGATCGAGCAATAGGAATGGATCGAGCGATAGGAATGGATCGAGCGATAGGAATGGATCGCGCAATAGGACTGGATCGAGCAATAGGAATGGATCGAGCAATAGGAATGGATCGAGCAATAGGAATGGATCGAGCAATAGGAATGGATCGAGCAATAGGAATGGATCGCGCAATAGGAACGGATCGAGCAATAGGAACGGATCGAGCAATAGGAATGGATCGAGCAATAGGAATGGATCGAGCAATAGGAATGGATCGAGCAATAGGAATGGATCGAGCAATAGGAATGGATCGAGCAATAGGAATGGATCGAGCAATAGGAATGGATCGCGCAATAGGAACGGATCGAGCAATAGGAACGGATCGAGCAATAGGAATGGATCGAGCAATAGGAATGGATCGAGCAATAGGAATGGATCGAGCAAAAGGAATGGATCGAGCAATAGGAATGGATCGAGCAATAGGAATGGATCGAGCAATAGGAATGGATCGAGCAATAGGAATGGAACGAGCAATAGGAATGGATCGAGCGATAGGAACGGATCGAGCGATAGGAATGGATCGAGCGATAGGAATAGATCGAGCAATAGGAATGGATCGCGCAATAGGACTGGATCGAGCAATTCCTTAAATTAACTATTATCCTTAATTTACAAATCGCTCTAAAATAAGGATAATGGTTAATCTAATGCTAGAACCCAACCCCAACACAACAAAGATCCTAACCCCCCGGCAAAATGGTTAAATGTATATGCAATATGCTATATATCATTTTAAAGCTTATAACATGCTCTAAACAAATAGCATTACAGATGCCCTCCCAGGCAATGTAAAAAAAAATGTAAAAAAATGTAAAAAAACCTGCAAAGCTGAAAACCATCTTTGGATGCTATCTAGTCAAAAACTAAGCATTTTGCATTGGTAATTTTAACTTGTAAAATAGATTACATCCCAGTCAACAAATTAATGGATGCTTTTTACCCTGTGATAAAAATTGAGTGTTCTATACCGAATTTGGTATTAACAAATAAGATCTTATTTGTTGCTATGGCAACAAAATACAGTATAACACCAAAAGCTGCCATTAATTTGTTGACTGGGATGTAATCTAAGTTAAAATGACCAATTCTTGATGCTTAGTTTTTGACTAGATACCATCCATGCAAAGATGGTTTTCAGCTTTGCAGGTTTTTTTTACATTTACGTTTTTGCCTGGGAGGGCATCTGTATGCCATCTGTATGCTATTTGTTTGGAGAATATAATATACAGCATGTTGCATATACATTTAACCATAATAAGCGAACATAAAATTTAAGGTAGCTTGCCCCCTTAAATGCTAAAATCTATCATGGACGTTTTAACGACCGTCGCTGTCCTAGCTTGCTAAAGGTCCCTAATACCTGCAACATTGCGAGCAACTGACAACGCAACATTGTTGCGATTGAAGTATAATGTTTAGAAATGTTCATAGTTTTACAGTATCTGCTTTTGTACTCGAGAAATAACGTTTTCGCCATTTTATTAAGTAGTTCCAGCGGCGATTTTCTTTTCAATTTTGATATCATTCAGTGCTTGTCTTTTGTTCCTTGCACTCAACGGACGTCAAAAAAAAAACCCAGCTATACATCGAGTTTGAGCCGTCGAGCAAACTGTAAAATGGCGGAGTTTAGAAGCATACAATAGAAGCATACAATACAAGAATGAAAATGTTATTTCTCGAGTGCAAGAGCAGATACCGTCAAATTATTAACATTTCTAAACATAACAATCTAGGGTCTTTTGATTTAAATATTATTTATTTTAACAACAGTTCCCTTTTGAGCACGAAAAACAAGCCCTTTCAAATGGCCGCTCAAAACCTCAAAACGCAACCCCCACGAGAAATACAGTAAGTGTAAAAAAGAGAAATAGTTTAGTCTACAAACTTTGGTCGTTTCAACCGCAGAGCGTATTGAATTCACGATTTTTGTAGTCCAGTCCATCAAGTCTGCACGAGTGTCTATAAATGATAGGTTATAAGAAAAATATAGTGACACGTTTTGCTTCTATACGTCCTAGCCAGTAATGGATAAAATTACTTATCTCTACAATAGGAATGGATCGAGAAACTCATTGTTCGCGTGCGGCAAAATATGAAGTCAATCGGCGCCATATTGGTGAGAAAAGTATAGACAACTTTTGCAGTAAAGCAGTTATAAGCTGTGGTTATAAACAGTGGTTATAAACAGTGGTTATATAAACAGTGGTGAAGAGAACATAGCTCTGATCTTTAAAATAGTACTGCATCGAGTAGTTCGTTGTTCGCGTGCGGCAAAAAATGAAATCAATCGGCGCCATATTGGTACAAGCAGTGGTTATAAACAGTGGTTATAAACAGTGGTGAAGAGAACATAGCTCTGATCTTTAAAATAGGACTGCATCGAGTAAGCTAGTAACCCTGTGTTGTATTGGTGCAAGCTTACTTTGTTGTTCGCGTGCGGCAAAAAATGAAATCAATCGGCGCCATATTGGTGCGACCGGTTTTTCGGTAAAGCTGTTATAATCAGTGGTTATAAGTAAAACTCGGTACACAGTGCTGTGCTATGGATGCAGTAAGCGAAGAAACCATATAATGAAAGGTCGCACCAATATGGCCGGCATGAGCTAATTTCGTCTTGATAGTGTACTGTTATGGAACTGTAATTTGTTCTAAATTATGGGAAAATCTTCGACAATTGATTAATTTTACTAAACCATTTACTTTATTTTCATAAAGTAAATGGTTTGAACCTAGGAGTATCATTAGATATGTGAAGTTGATCGTCCAGGTTGTTGTAGTCTTGAGAAAGACTATTGTTGGTGACTGACGTTTCGACGACCTCAGCGGCGGTCATCTTCAGAGTATCTTCAGAGTACAGTCGTCTTCAGACTCTGAAGATGACCAGTCACCAACAATAGTCCTTCTCAAGACTATAACAACCTGGACGATCAACTTCACACATCTAATAATTTTAGCATCTATAAATTCAAATATTTAGAGACAGATAATCTCTGTCGCCTATATTAATACTATATAGCGTGGCCTCTTTAACATGGCTGTCACGCGCTACTTGCAGCTTCATTTTCAGAAAAATAGTTACTCGATCCCAGTCTTCGACGCCTCAGGTTTATTTATTTATTTATTGTTTTATTTATTTATTTAATTGTGCTATAGACCTCTTTCATAATGGCGTACAGTCTAAATATTATTTTATATGAATACAAATTAGCCTTTCTGGCCTCTCTGCAAAGCAAAGATTCTTTGGAATTACAGACACACGAACGAGGTCAGAAAGGCTAATTTAAGTACTGTTTAATAAACGAGCAGCAGTGTTTTATCTGATATAAAACACGAGGGCGTAGCCCGAGTATTTTATATCTGATAAAACACGTGCTGCGAGTTTTTAAATGAATATAAAAGAATATTTAAGAGATTATATAAGAGAATTAATGAGTTTTTAAATGAATATAAAAGAATATTTAATTTGGGTGCCATTATGAAAGAGGTCTATACAATGTTATTTAGTCGCATACCAACTCCAAAATAATGTTTTTTCTTTTGCGCGTTCTGTATTATAAAACATTGCTGTCTTTTGTCCAGTAGATCATCTTGCTAGAAACAAAATGGAAATTGAGTTTAAGGTTGGCAGGAAGTTTCACTGTAGTGTGTCTTTAAAAGAACATAACTTGTTTTAACATTAAAAATTTATCTTCGCTCAACTTGTCAAGTTAAGTGGATATGCAGGGCTGAGCATGGATTTCTTATGACATTTTAATGTGTCGAGATAGACAGACAGACAGACAGACAGACAGACAGACAGACAGACAGACAGACAGACAGACAGACAGACAGACAGACAGACAGACAGACAGACAGACTGTAAGGGCATGTTGGGTACACGGGGTTATATTGGGATTTTATGTGGTCAAGAAATTTCTGACTTACTTTACAGATACTGGGCGCAATTTCTATTAATGGATACGTGAAATCACTTCTCGACCAGTCCCGCATTGAGCTCTACAACAACAAAACAGTTTTTAAAGCTTAAAAGCTTTCTTAACGGCAAGTTCATTATCAGGTTTAAAATATAACTAGCAAATATAGTAATATACTACACTATCGTAAGAAACAAAACGAACGAACGAACGAACGAACCAATTAACCATCCAGCCCAGCGGCAGGTCAACCAAACAACGACATAACACTAACCCTAACCCAGCCAACTCTGAGGGCCTTCGCTCAAAACGTTAGACCTCCTACACGTTATACCTCCTACACATTAGTAGTACACCAACCTTTTACAGTTTACGATTTGTATTTCAACACTGCCTACGTAGCACAACACGTTTATAACATATTTGGAACCAGGGGCGTCGGAAGCGGGGGGGGGGGGGCAGCGGGGGCTTTGGCCCCTTCACTTTTTTTGGTGGGGGGCATAAGTATGTGAGGGCCCCCACTTTTACCTGGTTAGTGATAGCATTAATATGCTGGTAATATGCAACCTCACATGCATTTGGTGTGACTGTTAGCGCATGGGAATACATAAAACTTAATTTCGTTAATTAATGTGCTTGTTTATCTTAAAAAAGTCTAAATATTACCAGACCTTACAGATAATTTTTTCAGAATGTTCCTCGCAGAAATCGCCGGAAATGCACTCCTGGAGCTTTCAAAATTCAAATGTTTTCTGGGGGTGCATGCCCCAAGATCCGCCTAGAGAGGTTCGTCACAAACGTCTCAGAATTTGTCGTACTGCGCCCCTGGCAAAATAATCCTGCGTACCATTAACTATTCCCATAGATCAGTAGCTAGCCCTATTTTTGCCACGCATCTGCACCACAAATCCGCTCGATCAATCTCAGTGAGTAAAAAATTGTTTAGAATAACAACATACTGGTTGTTGTTTTTAGTACATGTATACTGAGGGTAACAGGTTACAGAATATCCATATACTTCGCCCTCACTTTTATTGTCGTTCCGACGCCTCTGTTTGGAACCAACCAACCAACCAACCAACCAACCCAAATCAAACCAACCCCCTGTGTATATGTTACCATGAGCTTTAACCAGTCACAAGTCAAAATGCTCCTTAAAATGTCAGTGTGCTACTCACTGGAGCAATGTTAAACATTAACAGTTCAGTTCCTTTGATTACTAGCAATTTTCTGCACCACGTTTTCTGCTGCCATCCAGCGTTTGGACGCTCCCAAACCCAATTCATGTATATAATCTGAGAAAGGATAGAACACAAGAATTACTTAAGATATTAAAAGCCAAACATGGCCAGGCACCTATTTACATCCTAACATCAGTGATTTATTGACTCGATATAACCGTATACTTGCACTTCAAAACTCATTAATAATTCATAAACCAACTATCCAATTGCTGCTACGAAATTAGTAAAGCACACTTATTCATGCAGAAACACAATACTTCTCGTGAATAAAGATTTTCATATAAAGATTTTTATATAAAGATTTTTTGTATAAAGATCGTATTCTGACATTAACATAATTATAGTGTCAACACAATGATAATTCTCGCACAACAACATTCAAATTTAAGAACTACCGCGATCTAGCTCTTTACAAGAATCACTTTTCAGCAAAATTGAAAGTACAATTATTGAACACACAACTAAACATGTTCGTGTTAACATTTGATACCCTCTCACCTTCACTCGCAAGCATCGGAAAATTACTCAACATTTCGTCGGGAACGTCAAATTCAAAATCAGCCAAACTGAAGTCTATTAGATCCTTACATTCTTCTTTCAAATCACTGTTCGCCCTCTCTGTTATATTCCTTGGAGGTCCTAAAATAGCACTCACACGCTTTTCTTGCTCTTCGCTTTTTGGTTCTCGAAATCTTCGCTTTGGAGGCATATCAAAGACAAACGCTGCCGACAATGTAAGCTTCGGCATTACCACGCCAGCTCGGCATTTAAAATTAATATTCAAATTTTTGCTAAAGTTGCTATTCCCTAGAGATTTTATTTTCTATTTAAAATCCATGTTTCTCATTCACAGTTTTTGAAGCCATTCAAAAAGCTCGCACACGTGTTTTATCAGGTCTAAAACCACGAGGGCGTTTAGACCTGATAAAACACTGCTGCTCGTTTTTTAAATAGTACTTTAAGATCATCTAACCGAACCTATTTGTGCCATAAACGAATAACGTTACTCATGGAGATAGAACATTCTCGGTTGCCGCTGCAATGACGAACAGACAGACAGAACAATAGACGAACAGACAGACAGACAGACAGACAGACAGAACAATAGACGAACAGACAGACAGAACAATAGACGAACAGACAGACAGAACAATAGACGAACAGACAGGTGGGCGAACAGACGGATAAGTTACAGTATAGTCAGAACAGAAAATATTTACATGCTCATCCACTGGGAGGGTCGCATTATATGATCGTATCTAGAATAAAATACAGAAGACATGAACAAACATTATAGACAATACAGTCAAGTTCATATTTGAGTGTCACAAAATTCAGTTGGCAGCACAACATTGTTCACAGTTGGCAGTACAACATTGTTCACAGTTTGCAGCACAACATTGTTCACAGTTGGCAGTACAACATTGTTCACAACATTGTTCACAGTTGGCAACACAACATTGTTCACAGTAGGCAGAACAACATTGTTCACAGTTGGCAACACAACATTGTTCACAGTTGGCAACACAACATTGTTCACAGTTGGCAGAACAACATTGTTCACAGTTGGCAGAACAACATTGTTCACAGTTGGCAGAACAACATTGTTCACAGTTGGCAGTACAACATTGTTCACAGTTGGCAACACAACATTGTTCACAGTTGGCAGCACAATGTTCACAGTTGGCAGCACAACATTGTTCACCATTGGCAGCACAACATTGTTCACAGTTGGCAGCACAACATTGTTCACAGTTGGCAGCACAACATTGTTCACATTTGGCAGCACAACATTGTTCACAGTTGGCAGCACAACATTGTTCACAGTTGGCAGCGCAACACTGTTCACAATTGGTAGCACAAAATTGTTCACAGTTGGCAGCGCAACACTGTTCACAGTTGGCAGTACAACATTGTTCACAGTTGGCAGTACAACATTGTTCACAACATTGTTCACAGTTGGCAACACAACATTGTTCACAGTTGGCAGTACAACATTGTTCACAGTTGGCAGTACAACATTGTTCACAGTTGGCAGTACAACATTGTTCACAACATTGTTCACAGTTGGCAACACAACATTGTTCACAGTTGGCAGAACAACATTGTTCACAGTTGGCAGTACAACATTGTTCACAGTTGGCAACACAACATTGTTCACAGTTGGCAGCACAATGTTCACAGTTGGCAGCACAACATTGTTCACCATTGGCAGCACAACATTGTTCACAGTTGGCAGCACAACATTGTTCACAGTTGGCAGTACAACATTGTTCACAGTTGGCATTACAACATTGTTCACAGTTGTCAGTACAACATTGTTCACAGTTGGCAGTACAACATTTCAGTATTTTGTAACGTTAAACTACGCCAACGGGCTATCTTTTTTCCGAAAAGTACTGACCGCATATCTATTTAATTTTTTTGAAAATTGTTATTTAGAAGATGAATTTTGATTTTATTCGAAAATACGAGATAAGCATTTTTCACGTCAAAGACAATTTAACACGTGTAGTTTTAATAAAATGTAAGCGAACAAGTTAATCTAATGTGTTCATGGTTTTGTAAGATAGCTCCGGAATGACATACCGTCTGTCGTGTAGAAATAATGATATTGCTCTTTATGGAGTTGTACCAAAGACTTAATTCTTCAGGTTGATTACTAAACAAGGTTACAGCAACTTTTTCATCAGTTGAGATAACTTCAAAACCATCTCTATAGAAAGGAGAATAGCAAAACATATGTAGGTAGGTAGGTAGGCAGGCAGGTAATGACTCACAAAAGGTTTCGTAAAAAGGATAGAGTCCATTTTCTCATGATAATGACTACAGGATTGGATTGTTGGTACAGGTTTGACCAACGACCAATCAAATTTGTTTGATACAATCACCATGGCGTTAGCTGTATAGTCCTTTTTATCATGTTTCACCCAAAAGCAACAATATGGCATTTCCCCTCTTCAAAAACGAAACTCGACAAAAAAAAAAAAACTAACTGTAGCAGATGTTCTTTATGACCAGAAAACTTTCCACTAAATTTAAAATTTAATTTTATCTCGGATATCGCCTCGTGTTTTAAACTATACTTTAAAGTTTTTTCGGCGTGTGTGAAGGTTGTTTATCTAAAAACGTTTTACAGAAAAGGCAATGCTGAATAGATAATAGACACGTGTTTATTGTTTTTTAAAAAGTAAGCCGGCCGAATAGTGGTTAAAGCATCACTCACTAAACACGCAAATGTCAAACTCGTTTACTTTCGATTGATAATGTCAAATGTCATCTGGTCAAAAAAGGTTGCTTTAGAAATCACCTAAAAGCATAAAACGAGAAAAATACTGTATATTTGTATTTAATTTTTCAAAGTAAAAACATTTGCTGCCAAACCATTCGCCAACAGTACTGCTGTAAATAGGTCAGTGCAGGTCGCTACCACGAGAAAATGGACTCCAGCTGACGCCATCGTTTTTATGACACTTTTTTGGGGAGACCCCGCAGTCCAGTTATATAGAGAGGTCAGTGTTAGGGAGTGTTTATATGGAGTAGGGCTAGCCCTCTTTACCGAGATCCCGCCTCTCAGTAAAAACATATGTAAAATTCGTTTTCGTTTATATGAGGAGGGCCAGCCATCCTATAGGCGAGATCTCGCTATTGACTACCCTGGGATCTCGCCTACGAGGGCTGGAAATTTTCCATGTAAACGCACTCAAGAGAGCTAGCCCTCCCAGGAGGGCTGGCAAGTCAAAGCTCCGTACACGCGACAAAATTGGTCTTCGCCGTATATTTAAGACAACTCTATTTCACAAGTTCTGTTTGTTCATACGTAGGTTTTAAATAGAAAACTTGTGCGGGAAAATGGGATTCAGCGGGTAAACAAGTGCTAGAATATTCCAATGTAAACGCGAGGTGAAATTCACCCCTTTAGAGCCCTCTTTCATGTAAACACCCCCTTAGACACGCGGCTTACCTTAAAGTATCTTCTCCTGTCATGTAACGTGAAAGCGAGGCCATACTAAGCGGAACCCTAATTTCATCCACCATGCTTTCGCTGAGAGACGATGACGAGCGATTAGAAGAAGTTTCAGGGGACTAGGAAATGAATGGAGAAATAGAAATGTTTTACCCAAACGCATGTATTTTTTGCGCCAACTAAAACGTGCTAAGTTATCCTGTAATGACTTGGTGTAGTTTTATTGTACATGCATTAGAAGTGTTATCGAATACGCATCACCAGTATTCCACCATGCCTTGTCTGTATATCTGAGCGATGATTTAGAGCGCTTACAAAGGCGGGCCTTATCTATAATTTTAGGCGCCGGTGTGTCGTACGGCGAAGCCCTATCATCTGCCGGCCTGCTAACCTTAAAGGAACGACGACGTACTGCATGCGAGAAGTTATTTAACAGTATAATGGAACGACCCAGGCCATAAACTTTACAACTTGCTACCTGCTTTTAACTCTAGCCGTAGACATTCACCCATGAAAGAGTTTTCCACATTCCTCGATGCATGACTAATAGGTATTCTAAACCCTTTGTTATTGCCTCAGCCAGTCAGTAGTCTTAAATTGTAGTTTTCATATTTTGTATATAATAGTATTGTAATATTATTTCTAACCCAATGTAATTCAGCTTTTGGCTGCAAAATTGGTCTTTTTTAATAAACTCAGTATTATTATTACTATATCTCCCGAAATCATGCGTAACATAGAACATGGCCTGGAACATAGTCAATCGAGATATGGTCTGGAAACTCAGCTGAAGTCTTTGTTCTATCTTTTTGTTCGTCTTTATGCAATTTTGTGCACGGTGCACGGTCACTGAACCTATTGTATTTTAGTATAATGAAGCAATCATCCAATAGAATCGTTTGGGTTTAATCGCTCAACCGTGTAGTTTAAATATTAATAAACCTAAAACAAAGGATGTGCACGGTGTAAGGTACGGTTCAACATCAAAGTTTGCCGAGTTTCCAGACCATATCTCGCTTGACTATGCCTGAAACCACACAACAAAAGCGCACCATCCAAGAGTAACTTCCAACCCTTATTTTAAAGCATCTCAGACGCCACACAATGAAGCGTGGTTAATGGTAGACCCAACTGGAACCAGTTACGAAAACGCGCTTATATCACTCGCAGGTGGTATCTCCAAGATAAGCAGGGCTGCAAACGTATTTGTAGCCCGAATAGTTCGCTATCGGCCCGCCACTTTGAGTGTTTTGAAGTTTGGCCTCGTATATTGGTGATAATGCGGGTTCAATTCCAAGCAGGACGGCTCAATAGTTGCATTTTTGGAACTGGTCCCATTGTGTCTCAACAATATACTTTCAACACTCGCAAGATAAACATTTGATTGAAATGATCTGAAATCTATCAAACGTCCTGAAAATATCACACACCTTATCTGACGACTCCCGCTCGTCACCATTCTCTGAGGCATCTGGGGCGCCTGAGGCATCTGGGGCGCCTGGGGCATCTTCGTTGCCTACACACAACCGCAAGGGAAAACGATCAGGCATAATTTGCAAGTGATGTTGTGAGTAGAAAAGCAAACCTGTACCTTCTAGCTTGAAGGGGTACTTCAGTGAAAATACGGGTGGAGTTCATATGAAATATCTTTCTGACTTAGTTTATTTCCAAAGTTTCAGCATTCAAATGAATTAAGTTAAGAAGATATCGCAAGTTGAAGTTGGGGAGTTTGTGCAATTTCGACGCCATATTTGTTTCTCAAATAAGACATCACTGAGTGCTTCTATCTCGTATTATACCTAAGAAGCTCCACTACATTGCCGTATGAGGAACTAAATAGTTTATTTCAACTATTTGTACCTACCTATTGAAGCAGCTTGTCGTAGGTATGGAATGACTATATATGGAAAATAAACAAGTTTTTAATTACAAGTAATATTTGGCATTAAACTCGATTAAACTACATGTTCTAACTATTCATGGTGAAGGGAAATTTCGAGTGTTGGAAGATATACATTTTAAGACCAAACCTATTCTACACTCAGTTGATGTAATGACGTCATATCGACAAATCGTCGGAAAATGTTCGTAAATATAGATAAATCAATAATTGAACAACAAATGCCAAGAGAGTAAGGAGTTATTCTTCATCTTCCAATATTCTCAGGAGTGCTAGTGGCGATGTTTTGATTACTTGGATTGTTTTAATGTTTTTAGTGGCGCAGCGCTGCTACTGAGCCTACTCCAGTAACTCAGACGAAAATAGAAAATAGTATACTGTATACATATGACATAAATATTAACTATACTTTGAGATGCTGCACACAGTTGACGTATATATTATTATTTTGATTCAATCATAACTGGGTCATGGGTGGAGAAACCTGTTTATTTTATTATACAGTCGTCAAGTTCACAGAGTAGCCATACACTGTAGGGAGCGACATACATCGATAAAACCGACAAAACAATTGCCCCCTTTTCCACATTTTTTAGTCTTTTGTTTACAAGTTCAAGCACCGTATCCATTTTGAATTAAAATTCGCGGGGAATATTATATTTCGTGCAACGCGAAGAAAAACCGAACATTTTCCGACGGACTTCGTGAATTGTTGGTATGACGTCACTACATCAAATAGCCTCACCAACCTCGTACCCAGGGTCTTCTCAGTGCCCGGGGAGGGAGCGCCTGGGATGGGAGTGGAGCGAGGGAAGAGAAGACCCTGGTAAAGGCTGGTCACGTGACTCCAAGGATATTGGATTATTTTGTAACCTGGCTTATTCTCGCTTATATCATCCGGGGGGCCAGATCGCTGTGAAAACATACCACAAACTTCTATAATTGAAAGTATAAACAGTATATGGATAATTTAAAAATATTACAATTTATTGGAAAGACAGTACGGACTGCAGACAGAAGTTGAAAGATGGTGGATTACTTCGAAAAATGCGTTGATTTACGGACATTTGTTGCTGTCATAAGATAAACATTAGGGACTTAATTAAGATCTACGACGGCAACCTAGGACGGGGCCGTTCTCGTTCTGTTTACAACGCGCCACTGAGAGCATTTTCACGTCTTTAGGACGACGGTAACTCGCGGAGAGATGAGAGATGTGACTTAAGACTGACTTAAACACAGACACTATAATCGTTTTAGGAATATTGAAGCGTTTTTGAGATCATAAAACAAGCTTGGAGTGTCAAATACGCTAGTCAATCGACCGTGGTTTCATTCAAATGCTAAAATTTGTATTTCTTTTACTGCCGTCGCCGTCCTAGATTGCCGTCGTAGATGATCAACGCCAGAACAGTTCGAATTTACAATTTTAATACAGTCAGACTATGACTATTATTTTAAATACTAATCGTGTTCATAATACTAATACTAATCATGTACATAATCATCTTATGACAGCAACAAATATCCAGTAAATCAACGTATTTTTCGAAGTAATCCACCATCTTTCAAGGCTTTCAACTTGTCTGCAGTCCGTACTGTCTTTCCAATAAATTGTAATCTTTTTAAATTATCCATATACTGTTTATACTTTCAATTATAGAAGTTTGTGGTATGTTTTCACAGCGATCCGGCCCCACAAAATAATCCAATATCCTTGGAGTCACGTGACCAGCCCAGTGAGCTCTATATATATATATATATATATATGGAGGGCTATAGTGAAGCCCAAGATGGCCGACTTTGCACGTCAGTTTCAGTCCCCTGCGCGGTTTGTACGTCAATTTCTTATATATAAACCGCGTACGGGACTGAAACTGACGTGCAAAGTAGGCCATCTTGGGCTTCACTTTTTGCCTGGCCAATGACTGGCAGATAGCCCTCCAGATATATATATATAGAGCTCACTGGACCAGCCTTTACCAGGGTCTTCTCTTCGCTCGCTCCACTCCCCTCCTATCCCCGGGCACTGAGAAGACCCTGGGTACGAGGTTGGAGCCTCACCCGGCGAAAAATAAAGCAAAAGTATTAGGCGTCGGCCATCTTGGAGAGACCACCTGAGCTATGTAGTTTCTGTCATGGAGCCCTAGTTTGAGATCCAGAATTGCGGGAAAACCTTCGACAACTGATTCACTTTAGCATCGTGAACGATCGTGGATGCTGTGAAAAGTGAAGCCAAAATATTTCGCGGGACCATCTTTGCGCGCAACCTCGTTTCCAGGGCCTTATCGGAAGCGGAGATAAGGCCCTGGGAACGAGGTTGACCTGCGCGCTGTAGTTTGTGTGCTAAAGTAAACGAAAACCTTGGACAACCGATTCGGTGAAGGCTAAAAGGGATGACTCAAAAGGACCTTCTCATTTTCAAGAACTAGTCTAACCCTAATCTCAATCCTAACCCTAACCTTAATCCTAACCCTAACTAGCCGCTAATCCTAACCTAACCAAAAATAAAGACCAAACAAAAACAGAAACGTCCTGAGTCATCCCTTAAACCAACTGATTCGTTCTGGCATCTTAAAAAAATAGGTACGCTAGGCGTACATGCATCTGCGCCTTAACCATGGTCGTGCGTTATCGTCACTACATTGATCGGAAGCAGCATTCTAGAAGCTATCGTATTGTTACTAATTACATCACTCATCAGCGCGACTACAATACATCTGCGCGTGCGTAGATACAAAAATCATAGACAGAATATTCTCTGTCACCTATAGTAAAACTACACAGGTCCCAAAAAGTGGTTCCTGAGCTACTTCCGGCTTCAATTTCAAAACATAATATTCTCTATCCAGTATTTTATAGAGATCAGTGTGCATTACCTACACACAAACGACGCCCTAAAGGCTAACTATAAGATGCACATAAAATAATATTTAAATTGGTCTCATTATATGAAAGAGGTGTATTGTTAACATTCTGAACTGAACACCAGGCCCGCCGAAAGACGACTGGACGGCAAAATGGTTGGGTAGAGGTTTTCAATTTTAGTCTCAATTTGAATTCAAAGTTCTTTTTACAACCAACGGCAACGTTGCCGAAAATACAACAACTGATTGTTCAAAATGCAATACCACGAGGCTTTGTGAGCCTGTAATTATCTACTTTTACCAGCGGAATACATGAGGATCAAGCACGCAAATTGGAAATCTAATATGACTGTGGCTATTAAAGTTTAAAATAAACAACTAAATCTACTTTTTGTTAATATTGTGGGAAACGCACTTCGACATCCACCAAAGGTATAGGTCGCGTTAGAAATCGTCTTCAGAAAACTACTTTCTGATCGCCGAAGTTAGGTTTAGGGTTAGGATTTCGATTTGGGTTAGGGATTCAATGACCATTTTTCGTGAAAACTACCTTTGGTGGATGTCGAAGTGCATCTTCCTAATATTGTGGACTCTTTCAGAATATTAAATTTTTAAAACAATTTTTGTTAGGCCCCATAGTGTACGAGGCCCTGGGCGAAATTGCCACTTCCCCACTCCCTCCCTACATCTTCAATAGCAAAAAATGTTCATTTTAAACTCTATACCTGCTTTCAGATGCTTGACAACTAGTGTAACAGATTCCCCACTGTCCTTCAAAGCTCTAACCTGAACAATTATTCGTGGAACGTAGAAAAATTGGTTTTATTAAAGTGGCAAACAATTCAGGAGACAATTTAAAAAAACAACAAAAACACCTTACCACATCATCGTGAGTTGCATTCTGCATATCGTTACCATTCACCTTCAGAAGGAAGGAAATTATGAATGATTTTATATTCAAATGCATTAAAAAGAACTTCTACTAAATATCATGTCTGATTTTGGAAAAATAATGAGACCAACAGTATTGAAATGTTGTACCTTCAAAATGATATCGCCCACAAACAACTGCCCAGTCTTGTCAGCTGGTAAAAAAATAAAGAAGTTCAAAAGCTGTAATAAAAAGTTCGAAATAAACTCTATTATTTGAAAGAACTATAAAAATTATAAAGATTGGCGTTTACAACTCTTCCATATCTCACTTTGTTCTTGAGATATTAAGATTTGTTTGATATGTAAATAATAGCTCACTTTGACGTCACATTGCATAATGACTTACTGAAAAAGGCTGCATATCTTTGGGATTATGTAACGAAATTATGAAAGTGTACATGTGTGTGTATCCCATGATACTACACGTACGAAGTTACATAATTTCGAGTGATTCAAATATTCAATATGCTAATCCCAAAGATATACAGGATTTTTCAGTAAGTCATTATGCAGAGTGACGTTACAGTGAGGATATTTCATATCAAACAAATCTAAATCTTAATATCTCCAGAACAAAGTGAAATATGGAAGAGTTACAAACACCAATATTTATAATTTCTATAATATTACTTTCAGTTTATTTTGAACTGGATTTTTCACTGCGTAAACACTTTAAGGTGGTCTTTAAAAAGTAAGGGACAAATCATTGTTTAGCCTGCGAAGCAGGCGTTTAGGGATTGGGGGAGGGGGCCGGGGTCATGTTTTGGGATTTTTACGTCCACCAGAGGACGCTAAATTATGATTGGCTAACTCAACTCATTAGTATTCCGGGGTTTCCAGTCAGGAAATAAACTTTTAAAAATGGCGACTTTAGAAAAACCGTGTTGGTAGATTATTTTCTTTCGAAAGCTTTAACCGATCTTCAGTTCGTTGCTGGTCGTAGCTTTAAATTAATTAAACAGGAACAAAAAGTTGCTACAAGGGAGCTGCTGGCAGGAAAGTATGTTTTGATGGTATTACCAACGGGATTTGGCAAGAGTTTGATTATGGATTTGGTAGATCTACCAGACGTTCGTGCGAACGCGTGATTATCAGTTGGCAGTTGAAGTAGCCTAGCTATTATTGTGATTTCTACCTTGTCCTTGTCTTCAGGTGTTTGAACCTTCGGAGAATTCCTTCGACGTTTCAGAATAAAGAGACTTACGGCTAAACGTATATAAGTGATGGTTTCTACGTTGTCTTGCATATGAAATTTCTTGGCCAAATCCCATTCTGGAGTTACGGTGTTCGGTAGTCAATACTGATTTCGTAAAGTTATAAAGTTCAAAAGCATTTCTTATTTTTTCTGCAGCAAGATCTACAAACCCGCTCGGAGAAAGTTTCACTGCGTAGTAATGCAAAGCCGATTGATTCACAAGTCTCAGCCAGAATCAACTCTGTGCTTCCATGTTTACACGATTGCTTGAATACATTTTCAAAACAAATCTTGTTTCCACCAGATGCAGTCAAGATTTTTACGGAGTTTCAGACGTGGATATTTCACAATTCGGCCCGAAGTGAAATGTTTTAATCATTGAGGAAAGCCCGCTAGTCGCTGATTGGTTGTTTTTGACAGTTCATGTGGGCGGAAATCCAAAAACATGGGTCTTTCGGGCAGGCGTTCCCTCGCCCCCCTTCCACACTTCGCCTTCCCGCTTTCCCCCTCCCCCTAACGCTGCCACGCAGGCTAATCATTGTTGAGAAAGTGAAAAGAGGTTTATTTATGTCATGACTTTTATACCTCTATTTATGATGATATATAGAGATGGTAAGTGACGTGGTACCTGCTTGGTCTTTGTAAACCTTGGAAATGAGTACTGGTATTTTATTTTCTGAACCTCCCTTAAAAAAGTACCATAATAAATTAAACGATGCGTCTTGCCAAACAGTAGCACAATAAGTTGTACAGATCTTATAATTATTGGACATCACACCATAACCGTCAGCACACTTGCCAATACTAGAACTAACCATACCATAGTATCCCGTACGAAAATGAAAGGCCTTAAAAAGTCTAGGAAAGGTCTTGAAGACCTGGATACAAATTTTCCATTTCTAGAGATTTGACAGTTACAATATTAATTCTGTCTGTCAATCTTGTCCGAAGATTAACTCAACTTTTTGTGAAAGTTAAACATTTTTTTGTTGAATGGACTCTGCTTTAGATTTTGTGTTGTACAATCTCAATGAGACATTACGCTAAGTTTTGAGACATTGCGCTAAGCTTGGAGACCTGATCATGTTAAGTTTGGAGACATTGCACTAAGTTTGGAGACATTAAGCTTTGGAGACATTGCGCTAAGTTATGAGACGTTACGCTAAGTTTGGAGATATTGTGTTATGTTATGAGACGTTACGCTAAGTCTGGAGACGTTACGCTAAGTTTTAAGACATTGCGCTAAGTTATCAAAACGTAACGCTAAGTTTGGAGATATTGCGCCACGTTGAGACGTTACACTAAGTTTGGAACGTTACGCTAAATTTGAGACGTTAATTACGCTAGGTTTAGAGATGTTACACTAAGTTGTACCGTGACAGGTACACATTTTTGTATGTCCGTTACAAATTCATTTGTGCTGGTCATTCTGACAGGTACGGCGAAAATAATTATTTCCAAGCTTGTTGAAGACCTATGCTAGACCTTTCCTAGAAAAAATGATGATATAGCATTATCTGAAATTACATTATCCAAAGCCATTCATGCCGATGCCACCTCAATTCTGCAATCTGATCTGGACACAATCTCCTGCTGGCCTAATGAAAATAACATGAATGTTAATCCGAAAAAGGCAAGGTTGGGCTAATCATAACAGACAACATAAAGTGGAATGAAAATATCGATGAGATAATTAGCAAAGCATCAAAGCGATTGCATATTATTAGAGTACTCAAACATGTACGGTCGGTGCTGGAGTATTGTTGTATTACATGGTCTAACAGTATTCTACAGAAATAATTGCGCCATGCGTATCTTATACCCTGCCTACCATTATCGTGATGCATTGGTAATATGGCCAAGCGCATCCAGCTTGACGATAGAAGACTTGAACTTTGTATAAAGGTCCTGAAGAACATTAAACAGCGGGAAGACTTTTTCAAGACTTTTACCTTAGGACTGTTAGGTGGTCATAAGATATTTTTAGACCTTTTGTAGACATTTTTCTAGACCTATACAGTATATGTTAGACTTTTGCAAGATCTTAAAAGGTCTATCGTTTTCTTACGGGAACCATGCCACATACACCATACTTAATACCACGCTGTATCACACCAAAACCAACATCACATAAAACTATACCATACCATACCATGTCATACCATAAATTATACCATGTACATGCATATAATATACATTATACATATACTGTACCATACTATAACCATAATATGTTTAATATTATTATGTACCAAACAAAACCATACCATACTGTATATACATTATCATACCATAGTGCAGTGATAGCAGGTAGCACTAATTATCTACATCTAGGTGTTTTACCTTCACACTTATTCCTAGACCACTAGACTCTCTTTTTATTGACACAGTCCTTTCCTAAAATGCATTATCATCACATGTCAGTTACATGTCAGTTACATATATGTTCCATTGATATTAGAAAACAAGAAACCAGATGCCCTTGTACATTCACATACTAGTGAGAAAGTTTGTCAAACTTAGGACATAATGCCACGTTATCTACATGGGTATCCACACCGGATTGAAAGTTTTGAAACGCTATTTCCAGTCAACATCTATAATCACGTTTAGAAACCACAGTTAACATGCACAGATGAATCAATCTTGTTGCTTGAACGTATACCTTCAGAGCTCAGCCGTGTCATTCACAAACTGAACTTGATTTGCAATTTATACGGAATTATATCATTTACTTTTAGTATATGTTGTAATATTGTGCTGCAGTTTAGAATGTCGCACCAACTGGATTTGCACTTTTGCGGTCTATATTAACTAATAGCCACGCAGCCAGGGTTCGAATTAACGGTGTGCAATGTGCAATATTGCACATCGTTTTGGCCCAAATAGTAAAAGTTGCACATCACTTTTCAAAACGATATGCAGAAAAAAAAATTACGGTCTCAGAAAAAAATTTCCCAAAAGTGAAAAAATTATGTGTATTTCCCACAGTCATGCAAAAATTGCTATTAAAATTGTAAAGAAAAGCCATAATCGATTGACGATTGTCGTCGACGCCATATTTTGCGTGTCTGCTCTAAAGTGCCCTGGGAACGAATCACTTTCCCAGCTGCCCGTGCAAAATGGCGGCTGAAATTTGATCTTTGTCACGCATTTTAGTGATTTTATATAAAACATTCCAATCTCTTAAACCACAACCAACAGGGGCAATGGCAACCGAAAGTATCTCATGCCTAGCCTAGAATTCCTTTTGGCATTCAATTTTTGTACACCATTATTTTTCTTATATTGAGAGGGCCCGCTTGGACATCATGTTTTCGGGAAAAAATGCACATTGTTTTCACTCAACTAATTCTAACCCTGCACGCAGCATGCCTTGAAATGTGGAACACTTGACAGCTAGTGGATGTACTCTAATATAAATATTTTGATAAAACTTTTCGTTTTTCTGTTTACATGATAGTATTGTTTTTGTTGAGGTTCAGTTCGAGTACTGATATACCGGTTGATGGCGATATACCGGTATTTGCAATACCGATTCTCTCTATGACTACCTACGTATATCTTACTGTATCAATAACCCAACCCCCAACTGAAATTACTTGTAGATCAGATGAAGTGAAAAATTCGGTTTGAAATAAACTCTTTTATTTGAAAGAACTCCTGAAATTATAAAAACTGCCAATGCTGCCATGTCTCACTTTGTTTGTGAGATATGAAAATAATTTTGTTTATTGATATGTAAATATCACACACATATATAAATGAGCAAAATGTATAACGGCACCACCAGCAGCTAATGTAACTAGTTATGTTACTTTTTATTTCAAAAGTTTGTAACTACATGTAGTTACCTGTACAGTTACTTCCAAAAATGTAACTATAGTTACCGTTACAGTTACACAAAAAAGTAACGATTACTTGTAACTATAGTTACTTGTAACGAAGTTATAATCACAGCACTGCATTCAGGAATTGCAGTTAACCTTCACAGGATCCTTAGGATTTCAGGAATTCCTTAAGGATTTTAGGAATTCCTTAAGGATCCTTCAGGATTTCAAAAAACATTCCAAGGATTCTTAAGGATTTCAGGAATTCCTTAAAAATTCTTCAGGATTTCAGGATCCTTAACGATCCTTCCCAGGATCGGATCCTGCTTTAGGATCCTGGAATAGAATCCTCAAGATATACTGTGAGGATCTAGCTGTGAGGATCCTTGCAAGGAATTTCACCAGGGTAAGCACAACATATATATGAATCATTGAAAAAGCCTGTATATCTTTGCGATTATCAAATCAAATCACTAAACTTCACATGCTTTAAGTGTTATTTGATACACTCACACACATGCACCGTTTCAGGTGATTTTGTTACATAATTACCCCAAGGATATATATATATATACTGTATATGTGATTTTTCAGTACAATAAGTCATTATGCAGTGTGACATAATATGCAGTGTGATATCTAGGTAAATGTCGACAACCAAATCTTTATATCTCAAGAACAAAATGAGATACTTTTTTAAAGTAAGAGAGTTTATTACAAAACGAAATTTTCACTATACAGTATAGTAATAATAAAAAACAATGTCCCACAAGCCTGGATATTAGCGGCCGGTCACGGACATTGTCCGGTACAAATATCCCATTTCTATAGATTTGACAGTTACAAGATCGCGTCTGTCATTTTGTCCGATGCTCATCTTGTCCGAAGATTATACTCAACTTTTTGTGAAAGTAAAACATTTTTGTGTTGAATGGACTCTGCTTTAGATTTCGTATTGTACAACCTCGGATGAGAGACATTACGCTAAGTTTTGAGACATTGCGCTAAGTTGTGAGACATTATGCTAAGTTGTGAGACATTGCGCTAAGTTATGAGACATTGCGCTAAGTTGTGAGAAATTATGCTAAGTTTGGAAACGTTACGCTAAGTTGTGAGACATTGCGCTAAGTTGTGAGACATTTCGCTAAGTTGTGAGACGTTACACTAAGTTGTGAGACATTGCACTAAGTTGTGAGACATTGCGCTAAATTGTGAGAAATTATGCTAAGTTTGGAAACGTTACGCTAAGTTTGTACGTTGACAGGTACAATTTTTTGTGTGTCCGGTACAAATTTATTTGTGCTGGTCATTTTGACAGGTACAACGAAAATAATTATTTCCAGGCTTGATGTCCCATAAAGAATAATCAGTTACTGCAGACTGCAGTATTATGCCACACATATTGAAGTGGTTCTCCAATAAAAAATATGCCTTCTTTTTATCAAATTAATGATTTTCATAAAATCATGGAAAATTTCATCCATATTTGTTGATGAGGATGTATTATCATGTAAAAAACAAATTTTGCACACTGCCATTAAAATAAAAACACACACAAACTACATTTGTGACTTGGAAAGCCAAAAAGCAAGCCTTAATTGTAATACTGTAGTACCTCAACTAATGCATCTGTATTGGAATTATTGGTTGATGAAGTTGGTCCCTAAATAATAAAAGAAAAAAAATTGTCCTAAATTTGTTCAGTTTATTCTCTTTTTTTGTAAAATGGAGAATAAAGAGAATTATTACATGGAGAAAGGTACTGAGAAAACTGCAGTTTAGCTGACAAGTAAACTGCTCATAATATATACTAGTTACAATACTGAGCTCTTAATACAGTATTTAGTTCCCAAGCCATTACAGGTCAGTAACAAACTGGTACCAGATGTTTTTCAGTGTTAGGTGATTACTGCATTTGGAATACACTAAACTGCACTCTATCATGTTCATTGTTATATCATTTCCTGCCTTTTGTTAGATTTGAATAAAGTAAGGAGATAGAAACTTTGTTTCTTTTAATATTTTATGTTAAATCACCTGACATGTTGTCTTCCAGTTGTATATTTTTGTAAAGTTCTAGGTCAAGTGACTGTAGTTTTTCAATTAAACTCCATATTTGACACATGTTAATAATATAGTAATCAGTATATGGTTTGAACCTAGGAGTATCATTAGATGTGTGAAGTTGATCGTCCAGGTTGTTGTACTGTCTTGAGAAAGACTATTGTTGGTGACTGAAGTTTCGACGGCCTCATCGGCAGTCATCTTCAGAGTCAAGTAAAGCGTGTTTGTCAGGTTTGCCTATACAGTATATATGTCTGCTTCATTATGTCATAGTTTGTTTGTGTCATAATCAATGTGAGTGGGTGTTGTGTCATGCATTAAGCGTGGGTGTATTGTTTGTCAGTAGGTCTATTATTCGTTGGTGTGTGCGAAGAAGTCTTTTGTATGGTGTTGGTAATTGTTGTGATCTGTTAAGTGGTTTATGTTACATTAGAAAGTTGGTATACCAACTTGGAACATAAACCACTTAAAGTGCATATAACGTCTGTGGGAATTTAACATATATGTAATCTATCGATTCTCCTGAGAAAAATTGTAATATATCTTGTCAGCTGAAAATTTCATCTTCATAGACTTTTTTGCTGTTAAAGTTGACGGAAGTGATGTCATAGCGGGCATCTGTAAAGAGGTTTTCATATAGACAGATGCCCACTATGACATCATTTCCGTCAACTTTAACAGCAAAAAAGTCTATGAAGATGAAATTTTCAGCTGACAAGATATATTACAATTTATCTCAGGAGAATCCATAGATTACAAATATGTTAAATCCCCACAGACGTTATATGCACTTTAACAGATCACAATTACCAACACTATACAAAAGACTTCTTCGCACACACCAACGAACAATAGACATATACTGACAAACATTGTACACCCACGCTTAACGCAACATTCACTCACACTAATTATGAAACAAACAAACTATGACATAATGAAGCAGACATATATACTGTATAGGCAAACCTGACAAACATGCTTTACTTGACTCTGAAGATGACCGCTGCATTGAGGCCATTGAAACGTCAGTCAGCAACAATAGTCTTTCTCAAGACTATAGAACAACCTGGACGATCAACTTCACACATCTAATTAGATATTCAGTTTTAACAGCCATTTTCCATGCATGGTTAGCCAGGTCTTAAATGATAGTGTTTCCTTCTCCACTTCTTCCAGGTACATCTAAATCAATAGCACTTTGTCGAGATGACGTCAGTACCCATGGTTGTCTACATTTACTCATAATTATTGCGGCCATAGCAAAAGAAAATAGCTCATTTACAATCATTTGTGAGTCAAATTTGGTTTGTTTGTCTGCATTTTGAGCTATTAATAGTAACCGCTTAAAGGACTATTATCTTTCACACCCAATTATCTTGATCTGTCCTCTGCATCTCAAACCAATATTTGCCTCCATTTTATCCTTCCACTGTCTAAAATTGTCAACAAGTTCTTCCATACTTTCTACAATCAACTTGTGCTCATCAGCATAGAGTAACTCCAAAAGAAGGCTGGACCTGAATTGATGTGAAATTGCTTTCAAAACCATTGTAAAGAGCAGGGGGCAATCAGTTTGGAGCCATGATATACTCCAACCATTACCCTGAAATCTTCTCCCACTTTAGCAATCTCACACAGCCTTAGCATCTAAATTTATATAAATATAAAACCATAACAATTCTTCAACATCAAGCTTCTGCATTGCCCACCAGCTTCCCTTGGTCTATCAATGCCTTCTCTAATGCTAATTAAATGCTAATTAATTTTCAATGGTTCCCCAGATATTTTTCCTGCAATTATTGTCTCAGTTGTTCCTTTCCCTAGCATGAATCCATTTGTTAATCCATATGTCATCTATGTGAACTGCTCAAATACCCATTCCACTGCTTTCATCATCTGATCTAGTAACTTGGATCTCTGTAGTTCCTACTTCCTTCTATCCTGCAATTGCATCGATCACCTTTACCTTTGTAACAATTCACTATCGCACATAATCATGCCAGTCTCAGCTGAGACCATTTCTTCTCTGACAAATGCATCAGACAATTGGATCAGCAACTTCCATCTAGATCTGCTTATCCCACTCAAATTCTTCATTCAGAAATCTCTGGAAATGCTGCTTCCATGCTTCACAGATCTTTCCATGATCATGCATGATTTTCCAACTATCATCCTTTTCACTTTACATCCACCACATTTGGTTCTTACTCATCATTTTCCATGCAACCAAAAATACCTCTTTTCTTGAATCCTCTCTTCTGCACAGATCTTGAAATGAAGAAATCTTTCTTCCTCTTTCTTTGCCTCTTCCTTTGATTACTTTAAACCATCATTCCACCACAAATAGCCCTGTTAACACAAGGCCAGTTAAACAGCTGGTCTGCTCATCCAACCACATACATTGTCCAATGCTCTTAATAGGCTGTCCTTCAGTATCCCAATTATTTCAACATCCCCTTCCAAGTTCACACTCTGATTCCTGTCTAACCATTTCCGCATAAAACTTATCCACACTTTACCCCTACTTTAACTTCCATATTTTTCTTCTCCAAACATACGGGATCTTCTTCACTATCTCTCCATCCTCAAATAAATATCACTGACTAACAGTATTGAGGTGTGCATTTCTCCACTGCTATCACCATCACATATCTTACATATTTCCTATCTGTTTTCCAAATTAGAAAATAATCAATCCAACATGCTCCCATTCAAGTATGCACCTAGCAGGACAAGTTCATTCTCATCAAACTTCAAGTTCGTCATGAAACTTCTCCTTCTCTGTATCACAAAAACTACACTGGTGTGAATAATCCTCCTTTGACCAGTTAATAACTTAATAGAAACACTATAAATAGCTTTGATGTCACCTCTATATAAGGTTCCCCCAGAAAAGATCATAATATTATAACCACAGTACAAAATGTACACCAACACTAATGTTTTGTCACAGTTCTTGAGGATTTGGCAGTCACACTCAACTCAGCTAGTTGGGCCCAGTTCAGAGAAGAATTTGAACAGACTAATACTCAAATGTTTAAATACCCAAAGCCAGAGGGGGTGATGTTTAAGATTTGAATAGATTAGCACATAATCGTTAGTTAGTATACATCATGCTTTACTAAACCATGTTTGACACGTACGACTTGTTGATATATAATTTAATTTGCTGTGTGTTACTATTCACAGAAAGTCATCAAAATTATGCAACGCGTGACGATTTAGCATTTCTTGCCTTTGTATTCTGAACCTCGTTCTGAACATATGTGACTGTTTCGAAACTGTAAAACAGACATAATAATTCAATTGATTGTTTGAACCTTTCATTGACATGTTTTTAATAGTCTAAAAAGGTTATCAGTTAATCAGAAAAACTACTTAATATTTTCATTATCGAGCCATTTTATACGCCTCATAGTGGGGCGTTAAAATACTTTGGATGTATAATACGAAAAAGCTATTAAAACAGACGTCAGAAGAAAGAAAATAAATCAAAGTACATGGCCAAAGAAATAAGAATATAAATGACTAAACGTTAAAGTTCGTCGGGGCATGGGCGCACTTTAAATGCGAAAAGTAAGAAACAGTTTATACGCATCACAGACTGACACTTTTACGTTAAAATATCATGTAGTAATTACATGTGTTACATCGTACAGGAATTTGCAATATAATTTCTTGGCCATTCTTGTTTAGATCAACAAATTACTATGTGAACAACATAGCTTGGCCATAGACTATATATTAAATTAAAAGAAGGCTGACGTGTTATTATCGACACATCATTATTAACACAATCGATTCGAACTGTGTAGAAACATCATCTTACATTCTTTCGTCGGTCAACACCTCGGTCAACACCTCGGCTGGAGCTTCGTTTTCGTCTGGCATCCCTTCGTACGACTAGCAAGTCGTTATGAAGTTCGACGCGAACTTGTTCGTAATCGTCTGAACTTCCTTTCTCTTGCATCAACATGTAACCCAAGCGAGACTAAATAGTTAGAAGAATGGGTGGGAGTATTATGTAGTTCGTGTTCGTCGTTTTACGGAACAGGACACCCAACATACAGCAGTGCAGCACGACGGACTGACACAGTCGAGGTCGCTAGAGTTTCATATTAATTCCTTCGACCTTCCTTACCTCCGCCATCTTGTTGACGTTGCACTACTCGACCAATTATTGATATCACTCAACTTCGAAGAGTTTATTGCTAGAGCACATCTCAAGTGATACAAACAATTACGGTCTACGTGTGTTCATTGTATACCCGGTGATATATTTGCACGAAGGTCCGTTTCATATTTCACTTTATAATTTCTCAAAATAACATTTTGAAAAGGCGTGTTGTGATTGGCTAAAAGAGCCGTATACTTGATGAGCTCAAATCAAAAAATAATTTTAATCAAATATCTCTGTTCATATAGCCCGCATGATGTCGGCCATGACAGCCGACGAGTTCAAGTTTGAGGTGGCTTCCTGCAGATATATATATATATATATATATATACTGTATATATTGACTTGACAGTTATATCTTTAGATAGAAAGCAAACTTCCAAGCACGTGTAGTTGTCACGTGGTTAAAATGTAAACAAATACGAAAGTTCGTACAATCGTCCGCAATGGCTGATAGTTCCGCAATAGCGGATAGTGTTGAAAGTGTTCATTTATTGTTAAATAAAACGCGGTTTTATATCTCTAAATCATGTTCTGGTTCAAACGATTAAGAATTTTATTAGATTTATAAGTCATCGAAGGCGGCTGTGTTGTGCATTTCATTTTGACATTGCATATTATGTATTTCCCTTACGTCAAGGAAGGAATTATCATCGAATCTGTTAGATTAACAGCTGCGTCCATCTGCATATAAACGCATAAATTGAATCTGTAAAGTAATATGAATCTCGAACTTGTGTCTGTGAGCATATACGCGCTACGTAACCTACCACAGGGCTTGCCCTATTTTATCGAGAGAAGATCCAACAGAATTCAGTGCACTACCAGTCTACCACAGGGCTTGCCCTATTTTATCGAGAGAAGATCCAACAGAATTCACTACCACAGGCTGTAAATGAAAGAGGCTCGTGTGAGCAAGACTACTATAATACAGAGAAAACTGATCAACAATCTATTTCACCCCGAACTTCACCTGTTGCCGAAACCAAAAATGTCTACACATGAGGTACCATTATTCAATACACATCAGACTTGTCTTTTACACAATACAACACCGACAAAATCGTCTCACGCTGCCCCTGTCATGTTAATGAGATTAAACTTTATATGTCTTTCTTTCGCAATTCCATAGTTCAATAATGCGTTTACCTTTATTATTAATAAATATATATTATTTCTTTAATTTACTTCTATTTATTTGTTTTTCTCTATAACATGCATCAATGAATTTATGTGTTGTTTTCATGCCATAAATAAATAAATATCGTTGCTTCACGACATCTTTCTTGGTCATCCTATTCGAAATTTGAGTCAAGTTAGTATATCGTCCCGAAGCAGCTATATGTATCAAAACAGATTTCAAATGCTCACTTATGCACCTATCAATGTAAACCCCCAGGGGAGGGGGGACGGGCGACCTACGGGGATTTGACAACTTCTATCCTCCCGTGGGTGGGGAATTTGACGTTACTAGCTGTCCCGGGGGATGGGTCATTTGACATTTTCCGCGCAGGGAGTCTGGTGACTAGAGATGGACCGCATGCCAGAACCGCCATATTTTTTGTTAAAATAAAGTAAAGTTTGAGTGTAGTGGATTGTAGCTATGCATGTCCACCATACAGGGGTCATTTGACACGGCTACATGTCCCATGGGTGGGGAATTTGACATTTTTTTTCTCAAAATGTCAAATTCCCCTGGGTTTGCCCGTCCCCCCTACCCTGGGGCTTAACATTGACAAGTGCATTACAGATACACCACGATCAGCTTAGTATTTTTGTAGCTCTCGGATGCTTGATTGGAACTTATCATTTGATTTTGCGCGAGACATTTTTATATCAGGTTACGTAGCGCGTATATGCTCACAGTCACAGACACAAGTTCGAGATTATTACTTTACAGTTTCAATTTATGCGTTTCTATGCAGGAAGAGTGGACGCAGTGGACCATTCCATATGCAATGTCAAAATAAAACGCACAACACAGCCTGACAGCCATATTTACTTTTATAGTTTGTTCACGTAAAACGAAACGTAAAAGCTTTGGGTTGAGATATTTAACAATAAATGAACACTTTCAGCACTATCCGCTATTGCGGAACTATTAGCCATTGCGGAATTTGTTTACATTTTAACCACGTGACAACTACACGTGTTTGCCAGCTTGCAATTGAAACTCTGGGACTATGCGTGGTTTTAACGGGACTTTGCCGGGGAAATACAAGGTTTTAACAAACATCGATCTTTTGGTAGCCGGGATTTTAACACTGACCAATGACATGTAAAAAGCGTGGATGGTGTAGCCGGGATTTAACACTCGTAGAGTCTGGGAACTAATCGATTTAGCATGATCAGACGCTTCAGACGAAAAAGCCGACGAAAAAGGAAATCCTACTACTAAATTCAAACTTTCGTTATGCTTTTTAATTTACAATTAGACTATTATTGTTGGTTTCACATGGTTCGTGGTTCTGCCCGAAGTGCAAGACCCCCCCCGCGCAAAAAAATCAGTTTATTAAAAGACGAAATGAGCAAAACAAATAGAAAGCCTTAGGGGGCCTTTACACGAGCCCGGGTTGGGAGCCAACCCGGGTTAGCTCGCCAACCCGGGTCGACCCGTCTACGAATAAACTACTGTTAGCGTTTACACGATAGCCGGGTCAACCCGCCTAGCCGGGTGACCCGCTTCAAGACCTGGGTTGGCGAGGTGTTAAGGTGTGAGATTTTTGTCAATTTCTTCATGTAAACACGGGTTGACTTGACCCGGGCTGGTGTAAAGTGTCTGCAATATGATAATTCGTGTCCAACTTCGTACCCAGGCGCTTACGAGAAAGCTCTGACGCTGACGTGCGTGTCTTTCGCGCGCGAATTTTGTTTGTTTTCATTTCAAGTCTTGTGCAGTCATGGCAAGTTCCTCTGCAAGTTCGAGCGCTCGCAAAGAAAAGAATCCTAAACCTTTATGGCAGTGGTGTAGTGCCAATGTCGAGTATTTGATAGTCTGTCTCAAGGAATACAAATCTGAGATGGACTACAAAAATATCGATTTCAATTCAGATGTCGTTGCCTTGTATTCTCGTCTACGCGAACGCATGGCAATAGCATTTGATGTTGAAGACTTTGGCATATAGACGAAATGACGAAAGAGGAGAAGAAAGCTTTCATAATTTGTTTTTTGGTTATGGGAACCACAATGATGTCCTGTATATGTAAATGTAGAAAACTATGGGGACGGGGATTGGAATAATAAGCGCATTTAGCCACTGACTATAATGCGTATCATTATTTTTTGGTTTTGGAGTAGGTAATGGGAACCACAATGATGTCCTGTATATGTAAATGTAGAAAACTATGGGGACGGGGATTGTAACAATAAGCGCATTTAGCCACTGACTATAATACGTATCATATTGCAACGCGCGCCGGACATGCAGTGTAAACTGAATAAAAGGTATGAATAAAATACAGAAACAGAGAGTAAAGATGCGTATAATTGTATAGTGCATAGCGTAACATGCGAATACTTTTGATAGTATCCAACATGGCCAGATCGTAGGCAGTTGCGAGTTGCTGTTGCTGCTGAATGATGAGCCATAATAAAATCCCGTACAATTGGACAACGGCTAAAAGCAGAAAAAGTATAGCCAAAGCAGAAACAATGATTTTACGACGTTTTTCAGCATCACTAGCCGGGCACTATTGTTGTCCGCCATCTTGTCTAGTGAATCCCGCCAAAATAAACTCGACACCAGAGCTTTCCTCGGACAGAAAAACATTTCCAACCCAGGCTGAGCAAGGCTGACCCGGGTTGGAAAAAATTGTCTCAAATAGCAGCCAACCCGGGTTCATGTAAACACGAAAAAAGAATAACCATGGGTGGTAAGCTGACCCGGGTTGGAAGCCAACCCGGGTTCATGTAAAGGTACCCTTAATTAACATTTTTTGTGTTCTGTTTGTTGTAAGAATATTAAACTTAAATGTTTTTTTATTGAAAACTTATTGAAAACTGTGAAAATCAGGGAAAACTAAATCTTAATAGACCCGGGTAGCCGGGTATTAGTTAACAACTGAACGGTATTTTTTAAGCCGGGTTTTTAACTAGGGGTGCACCGGATAGTACTTTTTACTATCCGGCCGGATACCGGATATGCCGGATAGTTTAAAAATATCCGGCCCGGATATCCGGCCGGATACCGGATATTTTGATTATTTTCTTATTCAAGACTCGGGCCTCCTTTTCAGGTTGAATAAGGGTGTGCATCAATGCAGGCAATGAAGGCAATGGTGCCCAATGATGAACAATGCACTACTTCATGTTAGGACTATATAGAGGTTCTATATAGAACGAGGAAGTTCTGAGTTCTGACTCTGCTTCTGAAATATGTAAATAAGTAAATAACGCGCTAGAAACTACAAGAGAAACGTGCTACGCTGCAGTTATATGAGATACGAATATACGATTGTTGTTAAAGATAACGTTGTTACTAATTACTAAATAGTAATTATACTGACCAAAGTTAGTGTAGTTTTTCACTTTTTTGTAACAAGTTGAGTCAGTTGACATATTTGATATTTTGTTTGTCTATTTAAGGAAGGTAGTTATTTTCTAGATAATTATAACCAGAAATACTGGAACAGTAAAGTTGAGTAAACCAATTCATATAATATTGTTCTTTTGTTTGTTGTATTGATGTCCAACTGTTTTCTTTTCATAGCATATTTATTGATATTTTTTCCGTTTTTAAGTTGAAACAAAATTAATACGCCTTGAAAAAATATCCGGTATCCGGGCCGGATATTAAAAATATCCGGCCGGATACCGGATAGTCGGATTATCTCATTATCCGGCCGGATATCCGGCCGGATATGATATCCGGTGCACCCCTATTTTAACACTCGTGAAATGTTAAAATCCCCGATTGTGATTTCGAATTTCTATGGTTTCAAATGTTTCTTTCTTTCTTTAGAAAGTGTATGTAAACATCTATAAACATCTGAAACGATCTATAAACATCTGAAAGATCACGGGATTGATCCCAAGAGTGGGGCTACGTTGGAAGTTTGCTTTCTATCTATATATATATATATATACTTTTTCTATCTATATATATATATATATATATATATATATATATATATTATATATATATATATATATATATATATATATATATATATATATAGATTTTCGCTTACCTCAAGGTAAGCGAAAATCTATTACTTGAGGTAAGCGAAAACCTACCTTGAGGTAAGCGAAAATCTATTATTTGCTCTAACTATATGTTGTTGAGCACTCTTTGCATTTCGTAGACCAAAACCTACACGTATATATATATATATATATATATATATAAGCGCCCTGATGCAGATCAACCATGGCGTGCGCTGTGCGCATGGCAAAACAATAGTTTGGGCTCGCATTTTGAGCCCAGACTATTTGCCCGAACTAGCTCTAAAAAAAGCGCAAGAAGCCTCGTGAGTCGAGAGTGTAACCAGGACTTATTAAAAATGTTACAAACGTAGAGCGCTGTGTAGGCAGTGTTTTGGGTATATAGCAAAGTGAAAAGGCTAAGCCCAAGATTTTTAGTAACGAAACACTGACGTTTCGAGCGGAGCCCTTCATCAGAGTAAGACTGACGAAGGGCTCCGCTCGAAACCTCAGTATTTCGTCACTAAAAATCTTGGCAGTTTACCAGCCAATATTGGGGTTAGGATCTTTGTTGTTTTGGGGTAAGTGGTTATTTACATGGTTAAGCGACAAAATTCTGACGATTATACAGACCTGCCAACTCACAAGATTTTGTCGTGTGACACACGATTTTTACATGAATCCGATTTTTTTAAAAATTCATCTGTAACGAAAGAAAGAAATATCAAACTAAAGAAATCAAAATAATGTTTCAGTTTTGTTTATCAGCAGACAGCGGCAGTCACTGATTGAAACAATGGATTGAAATCTGATCTTTGACTCCCGCCATTTTTATTTTTTGCGCCATCTTTTATTTCCCAGCCGGAGTCCCTTACAAATATCCCTGGGTACGAGGTTAAAACAAAAATGTCCACCAACAAACGAACACATTTGTTTACCTTTCATGCCTCAGGGTTTTTGTTAAGATTCCAAGTAGGAGGGACTTTTAAAGAGTAGGCGGGCACGGATTTAACGTCGAGCGGCGAAGGCGCGAGAAACCTCTATGGGGGTCCGGGGGCATGCACCCCCGGAAAATTTTGAAATGTAGACCTCTAAAATGCCATTTCTGTGACCTTAACCAGGAAAATCTACATTACATATGATATGTCATGGTGCAGATTTACCTTAGTTTCTCCTTCGTCAGTTCGTTGGCGGAAGTACCCATTCGTACCCAGGACATTCGGCCAAAACTCGGAAATGGAATATCCAGGATGGCGGATATGGGTCCGGTGACCGGCACTTAACAAAAACCATGGCTTTTAGGCAAAAATTTTTAAATATTACGATTTATGTAACCCTGCCTTTTAGCTAATACTGGCGGCCATTTTGAATAAGGCCTGGTTACATAGAAAATTTCAAAAAACGAGCCCAAAATATTATTCTGCGTGCGCATGTGTCCGGGAATAAGCGCATGCGTGTAACACTCATGAGTCTACTAATTTAGCACCTCTTTGGAACGATGTTTTTTAGTATAACCATAGCGCCATGCTAAACAACTTAGATGCTAACCCTAACCCCCTCCTAATGAGTTTTCTAACCCCCCGCCTAAGTGTCTTCCTAACCCCCGGCTGTATTTTCTATGATGGATGGGAAGGATGCGACCAGGGGGTTAGAAAACTAATTAGGCGGGGGTTAGGAAACTCGTTAGGCGGGGGGTTACGATATTTGTTGTTTTGGGAACAATTACTCCCGTGGTTAGTCTGCATCCTCCTCACAAGGTGGGCACTAGTCACTAGAACGGAACCAATCGAGACCATGTAACCGTAAGGAAACTGGGACTAGAACCCCACGCCTTCAACTTCATTGTAACCCTAACCACCCGCCTGTGTTTTTCCCAATGTGTCCAGTTTATGTTTACATTTTATTTTCAACGCGAGAAAGGGCAGACGGTGCGGGGACACGTTTCCAAAATGGCCAACGAAATGAATTTGTAAAGTCAAAATTTATATGAAGCCGACTATCATTCTTCGTAATCCGTATTAGTTTCTAAGAATTTTTATTTAATATACATACTGTAATAATACGTTTTACTAGATTAGTGATTTCATAAACCGTGGTATTTTAGATTTTTTGTTTCTCACAGTGCCTCTGAAAAACATTACGGTGATGAGCACAATTACATTTGAACATTATTATTATTATAGCAGTTCCAAGTGAATTCAAACGGTCTTTCGTTGAAGTTGAAAATTTGAGGATTTTGACGCCATATTTGTTTTGAAAATAGATGTCTAATGGGACGTGGAGTGGTTTTGATGGCGATCACATAGTGATAGCTGTTGCGCATGAAAATTAGTCAAAATAAACTATTTAGTATGCGGGAAAGTAGCGGAGCTTCTTAGGCATAATACGCGATAGCACTCAGTGACGTAATATTTGAGAAACAAATATGGCGTCGAAATTGGACAAAATGTCCAACATTAACTTGCAATATCTTCTTATCTTGATTTGAATGCTGAAACTTTACCCCTTTAATTAATAGTGTTTGACAATAATCATGGATAGCTGGCGGCTTCAAACGTCGAATTTTTCATATGCTGAACCAAACGGAAATAAGCTTGAACAAAGGTTTCGCACATGAGAAATCCGACGTTTGAGACCTACGTTTATAATTCATCAAATTTTAATAATTACAATAATTCTGGTTTTATTTATATACATGCATAATTTTGTCCAAGACGAATTCTGACTTCGTCACGACGTAATACATTTTTGCTTTTAATACAGAAATTGGCCAGATGATTGTAGTTGCGATCTGGAGCAGAAACCTGGTTGGCAAAGCTAAGAAAACGAAGTCAAAGCTAAGAAACTTCGAACGCATCGCTTTCTGGCCAAGAGCTCGAAATCCAGAAAAACTTGATGCAAGTTGGTGTATATTGACGGATGCATGGACAAATCGGACTCGTTGTGCTCTGTCGTCTTCTCTGCTTGTTTTCTCTCGTTTCGTGTAGCTATTCGTTTCACCTGCTAGTTCTTGGAGAAGTGCTATCCGTTCGGCGTTTCTGCGAATAGAGTTCATCAAAGAACGGATGTTCTAATGCCTCGCATGCCGTGATACGTTTCTCTGGCTGATATTCTAGCAAACGTTCGAGTAGGTCGAAAAACAACTGATGTGACTCATCCTTGCTCGTAGCATATTTCTAGGAAAATCAGATAAGGAATTCGTGAAAACGTCGAGTTTATGTCGTAATCAAAGCATGGACTCGAAATTCATAAATCTGTGATATTTCAGGTGATGTAATACATGAAGTAAAGCTTACGATTAGGGTTATTGTTTCAAATTTTCCGAAAATCTTTGGGAGGAAAAATTTCTACTGAACTGTGTGAAAAATCACAACTGAACTGTGTGAAAAATCACAACTGAACTGTGTGAAAAATCGTAAATGAACTGTGTGAAAAATCACAATTAAACTTTTACCCTGCGAAACGTTTTGATCAATTACAAAATTTTGAGTACAAATTGTGAACAATTTGAACCTGAAGATCGTACTGTATTGGCCAAATGATCGTACTTCATATATTGCAATGACAGAGGGGCATGCTAAAAAAGTTTCATGCTGCTAACAAAAACATCTAACTCGATGAAATTGATATTTTATGTAATATATCATACACGAGGCGTTTATTATCTGATTTCCAAACCACTGAGACGTGTGTTAAAAAACGAGGAGATAGCCGAGTTTTCTAACCAACTTCGAGGTGTTTTGAAATCAGATAATAAACGCCTTTCGAGTGTATGATATAGCTTCTCAAACGAACGAGTATTTTAAGAGAAATTTGAGGGGAAAGTTGGCTTAATTTATGGACGTTTATTACCCCATTTACAAACAACATCTCGGTTATGATTTTCCTTTGTGTTTTCCTTATGAATTATTAATGAGTTGGAGAATTTTATATATTTACCCGTAGTGCTTTACAGTTATCTCGAACGTATTTTCCATCACTACTCCTTTCATCCCAGTCCAACCTTCCCTTGTTGAAATACTTGGTTTTCCTGAAAACAAAGGCTTATGAGATAAAAACACTGATTGCGATATGATACAGTCCACGCGCTGGACAGAATTGCAGCTATTCTCCTTATCTAAGTTAAATTAAACAAAACCGAAGGCTGTTTATGTTCACTGTATTAACCATCGCTTAATAATCTGGGTGTTTCCTCTAACTTGCTCTTTACCAATGGTTTGAAACATGATGGGACTGTAAGAAAGCTCTGATTTTTTACAGTATCTTAAAATAAATGTATTCAAAGTCTTGGAATGTGTTGTTTTTTGAGTATTTTATGATGTTTTATGAATTTCTTGCGCTTGAATTGTCCACCCCAATTTTTCACACTGGCACGGCACTTTCACGTTCATTGCCCCCTATCAGGTCAGCCATTACGCCGCTGTTTCATATCACATACGTACTTTGACTTCCAACACATTGAGGTGGGCAATGTACCAAGAATCCTTTCCATCATGGCAAGGTGTTCTTTATTCTCGTGCGTCTGAATACAAAATACAAAGATTTTCAATTTGACGCATCACTTCCTTCCTTGTTCATATACTAAAGCTACAGAAAGATGAAAACAACTCCTGTTTACCTGGAAAAGTGTAAATCCAGTGTATAGTTCGAACAGGATGCATCCGATACTCCACATGTCACACGGGTAACTCCATCCTAACTCTACCAAAATTAGAGAGAAAACCACAAGGAATACAAATGAATATCAATAGTAATGAGAAAACAACAACGCACACTTTATACAACTTACCAAGTACAACTTCAGGTGCTCTGTAATGTCGGGTAGACACAGTTGTACTGTGGTGTTCATCTTCAAAGGTAGCTGATCCAAAATCAATCACCTTGATGTCAGTCTTTCGAAGGATCTTATCATTATTTTTCTGAGCAGACAGAAATATATTGTGTTAGCGTTTTGGAAGAATTGAAGCATTTCTGCAAGGGTCTAGCTTAACTTTAAAGACTACTAGCAATTTATTTAGAAAACATGTGCTAGTATAGCCGGCGATTTGCTATACAGTAATCGTCGGAGCTCCAGCCGGAGCCGGGTCTTAGCGAAAGCTCTGCATAAATAAGGGAAACACTGATGAATTAAATAACATATTCTTGCATAAATCGGGAAACGAGTAAATTACGGAGTCAAGCAGCAGCTAGGTTGGTCATTTTTGACGTGGAATTAATTGGCCGATTATGTGTGATGATCGGCCTCCGATTAATAGACTTGGCTAATCGGTAATTTTCGGTGATCGGCTCATATCTACAAATTTCATTGACAACCAGCAAAAATCAGTGAGCAAAACAACTAACCAGAAAAAGATCGTAAAACTTTTAAAGGTCCCTAAACATCATCAAGGTCCCTAATTTCGCAATGACTTAATGCTTATCCATGACAACATTTTTTGATACTATACTTAAGAATCATCCTCAGGATAAAATGAAAGTTCATGTTCATATCTTTATGCATGTCAAGTTACCTACCTCTTTCTCATTATAATGTAAAGTGTATGCTGATTTTAGAAAAAGCATGTTTTCTGGCTTCAAATCCGTGTGGGACAGACGGATGCTGTGAAGAACTACAGTGGGCAGAAAAAGAAAGAAAAATTTCCAAGAAAATCAAGTAGAAAAAAAAGACAGTTACAGTTGCACATAAACAACTTAACACTTTAAGTCCTGCATCTAACCATGGTAATAAAAAGACTGGATAGGAAACTAAGATCACGTGTGACGTTTCCAGCGTGTTGATTGGTTAAGGCACCAGTTGATCACATTTGGTCGCGTGAAAACCTAGTTGAATATTGTGACATCACAAAATCTCCATAAACTGCAACTTTTAGCAATAATACAGCGAAAATGATAGTCAAACTTGGAATATCCGACTACCATTACTCATTTTAGGCAAAAAGTTCCAACTTTAGACGGTGAAAAACGCGTCGCAAATTTCAACTACAACAACGGTAGTTTTTGCGATGCCAGTTTCTTCACAACAAGAAAACAGCTGAAACAAAGACGAACAACATTTACCTCGAACACTTAATCATGGTTTAGGCAGGTTTGCGAGATGAAACTTTTTGGGATCTCAATATAGCTACCTGAATACGAAAATATGGAGAAGTCAAAGAGAAACTCAGCAAAATCTACATACTCGTTACATCTTCGTGATATCACGATTTTCAACTAGGTTTTCACGCTGACGTCAGCTAGTTTCCTATCCAGTCTTTATTATCTATGATCTAACTTATAATAATAATATCAATGTTTAACCAAGGCACAGAAGTAATGAGAATAAAGGAAATGATCACCAAAGATGAGATGTTTTTTAAAACAACTTCTCCCAACTAGTACTATAAGAAATGTTTGAAGACCAGTAAGGAGAATTTGTATGTTGATAAAGATCAATTCAGGAATGTCAAACAATTAGAGTTAATTTTGCAAAGCACTGTGGTGAAACGTACACAGCTCCATCTTTTTTGATAAACAATGGCAAACAAAAAACAGAGTTTTAGAATCATACTCACACTTGATTGCAGTTGTCAGTTGGTGAGAAATACTTCGAACATGATCCAAAGGATATGCTCGATAATTGTTGTCTTTCTAGAGAATCGTACACACAATAACCCGTTATTTTTCTACTACTATACTGTACGTCTGACAAAACTCACTGTCTGTCAACTTACCATAAATTCAAAAACACTAAGACCTAATTTTTCAAACACAAGGCAAACATGTCCTTGATGGTCGAACCAATCCATGAACAAAATACAGAGGCTAATAAAAGGGAAACACAAAAGTAAGAAATGATTCATGTTGTCCAAAACATTGCAGTCTATGAAAATATGTAAGTACTCTTACCGTATTTTTCAACATTATTAATTATTTTTGAAATTCTCTTATTTCTCTTTCACATTATATCATGACTCTTAACTTTGCAGCTTTCATATTTATTCTTATCATAACAGTATATTATAAAAAACATTTCGCATTTACTCTTTCTCTATCGATGTTTTCTGACGAATTTCTTCCAGAACTTTTATCTCCAGTTTGGCAGCATCTCTGAAAATAAAGAAGAGTTTATTTACAAATGAGCTGTGATGTAGCCAGGATTCAGAAATGGGATGACTGATGCCCTAACTGGCAATTTTTTTTGTGTACAACTTCACACTTAAACACAAAACAGCCATTTGCCTTGATAACCCACATGGTCACATTGATCAAGTACTTAAGGAATGAACATACTGTATATCACAGTGACAATGTATAAGTCGATTTCCTAGGACCAAAAATTGATGTCAAAAACCTGACCTTGACTTATACGAAGGGTCGCGAAATTATAGAACGGATAAACTAGTAGCCAGTCCTCTCGATGCATAAGGAAATGGGCCAATCAGCTTATCGTTAGTCTTTGTGTCAATCGCAGTGCTGTCAATGAAGCGATCGCGCTCGCCCACACGCTCCCAGCATCGATCTGTGAGCGCTGTCAATCATGCTGGCAGATCGATAATTTGTTTGAAGTTGTGCTCGCCAAATTAACATTTTCAACTGGAAACAAGAAACATTTTTTACTTATAATATTGCAATATTTATACAGTATAATACTGCTCAAGGTCTTGCCCTCATGTCCCCTAATATAGAAATATTTACAGGGCTGAAGAATAAATTCTGTCACATTCAAAGAGTGGTTGCAAATGGAAGATTGTCGCACTGAAGATCGTCCAGAAAGTTGTCAGATCTTAGCAAATATTCCTTATAGTTTTGATTGCCCAGCTATTCTATCAACTCTTAGACATCTACTAAAGCAGTTGTTCAACTCTGACAACAGATAAATCACAGATTTACGTTTAGATTTTTCGTGAAAGCGAAGCAATATCAAACTAAAATATGTAAAGCAGTAATTGCACAATCACTTCCGGCTTGCACGCGGTCAAAATCTTGCTTGTTTACTGCGAAATCTAACACATATTTCTTACATTTTGGCAGTTTCAAATTAATATGATTGCTCATAACATACTACAAAGTGGTCCTGCACTGGTCATGTTAGGCAAGTAGTTGCTCATTTCAGGAACATTTTAATTGCAAATACACAGTGGTAGAAAGTTGTTGCAAATACATGTATAAACATGTCAAGTGGTTGTCATAGTTTAAATTTAGGATATTTTGTGTTCTATATAAATATGTCTTTAAATAATGCCAGACATAGAACCTTTTATAGTTACAGAATGATTATGAGTCCTGACCAAATTTGACACAAACGCAAAGCACAAGTTCCACAACAAGATGATTCTTCTCAACGGGAGATTCTTGACAATGTCATGTTCTGTCATGGCGATATCTGCTTGAAATCCTGCAAAATCTCATATAAACCACAAGTAATATCTGTAGCAACTTAGTTTGAACTTCAATTTTATGACAATGGACAGTTACAAGTGAAGTTAGTAAGAAAAATGGTAAGTTATTGCTCATCAGAGACAAAACGGTGCTGTTTTAATAGAGAAAAAAAATCGCGCTCCCCACAGTTCTGGGCAGGGCGATTCATCGCGCTCGCTTATTTTATTCATTGAAAGCACTGCAATCGACACGTGTAAATAGCATGCGTGTTAACTCCTGCTAGCGTAAATAGTAGATACAACATTGACATGCTGTTAAAACGAAGAAAGTACGAAGCAACTTTCAAATTAAAGGTTGTTGACTTTGCCGAAAACTCAAACAACTCCGCTGCTGGATGTAAGTATGGTGTTAACAAAAAGCTCGTTCGAGACTGGCGGAAACAACAAGATAAAATTCAGAAGTATACCGAGGATAAAATACACTGATCATGGATCGAATTGCCACTTAATCTTGGTTTGTAATATCCATTTATTTATAAGACTAGCATACTATTATAGAGTAAGTTGTAAATACTGTTAAGGTATTCAATTAAAAGTGTATTTATTTGTTTCCGTAAAATACTTTTCGTTTTCTTGTATTGCGCTATTAAAATTTCTGTGAATATTATTCTGTGTCTGCTACCATAAAACTATTTAATTTGGGGACTCAACTTATACACATGGTATCCTAAAAATCACAATTTTTTGCCCAAAAATTAGGGGGTCGACTTATGATATATGGTAGTATTTCCATGACAACCGATACTAGGTATGTTAAAATAGGTAATTTTGTACATTCAAATTCTGGGATAAAGAAAATGTAGTTTAGACTTTATGTCCAATAAATTAAAGTTCTATACCAGGGTTCGAATTAGAGAGAAAAAGTCGATGCGACACGATTCTCGCCCGTAAAAATAAATGGGCATTTTAAATGAAGTCCCCCCCTTCCGGAAAACTCGTGCCATCTTCAAATTTCTGGCTTTTAATTTATCTCGCCCATGTAAATCACGTTAACATTTAAGTATGCCATGGTGTAAAATGATGATTCAAAGTAAGAAATAAGTAACGAAAAGAATTTACAACATCTACAACCTGCCAAAATACAAGAGATCTGCGAAAACCGCGATGTAAATAAGATTGAGACGACAAAATGGCGGCCATTGAATTTCGTCCCTAATTTCGTAAATATTTCTGCTATATTTCTTCGTTTCACATCTTTTTTTTAGAAAAACAAAACATTGAATGCAAAAATTGAAAACGAATACATGGTTATTAAAAAATTTCGATTCGCAAAAAATAAAATTTTCGATAAAATAAAAGTGCCAAAAATCGGCTCGCAAATTGCGACCTGCTAATTCATGTACTATAGACCTCTTTCATAATGGCACCCAAATTAAATATTCTTTTATATTCATTTAAATTAGTCTATATGACCTTGTTTGTGTGTCTGTAATTCCAAAGAATCTTCGCTTTGTAACGAGGCTAGAAAGGCTAATTGCATGCATATAAAATAATATTTAGACTGGCTGCCATTACGAAAGAGGTCTATAAGTGTGTCTATATTTCCTATTTCTGCCCAGCTTAAATGTCAGCATACCTGTATCTATCAACACTCTTTATAACTTTCACAGCAACTTTTTCCTGTCTCTTACTAAAACAATAAGAGGATTTGCTGTTAAAAGCTATGCATAGGGTACAAATATAACTTTTTATGAAATGAGAACTTGTATTAGGACTTGTTGAGCAATTACTATAAATACTGTTATCAGGCCTATCACTGAGAAAAAACGCAGGTGTGCGCACTCCTAGGCGTGGTATGACGTGCAATATTTTCGTACTTCAAAAACAGTTAAGAAAGCAGTATTACAGCATTGGTCAATTATTTTATTTAGAATGGTTTGTCGATACATACAAATAACAATAGCGGAAATTATTTCCTAGTTTTGCTTTAAATAATTACTCCTATGGTTATTATTGTTAGTGCTACACACAAGTTTAGTTAGATTTTTTCAGTTTAAAAAATCATCACTTGAATCGTCGCCACTGTCCTCATCGCTACTTTGGTCGTCGCTGAGTTGGTCTTCATCTTCACTGACTTCGATATCACAAATATCTGCTCTTGCTTTCTTGAAAGGGTAATTTGTCTTGTTTATAGTCATTTTTTACTGCACTCTTGCTTTTACTTCGTCTCGTCTTTTTTCCACCTGTTTGTGCGACATCTTCGAAATCTAAACAACAGTTTAGCGAGCGTGTGTGCAGCATGTGTTCGCTTCACGTTCGCTTGCGCGCCGCTTCGCGTGTATCGGAGACTGGGTATTGGTACGCGTTTGTCTACCGCACGTCTGTCTTGGCGGTGAATGCTTGTTCAAATCAATGCTCTGACTGTTGTTCAATGCTCTGATTGTTGTTCAATGCTCTGATTGAGATACGACATGTCAACTGTTGTCTCACGACGATTCGCCAGCTTCCTTTAATTAAAATATACATCAAAACTCACGAAAAAATATGGAATTTATAATTTTCTAGACGTGCGATCAAATGCATGGCTGGGCATGCGTGTGCGATCGCACGCCTCTCAGTGACAGGCCTGTGTTATAATACCACCCTTACATTTTTCTACTTGTTGGTTATCTACATGCATTTGTAACCAGGATTTGGAATATTTATCTGGATTCCAAACATGAATTGGAGGGACATGTAGCTTTACAAACATCAAGATATATACCCGCTCAATAAGAAGACAATTTCTTGTAGAAATACAAACTAAGTTCATTTTCTGTTCTCTAGCATTTGATTTTTGTGGCATTCGCTTGGAAAAAAATAGTGGGGGAATGGAGTTCAAACTGGAAAACATTGCCGATTCATAATTAACTAATATACAGTGTGTAGTAACATAATTTAGATTTTTTATAAAAAAAGTTGGTGAAACGTTAGGGGTGTGGCTTATATGCAGGTGCAGCCTCTATACATTGGTATTTACAGTAATCATAACATATTCAACAGTTTAAAACTACAAACCTATCAAAACAATCCAAACATTTGGCAAACGTTCCTTCACCAAGAGTGTCAAGCACTTCATCTACAATGAAGGACAAGTAGAGAATGTCAAAAACAGAAAAATGACTTTAAACCAACTAAAACTGATGCCGTATCCAAAATTAATTATATTATTTAACAGAGAGAGGATTTACATAGAGAATAATATTTTAAAATTCATGCAAATGCCCCAACCAGTAATGGAACCCAAGGTCTCTGGCTTAATGTACCAGCGTTCCTACCACTGAGCTATCAAGATACACAGACAATTTTTGACACTGTTCTTTTCCCCAAGCTCTACCAGAAGACATCACATATTCACTTCAAGTAGAGCCAAGCCTCTCTTAGAACAACTTCTTTCAGCAGCAGAGCATCGTAGCTCTTGTATAAGGAAAGCATTTAAATCAAGAGCTATGATGCTCTGCTACAGAGAGAAGTCAATCGAAGAGAGAGGCTCAGCTCTAAGTGAAGTCAAGATGCAATGCCTTGTGGTAGATTGGGGAAAAGCCAGTATCAAAATTTTTTGACTGTCCTGACCATGTGTCTTAACAGCTTAGTGGTCGGAGCACTGGTACATTAAGCAAAAGACCTTGGATTCTATTCCTGGCTTGGGGCAGTCAGATGAATTTTCAAATAATTTTATCAATCATCTTATTACTGTACCCCGAAAATGCAACAGAATGATACATGTACCGTGTATTCAAACCAAATTGAAATGTATCAAACTCTAGGGTCCTCAAAGCTCACTAACCTAAGTTAGTTATCATATTATTTTTGTTATAACTCTCCCCTACCCCAAGTTCTATGGCCACAAAAACTTAATGCAATATGTAAGGATCCTATGCAATTGAATATGCTATAAAATACAGGAGAATGAGATAAATTCACTACAAGTCAAGAGTATGTAAGAATGTACTTACCGGTACACATTACCTTTGACAGACAACACACAGCTCAAAATGTTATCAAAGCTAATATCATATTTGAGATAATACGGTATCAATGTTATTCTTACATATTCTTGACTTTCACTGAAGTTCACTCATTTTCTTATACTTTATATTGTTATGTCTCCACTTTTAAGGACTTAAAAGCATTATTAGGTTTATTTGTCATATGCAATTGACACAACCAATAAGGTATCTTTATGAATATGTAAAAGAACATGAATATATAAAAACATTTATTCAAGGGCAAAGCATGTGTGATGCAAGGGAATAGAAGTGTGGAAAGTTGTGGAAAAGTGACGAGTTACAGTATAATTATATTGTTACCACAATCTAGAAGCGGACAAAATAATGTAAAATTTTAATACATCTTGAATGCAACCAATCTCCAGGTTGATACACTAGGTGACCATCTTTATCGGCCGTCGAGCTTGAATGCTTTTCATCTTTCTCTCTTCCTTCCTTGTGACTTCTTTTCTGCTGCCGCAAAGGTTTTCGTACGCAGCCGACGGTTTCCGAGGGGGAAATGACATATTCATTCAAAATGATTGACATCGACATCCATCCGAAACATTTTCGCAGTTGAATTATCACATCAGGAAATTCATCACATATTTTCATAGCAGATATGAAAAGATAGCAAATACACACAAGCACGACAAGTGAGATGTGGTGCTAGAAATGACCGACTATATAGTGGGTACTATTAAACAAGTCTGCAAGGTCAAACAAGCAGGCTTGTCTAATACATAAAGATAGAAAAATTATGCTGCAACCATACCTTGTATAGACACATGGACAAACTAATGTACCAAAATAACAAAAGCGTCAAATTTTGTGAAATAGATAAGCATAACAGTGACACTAAGTGAAAATTTCAGGATTATCCCATAAGGGCCATCCATTTAGGCCAAACAAAAAAATTATATAGTTCCTAAAAATTATATAGTTCCTATATATCCTGACCCTAGGATTTTTCTGATTTTTCTTAAGAAATTAATTTTCTATTGCCACAACAGTACATAACTGGATTTTTATTTAGCAATTTGCACAATTATTTGATGGTACTTCATTATTTTGCTACAACATTGCCATCTTTATTAAAGTTCCATTCTATAATTTTCCTCTTATTCATTATTTTTACAGGGGATCGAAATCCAAAATTAACCACAGAAAATGATTTTCATCCAACTCATTTGATATTAAGTATATGTTGTGTGTTTGATATGAAGTTTTGCCAGTGGGCTTCTTTTAATATTTCCACGTGATCATCATGGCATTGTTAGGGAGTTAAAAATCCATATTATTTTACAACTTGAAATAAATGTGTAAAGAGAGATTTATTGTGTTAGTTTCAGGTTAAAATAAACGCAAGCACAAGCAAATAACCCAAAATACATGCATTTATTAACAGCTTATTAAATAACCGGGAATTGTTCTGAATAGTGAATATTTCAAAAATCTTCAGTGAATCATATATACGCAAGTTTAAACTCTACTCGCTGTGATTTAATTTTGCTGTTTTCAACCAAATGCTTGGATTAATTATACAATTTAATAACGAAACAAATTAAGAGTAATTTTAAAGATATCACTACGACACTACTATTTGGCATCTGATTTGTGGTTGAAGCCAGCGAAAGATAGAAAAGGACAAAAGAACATTGTAATACTTACGGAATGCTTTGAGCCTACTGTACTACGACCTCTTCTTCTACTTTGCTGTTCACTTCTGCTCCGAGTTCGTTGCCTTCGTCGTCGACTGCGAGTACTACCTGCACTGTCTTCGTACTTTGCACGTTTGCTGCCAGCGATCGTGCTTCGACTTGAAACTCGATCGCAGTCCGAAGGCGAAGTGTAGTGGTGTCTTTTCCTTCGACGATAACTCGACATGCTGCTCTCATCTGAGCTGTCTTCTCGGCGCCGTCTCGATCGAGGCATTCTCTCTTCTAATTTCATGAAGAAACTACGAAATTTTAGGGTTTTTTACCTGTGAAACAAACCACATAAAGCAACACTCTCTACGCCTTCTACCACAATGGCGCCCACAGAAATGCTCGTGTTCACTGTTCTCTGACGTTGTATTTTTTCTCCGAGTACATAATACAACAGTGATCATGATTGGTTGAAAATTATTTTTGTCACCTCTTGACCAATCTTGGAAGAGCTCTTATTGTTTTGCTCGTTCAATGAAAAATGAGTCTATTTATTGGTTGAGAGAAGGGCAAATCAACCAATCATATTATACTATTTTTAGAAGGTAAGTAAAGCAATATGGCGGCCACCACAAGAATCAGCCTGAAACATGTGTCAAAAGTGAAGGTTATTTTCAATCCATTTCAATGGAAAACGGCTTCTGCAAGGTGCGATATGAGTCCGTAATTGATTAAGGTTCTGAAGTATTTTAGTCATCTGGTATTTTGGGATTCATATCTTATTTTATTTTATTAAAAATATAGAGAGTTCTTGAGGACATTAGAAACACAATCCGTCAAAGACTCTAACCCAAAATGTCAGATACATTCGGAAATATCGAACAAAAACACTGAGCCCAAAGTTGAAGTGCTGTTTGGTAGGTGGTTAAACTGCGTAACGTACGCAGAAGAACGTAAATTACGTAATAATATCTATGATTTGGTTTTCGGAATATTAAATACAGTCTATCTGCTTACTCTGCTCATAGCTGACAAAGAGGTATTAACCTTTGATGCTGAGAAGATGAAGGTGTCAGAGATTTTGGGAGAGTTTAGTAAGAAATGCAACGAGAAAGAAGACGGCAGTAGCTAACCAAGTGATCCAGTTCAAGAAATTGTCGTTATGTGATACTCAAAGGGAAGAAGCTGCCTTTAGCTGGTGTGAAACTAAAAGTTACGATCTATGACATTCTAAAGCAATAAAGTACTTGGTCTACTACATACTCTACTTCCTTGAAAATTATTGACGGCAATATGTTATGATGATATCGGATAGCGTTACGCCAGACGGAAACATCGAACTGAGGGACATATTTAGAAAGCGTACTCTTTGATTTTATCCGTGATGTTCTTTCTATCCATATCAATAAATGCCCGTAAAAGTGAATGCAAAATAAGTGTTTCAAATCAAAACAGAACGGCAATTTGGATTGATATTTCTCAACGAACTTCAAACGGTTTCACGTGTTTGGGCAGATGCTTTATATCAATGAACCTTACCCCACGGTGGCTGAACATTGTCTTCTTTTTAATAAACCTAAAACAAAGGAATACGGTCTGCACGCAGGCTAGGTGAGGTACCGCTTTGAAGTTTGAGTTCCACTATCGTTCAGCTGTTTACAACAACTTTCATTCGTTTCTTGATAATGTTGAGTGATATCAATGTTCTTGCATCTGACACACGGTTATTTCCTTCGAACATATTTTAACTGAAGTGAAACTAGATAAAGTGAAGCTTATAGGACTTTAAAGCACATGGAGAAATTTAAGATGCTTCGCCAGTATCAGTCCCCCGCATGGAATTTTTATACGTTACTGCGCACGACCACAATACAGTGTGCGTTTGGCAAAATTTTAATAATTTCCCCACTACACGCAAATTAGATCTGCTGTCTTACTCGCTCGCTCACTGCGGCAGCAATTATTTTATTCTTAAATTTGTCTAATATTACATTGCATGAAATTTACATCACAATCAAGGTAAAGTTAAATAAAAGGAATTAAATTACTGCAAGGTAGAATGGACGAATGGTGTCCGCAAACAATTGTCAGGTTAAACGTACAAGTCGCCATATATTTTATCAATGAGTACAGTAAATCACTGATCTCTAAATAAAGACTGGATCGATAAACTATTGTTTATATGCTGCGAAAAAATGAAGCTGGGAATATTTCGCGGCGGCCATCTTGAATGGACTACGCTATATATAGCATGTTACTATAGTCTCTGTTAATATATACACTGCTGTAGTGAATGTGGGAGAGCTTGGAGTAGACGAACGATCCTCAAGGGTCGTGGCTAGCAACACGATCTCTTCCTTAAATTAACTATTATCCTTAATTTACAAATCGCTCTAAATTAAGGACAATGGTTAATTTAGCGGCGATCGTGAGTCGCGCATGCGTATGTTAGTCAATTACTATCCCACAAGCTTAGTATCTCTCACTTATTTATAAGTTTAGCTAGCCAATTGGGGTTTTGCCGTCAAGTCCGTTCGGCGCATGTGTGATATTTCAAACGTGAGGGCCTCCATATGTCAACAAACTTTAACGGAATAGATTTGCGACAGTTCAAAAGCGAGTATTTGCCAAAGGTGGCGAAGGCGCGAGTGGTAGTTATCCACATTTAGGAACAGAACAGCTTCTTATAACACGCTTTTTAGGCGGAAAAGCTCAAGCGTGGAAAATAAATCTGCAATACTTCATGTTCAATGTTTATATAATGCAAGAGTCGTCGTCTGGACGATCTTTTTTAGTATGCGCGAGAGGTTGGACGAAATGAGAGATTGTTACGATCGAACATGCCTGTATGATGAAATACATAATGGCAACTGCTAACCCCAAAACAACTTAGATCCTAACCCCCCGCCTAATGGGTTTTCCCGCCTAACGGTTTTCTAATACTAACCTTTTGAATACTAATAAAAGGATCGTCCAGAAGACGACTCAGACCTAGTACCTCATGGTCACCTCAACTGCGAGTGTACCATCTAGCCACGACCATCGTCAAGCTCATATCCTCAGAAAAATTATTCTGAGTCCCCGGACAGGAATCGAACCTGAAACCGTCTGATTGCCGGCAATATATTAATAAGTATTACTGATGTATATAACGATTGCCGCGGCAAACGCAGTACATATATCAATCGAACCAGTACAACATTGCATCACTGTAACCTTCGCTCTCTATCCGAGTCTCGGTAGCTCAATGGTTAGAGCGTCTCACTGGCAATCAGAAGGTTACAGGTTCGATTCCTGTCATGGACTCAGAATCATTTTTCTGAGGATGAGCTTAACGATCGTTCATGTATCGATTGTATAGTAATGTTTACTCCACGTTTCAGATACTGAATCTCGAAATACAATTTTTCTTCAAGGTCTGAAAAGTACAGTAGCTCAAAACGTTTCTTTAATTTTGTAAGCCAAATAATTACAGTGTTCTCTTTATTTAGTCATGTTTAAAAAATGGCGTCTATTTGTTTAAAGAATTTGTCCTTTTATACACGTCTTAATACCTAGAAGAAAAAACAAAAGAGCATTGTGTGAGAAGCGCATATAATCCAGCGCGGTATCAACGTCATGCACAATCTGACAAATCCCCCACCCGCCGTTTCAGTAGTTATGAAATCACTGAATATTTCCAGGGTTCAAGGGTAAACTTTTTTCAGTTGTCGACCAATGAAAATGGAGAATGAAAATATGCTTCTTTAGCGGCGAGCGAAATGGTGAAGTGGAAAACGGGCTTCAGAGAGTGGGCAAAGACAAAAGTGGATGATGTAATTAAAGATTTGGGATCTCGGATGGAATAGACACAATAATATACCAATCAAACATCACCATCCCCCCGGGAAATTGACTCTAAGCCGTGTCCGGGGGAGTAAGGAATTTGACGTTGAGGCCTTTTGCTGGGTGGGAAATTTGACGAGAGGGTGGGTATTTGAACCGGAAGTCTAGAATTCGCGCGTTTTCGGGAAGAATCCCTGCTCCGCGGTCTACTAAAGCTTTGTCGCGGCCACCATTTCTTTACAATGGCGACGGAATCAGTTGAACGATTGTAATAATGTTATATTAAGGGAAAGGTTCCGCTTTATTGGCTTATCAAAAATGGAATAGTGGAATTTCTGTACTTCCAGTTTTATAATTTAGCCATGGGGTTGGGCATTTGCCCGTATCAAAATTTATTGCTACAGTAAGGCATTTGAACACTTTTTCGACCAAGGGGATGGGAATTTGAAAGACCAAATTTTCAAAAGTTCAAATTTCCGGGGTCTGCCCGCGGGGATGGTGATATTTCGAATTGATCGGTATATAATATAGATAATACAGTTATCCTCGCATATTCTTGTCTCTTGGCGGCTTAGCTCAATGAAATTCTATCAGATTGAACTGTATTATAGCAATAACTTTTTAAAGATTCAAGCGCATTTACCTCCGTTGGTACTCTGTCTTTATTCCTTCTGCTGTCTCCGTCTTTATACCGCCGAGGGATGCCCCACTGCTGTCTCCAAGCTCCGCACTTGTGAATCTACGATGTTTCTGACGAATAGAGTCAATTGTCTCCTTGGGAAACTGGTCCGCGTTTGCCTCGAGATACTTTAAAACATATTCATCAGCGTCGGTTATGACAAACCTGTGTTTGAAAATGTGAATTCGCGCTCCTATGTAAAAGTCCGCCGGCGTGTAGAAGTCTGGGTTGTCTGTGGGCGAGCCGGGCTTCTGAACTCGTGTTCGCTGTAGGAACTTCCCGCATAACATCCCAGCGTTCCTGACTGGAGGCTCGTAGATCGTCATCATATCGTCGGACAGCCTATAGCATATGATGAACTTGCGATTTTTGTCCTCTGCGCGAACTGATTCCTAGAATTGAAGAGGTTGAAAAGATGTTCAAATGTTCTTTGTTGTTGCATTGTAATCAAACAAAAGGAGTCAAAGAAACATGTTCAGTCACATATTTTTGATTCTCAAACACAGGACTAACATTTAGACCTGTAGAGTTCATGTTATTTTGACCATTATCATAAAAATAACACAAATTGCCAATTTATGATTATCATGAAAATAAGGATGGAGGACATGTTGCTCTTTAATATACTCAAAAGGTCGAAATGTGGAGAGAGGACTGTGACCAACCTCAAGCCAGGGTGTTTTACTGATACTTAGAACAACATTGAGCTGGAGGCGGGGGAAGCAGTGAGAGGAGGGGGGATAACGTACGAAACATAAAAATATTACAAATCCAAATTGTTAACTTGATCATGTTGTCTCAACAGGTTTTGTCCAAGATTGTAGTTTGGCTAATTACTGTATAGTTGAAACTCCCAGCAATTCTCATCGTCGCAAACCAGTGCCTTAGGCCACGGATGTTAACATCACGTAGAAAGTCTGGGGTAGTTGCTAGAACTCACCATAATCGCGGAGTAACGTAGGACTTTGTTGTCATTCTCCAGCATTCGAATGAAATCTTTCTTTGGAGGTTGAGGTATTAAAGATAAACAAGATTGCAAGGAATCTTCTAATGATCCAAAGCCGTTGTATGGTGGTATCACCTAAAACAGTGATTAAGTAAGAAGTCGATTAAGACATTAACCCATTTCATTTCAAAATTTTGAAATCACCAACTTTCTAGAACGTTAGTTCCTTTATTTTCAGGAGCAACTTTAAGCCATCGTCAAAAATTATTAACACGGAAAAACTATTTTCCATTTTTAAGGAACTCTGAGAAACGCGACATATACTTTAATATAATTAATAATAGTTCATAACTAAGATGGTTAAAGCGAATATATATACAAATGTCTTTCACGTGAGCAGCGCGTGCTTGCAGTATACACATTAAGGGCCGAAGTGTCTTCAGTTAGCTTGTTTGCAGACTTGTGGGCGCTATCTCTGATAAGAGTATTTATTGCACATGTAACGTTCTAGATACGAACCTATGAATAGTTTATGTTTCTCATCGAATTTCGCACTAACTCAAAACTGTTCTGGTCCCCCCTCCCTTGCCGGCGCCACTGATCTCACAACGTAGCATTAACACATCACAACGTAATGTAACGTCTCACAAAGTACCTGTAGTGTAACACATCATAACGTAGTGTAACACAACGTAGCGTAATGTCTCACAACGTAGTGTAACACATCACAACGTAGTGTAACACATCACAACGTAGCGTAATGTCTCACATGACGTAGTGTAACACATCACAACGTAGCGTAATGTCTCACAACGTAGTGTAACACATCACAACGTAGTGTAATGTCTCACAACGTAGCGTAATGTCTCACAACGTAGTGTAACACATCACAACGTAGCGTAATGTCTCACAACGTAGCGTAATGTCTCACAACGTAGCGTAATGTCTCACAACGTAGCGTAATGTCTCACAACGTAGCGTAATGTCTCACAACGTAGTGTAACACATCACAACGTAGCGTAATGTCTCACATGACGTAGCGTAATCGGTCTCACAATTAACGTAGCGAAATGTCTCACAACGTAGCGTAATGTCTCACAACGTAGCGTTCTGTCTCACAACGTAGTGTAACACATCACGACGTAGCGTACAATCTTAAAACGTAGTGTGACACATGAGAACGTAGCGTAACATATTACAACGTAGCGTAACATCTTGCAACGTAGCGTAACATCTTGCAACGTAGCGTAAGATCTTACACCGTAGTGTAACGTCTTACAACGTAGCGTAACATCTTACAACGTAGCGTAACATCTTGCAACGTAGCGTAACATCTGACAACGTAGTGTAACATATTATAACGTAATATGTAATATATACAACGACGTAATAATGTATACTACAACCCAACATAACGCTTCTCTTACCTGCTTTGGTGGTTCACCCTTGCTTTCATTGACATTAACTGATGTGAAGTCTGTGACATTAAACTTCTCTGCATAGTATTCCTTTGTGAACTGATCACAGTCATACAAGAGAAACCTCCTTCCTAACATTGTCACTGTTCGTCCCACCATGAGATCGTAGGGACGGAACCAGTCCTTGATCTCATGTTCGGATAATTCCAAGACAGCTCTGGGGAATGAAGCTAAAGCAAAACCAAAATGGAATTTGTTTTCTTATTAAATGTTCTGCTACTGTTATTTTAAATGAAGGATTTAACATTGTATAATAATTATATGAAAAATCTGACTGCCCCAACCAGGGGAATCGAACTCGAGGTGTTGAGACACGGTCAGGACAGCCAGAAATTTTCATATTTAAACATTGCCATTATTCTCAAATCTCTACAGGAAGACATCTCATCTTCACAAGGTAGACTGAAGCCTCTCAAACGACTTCCTCAAGTAGTTATGTGGAGCTACTCAGAGCTGTTGTATAGAGGAGGCTTTACAACATTATTTAAATGAAGCTAGACAATTTAACATGTACTGTATGTTGGCATTTCGTGGAATGATAAAACCCTTCTACAGTATATGGAGAAGTGGAGAACATATTATGAACAGACTAAAATAGAGACAGTGACACCTTTGGTTTTCGGCAAAAAGACATAAAAAAAAGAAGAGTTGAAGCAGATCTTATTTCAGTTGCCTGATGATTGCCTTGTGCATGGAACTCTGAGTGACAAACATCTTTTTAAAGAAATATTTGTAATATGGGAGCTGGCATGTAGTGCGTAGAAACGATACATGGACAATAATTGAGCTCAAATCCTCAGAAAACGTTGAATCTGCAAACTGATTGCTGGAAGTTTACAATGATGCAGCTGGTTCGATTGATATATATATACTGCCTAAATGCCCAGCCAACACATTTAGCTTATTGTTAAAGGGATGTACAACCTAGCACTGCACTTATACAGTGTATATCAGATTTAAAAGTAATTATATTATATATATTATAATAATATATTGTCTTACATTCAGTCGAATTCCTGTCCTTAGGAAGTCTTTGGCGTTGGATAAGCACTGGAAATGGGTCATGGCCATCATTTGGGCTGTGTACCTCTCTGACCTCAACTGTATCATCAACAAGATAATAATGAAGGATCTAAATTTCAAACAAAACAAAAGATGAGAAAATATAATTAGCAATAAAATCATTTACTGCAAACACTTGAGAAAATTTATCACAGCAGACATGAACCTCTCCGATAAAATATTAATATTCTGATTTTCAAACTTGAGTGTCACTTCATAGACTTTTTAAAAATAGCAAAAATATACAACATCTTATTGAAGCAAAATGATAGACTAATTATGGTGATACTTACAGAGGGTCTCATCTCACCAAACATGCTGTCCCTGTCATCCCAGACACAGTAAAACCGCAGCACCTTTCTATCCAAGACCAAGAACTGTCTCAGCTTATCAAAATCAGATGGTGTGCTGTAGCTACGCGGAGGTTGCTTGCGTGATTCATTGTAAGGATCTTTTGCACAATTCCCTGGTTGGTTAAGCTCAATACCCTCACTAGCCATGAATTCCTGGTTGCCAAATGAAACAAGTGTTAGTCAAGCAATAACAGAAATAATTTTGATGTGCAATAGAGAAGTATGTGCATGCAGTGCATGGCTGATCCAGGATTTTGAAGTGCAGGTGTACAGGATGAGATGAAACTCATTATTTTGCTGCAGGATCCATCTCTGGTAAATTTAGTGCACAAGAGAGCCTATTTTTCCAGTGGATCCAGATCCACTCCAGGATCATGCACCCCCAGAAAATTTTGATTTTTTGAATCTCTAGAATCACATATTTTTAGCAATTTCTGAGAGGAATTTTCTGAAAATTTTTCAACAAGTGATATATTTAGACAAATTCTTAAATTCAATCTGACAGTGTTGCACAAATATATACGGCTCTACATCAATTTTCTCAGCAGATACTGCTTCTTGATACTAGGAGTGATCAAAGCTGGAAATAGTCAATCAGATCTCATTAAACTGCATGCAGCCTGAACATCCTGCAGTGAGCTGACATGGTCATTGACATTAAAGACGTCTTGTAATGATCATAGTCATAAGGTTTTTAATTAAGATAACAAAAATCCCCCCAAATTATTCTAAATCGCTTGGGGGTGGTGGTTTGAGGGGTGTATTGGGTGTCAGGGGTCCACACAGTGGCAAAGCTGGCCTTAGCAACTCAGGTCATGCTATGCTAATTTGTAAACATCTGCATATTTTGAAAACAATACATTTCTAAAGATCTGAATATGTAAATCGTTTCATAATTTGCATAGCATGACCAGTTGCTATGGCCAACTTCGCTACTGGGTCCACATAATACTTTGGGTTAGGTTTTAGTGCATGTTTGGGATTAAAGTTTGTGACTTAGTTTTAGGGTTAACACAACCAGAAACAACCACTGAATTAGGGGAGCACTTCTGCTGGAAATTAAGCTATTCTGCCTGGTTTCCAAGCCATCTTGTCAAGTTGTAGCAACATGTTTGCAATGACGTCATCATTTTTATCCCCCCACTTCCCAAGGTCTGGCAATGCCACTGGGTATGGGACCAGAAAAAGCTGAAAAAAGGGCTACTTTGTTGTGTACCATACACATAATATTATATCATTGATGTTGGGTTTAGAAGTAGCAATAGTATTAATGTCTATAATTTCAGGGTTTAGGACCAGAGAACAGGCCAGTTTTGGCCTTCTTGCGACTACAACATAGCGTGTGTCCATTGTCTGTCTGGCACACACAAAGATGATGCCGAAAAAATGATAAGAGGAGGAAAGGAACAATTGAAAAAGGAAGGACTATAATTTCTATTCATAATTCATGGCAAACCTTTGTCCACTCGTCACAATTGTAAATATGGAATACTTTGCCATAGAATGTAACATTGATAGCTAAATTAAGATCTTTCCAGTGCCAACAATTTCCAAGATCATCCTTTGGCAATTGTTGTCTTTTGATAAGTTTTCCTTGAGGTATTCCACTATAACAGACAAAAAAGAATATTAATTTGATGTCATGTATTTGCAACATAATTATTATTAATTATATACATGTATACACAATTGTTCAGAACATGTTGGCCTCTAGTCTTTATTCCATTTGGCCAAAATATCATAAAAGCATTTTCTTCCAATGGATACCGATATCGGAAATTCCAATCGCATGACCAGACATTATGGGGGGGGGGGGGGTGTGTTGGGGGAGATGGAAAATGTCACATGGATCGAATTCCATGAGGGATGGGATGTCAGTTGGGAATTCCAGGGGAGGCCATTCACATGCATGTTAAAGGTGGTTGTACGTATTCCTTTGCTAGTATGACCAAGATATTTTATGTGTGGAATATGTAGGCAATAGAGTTTTTGTGTTTGTCAATGAATGTGATGTCATCACTAGACGAAAGAAGTCTTTCTTTCGTCTAGTGATGACATCACATTGACAAACACAAAAACTCTATAATTGTCATATTTTTGGACATTACACTACATTTGAGTGTCCTGCAAACCTAATTAATTAGCGGTACTTCCTACTTTAAATTACTTCAAAGATTATAGGAATTTTCATTTTTCTGGGGCACCACGTTACCAGACTTTCCACCCGGAAAGTGGAAAGTGGGGCTGCGACGCAGGCTACAGGTGACGTCAATCGTGCAATAATCTTTTGTCATATTGCACCATTGATGTCACAAAGTAGGGCAATGAGTTGATATGACGATTTCACAGTTGGCTGTTGGCCAATCAGCGATCACGAATTATTTTAAATAAATAATAATAAAAAATATATATTTATCATAAATCAATTATATATATCTAGACGATCACATATACCTGTTTTCAACAACTGGTTCAATCACTGCAATAGAATCATCCTCTAGATAATAATAAATCTTTACTGGACGAACTCTGAAATGCTCCGAGGCAGATTCGTGTACAGTCTGTTTGAAATATCCTAAAAACAGCAGCACTTTCTTATCGAAACCAACGTGAGCCGGGATGAAATCCTCTGGCGGAGCCTGTACCTGCTGTCCGTAAGTTAACGACGGTTTCAAGTTGGCCAATTCATCGAGTTCTTCTCGAGTAAGCTCGTTCACAGGCAATGCTTCTCCTCCAATGCCCGACTTCGGAGTGACTGGCAATGCGTAGCCGTTCTTCCAGCCCAAACTTTGAGAGCGGTGAAATCTTGTTTTCTAGAACAGAGTCAAAACATCCCATTATTTATATGAATTTTTAAACCGACTTGCACATTAAAATCTCAATCCCTCATTCGCGCGAGATGCTTATCGCTATGCTTAATTATCTGGTTACTTACCGTTGGATCTGAAAAGTTATTCCCGGGAAGAAAAGGTAGAGCCATTTCCAACCAAGATCGTTTGCGGAGTACCCAAAATGTGAAAGGTGACCCTTGACACCGAAGTTGTTTCAGCACCTTGTTGCTATGCAACAGTTGCTAGGGGGAACACTGACCTGGAGGGAACTTAGTGAAAGATTCCTCCAACTTCCCGCTTATCCCTACCTTTCAAGATTTAAAAATCTTGATAAATTAATATAATAAATCAAGAGAGAGTTTGTGTGATCCTATGTAAAAAAATAAGCCAGCTAGGCATATTGACTAAATAGCAATGCGGAACTTTCAAGTGAAAGCAAGGAATGAACACTTTGAGAAATAAAAGTTTGTTGGGACATTGCACACGAGGCGACAAATCGCGGGGACATTTCCCTTGTTCCCGAAACATGTTGCATGTATTCAAAATGATTTGAATTCGTGCGACATGTCGCGGTGACAAAAGTATGTCCCGATGACTTGTCCCATCGTATGAACAGCTCGTGCAACTAGTCCCCGGGACAAAATTAAAATAAACCAATCACATAACGTTATTTTATTTTCTTTTTCTTTTCTGACATGTCGGACAAAGTTTTGCCTAGTACACACGACTGGATTTGTCCCCTGCAACATGTCCCCGGGATTTGTCGCCTTTTGTTTTAAGAGCACTAGTCGTGTGCAACATTCAATTTGTACAATAGAAAAGTCATTCGCTTAATCGAAATCCACCTTAAGGTTGGTGTACTGCCGAAATAACGTGTAAGTTGTCTAACGTTTCGAGAGAGAGAAACGTGACGAAGGGCCTTCGCTCGAAACGATCTGGCGAAGGGCCAGAGTTAGACAACTTACACGCTATTTCGGCAGTACACCAACCTTTTTAGATGAATGAACACTTTGACTTGACTGAGCACACATTATAACAAATATAATTACATCTCATTGATAATAGGGACCGTAACATTTTACAACGCAACAGTTAATTGCGTTGTTTTAGAGTTAGCAGCACTCTACTTTAGTTTTTTAGTAAATTGTTTGCTACTCAAGCTTTAACGCAAACTCAGAATCGAACCCGCAAGTCCAGGGCCGCATTAACCAATGGGCCCCAGGGGCCCGAAATTTTTAGGGGCCCAAAAAATAATCAACAGTCGTATTAAAGTCATTCAGTAAATTCAAACAAATATTTACCATTCAACATCGTACAATCAGCGCACGCGATTTCTATAATCACCTCACGTATTTATACTAAAATTCTATATTGATTTTTCGGTAAATTACGTAACTGAACTGAACAGACGCGAGCATGAGAATAGTCACTGTTTTCAAAATGTTCAAAATCACGGTTTTCGTAACGCATGTTTTATATTAAAGTTAGAATAGAAAATAGCCTAAAATGGCCTCCTGGCCGTCTAAAAATTCAAAATTTTCTCTTTATTTTCTCTGAATACTCAAAAGTATTCCTTTTGTCCTTGACGGGAAAATGCGCCGTCTTTTGTTTTTAATTATTGCAAGCGACGAGCGTCGACCTTACAGTCCTTCTTTTTAAATTTAGCGTTAATAAATGTTTTCCTGTGGATGGTTACAAATTAATATATTAAAGTCTAATTTGGACAAAATTTATATGTTAAATATAATAAAATGTGCCATTGAAAACATGTTTTAAAACTTTTAAGATTTTGCTTAAAAGTGTTGTCAGAATAGACGAAATGCCATTTCGGATACATCAATTTCAAAAAATTTCAAAGGGAGGACACCCCTCCTACAGCCCAGGGCCTCACCAGAGGTTAATGCGGCCCTGCGCAAGTCGCAACCTTCAACCGCAACTCGTCTGGTGCTCGGAAACATTTTTCTGAGTTTGCGTCAACTAAGCTTGACTAGCAAACTATATTGAAACAACAGGTACTAACTACTAAGGATTTATGGTGAAAGGAAAATTTCGAGTGTTGGCCTCTAAGTTGCATTTTTCGCAACTGGTCCCGGTTTGGTCTTAAAATGTATATATTCCAACACTCGGAATTTTCCTTCACCATAAATCCTTAGTACCTGTAGTTTAATCGAGTGAAATGCCAAATATTACTTGTAATATATTGAAACAAGACGCCTGCTCAGGCGTTCACTCCGCTAGACTTTCTCAAAGCCCGTTTTTTATTCGCTCGCCCGCTTTTTTGTTCGCCCGTCTTTAATAACAAAACTCGAAACAAACCGGTGTAAACAAACCCAAACCACTAAACTCGTTTTAACCGAATCACGTCTCGGAACAAACCCATCTCGAAACAATCAAGAGGCGGACTTGGGGCAAGTCTATCACTCCGCCTGCAGGCAACGAAATATACACTGCTCAAGACTATAAAGTCCCTAAATGTCTATTGATGTCACTTGATGTACACAATTCACAAGGAAATTGTGCACAAAAACCACTGATCTCAAAAATAGGACTGGATTGAGCTTTCTATTGTATCTGACGAGCTTATTTTGAAGCCTGTATATTTGCATAATGCAAATTAACGAGAGATCATCAAAAGCTCCGAGTTTGCAAGCAAATCGAAATGCGACGCTCGCAAAATAGGTTTAGTGTCTGGCCAATATATTTTCTTTGTTGACATTAAATGCATAAAATCTTAAACCTAATTTGACGTCTCATATTAGGCTTCTCTTACTGGATAATTAGAGCAAACGGCGGCCATATTGGAGTGACCTCATTACGAATACAGTGGTGAATCGGAGAGGAAAGGCAGAATTCTGACATTTAATAACTGTCCAGCGAGTATGTTTCCTTTGCTAAAGTTAAATAGCAAATGTCAGAATCCTCCCCAACATGTCTGTGATGCCACAGTACTCCTTAGGTGGTCACTCCAATATGGCCGCTGTTGGCTTCATTTTTGTAACAACAGAAGCTCGATCCAGTCCTATTTTTGAGATCAGTGACAAAAACAGACGCGGCCATTTTAAACCTCCGCGCTACCCTACGGGCAGTCGGAGTAATATTCCAATTTGTAAGTCAATGCATTTATATATTCTGATAAAGATATACAGACATATCGTATGTCGCACGTACGAACTAGTACACAAAGTAACTGCTAAGTAAACAATGTCAATCATGCTAATTAAGTTTGTACGCTTTTATGAATAGGATTTTGGCAGGCGTTACTTTCGCCTTCCCATTTTCCGCCGCGCCCTCAATTCCGCCCGCTCCCCCCAAACGTAACGCCTGCCACGCAGGCTACATCCAATACGAATCTTGAACGATGTTTTAAAAAATGTTTTAACTTTTAATGTTCATTGGTGTTCAGAAAACAAAATGCATGCTTATCTTAAAATGTGTATCTCACGTTTTGGCCTTTAAAATATTTATAATCATTGGCACTTTCTAATAAAGAGAGCTATTATGCAGTTTTAAGAAGTGCATTATTGATATTGACATTGATAATTGATATATAATTTTTACTTAGTTATAATTATAGTACATATTTTATATTAGGATTATGATTGCTGTAATTTCTGTATACATATTGTATATTAGGATTATTTTAATAGTTTCTTTTATTTTAATAATCTCTATTGCGGCAATGCGTCCGCATGATAGATAGCTAGCGGCAAGACCTGAACATTAGCTGAGTGTAGCTATTAAGCCTGGTTTCCATATGGTCGCTACGCTGTCTTTACGGTCGGGGAAGTGAAGCAGTGAAACATGTAAAAAGAAGTGAAACACACTTGTGTTTCTTTTGTCATAACAAAAGAAACACGCTTCACTGCTTCACTTCTGCGACCGTAAAGACAGCGCAGCGACCATATGGAAACCAGGCTTAAGTGTTAAAGTGTATTAAAGTGCCCCTGACATCAAAATTTTTATTGTCTTATTTGGAAGAACTTTTAAAATGATAAAGTAACTTCTTTTGAAGATTTTCGTTTCTTCACTTTCTTTTTGAGATATATCAGTTTGTTTGATATGCAAATGTCCGGAATTTACGTCATACATGCATAATGACTTATTGGAGAAATGTGTATATCACTTCATTCTCGAACGAAATCCTTTAAAATCGAGAGGTTTGGTGTTGTGGGAGAAACGCACACACGTGTTATTCACACTTTAGTGTTTTTATTTCATGAACGCAAAGATATATAACATTCTCTGATAACTCATTATGCATGTGTGACGTAAATTCCGTACATTTGCATATCAAACAAACTGATCTGATATCTAAAAAAGAAAGCGAAGAAACGAGAATCTTCAAAAGAAGTTACTTTATCATTTTAAAAGTTCTTCCAAATAAGACAATAAAAATTTTTAATGTCAGGGGCACTTTAAGCTCATTGAATTGCATTAGAAGGAAACAATTCTGAATAGAAAGAGACGCAACAAAATAATAGCGAGATGGAGGGGTTTGGGGAAGAATCATCCCTTCAAACTAACAAAGTTAAGAGTTGGCATGAGCCATGAGGCGTGTTTGGTATTTACGCCGCCTGTTCAATATTTCGTCTTGTTTGATGTTATCCAAGGTAAAACTCTCTAGTTCATCCATATTTATCATTTAACTAACAGTGTAATCACGTAGACCAATCGTTGTAACTTATATTACGCTACTTCGTTTAAGTTTAACTATATATATACTGTTTCATAGAGATATAAAAATCGTTTCGAGCCTGATGGCACGTCTAAAACATCAGTATGATCGAAAAATGTTTGAACTTCCGTTCGTAATGTTTGAATTTTTGATAATTGGTTCGATAATATATCCGTAAGATAAATAACCTAAATTTGTTTTATAAATACTTCTGATATGATACTGTTGTCAATCTTTGCCGCAATCTCGTTCCCAGATCCTTCGCTCTGGAGACGAGATTGTCTTTGCTAAAATAACAAAACTAAGCTAGTCAGTCTTTAACTCTGGTGAATTGCTGTAATTGTCAAACAAAACTCAAAAACGCCTGTCTCTAACATATATATACTCCTTTTCTATTAATTCGAAGTTGTTATTTTCCAGAAGCACTACCCAGGATTGCTTACTCCAATATGTTCACTTAGACCGCCATCTTGCATTGTTCGTTTGAGCCACCATCTTGGAGTTCTATATATCTATTATGTTAACAAAACCTCGAACATGCGCAGAACGGACAATACGTCACTTTGAAGCAATTTAGAAAGTGTCAAAGATTATAAATAAATAAAAAGCTGAAGCAGGAGACTTATTTGTAGGCCTAAATAATAAAATCGGAACAATTTGCGAGCGTTCGTCAATTCCTTGCTGAATGCTAAAAACGAATGCCTTAAAAAGTTTTCCAAAATTACATAACGCTTGACTTTCTCCTACTTTCCAGGACCGTGCCATCTTGAGCTCCACCTTTTATCTCTCGGGCCATACTTCGCGTAATCCGTGCATACGGCCTGTTGGATGACCGCCCATGGCCCTTCCTCTGCACAACATGTTTGCCATTGCTGGCGACGTAATTGTAGACTTTGGTCGACTCTTCAGAGGGAAGCTTCTCGAGGATTTCGTTTTTCTCGGTCAGTTCTTTGTTGCTCTAAGAAAGGCAAGTACAGTGGAACCTCATTATGGGATTTGTTTGTCAAGAAATTTGAGACAAACAATAAATTGAATTTGGACAGCTTTGTTGTAATCAGTGCCGCCGAGAGAAATTTTGGGCCCCTGGTCAAAACATATTTGTGTGCCCCCCGGCGCGGTTATGTTTGAAAAATCATCATCTTTGTCCTATTTGATCAAGCAGACTTCACAAATATTAATTGTGCTATAAGTCTACAACAACAAACTCCGCACCGTGGCGGACAAATAAATCCCCACTTGCAGATCTATCGACTGTATAGTGTTGCAACTTACATCAACTTTTTTGAAGACTGATTTCGATTAGGTTTCTTACTTGAAGACATTTGGGTGAATTGGATTTAAATTGGCAAATAGCAATAATTTGGAATTTAAAAAGTCAAAATTCAGACTAAGGATCTGAAGGAGCACAAACATGTATGCAATCATTTAACATTGTCAAGCAGCATGTTAGCGATAAATCGACCAAGGGCCCCGTGGCATTGATAAAGCCATGATAGCAGTGATAAAGGGCCCCCATGAGTCCATGACAGTGATAAGGCCATTAGATAATCAATGAAATGTAATGATTAATGCTAAAACTTCAGTTGTTAATTATTACAGAACCGAATTTATCGTTCATAGTTACGATAATGTACAATATACTCTTTTGTTTCGTTAAAAGTGGGCCCCTGGTCAACGACCAGGCTGACCCCCCTCTCGTCAGGCCTGGTTGTAATTTACCCGGCCGGGCAAAACACCTCATAATGAAAATTTGGATCGAGCGCCTCTGAAATATCTAAGAAAGTTTTTAAGGTTACATAATGTCAAGCAAAATACTCAAATACATGATTAAATACACCATACCATACAACTGATACAAGGCATGTACATCGTGTAGTGCGACATGTTTGTGGGGCCACATCACACGGACAAGTTAAACCACATATTTGTGTGTATCACCACCACTGAAAATTTTCTTGCAGGGAAAAAAATTATATAGTATGTAGTATATATACTATCTAAACAGTAGTTATTTAGGCTTTCTGATCCGTACATTGATTTACAGCAACAGTGTGTTATATTAAAATCAATATCAGAGTGCTACAAGCTTATACAATACTGGAATGCAGCAATAGTGTTGAAAGTTTGAAACAATATTACATATATGATATTCAACAACATTTGCAATTGTATGACGGTATATGTATACATTCAGAATTCAAATTGCACAAATTTTATGTTCTCAAAAACAATATCTCACTTGTTCGCTGCGCTTACTCGTGAGATATTGTTCATTATATTACGTGTGCGGTCTGTATAGTAGTTTATTTCATGACTGAGTCGGTTTTCTTTGATGTACCGCGGGCTGTACAAAGCATACAGCCCTATGAATACTAATTAGATAAGAAATGAAGAAAAAACTAGGAAAATCTTTGTCCAAGGTGGAAAAAATATACAAAACTTCGTTGGAAAACCTCAATCACGAAATAAGTCAGATAAATCCCTCGAACGTCAGGATGTGTGCTATATATATAGCCCTCGTTCTTGGGATTTATCTCTTACATAATATCGGTAGCTCTATCATTTGAGTCCATAAAGCTCCTCACATGAGTACTTACTCGCGTCCTTCTTAAAATCATCCAACAGACCAGCATAAAGCTGAAAGCCAGCTATTAATTGTAGGAAAAGAAAGGCGATTAATATCAAGAATAGCAGAAGATAATTATGTTTCTTCTTCGTGAAGCAGATAACTGAAGGTGGGTCGAAGGAGTACATCTACCTGGAAGAGCAGCCACGAAGCAACGTTCATCAATTCAGTTTTAGCGAACAGCTCTGTTCCAAATTTAATGCATATCAATAATTCCACAGTCGTTATTGCGCTAGTAACACAGAAAAAGTAACTTTAGTCACGTGATCAAGTACGTCAGATCTCCTAATAAAATAATATAAAATGAAACATATTTCGAAAAATAAAGACATCCTGAGAACTCAAGATACGAGTCAATAACAAGACGAGATTATTGAAAAAGGGATATTTCGATTTCATCAGACTAAGATATATATACTGATACATAAGGTGTGATGACATCATCCACAAAGAAGAAAAAGGAAACCTATTTATATTACAGATGTTAATTAATTACTTGTCATTGTGACTATAACGTGTGACATTGTAATGAGGTGAAACAAAGACAGCCAGACAGGTGAAACAAAGACAGGAAAAATATGAAGAAACTGAGTGACAAGTGTAATAATGAAATTAAGTGAAAAGTGTCAATTCTTTGCTAGCCTTAAAGTGCACCTGACATCAACATTTTTTATTGCCTTATTTGGAAGAACTTTTAAAATGATAAAGTAACTTCTTTTGAAGATTTTCGTTTATTCGCTTTCTTTTTGAGATATATCAGTTTGTTTGATATGCAAATGTCTGGAATTTCGTCACACATGCATAATGAGTTATTAGAGAACGTTATATATCTTTGCGTTCATCAAATAAAAACACTAAAGTGTGAATAACACGTGTGCGTGTTTCTCCCACAACACCAAACTTCTCGATTTTAAAGGATTTCGTTCGAGAATGAAAGAGATATACACATTTCTCCAATAAGTCATTATGCATGTGTGACGAAATTCCAGACATTTGCATATCAAACAAACTGATATATCTCAAAAAGAAAGCGAAGAAACGAAAATCTTCAAAAGAAGTTACTTTATCATTTTAAAAGTTCTTCCAAATAAGACAATAAAAATTTTTGATGTCAGGTGCACTTTAAGAGCAGAGTTCAAGTCAGGTTTATTCAAGTCAGGTTTATTAAACTTAATGTGTAAAGCTTCTATAATTAAGAGTTTATTGGTATTACTGGAATTATTAGAGTAAAGGATTTTATAGTTGTTAAAGATGAGATTTTTCATGGAAGAGGATAAGTTAAAAGAAAAAGTAGCGTCATTGAGTCTGTCATATAGGTTGTGTAACTCGACAAGGAATTGTGCGTGTTATAAAAATCTATTTTGTAACATTCTATAACCTGATGCTTTTACATGTTTGACAGGACGTTGTTATAAATATACGTTGAAAATGTCAGTCGATACAATATTCCTTCTTGAGTTACAGAATTTTGAAATATATGATCAGTAAGATCGAGGATTATTTTCAAGATAATTGTGGGTGAATTGTGCGTTTTATGATACAAGCATTAAACTTGGCAAGTAGATAGAGTTACTAGTGCTGATGACTTTCTGATATAGGGCCAATGCAGATTTCTTCCTGGTTGCCACAAAATCGATTTTCGATTTTCCAAGCTCATTTTGAGTTACAGAAGGCTAAACCCACTAAAAACAAGAATTTTGTAGCATTTTGCGGCATTTTCCACATTTTTGAGCGTTAATAACTCAAAATAGGCTTAGAAAATCGTCCTACCCGCTTGTCCTTCATATAGTTTTTCGCGAACTTTCTAATTATATGGGTGATATTCGCTAAAAGTGAACTTTGAATTTTCACTTTTTTATAATATATATACTTTGATAGGTAAATTGGAAGAAAAACTCGATTTTGTGGCAACCAGGAAGAAATCTGCATTGGCCCTATATCAGAAAGTCATCAGCACTAGTAACTTTATCTACTTGCCAAGTTTCATGCTTGTATCGCAAAACGAACGATTAAGGCAAAATTTCGGGCTTAACCGCCGGGCTAAGATACATATATGTATCTAAATTGACTCAAGTATAATAAAAAACTTGTTATTTACCGTTTTGGGAGGTCCGTGTAGAAGAATATTTGCCCGAGGTTTCAGAAACTGGCTATGGGTCGTTTATGAGATCGAAGGCAAATATTGTTCTATGCGGACCTACCAATTCGGTAAATAACATATTTATTTTTTTATTATACTTGAGTTACTTTTATAGTTCGGTAAAACTACATTATTTGGATAAGGTAAGGAAAATAAAGTGAACAAAATACTATAGTTTTTGAATGATAAAGTTATTTACAGCTTAATTGAATCAAATTATGTGTTAGTTTTCCATTTTCCAGTTAATAATAAAGTAATTAATCACAAAAAAATTTTAGGATTGCGTGACCGTGGTCAGAATCCGATATCGCAAAAAAAAACACGCCCGCTCAGGCAGCCAATCAAATTCCAGGAATGCCTACCCGGCTTACAATTAATAAAAAAATAATGTTGATTACTTTCAAAACTTCACATTTCATATAATATTCTGAAATCCACTTTAAATTATCCACAAAAAATTACGTTTGTGAAAACCACTTATTTGAGAATGAGGTCTGTATGGGAAAGTATATGTGTCTGCAAAAAAAACCCGAAGGCAAATACTTTTCAAGAAATTTATTAATATGGCTTTTGGCCCATTTTCTACTTCGTTTATGTGTTGGGCAAGTGCAGTTTGTAATAGCGTAGAGTCTGGCTGCTATTAATAGCTCAAAAAGCGGACAAACAAACCAAATTTGACTCACAAATGATTGCAAATGAGCTATTTCTTTTGTTATGGCCGCAAGAATTATGGGTAAAAGCGGACAAACATCGGTACTGACGTCATCTCGACGGAGCGCTATTGACCCAGGGTTCGAATTACGGTGTGTAATGTGCAATTTGCACATCGTTTTGGCCAAAATAGTAAAAGTTGCACATCACTTTTCAAAACGATGTGCAGAAAAAAGTCTCAGTATTGAACACAAACAAATATTTCTGACAAACTATAAGTTAAGTTAACAGTCCTATTTGGCAAAAGTGGGAAAATTGTGTGTATTTCCTGCAGCCACGCAAAAATTGCTATTAAAATATAAAGAAAAGCCATCAACGATTGTAGTCGACGCAATTGTTTGCGCGTCTGCTCTAAAGTGCTCTGGGAACGAATCACTTTCCCGCACAATTTCCAAGAGCTGCCCCCACAAAATAGCGGCCGAAATTTGATCTCTGTCGCGCATTTTAGTGATTTTATAAACTTTCCAATCACCTAAACCAACAGGGGCAACGGTAACCGAAAGTATCGCACACCTAGCCTAGAATTGCACACCTAGCCTAGAATTGCACACCATTATTTTGCTTATATTGAGGGGGATGCACATCGTTTTTACTCGACTAATTCGAACCCTGAGTTGACCACTATAATGTCGGCATGGGTGGACGGACCAAAATCTTGATTGCATCCAAATCCGTGACGATTCGGGAAACAAGGGTATGGCCCTCGCCCTCTTGCCATCGTCCTCCCCGCGCCCTCTGCCCGCGCGCCCTCTGCCCGCGCGCCCTCTGCCCGCGCGCCCTCTGCCCGCGCGCCCTCTGCCCGCGCGCCCTCTGCCCGCGCGTCCTCCCGCGCGCCCTCTGCCCGCGCGTCCTCCCGCGCGTCCTCCCAGCACAGACCTACAAACGTGTTCAAGAATATATAAGATACTGTAGAGTACTCACATGAACACCCAACACTGAGCCCCCAATCTCTTGCTTCTGTTGTCGGTGGTATAGATATAGTACTGTCTAAGAGGCACGAAAAACACAGGGGAAATATTTGAAAAAGACTCAAAATTAAAATTAAAATATTATGGTAAATCACGAGCGTCGAATCTTAGAGAACCAACCGGGGACCAGTTGAAAAAATGCAACTTCAAGGCCTTGCGGCTGGGAATTGAGCCCATGACCCTGGATCTCTAGACCAGCGGTCTAACCGACTGAGCTACGATTTGTATTTATACACGTTTATATCAACGTTTTATGAGTAGCCCAACTGCATTGCATACAGGCAGTTGCATACGTCCTCCCCAGATAACCTACAATAAACATACGTTATTGAAAGATTTAATTGAATATTCTTATGACGTGAACATTGGAAAAAATAGGTACACAATGCGTACATGCGTCTACGTTTGGGATGAGGTGTAATTATCGTTTTATGGATTTTAAAGAACATTGGCAACAACTACATTTAGATCAAAGTACGTAACTTAAATAGCCGGAATATAATAGTTTGAGGCTCGACTACACACAGATGTAGTTTCATCAGGTTTACCCCTGACGTCACAAACTTCCCAGTTAATTAGGCAAAGTATTACAAAATTAGTTCTGTTGTTTTGTACAAGAGTAGTTTTATTTCCTTGGATTACCTTCGTAAGCCTGTTTGTTAATCAGAAAGTTAAAAATTTGAAACTATTATTTTTGTTGCCAATGTCCTTTAACATTATTTTAGATTAACTCAAATTCAAAAGTATATCAGTTGAATTTTTAATGTAAATCAGTCTTTAGTAGATTTATAGTAGTTATTGTATATTTTTCATATTTTTAAATGCGATACGCATTTCAAATTATATTATTAAAAGCTATTCAATGTGGAAATACTTTTGAATAATAAAAAATTATTGAAAAGACGACGTACTACCTTATGGTTGGCGCTGATATGATGCTTATCAACAGTATACGATATAAATTCAATGGATGAGGATTTGGTATGTGGAAAATATGCTTCAGAAAAAATGTGTTCAATTCGACAATCTGCAAAACATAGAAGTAATAATACCTGTGAATTAGAGTATTTTGAATAAACAAGTTTCTTTCTCACATATCCAAACCTCAGTACCAGGCAAGGCCTAGATTTTTAACCAACTTTAACTATTATTTATTTGTGTTTTAGGTCAGTCTGTTGTTCCACACATCGAGTGTCTTGCTGTCGCTTCAGCAGGACTTACCACCAAAATGTTTTGTTTATTGCTTCTCCATAAAACTGATCTGTTTCTATTCTTCAACACCGTTGTTCCAGCGTACTTGGTTGATCAAGTTTGTCTTATTGGAATCAACTCTTAAAGTAAGGGCCGACAATGTCGTTTAACACACTTCTTATATTTCACTCCATTCTGGAAATATTAAAATTTGAAAGATATGCGTCAAGGTTTTTACGTCATTGGTTATCTCATATGCATATCTTTCAAATTTGAATATCTCCAAAACGGAGTGAGAAAAAGAAGTGTGAATTGTCCCTTACTTTAAGAGTTCATTCTAATAAGAGAAACTTAATTTTCATTTCATATATTACACTTTAAAAGTCAGGCGCTGTATAATGCAGCTATTATCCCGTCTTGCTTATTATGAGCCAGAAACTTCTTCTGTTGCATTGGTTGGTGATAAAGGCTTCTAAGCAATACAGACTTTGCAGAATTGTATAGGGCCTGTTCATTGCTGTATTTGTACCTGAATTCAACGCCGTCGTCGCTGTCCTTCCAGTTTCTGTTTAAGAACTTGCCATCCTGCAGTGGAGGAAGCCCTTCTTGAGCATCTTGCACAGCATGCCTACATGTATGTAGCAGCTGTTGATGTACCAGGTTTGAGAGGAAGAGTACAGTAGTCTGCTCAGACAAAAGCGTTTAGGAAAAGTATTCTGGTTTTTAATGGCATTTTGAAGTTGCGCAGTCTAAATTTTTGTTTAGAAAATTTGGCCTCGGCCAAATTTACTCGCCTGTTGAATTCTGAGTCGCCTGTTTGAAGTACGTCGAATTTGATGGAGTCGCTTAGATAATAGCAGATTTTGACGTTTTCAACGTCTTTGTCGTTGTGACTGTCACCACGGTGTTTGGATAGAGTATGCAACACTTTTTCGAGAAAACCTTTTAACAGAAAACGTGTTTTCAACCCACTTCTCTCTGTTTGGATATCAGATGAAACACTTTGATAGATTACGTAATATTGTATTGTCATTAGCTCATCTTACCTGCCAAATTACCCCCAAAATATAAACAGCAAAAAACCTCTTGTATGTTGAATTAGAGTCAGTCCAGTTGACACGAGTCCAACTGAAGAAAAACACAATGAGATTAAGAGTTAGAAAAATCCATTGGTGGCTGACATTGAATCCTTGGTGTCCATTAGACAATCAACTTATCAACATAATACCTCGCTGGAGTGAATTGCAAAATGGCCCTTCTTAGTTTTCCAGTGGTTGATTGAATGTCCCTGGGAAAAGTTGAAAGGAAAAGTTCTGACATTAATGGTGATGGTTAGAAAGCAGATTTGAACCCTGCAGCTTCATTCCTATAGGAATGAAGATGGTGAGTTGAATTAAGAATAAGAATTCCTATAGGAATAGAGATGGTGAGTTGAATTAGATAATTGGAATAAGGTGATGGAGGTGAGAACAGAAGTGGGCATTAAAGATGAGAGTGATGACAGTAGTGGCTGGGGTCAGATCGATATAGAAGAGATGTGGCAGATGTAAAGGAAGGATGCATTGCAGAATGAGTGTTATACGTTTAGAATATAAAAATATAAAGATCTCTATAACGTGATTGAAAACCAAGTGACATAATAAAAACATGAGAGAAGTGTAGGGAGATGCGCAAGCTGCCAACTAAGGTGCTTTCCCAACTTCTTGAGTGTTTTTATTAGTTCAAAATGGTTTTGATCATATTATAGAGACACGGGCAAACGTATTCTATTATCTTTATTCTTTATAAAATAATTAAGAAACAATTGCTTATACTTTGAATAATTACTATATACAACAGTTGTCTTTTGATCACGTGATTTAATGCAATGCCCATTAGTTACTGATGTCATTCTAGTCTCCATAGCCTGATCGAGACTGGCAACTGGCAAGGTAGCTCAATGGTAGAGCAATCAGAAGGTTACAGGTTTGTCATGCAGAAACATTTTCTGCGGATATGAGCTTGATGATCATCCATGTATCGTCTGTCTACTCCAAGCGATCTCCCATATTCACTACAAGCTCTCCCACATTCACTATAGCAGTGTATATATTAACACATCCAAGCATCATGGGTATAGTCAAAGTAGGCTGCATGTGGGTGGAGTAAAACCAAGATTGAAGATAAAGACTGAGGGGGGTGCAAGAAAAACTGTAATTAGATTTACGAAAGATATATTAGAGACAGTGATGAAAAATTGAAAATTGTTCTGTTTACTAACTTGATGCTCTCCCAATGGTACGTCCTCATTTCCAACTTCTTACAGATGTAGAGACCAAAGTAAATTCCGAGTCCATTACAGATTAAAATATCCAAAATTATTGCATCCCACCAACATTCCTTGAAGTTTGGAAGGAGATGGGCAAAGAACACCTACAAATGAACAATGTCTTTGTATAAGGATCTTTCCAAAGGCTAATTGTTTTGAAATAATTTACACACAAACTAATTACTCAGGCTATACCTACTTGTGAGGTCTCACGACCATCGATGGGGAAATCCCGCAGGGGGGTTAGGATGAAACTCTAGGAGGTGTTAGGGTTATGATTGCAAATATATATGCCACACTGCCAGTCCAAAACTTAAGCCCAAGTTAACACCTATAGCATGTCTTGTTTTGAGTTCTAAATTCTGGCCTGAACCTGTTTTCTCCTCGTTGACTGTGGGCTCAGATATGATGACTCCAGTGCCGCATGCTCGGAATATTGGGGTCACATATAAATTTCTTACTATAACTGTACATATTATGATCTTAACAATATTTGAATGTCAGCGATTTTCTCACCTTAAAAACATCACTTGTGCTCTAGAAGATATTATTTTAGTCGTTTCATATAACTGAAACGCTTGTTCATGTTTTTGTCGAACTTGATAATGCTAATGCACTGTTGTATGAACTTCCAAAAGATCAAATTAGAGAGTTACAGCGTGTCCTTAACGCAGCCGCACGCTTCTTAACCGGAAATCATTATTCAGGGGTTCCAAACATGAGAAAAAATAGGTACGTAATGCATACATGTGACTACCGCTATTAAGGATAGAACATGTAGACTCAAGAAGGGTTGGCCATATATCAAGGACTAAGCCATTAAATGTTGGTTGAATTTGGACAAAAAACTATGTAAGATCTTCAAGGATGATTTTCCATCAAGTGCACTAACCTCTGTAATCTCCCATGTGATACTGGCAGCCCAACACAAGCCAGCATGTCTAATCAACAGTGACTTCCCAGCCCAGCCAAGAAAGTGAGACAAAATAAATAAATCCATGCTGTCTCTAAGTTTACTCATGGTCAGCCGACAGTCTACTGCATAGAGCTAAAAACGAGAAAACAATTTCCACTTGGTAGACACATCTCAGAGTATTTAGCGACTGAATTCTTGTTTTCATCACAAGAAATCAAATTATGCTTGTAGGAAAATTGTTACCTTGGTATCAGGCCCTGCATTTTTTAGATCATTGTCGATAAATACAAGGATATCTTTAATTTGATTATAGTTTAAGAACAGCAGAAATGATAGCCACAACAGATAGATCACACTGACACCTATAAATGTAGAGTCATTCACATTAAACTTTTAATTAAGAAAATTACCAATTTAAATACACATGTCAACAGTAAAGCTGGGTTTTCACGAGTGACGCAAGCACAGGAGCTATGCGTCAAGTGAAAACGAACCGCATGTTGTGTTATCTGGCATTGCAGTCGTCAATCTTTCTGCCATCTTGTATTTGCATGACAGTGCGCAAAGAACAAGTATTTTGATTGGCTATATGTAATTCTCAAAACTCCATTGTGCTTACGTTGTGTTCGGTTTTTACGATCACAATGCAGGCCCAAGCATAAGTGCAAGCACAAGGAAACGGAAACTTTTTCATCCTTGTGCTTGTGTCAGTGTTTGCACTTGCATCGAACCTGTTTTCACTGTGAAATAAGGACTCTTGTGCTTGCACTTATGCTTGCGTCGTGCTTATAAACCCAAAATGGGTTTTTGGTGATTCGGATAGAGCATAAAAAGTTAGTTAATAAGTTCTGGATTAGTTTTTGCGTTAAACTTTTAGTTTTGGAGATATAACGGCTCAAACATGCAAATTGTGCCATTTTTTTGAAAAAAGTAGCGCCACTGCAAAAATGCCCAAACGATGTGTCTTTACGCGATGTTACCTTGTCTACTCAAATTGTAATATATTTTTATAAGTATTGAAACATAACACGTTCCTCAGATCCAGTCTCCCGGTATGCGCTACTTTTTTTCACAAATTGTGACTTTGAGCCCTTATATCTCCGAAACTAAAAGTTTAACGCAAAAACTAATCTAGAACTTATAAGCTAACTTTTTATGCTCTATCCGAATCACCAAAAACCCATTTTGGGTTTATAAGCACTTTAACTTTGCAAAAATATCTATAACAAGACATCTTATCAGGTAGAAGAGATTGATAGTTATAGTATATGGAGGTTTAATGGCAAAGCACACAAACTTACCAAAAACTATTCTCCACACAAGAGGATGAGGTCTCGTAAATGGACCTACAAAAATGTGGACAGATTGAGAAATCTTCCGCAGTATAGTAAGACTGAAATATACATTAAAACTGATATAAAATCTTAGTTAACTTTCTGGCGGCTACTCAGACCAAAACAATGAATCAAAGTTGACGTACCATTTGGAGCAATCAGCATGCACACAAACAAAAACACCACAGAAATTGCAATGACTCCTTTGAAAATGTTTTTCCCAACGTCCACATTGGGGTCACTAGTATAATAAGCATGTAAAAATAATTTAGAAAATATGTTTTCAGAAACTAAGAGGTTTGCTACTTAAATAGTAAGTAAGGAAGTAAGCAAAGGACTTTTGAGCATCACAGAGTGAAACATTTAAACATTACAAGGCATGTTCACATAAGACCAAGTTATCTTGTGGGGCAAGGATATCTCGGGTGGCAGGAACAAAGTTAGCTCTGTTTCACTGCATGACAAAATCTTATCTCTGGGGCCCTGGGCAAAGGATATCTTGCGTGTCCAGGACAAAATTGTATCTGTCTCACATGACAAAACAAAGATGGCATCACACATGCATATAGTCACATGTCAACGATCTTGGGTGCCCAAGATATCTCGGGTGGAAGTGTTCACATGGAAACCAATATAGACCTCTTTCATAATGGCAGCCAGCCAGTCTAAATATTCTTTTATATGTATGCAAATTAGCCTTTCTGGCCTCGTTACAAAGCAAAGATTCTTTGGAATTACAAACACAGGAACAAGGTCAGAAAGGCTAATTTAAATGAATATAAAAGAATATTTAATTTGGGTGCCATTATGAAAGAGGTCTATATCTCGCCTCCAGGGTTACTCTACCATGGAGATGCCCCCAAGATATCTCGGTCTCATGTGAATGACCACGTGTTTGAACAAAGAAACACAGGGACATCTCAGGGACACAAGATATCCCTGCAGGGCCTTAGAGTTAGACTTGGCAGTACATCAACCCTATAGAGTATTTCACTTGTATTTTGTAGCAAGTCTACCAAAGTACAAGTACATAATACCATGAAATTCTTAAAACAAATCCATGGTGAATTTTCTGACTGTTCAGCATGTCTGTACCAAAGATTTTTAGATAGGATTTGAAAGATCGACACATTTCATCATTCAGAGCAACCCATGTGGCAATTATTAATTCTTCTTACCTGTCCACATGTATTAGTCACTATAAAGCATATTAAATTTCAGTACTAATTTTGAAATGTGGAACTCGCTCCAGCTAAACTTCAGTAACAAGCCTTCCCCAATATTTGACAATGAATCGATTATAACCCGATTTTTTTCTCTGTTTACTCGTGTTAAACGTGAGAACATGCTAAACTGCAGCCGCAGGGTACGGTTTAGCGTTATTAAATAAATTGTTACCATGAAATGCTATTTCGTTCCATGCAAGTAAACCACTGACCTCTATTATAGAACGAAAATGACTATGACGGAAAAACACAAAGATTTTCTTTAAACTTACTGAGTGAAAGCAAAGTAAATAAGATACAACACCAAGCAACCCAAAGCCGTTAGGCTTCGCGGCTTGTAGAAATACTCTAAGGTGACATCCAACACGATCTGTTCGCTCAGATCATGGTTTCCATCGTCAGTTGAAAGGGTGGAAGACGAAGAGAAGGTTCGTTTCCTCAGAGTCGTTTCATTTGTATCAACTTTGGCCATAATCTTCACAAAACGTGGTATAATTACAAAACAACAAATGTGCACGACACTGCTGCCTGTGTGTAGGCAATGGGCGCCTACAAGGCCCGAATATGCCTGACTTGGAAATATAAAACACCTGTGGCTTCTTTTTCCCGAATCTTCACAATCCATATACTACCCTGCAATCCCAGCCAAAACATTACTCGCACAGCCTTGGAAGCGATTTGACTCGGAAAAAAGAAGCCACAGAGTTGCCTGCGACACGGGCGATTTTTGCTGCGATTTGATTGCGATTTTAGCTGCGATTTTTATCGCGCTCGCACTGCGATTGCAAATCGCGCGTGTGAACATGCAGCCGGCGATTTCGCTGCGATTTGTTATTTTGAAATCGCAGCAAATCGCCGTGGTTTCGAGTTTGCTCGAATTTCGCTGCGATCTTATGTTGAAAAGCACCAAAATCCGCTAGATCAGACACCCTCACACACACAGAGGCTGATTTCGCGTGCAAACATGGTGGTGGCAGAATCTGGCAAAGGCACTCTCAAGAATAAGAAAGGGAACGAGAAAAAATAAATTTTTTTTCAAACTCGCTGTTTGAAATCGCAGTGCGAGCGCGATAAAAATCGCAGCTAAAATCGCAATCAAATTGCAGCAAAAATCGCCCGTGTGAACGGGCCTTAACGTTACACATTTTTAGAAAATCAAGAAATTAGAAATAGTAAATTATAATTTGGCATCACTATTTCGATATAATGATGTTAGTTTTCACGAAGTGTCGTAATGTGCAAAGTTTCAAGTGATTTCGTTGAATAATCTCAAAGATATACTTGATTTTCTAAAAAGTGTGTTAAGCTCGATTTACGACATAGGTTGTGCAAATGATTGAATATCACAAAAGTCAAAATATCTCAAGAACGACATGAGATATATTCCTAATAATTTCAGGAGCTCATTTTTAGCAATATTTTTTCAAACCGTCAGACACGCGAATTAATTTTAATCGCGACAATGTTCAAAATTGCAAATATCAGTACCATAGGAGCCACATATAGGAAATCATGAAGGCCAGAATTACAGAATTACTCAAAGAAATGTTTAAATGGGCCAATGCAATTTTAATTATTTCCCATGTATGCAATCAATGCATCAGATGATGTTTTTTATTAGTCAGTTTTTAACATGGTTAATATATCTGCACGTCCCAATTCATGTGTAAAGGTAGTGATTTTCCTTCACCTGAAATAATTATAGCAATCACTTCCAACGAATGTAAATGACAAATATTGTTTCCAGTTTTACTATTGTACATCTGTGCCGCATGTACGCATTGCGTACCCATTTTTATGAAAACGTTTTACGTCCAGAGCGTTTTCGGTGAAAACGGAGACTTTCGAAAACGACGTCTGGATAGTACATACGTGCGGACGGGGCCCGCGTTTGTTAGCCGGACGTCTCTGATTCTAAGGTGAAACTACGGACGCGTCTTCTTTCTGTAGCCTCCGAAAGCATTAATTAAAATGATAGCATCGCATTCACTGCGTCATTGAAGACAGCTGTGCTTCGACTCGGAGAACACTATAGTCACTTCGGCCGAACAACACTTTGAAACTTTACTCCAGTTTCAGCAAACGACGACGGACTCTGGTGATTAAAAGAACAGTAACGAAAACGGCGAAAACTAGTAGTTAATATCATTATTATAAACTTTAGTTTAGTACATTACAGATATTAAGAAACCCTAAAATTTATATGATCTTAAAAATATAAATGATAAATAGTAAACTTGTACTACAATACTATGATGAGAATGAGATGATGCGTACTGGAAATGAGGATCTTTTACAAAAATACAAGATACAAACAAGATACAAGAGATTACTATATTTATATATACTATATAAAGCCGAGCTGTATTACTAGCCGAGTCATAATATATATAAGCGAGTTAAATATCGACTGTGCGTGGCCATGAGACCATTATTATACGGTATAACATGAAGCTGCAGCCGCATGCAGTGTTGAAGATTTAGATAACTATGAGCGGCCAATCTTTATCTGATATATAAACTCAAGCCGAAGTATATCAGATACAGATCGGACACGAATATTTTATATGCCTTATCAAATGAATACACATAAATGTTCATATCTAGACTATCTACTATCTAGAAGAAGCTGTTTTAGCTGAGAAAATCGAAGGAAAAGTTTATGTAAATCAGGACGGTCTTTATCCAATTTAAAGCCGCCACTGATCTGCCTTTTTTTATTAATTTATTAATAACCATGAATTATTAATGATTTGATAACTTTTGTTCACACAAATTGTTAATCGATTTATACGTCGAAAAATTAAGTTTTTTAAACAAGAAATTATAGTCCCAGCCTATGTTATATAGCTCAATATGCTTTGAAATGAGCTGGATTTTATCCCACTCTCCTCCGCAGAGGTATCTTGCGCTTTTATATATGCTATAGGTGGGCTATTCGCTTTTATTGGGCTCACATGGGTGTTTGGGGGACACTGCTCGAACTGTACGAAAAAGCGCAAGAAGCCTCGGCGAAGGAGAGCGATTTTATCCCGAACTCATTGTGACCAGTTCCGGAGATTATTACGAACATGGCATATACTTTACAGTAGAACAAATTACGGCTGCAGGTACAGCCATATATAACCACAGCAGTTGCTCTTAATTAGATAAGTTTATTATCTTACAGATTTTGTGCTTGAATGTATGTATATTCAGGACAGACAAAGACCTTAAATATAAGTAATACAAAGTATAAAGATCAAAGATCAGAATGGCAAATTTGACTCCGTCACAAATATCACAAACCAAGTTCAACCTGTTCAACCATGGTTCAACTGATACAGGGTCGTCTCTTGAATTAATTACTAAGTCAGTAAGGTGGTTATCACATTATCGTCCAACCTCGTATCCGATCGTCTGAGTTGTTTCAAAACGTGCGCACGATCGGGATGATTATATAAATATGCATATAATATATACACTAGAAAATAGATATAAAAGTGAGAATATATACAGTATATACAGTTTTGACTATGCTAGACATGTATAGTGTATATACACTATAGACAGACTAGAATTAAATTAGTATGTACATTGTTATAGCGGTGTATACTGTATATATATAGTATATACATTATACGTCACTATAGATTGTAGATAAGAGTGAGATTATACACTGCATACAGTTATGTATATTGTGCATATTTTATGCGCACTTATCGATTATCACTTACCGATCGTTAGCGCACTTTTTGAAACGACTCGAACGATCGCATTGATTATATTATGAGAACAAGCCTTTAAACCTATCAACCTATCAACCTCTTAACTTATTGTTTAGGACGCGAATTGAATTATAGCCATTATAGACTCCGACAAACATCGACAGTAACGTCATCTGTGCCCAAACGCTATTAAAAAAACACAGCTGTCTTTTAAATGGACATGCTTTTTCGACAAAGTCATAGAAACGCGAAAGAATATAAACGCGAAACAAACTTCCGCCAGTACAATTTGTTGCAAATTAGTGGTTCTTCATGAAACGCAAGTTTGGTCAAACTTTGGCGACTAAAATTGCTTTTTCTAATTTATAGTAATAAAAACACAAACAGTGCAGGGACTTCAGATTTCAATCGTCTAGCATTGCTATGACAACACAGATGTTGACGGTGGTCTCGTTCGCGAAACATAATACCCGGCACCAATGGACGAGGTACAATAACTTATGGTGACTTTTGTTTCACAATTAAATGAAGCTTATACGTTAAAACTATTGTATCTTATTTTTAATTTCATTGAAGCGAACGGAAGGCGAAGAGTCTCCAAGTCGTCGCGTCGAAAATTTGGACGATGCCGAAGGTATATTAAAATTTAAAAGTGTAAACAAGGCGATGCAAAGACGCAATCAAATAAATCACAGTCGTTCGGATGTAATTATAAAGTAGACCTGCTATTTGTCCAAACCGTCTCAATGTTGATATTTTAAATATGTGATTACTATAGAAGACGCCGGAGTTGTGGAAGAAATGAAGCAAAGTCCTCCGCCAAGTAGACAAAAAGGCAGAGATTCGAGCTATGAGCAAAAGCATCCCAAAACATTCGAGGAGAAACAGCGTCAACAGCTCTTGGCAAATTGTTATCGATTGAAGAAAAAAATGACCGAAGCAAAAAACAGTATTCACCCACCACCATTGTAAGGACAGCCAGTACTTAGAAAACTCATAAACTACCCAGGGGTGACCAGCAGCCAACTTCTCCTAATATCGTTAACCAAGTATAGAGAATAAAGAAAATGATCACCATAGAATTGATATATTTTTAAAACAACTTCTCCCAACAAGTACTTTTTGAAGTAACAACTTAAAACAACTTAAATAACAAAAACATATAGAAATATACTCCAAGCTCCCACAATCACTACATCAGTGTAATATTGCAATACACCTGACTACCACAACTTATTTATTTCTCTGGCTCGGCCAACACTGAAAACGTTGCAGCTAGGAAGACAGAGTTGCCTGTGGAGGAGGCTAAGTACATATATCACTCGAACCAGTACATCATTGTAACCTTTGCTCTCCATCTGAGTCTCAGTAGCTCAATGGTTAGAGTGTCTCACCAGTAATCAGTAGGTTATAATAAATATTGAGGATTCAAGCTTGACGATCATCCATGCATCGTCCTCCAACAATATTATATAGACATAGAAATGTTTGGAGACCAATAAAGACAATTTCCATGCTGATACTTAAGCTTATTTCAGCCCCAGGGTTAGCCTGCAAGCCAGCTCTCTGCAGGTTGGGGGAGGGTGGGACGCGCCTTGCGGCCAGGGTCAACATATAAATTCTCCTTACTGGTCTCCAAACATTTCTTATAGTACTAGTTTGGGGAAGTTGTTTTAAAAACAAGTCAGTTTATATCTTTGGGGATAATTTATTTTCAATACAATCTATGCTTAACCACTGATATTATGAAAAGTTAGGTGACAATGCTGTTAGCCTGTTAGGTCACTGTACTACAATCAAAACCTCTTGCTTTTCTCTCCTACAGAAAGCCTTTCACACCATACCTCTTCAATAGCCTGGAACCATATTATAACCAATACCTGGTGAATTACACTGTCAATGAACTTCAGGTAAGTAAGACTACTTCACAGACCAATGTTTTATTACTTTTCTCAATAAGGAAAATATTTTGGTGTTTTCGGGGGCCGGTGGGCCACGCCACCCCTGTGCATGATGGTGTTATTACGGTACTATAATTATTATTATTTTAAGTAAAATAATTGATGGGTACACCATGTTTTTTTATTATGTATGAAAAAATATAAACATCATTATCATCATCATCATTATTATCATCATCATCATCATCATCATCATCATCATCATCATCATCAACCATATTCAAATAACTCAGGTTTACAAGAGCATATGGCATCAGACAGTTAACAAACATGTATTTTTACTAGGAGGAAGAACAAGATGAAAGACCCAAGACTGATTATGGACAGCGATCAACTTCACTAGGAATAGTAGGTAAGATAAGACGTTAAAATTTAATAATAATATTTATTAACCACATACAGTAAACAATGAAGACACAAAGGAATGTTCAAAGGAAAGTAAATCTTCATCTTTTGAGTGAGAGGAGTTTTACATGTCTTGATCTACAGTAATTACAGTACAATACAATCGCAAATCTCAAACTCACTATTAAATAATTATTTTGTAAAGATAAAACTAAGGAAATCAACTATGAGACAGAGGTTTGAATCATGTCAAATTACAACACCATGAAGTCTATTCAAGAAATATCTATTCATTTTAATCTGCATTTTCAGAGCCACACATATCTTGGAAAATGGACAAGTAAGCAAACATTAAAAGGACACATTTAAAGATTTGTAATTGGAAGAAGCTACAGTACCGGTAAGTATTATGGTTAGGTGCTAATGATTATTGTTTTATTTCAGTGTTCCTGGCCCTTTTTGTGTTTCAAGATTATCTGGAAATATGTCGTCACCAAAAAAATGGTAAGTCTAAAGAATAATTCTGGTACAATAAAGTGGGGGCTGCAGATGTCACTGAGCTAAATCAACTGACATACCATTCATTATAATAATGATCTCATCTATATATAACTTTGTAGGGCAGCTCATGCCCCAGGGAAAGATCTTGGAAGCACAAGACTGCCGGAATTCCCAAAACCATCATATCCCAAGATAAACGTGCCAGAATATCAACCTTCTAATATGGATTACTCCAAACTACTAAAATTCAGGTAAAACATTTTCAATAAAACTAGAAAAACCTTTTTCACTAAAACTAGTGAACCTTTTTCAGATGGGAATTCTTGCAGACAGCAATTATCTAGACTATGTAAAGTACTAAAAGCTTTCTACATTTTCTTTTCTAGAATTGAAATGGATCAGGAAATTGAGAAATTAAACAAAAGGAAAATTAAACTTGATTATGACAGGACGCTGAAGGATTGGGAACGTATGAATCTGACTGAACTAAAAGAGCTACCTCCCTACTCAAGATATCATGTCAGCAAGGCTATCAAGACCTATTTTGGAACTTCTAAAGGTGCTACAAGAGCAATAAATTCGCTTAGCAAACAGCTAGATGTTGAGGAGGTGTAAGTCAGAGTAACTACAGTAGGTGTGAGAATGAGGAAGTGAAATTGTCCAAATTCATTGCTTAGTTTATTAGCATTACCTGTAAAAGCATTTCATGAACCCAGGCATAAAAAAATGTAAAAACAATTCTTACTTATATGTAATTTTTTCAACTTTGAGCTATAATGTAACACAAATAGATTGTACATTGAGACATACAGTGATAAGAGTGGTGATCAGGTTCTAGAAAGACACTGTATCCAACATGGTTCCTAAACATTGCACTATATTCGATGTCATTAGCAAATCTACAGATTCTTCCAAATGTCTCTTTGGATCCTAGCAATGATAAGGAAATGAAATAATTTACTGGTAATTATTAATAATTATTATACCACTGTTACTGGTATATACCACTGGTAACCACCAAATTAAAATTAAATGTTAATGGTGGTTCAAACATAAAAAGTACATGAAATTTTTCTCGCTTTGATCTTTCTTTTAAGATTATTATTATTGATTTTAAATTATAAAGCCATCTTTTAGTTGAGTTTAGTCGTAAACATATGGATAGCATTACTAACTGCCGTATACAGTACAACCACCTGTGTTTACTAACAACTTTTTGCCTGGCAACAGGGGTGGTCATAAAACTCAGGTTCTACTGTATTACTATTTTTAATCTACTGTATCATACCTGTTTTCCAACATTTTTAATAGCAAGTTGTTCAGGAGTCATTTTATCCTCATCCTCTAAGGCCTATATGTGAAGTGCAGAGTTAAACAGACCTAATTCAATGTCAATCGTTTTAATTGTGATCGACAACAAATTAGGTAAAAAATAAATAAAATCAACAACATAGAAACAACTATAGGACTGATATTATTACCTTATTGTAGTTTTTAACAAGTTGTAGCATTTCCTATAAGTGAAGACCATTACTGAATGTGAGTTAGGTAAGCAATTTATGCTGGGTAGAACTACATTCTAGCTTCATGTGGTAGACAAGTTGGACATCCATAACTAATTTTAAGCTGTGTGTTAATTCCCAATCCCAGCCCTGCCAAGAGGGGGGGGGGGGGGGGGGGGGGGGTTAGCCGGAGCAACTGTCTCAGGGCCTGGGCTAAATAAGGGGCCTGAAATGATAACCATCAGGGAATTTAGGGGCCTGTGAAAGACCATAACACCACCTTTCACTGGACCTACTTGGCTCTCGGTAGCCCTGCCCAACCCTGTTCTATTATTAGCTATGCTAGCTATTGTATTGAATACCACAACCAAACCTTGACTGTGTTTTCATTCACTGAGCAGTGGTCATTAAAATCTTGTAATGCTAAGCCATCCATCCAAGATTTCTTATGTAGGTTGAGCAACATCTAAAGAAGTGCAATGGAAAAAACAGTTGAGAATGAAGAACCGACCATTTTTTTATGGTTTGTTTCATTTTAAGTTAACTAAAGCAAGGTTGCAAACCTTTTGTTCCAATTCATTTTTCCTGTAGTTAATAGATATTGAGTAGTAATGTCGATTTAGTCCATGAATAAGAGCCTGGAAAAAAGAGGTTATATTTCAATACTCATTCACAATTGCTTTGGAATATTCATTTACTACAAGCACTTACTGTATATCAGGAGGAATCAAAGAATAAATATTATATTGATTATTATTATATAGTAAAAAAGCCCAAATTTGTCAGGAATATTATAATATAAAATTGTGTGCAGTATGTTTAACAAAATTATGGGCGCACATCATGTAGACCATGTTGTGTTACCTGTATAGATGGTTTTTGTAAGTGTCCCAGGTTGGAAGTGGTCTGTCTTGGCTCCTGACCCAACACCATCATGTTAGGGTTGATAAGACGAAAGGCATCAATGACAACCTTATGAGAAACAAATATTGTACTGTACACAAATATCAACATAAAACAAAATCAATATGAAATGCATATTACTCATGCATTGATTAAATTAATAATATTATGAACACTGTTTATTCTACCTTTCCTTTGACACTCTGTATGGGGTCAACTACAACAGCAACAGCTCTATCGGATAGTGCTTCAAAACTCTATTGCACAAAAATAAAGTAATTTTTGTAAATCATGTTCAGATACAGTTCAGATATTTTTCTCAAAATACAGTAACAAACCTGTTGCGTATTGATGTCTACACCAGATAGCCAGCAACCAAACCCAGGATGAGAATGGTACCAACCAACAACCATTTCAGGTCGTCCAGTTTGCCTCAACATGTCCAACATTTTAGCTTGAAATACAGGATCGACGGCTTCCACACTAACACCCTGTAAATAGGAATCGATTACTCAATCAACCAACCCAATAGTCAACCAACCCAATAGTCAACCAACCAATCACAATACTTACTGTACCGCTTTGAGGCATGGCAAAAACATCAATAACACGGACTGTATAATCATCAACAAATTCACCAAGCATCAAACCCATGACTTCCATTGGGACACCAGCTCTTCCTTACAATTAAAAAAAGGAAGCTTTAATGTGTGAATACTTTCCAGTGTTTTAAGAAGCTCAAAGTTTGCAAGGGCAAAGCCAACATTATAATCATTATTTGTTTTCTGCAGGAAAACAGTGATTGTTAGAAACTACCTTATACTTTAAAATAAACAAATAATTTCCCAACACAACTACTAGGTGATAAATCAGACCTCTGGCTTAAAGTTATGTTCAAAAACTTTTTAAGCCAGAGTAGCATCCAACTGCAACTATGTCTGACTTTAAAATAAAGTTTCTGTGGAATGACAGAAAACTAGTTGTTCGAAGGTTAGTACGAACGTTAGTATGAGGGTTAATCTTAGGGTGGGTATAAAGGTTTGAAAAATAAACCTAAAATCAAACCCTTATACTAGACATTACCCTACAGAGTGCAATATAACGGTCGGCCACCGGCCATATTCCGCACAAAACGCTGATATGGCCATCCACTGATTACTCTGTGCACACGGACATTTTGGCCGACCATTTGGCCGTAGTAGATTCGCATTGAGTCCTCCTTTTCTAGCGCACTCTGTTTAGAGTCATCAAGTGCAAAATATCGCTTATTTGCTTGTTTTTAAACTTCGAAGCTAATCTAAACTTCGAAGCTAACTGGAGAGTACCTCATTCGACAAAGACAAATTTTAGCAAATAATCTCATTCGGCCAAAAAAAAAACCGAAGTTGTTAAATTAAAATTTAAAAAAATTTTCTCCATTGAATTCAAAAATAATTGGTGTCCGATCATGTCCGACCAAAACCTGGATTTGTCTGACATTATATCAGACCAAGTTTTTGGAATTATATTGCAGTCTCTGTTGCCCTAATATTACTGCTCAAACTCCATACTACCCTCAAACAACTAGTGTTCAATCTTTCTATGGAAACCTTATTTTAAAGTATACTTTCTGCCAACCACTGGAGAAAAACACCTGTTATAATTTTATTTTTTTTGCTATTATCAACCATTAGATAGCAAGTATTGTAGCCAACCAGATTGCAGCATTTGCAAGTATATGTAAATGACTAACTACTTTTAGTATTGCTTTGCCACCTGAATTCCATTCCTGGTGAAAGCTCTGGGAATGAGATTGGCCACAACCACTCTCAACATGCATGGGCTCCCTCTTTGGCAAACCAAACTTGGAGAACAGACTGGTACAGTACCGCCAGACTGACATCTTTGTCAAATGCGCACGGAAGAATCCCCCCAAAATATGTGCACTTAGCGCTCGTTATTGCCCGTATATGTGCCTGCGATGACCATCTATTAGTGGTAGTATTGGGGGCTCAGAATCATCAAACAATACACGGAAATTGATGTACTTATTTCACCGTCGGCACATGCGTAAACATTTTGCTTGTGTGTGTGTAAAACCACCCTATGTAAAACATTTTGCTCAGAATTCGCTTGTGCATGCTGCACACACTTCAAATTTTGCACACGCTGTGTGTCAACAATTTTGCACGTGCAGAATTTCAAGTGCGTGCGGAAGATCTTCCACACACACTACAAAGTTTCCAGACTGGCAGTACAGTACTCCTTTTGTAAGGTCATGCAGAGCACTTGGAGTTATATACAGTAACTTAATGGCCTCCAGGTTGGAAAACGTGCATTTAGTCGCGGCTACGGTACTGATACAAATTGATTGCTCACAGTGGGAATCGGATAATAACACTCGCAGCCGATGGCAACTACTCTTGCAACTCGTTCACGGCTCCGCTCGCAGCTGTTCTCGGCTCTACTCGCAGCTCCAAACTAGCTTCGCTCGCTGTTACGCGTAGGCGAAAATAGACACGTTTTCCAACCTGGAATGGCCTCACAACACAAACCAAGTTGAATTCTCACCATGTTTCAGCATCTTCCATTGTTTATTAGGACACATAAAATAAAAACAAATAAACGACAAGACTGTCAGTCGTTATTGACTTAAATAGAAAATCTTAAGTATTTGAACAAATATTATACCTTTAACAGCGCTAAAGACGATATATAAACTTGTTCTGCTGTATCAACAATTGGGGCATCAGTTGGTGGAGTCTTCATGGTGCGAAAACAAAAAATTAGAGTTTAAAATTTATTTGGCACCAAATAAAACACACAAGGTTTAACAGATAATTTTCACAAATTCAAACAAAGAAGTAAAGAACACTTCCGATTTTCAAAACAATTTATTAAAAAGCATCATAGTTTACCTGTCCTACACCTGGCAGGCCTCCTGCACCCAGTCGAAGAATTCTATCCATATTTTAAGACGAAAATGTGTAAATCTATCAGGCAGTGTCGATTTTTTTCAAGATGGAGGATTTCGTAGGTACTTTTTATTTCTTATTACAACGAACAGTGAATAGTTATAATTTACCGCGGGCTCAACACTTTTGTTATGACGTCACAATATACCGAATTTATAATTTTTTGATAATTCCCGCAATGACGTCACATAGACTGGGATTCTTATCATTTATAGATCTGGAGCGAGGGGAATTCGACGAAATATTACCCTGAGGGATCATATACATGATATATTATACCGAAACAATCTTGAATGCTGTCTTGAAATGTCTTGTTGTTCATTAGTATGGTTTGCCATCAGCTGTGTTTGTACTAGGTATTAGTTCTCCGTGATCAGCAGTTTTTTTACAAACATTATGTGAAAAAACATCAAAGTTTATTAATTTTGACAGTTCTGCCTATCATATGAATTACATGTGTGATAGGGGGCCCGGCCATACATAAAATATGTGACACTTAGTGTCACATATTTTATGTATGGCCGGGCCAAACTTAGTACAATATAACTTATCTATAATAGTACTTTATATACAATATGTGAACAAAGTTATAGTCTCATAGTAATAAACATTCTAAAATTAATATAAAATCAATCTCAGTACAGTACAGCACATGCAAAGCAAAAACAAATTCCATACAAGTACAGATTACACTAATTATGTACTACAGTAATAAATTACATCCAAAAGGGCAAAAATATTGTGGTATATTAATATAGTTTGCAGCATTTGTCATCTTATTGTTGTAATAGCCCTTCTAGAGTTTGTTGGAAGTAATCACGAGAACATTCTTATTAATTCTACAATAATAAAGATAAATAAATAATGCTGATTAGAACACTGATTTCATAATAAAGACTTCAACTACAATGGTCAATATCATACTTATGATCAATACCACATAATATTTTTAATAGTATACATCTCATAAAATATTAATGATTGTTGGCTCAGACTCACATACACTGAAAATAAGTGCTTGAAGGACATTGGCAACAAAAAAAGTTTGTCTAATATGAAAGAACTCGTAAAATGATAGAGTAACACCTTTTACAACTTTTCCTTATTTTACTTCGTTTTTGAAATATTTCAGTTTGTTTGATATGGTCTCTGACGTCAGGTGCAGGGTAGAGAATTTTCACATATTAAAAATGTCTTATATCTCGGTGATGGCTAAGTTTATAACGTTCATTATCATGAGGAGTTATTATACGCACATTTTCAAGTTAAAATTGATTTTTGTTGCCATGTCCTTTAAAATGCATTTATAAATTAAGTCATCATTGGTCTAGATAAATCACATATATATCACCTTGGTTTGGCAGTTGTAAAAAAGAAACAAGTGTTTTACTTTTACCTGTACTTTTAACATGCTATCAATTATTCAGCACTTGCAAGTTCTGCAGGGAGAGGTGATTTGGGGTGTTTACTCTCAAAATGTTGTTTGTAAGTCTTTGGGTCTGGCATTTGTGACTAGAAAGATCAATCAAAGGAATCATGGTCAAACGTCATTGACACAAGAACGTTGTGTTTTTTCTTGCCCTGTGTTCATCTCATTGTGTGCTACACTTTTGTTTTTGATGAACAAAAAATGTCATGACCCAGGATCAATTTTACCCAACCCAGTTCAGTATTATGGGAAAGCATATCTACTTGCTTAAAACAATTAACATCAACAAATAGTTTTAAAAGGTAATATAAATTTAATCTTGTGTCAAACATAATACTCTCCACTAAATTAGATTGCTTAATTGATTGAATGATTATTGTTATTAAAGTTCAATTGATTAAATTAAAATAGCAATTAGTGTTAGTATTAGCTAGCATAAGTATATTATGGCTAAAGTTAGTATTAATATTATGCGGGTATCAGCGGCCATTCTGAGGAGTCGACCCCCGGGGAACCCAAGGGCAACTCACGGGAGTGGCAAGGGATTTGTTGCAAAAAAAAGGGCTTTTGCTTGTAGGCAAACCATCCCCAAGGACATACCTTCAGGATTTGCTTATTGCTGTCACATGGTTCAGTGACTCATCATGCTCAATTTAATGCATCTTTTTATAGGATTTAATGCATCTTTATAAAACAAAGATATGTATGTAGACTGTATAGGTTTTAGATTACACTGTACTTGAAACACTTGGCAGTATTATGTAAATGTTCTTATTAAACACCGATTTCTTTCGCGGTTCTGAATGCACGAGTGTGCTTTTTTATGCATAATGATATTGCGCTTTCTTTGCAAAATGGGGCTATTTTTTGCATTATTTGTCTTCACAATAGGGGTTTTAACATCCATTTGCACGGTTGCTTTGACAAAAGCCCCTGTGTCCCCAAGGGTCGACCCCTCAGGATGGCCGCTGATACCCACATTATTATTAGGATCAATAGGGTTGGTATATCGGTTAGCTTCTGCTATTTATCACCACTCTCTCTTAATGCTTATGGCCTATATGACTATAACCACTGACAGTTATCACAGGTTGGGTAACTGATTAACCACAATAATTTGACTACCTTCCCACTTACCATGCAAACTGTACAGGTAAAAACAAGAGCTGCTTTGGCTGACTTTTTCTGGTCATGGCTCATGGCTTTCTTTTGTTTTGCTTGTTTTTCAGCTTTCTTTTGCTGGGCTTGGATCTTCTGTTGACCCCGAGCCATGGTTATGAATGGGAGATGTTAACTAACAACCTGGTTGGGGGATACAAATCAGAGATCATACTGTCAGATGATGTTTTGGACGATGTGTTCTTCTTCACAGATGGATCTGACTTTAAGAAGTACTTTTATTTCAGACATATTGAAAATCTCTTATTTCTCGTCTATAGTTAACATCTTTCATATTTATTATCAATATCATTTATCACTTTAATTGCGGATATTATATTATATATATTATATAAATTGCGGATATTAACTACAAAAATCTACAAGCAGTGATCTTTAGTTAAACTTATAACTAACTGTATCACTTTATAGTCAGTTGGGATGGAAGTTGACAATATATTTCATTCATAATCTTATGAAGAAATTCTTCACTCACTTCACAAATCATAATTTTACAACCAAACGCAACGAATCGTCTCAATAGAAATACACAAAACCTCTAATGACAACTAATAAATCATTTCTGAAAGGTGAGAGACACAAATACCTGAGCTATATCCAAATTATCTTTTCAAATTGGATCTAAGAGTTCTCGAACGACGAACGTGAGACGAACAAGTGGGTAATAAAAACACGGGCACGTCCTGGGAACTAGTACATTTGACTTGTTCGGTCCCAAGACTTTTGCGTCATCATGCAGAATTATTTATAAAAATTATAATTTAAAAATTTGTTGTATTAAATTAAAAAGATTATTATTTAAATTTTATAGTGGCGAGACTGAATGAAATTTCCTGTGTTGTGTAATGGGTGTTCACTTTGGAGATTTTTTCCCTCACGACTAAAAAATTGTTGTGAGTATTTTGATATTTTCATTTGAGATTTTGCTTTCATAAAGACATGCAATGGATAGTTTAATAGTTATAATATATTATATATAGCTAGTATAGTATAGACCTCTTTCATAATGGCACCCAAATTAAATATTCTTTTATATTCATTCAAATTAGCCTTTCTGACCTCGTTCTTGTGTCTGTAATTCCAAAGAATCTTTGCTTTGTAACGAGGCCAGAAAGGCTAATTTGCATTCATATAAAAGAATATTTAGACTGGCCGCCATTATGAAAGTGGTGTATATAGTATACTATTGTGTAATATAGTATAGTATACAGGGTAGTATATGGTATAACGAAGTTTGGGATAGTGTACTAATAGACCTTTACCACAGGCTATACAGATCATGCATGTGGTATAACAGCACACCTTACCATATATTATACCACAATTATATGTCCTGGCCTGTACTGTACATTGATCACCATATTGCCCTATATACATCACCATGCCAATATATCACTATACCACATGGCACCCAGACACAAACTTAGCCCCACACACAAACCACCCCATATGTGACACCATGTGCCACACCCACTCTTCATAATGTACACCAATAGTCTTATATATGACAAATGAATCTATTAGTGATTAGTACTACCATAAAGATATACCAAAAAGGATTTTGACCGTAGTCACTAATTAATAGATTCTGTGCATGATCACAGGACCACTACTATAGTACAGAATGGTATTACTATAACAATAGTATATGACAGTACATTTATATATTATAATTAGAGAAGAGTAATAGGTATATATATATATATATATATATATATATATATATATATATATATATATATATATATATATATATATATATATATATATATATATATATATATATATATATATATATATATATATATATATATATATATATATATATAATATATATATATATATATATATATATATATATATATATATATATATATATATATATATATATATATATATATATATATATATATATATATATATATATATATATATATATATATATATATATATATATATATATATATATATATATATATATATATATATATATATATATATATATATATATATATATATATATATATATATATATATATATATATATATATATATACATATATATATATATATATATATATATACCGTATATATCACAGCAATTTTGAGCCCAAGTACACCCTATTATAAATTGTAGGATACAATTAATTTTGCTTTCTTTAGATAGACAATATTGTTCAGTTTACCTGTGGGAAGCTACCAACAGAGACACAACTTGTACTGAAGATGGCATTTTTCTAAAGTCATTGGATCATTCCTCATCAAAGGTCTAGTTTGTAATTTAATTTGTGTTTTTTCTTACATATAAGCAGCTGACATGATCAAAGATTTTGTTTCATCCTTTAGAAGAAATGTTTAAAGTACCTATCAAAAGTACCTACCAAAAATGAGTACCTACCTAAAGTACCTACCAAAAATGAGTTTGGGGATTTTACATATATTTGTAAATTGTAATATTTGGGTCTTGATCCTGAGAAAAATCATAATATATAATTATCAGCCAAAAATGTCATCTTCATGGACTTTTTGTCTTCACTGTTAAAGTTATCGGATGTGATGTCACAAGAGGCATTCCAAACCAGTTTTCTTTAGTTGCTATAATTGCCACAAAAATGCCTCTTATGACATCACATCCAATAACTTTGACAGCAAAAAGTCCATGAAGATGAAATTTTCAGCTGACAAGATATATTACGATTTTGCTCAGGAAGACCCCAATATTACGAATATGTAAAAAACCCAAACGTGAGATACTTAGAAGCCGGCTACCGGCGAAACTCCGGCGGCTACTCACCAAAACGTCGCCGCCTACTTTCCTCACGTTGTCTATTAAAATTTGTAATTGTTTTGAAGTTCAGTTAAGTAGTTAACGTTTATAAAGTCACACTCAATGGTTGAGGTCGTTCATGTTTTGAATTGAGAAGCGTGCATTGTTTATTGTATTACTACACTCACGCCGATTGATGACACGATGTAATTTAAATAAGAGATAAACTTTACCTGTGTGATGTGATAAAAACATCCAAGATATTGCAGTACAAGGAATATCTTTGCCCTAAGTTGCATGCAGGATATATTTTCTTCAATCGGTGATATTTGGTTGGGTATTTTCTTAGTATTTTTGATTTTATATATTCAGTTACTTGAGAGGATCACAGAAAATGGCCGCCTGTGTAATGTGAACTTTACATGACCTACTGTAATACAAACACGAGGGAGTTTGAGTAAATCATTGAATAAATTTAAAAAGTTTATTAAAAAATACATTTAATTGTCTTTTTTATTACTTTACCTGGCACTTTCTGACCATCTGATTTTCTGAAAAAGCCTCCTCAGAATGCAGGAAATGGCATTTCAGAGACTGTAGTTTTCAAAAATTTTCGGGGGGCATGCCCCCGCACCCACCTAAAAGACTGAGACTCGTGCCTTCGGCACGAGGGGTAGCCTAATGAAAACCTAGGTCAAACCTAGGTTGCACCTATAGTGAAAACCTATAGGTTCATGAACCTAGTTTGATCATGGTCTATTAAGTCTAACTCAGGGGCTCAGTTTCATAATGTACTTCACCAAAGTTTAGCACTAGTTCAACCATTGTTTAACTCAACCTCAGTTGCACTATTAGGTTACTTCTGAGCAATACTGTAATGAGGGCCCTTTCATTTGCATACAGGTTAACCATCTAGTTTCTTGTGGCTATGGTTTCACAGTCACCTCTACTCCTAGACAAAGTTTATTAGTGTCTGGTGTGAACGCTAATTCTCAGTTAGGACTGCCTTCAGTTAAAGTAAACAGTGAGTAATGTTTTAATGGGTTTTTCCAGTCTAATATGTATAGGGAGTCAGTTCTATTTACTTAAACAACAACTTTTTCATTCTAAGTTCTACCTTTCTTTTCAGACCTTCTTAAATTCAAAGAAATAAAATTACCATTGACAAACACAGAGTCTAAGATCCTGGATATATCTTGTGGAAGATTACAAACAGTTGTATTAACCAGTGAAGGATGTATGTATATCTCCAACCTCATTCCAAGGGTCTTATCATTCCTATAATCCTCCCAACCTTATTCCTTGGACCATGTTTAATCCTTCAAGCCCCGGTGTCAGCATACAAATTCTCATAAGTGAGGCCATATCAGATCATATCAATACCTACACTAGCACTATTATAAAAGTTTTGTAAGAAGTTGTTTTAAAAACATTTAATAGCACTTGTCCGTCCACATCTCGGGTATGCGACACAAATATGGTCCCCGCAATCGATTCAACTAATTAAACATGTTGAGCAGGTTCAACGCTGCACAATGAAAGTAATACTGAATCTTCCTTTCCGTTCCTAAATATCTTGACGTCATCTTCTTTTTTAAATCTGTAAATGGTTTGGCCAAAATTGATCCCAAAATTTTACCCACTCCTTACTCACCGACAAGAATAACAAGAATATCTTCCATCCCTAATATCATGTACTTTCGTCCTCGTAAATGTAGGACAGTCAGCTATCAAAGTTCCTTTTTCAACAGAACGTGTAGAACATGGAACGTTTCACCGTGCCAAATGCGTAATAAGCATGTTACATTTACGAAGTTTAAATCCAATCTTTTGTTGCACTATCGGACAGCAGTTACTCAACTGTATGACCCAGAAGATCCGAGGTCGTGGAGATCAATATTCCCCAAGTGCAACACGTCCATTGGTTTAACCACACCCCTTCAATGCTGTAACTAAGTCATAGCTGGCACTGTACCTACTGAGTGACACATCTAAATAAATAAACATGTCAGTTTATCTTTGGTGATCATTTCCATTACTCTCATTACATTCTATGCTTGGTTGACCATTGATGTTATTAGGAGAAGTTGAGTGCTGATCACTCCTAGGGCATAAATGTTCAGCAAACCACGAGAGCATGAGATACCTAATAATTTTTAACCAACCTGTTTTGTTTCAGTGTTTGCAGCAGGGTGTAATCGTCTTGGTCAATGTGGTCTAGGCAACACAACAGAAACTGAATGTTTCACAAAAATACCTTGGTTCAGCTACATTCCCATCAAAAAGGTGCACCAAATACTTGTATGAGAAGAGGACTGCTTGATAATCGATCTCACCAGCATTCTTTGCAGATTAGGGTTAGAATTAGGGCTAGTGCAATAACATATAGCAGGTGAAACAATTTTTTTGCAGATCATCAAGTTCTTATAGGTAATGGTTTATTTGCCTTAGTTAATTGAATTGTAGTGAAAGTAACCTGGGGATAATGATTTCAAGGTATTAAGGTTACATATTTTCAAAATAATAAATAATTCCAAGATTAAATGTATATACATACTAGATATATATATATATATATATATACTAGATACTATACATACCATTCATGGCAACTAAGGAATAAATTTTATTATATCGTACACCAATGCAAAAATTAACCACTTATCAACTGAATTGCAATTTGTGGGTGACAGCTTCAACTTTCAAAACTCATAGTGGAACAGCCCAGAACTTATGTGCAAAGAAAAAAGTTACAGTGAGGCAGATTAATATTGTCAATCGCTGCAAAATGAAATCTAATGTTAACTCTCAAGCTGGTATACTAGGTACCTTAAATTTTGAGGAATCTGTCTTAGCCAGTCTAAAAAGCAAGCCTGGATATTAGCCATGGTCACGGACATTGTTCGGTACAAATATCCCATTTCTTGTCCGATGCTCATCTTGTCCGAAGATACTCAACTTTTTGTTAAAGTAAAACATTTTTGTGACAATAAATATGGAAACATTATACTAACTTTGGAGACATTATGATACGTTGAGACGTTACGCTAAGGTTGGAGACATTGCACTAAGTTTGGAGACATTGCGCTAAGTTTGACATGTTACGCTAAGGTTGGAGACATTGCGCTAACTTTGGAGACATTGCACTACGTTATGAGACGTTACGCTAAGTTTGGAGACGTTACACTAAGTTTGGAGACGTTACACTAAGTTTGGAGACATTGCGCTAAGTTTGAGATGTTACGCTAAGGTTGGAGACATTGCGCTAAGTTTGAGATGTTACGCTAAGGTTGGAGACATTGCGCTAACTTTGGAGACATTGCACTACGTTATATGAGACGTTACGTTTGGGGGACATTACGCTATAAGTTTGGAGACATTGCGCTAACTTTGGAGACACGCTAACTTTGGAGAAATTGCACTACGTTATGAGACGTTACGCTAAGTTTGGAGACGTTACGCTAAGTTTGCAGACGTTACGCTAAGTTTGCAGACGTTACGCTAAGTTTGCAGACATTACGCTAACTTTGGAGATGTTACACTAAGCCCAATGTCTCCAAAGACATTGCCCTAAGTTGTGAGACGTTACGCTAAGTTGTGAGACGTTACGCTAAGTTGTGAGACGTTACGCTAAGTTATGAGACGTTACGCTAAGTTATGACACGTTACGCTAAGTTATGAGACGTTACGCTAAGTTATAAGACGTTACGCTAAGTTATGAGACGTTACGCTATGTTATGAGATGATGTTACACCTAGTTTTTAGACGTTACGCTAAGTTGTACCGTGACTGCAGGTACAATCTTTTGTGTGTCCGTTACAAATTCATTTGTGCTGGTCATTCTGACAGGTATAGCAAAAATGATTATTTCCAGGCTTGCTAAAACTGGAGAGTTTGAATGTTGCTACTCTAGTAGTCTAGTCTTATCTCTGAAATAATTGAATGGAAATGGCAGTGCATGACTACAAAGTAAATAAATTGCAATGTTGTCGATAAGATCAAGAGATTAGAAATAAACGAACTTGTTTTCCCAACTCTATTTTATCCCAGGTTGTGTGTGGACTGGATCATACTTTGCTGTTGATGAATGATGGGAGTGTTTGGTCAAGTGGTTGGGGAGCTGATGGACAGACAGGTACGAGTGTGGATATTCATGGTATTAAGATGAGAGTGAATGAGGTTCAATCTGCATATCTCAATCTGCATATTTTACATGTACAGTCAGTCACATAATGCACATTGAATACATTAAAAATTGCCAAGAAAAAACAGATACATTGTGTTACAGTTCTAATATACTGTACATGACAAAATTATCAATTCTGATTAGCTCATGAGCAGTACAAATAAGAAAATACAATGCAGAAAAAAGGAAAATATGGAAAAGCACTGAAACACTTACTTTTGAGCCTTGTTTGGTCATCATGAGTATATTATAATTTGGTGATTGAATAATTACTAGTTGTGACATGTCACTTGGTGCAAAATGTTTTCATATATATTATGTAAGAGTTAATTACTGAGAACGAGGGATGTATGCTACTATACAACCCCGAGGACGCGTAGCGTCCGAGGGCTGTATATCGCGTACATCCCGACGTTCGAGGAATTTATCTGACTTATTACATGATTGAGGAGGTTTTATACAAAGATTTTCCTAGTTTCTTCTTCATTTCTTATCTAATTAGTATTCATAGGGTGGTATGCTATATACATCATGTAATAATAATAGAAATAACACAGTTTTCTCATGCAATTTGGAATTAATACATTATTACTTATGTGTGTTTCAAAAGAGCTGAAATTGTGCTTGCCCTTCAGGGTTCTCACAAGTTTGATACTCTTTGAAAAACACACTTGTGTGTATTAATCCCAAATTGCACTCAAAACTGTGTTATTACCTATAACGTAGCTGTGGAAAAACTCATTGCACACTTTATTTTAAAAAGGTCTTGGTAATACTGATGAACAACGAATATTCACCGAGGTCAAAGAAGGCTTAAAAGGAATACGGATAAAAAAAATTTCATCCAAAGCAGACTCTTGTCTTGCATTATCAGGTGAGTGGATCATTTGGTTTATATTTTGATATTATACAGTGACTAAGTAACTATGATCTGGAAGCTCAGAGTTATAAGTACACGTCAATATTGCTCCATGCATCAGGGAATTTGTTAAGGTAGCAATTGGGTTATCCAGCATCGCGTCGTAAAAAACCTTGCATCGCGCCCCTATTAATGCATACATCAATTTAATGCAAATTGATCATAGAAAACAGTGTTAAAACCTAATTTTATTGGGGGTGAATTGTTCAATTGTTTTATTTACTGAAAGAAAAAATAAGTGTGTTGGATTCGTCTGGTTAAAGTCCTTTGGAATTTAATTTATGGTTTTCCAGTTTATACCGTTGTAACCTCCGATAAATGACCAGCAAAAACGTGTCGGCGATTTTTGAAATTCTGTTTCGTTCAATTTTTAATAATGATTTTTATGGGAGTCACAACATATTTCATATCTTTTAAATTCAAAACGCGATAAAAACGAAAAAACGCAACGTATCAAAAATCGACGACACGTTTTCGTTGAAGGGTATGTTTTCAACAACCGACAAAAATTTCAGTGAAAACTGTTAAAATGCGGCGAAGTTTTACCGGGAGAAAGACGCAAACTTTGGTGCAGAATTGAATTGAGAAAAAGCACCTGAAAGGCTTTGATCAAGTGTCCCGCCTTCTTATCATCCAATTAGACCTCGTCCAATCATATTTTAAAACTCAATTTTTCCAACTCAATTTTTTTTCACTTACAGAAAACGATTTCTCAGATTCAAAAATGGAAAAATAAATTTTTCTTCATATTTGTAAATTTTTCCACTATTGCTACCTTAAATATAATAATTATACAAATAGTTATCTTCTAGATTCTGGTATGGTTTTTTCATGGGGCAATTCTGAGTACAGTCAAGTGGGATTTCCAACAAAAGATACTTTAGTAAGCATTTTAGAAATACTTGAAGTAACATATAATAGAATATAGATATATACCATACAGTATATAGCAAAGTGAAAAGATGGTGAACTGCCGAGATTTTTAGTAACAAAATACTGACCTCGAAACATCAATATTTCGTTACTAAAAATCTCGGCAGTTCACCACCTTTTCACTTTGCTATATCTTGACTATTAAAAATGAACCATGTTGCCTGCTATACATAATATAATGCGACTCTTACCTGGGGAAATACAGCAAATGAGGAAATGTTGGTTTTGAATTTCACTCACCTGTGATAACATATTGAAGTTCTTGTTTCCCCTTATTCTTCTCAGTTAGCAACTAACTGAGAAGAATTCGGGAAACTAAACCTACTTTATATCAGCAACTACCTTACCAGACCACTTACTTGACTTGACATTCCTTCCATTTCCCACTTTTCTCCTTTAACTTTAATATCTCTACCCTGTCTTCCGTCTTCCACCATCCTCCACAACAAACATTACATTGGTTTTCATCGTCGTTTGTCCATCAAGATCAAATTTAGATCAACAAATGATGATGAAAATCCAACAGTTTTACATCATCGGTGCAAGGCAGGTCCATTGTCTTGTTACCCAGCTGAATATTTCATCTGACTGCCAACCATACGGCATACCCTCCAGCAATGATGATATCTTCCCCGGTCGAGATATTCGGTTGGAAACAAGCGAGGAATGCTCCAAGAGTTATGCGTGTTACTTTGTGGCTATGACCAATGAACCTTCCTTCTTGATCCACATCGCAGCTACAGTATCTCACGCTTGATCTCATCCATCTGATGCTTGATCTCATCCATCTGATGCTTGATCTCATCCATCTGATCCTTGATCTCATCCATCTGATCCTTGATCTCACACATCTGATCCTTGATCTCACACATCTGATCCTTGATCTCACACATCTGATCCTTGATCTCACCCATCTGATCCTTGATCTCACACATCTGATCCTTGATCTCATCCATCTGATCTTTCATCCCACCCATTTGATCCTTCATCCCACCTATCTGATCCTTCATCTCACCCATCTGATCCTTTTGGTACGATTTATTTTTTATTTAGAGTCGATCACGTAGGATAAGGTTACCCTATTTATTCAGTTTATCACTCTTAGGTGAACGGAAAACCTAACTGTTAGGGATTCTGAGGGCCTGCGATTTAAGGTCGTTTATGGTCGATTTAAGGTCGTCTTACCATTTGCTGGTGTTGTTGCAAAGGCAGCACCTCAATTATTTTAAGACCCGGGTCTCCCATTTCATAAACATGTGTGGTAACCACTAGACCACATCCCACGCATCTGATACTTGATCTAAGCCATTTGATCCTTCATCCCACGCATCTGATCCTTCATCCCACGCATCCGATTCTTGATTTCATCCATCTGATCCTTCATACCACGGATCTGATCCTTCATCCCACGCATCCGATTCTTAATTCCACGCATCTGATTCTTGATCTCAGCCATTTGATCCTTCATCTCATGCATCTGATTCTTGATTTCAGCCATCTTGATCTGATCCTACATACCACGCATCTGATCCTTGATTTCAGCCATCTGATCCTTCATTCCACGCATCTGATCCTTGATTTCAGCCATCTGATCCTTCATTCCACGCATCTGATTCTTGATTTCAGCCATCTGATCCTTGATTTCAGCCATCTGATCCTTCATTCCACGCATCTGATCCTTGATTTCAGCCATCTGATCCTTGATTTCAGCCATCTGATCCTTCATTCCACGCATCTGATCCTTGATTTCAGCCATCTGATCCTTGATTTCAGCCATCTGATCCTTCATTCCACGCATCTGATCCTTGATTTCAGCCATCTGATCCTTGATTTCAGCCATCTGATCCTTCATTCCACGCATCTGATCCTTGATTTCAGCCATCTGATCCTTGATTTCAGCCATCTGATCCTTCATTCCACGCATCTGATCCTTGATTTCAGCCATCTGATCCTTGATTTCAGCCATCTGATCCTTCATTCCACGCATCTGATCCTTGATTTCAGCCATTTGATCCTTCATCCCACGGATCTGATACTTTATCCCACGGATCTGATCCTTCATCCCTCGCATCTGATTCTTAATTCCGTGTGATCCTTCATACTACGCATCTGATCCTTGATTTCATCCATCTGATCCTTCATCTCATCTATCTCATCCTTCATCTCACCCATCTGATTCTTGATTTCAGCCATATGATCCTTCATTCCACGCATCTGATTCTTGATCTCAACCATTTGATCCTTCATCCCACGCATCAGATTCTTAATCTCAGCCATCTGATCCTTCATCTCACACATCTGATCCTTCATCTCACCCTTCTGATCCTTGATTCCAGCCATTTGATCCTTCATCTCACCCATCTGATCCTTCATCTCAGCCATCTGATCCTTCATCTCACCCATCTGATCCTTCATCTCACCCATCTGATCCTTCATCTTACCACGGCGAAAATTTTCATATGATATAGCTCAATATAAGCTTGTTTCTAGGTTGTGAGGCCGACGAAAATTTGCGCGCTTGAAAATATTGTGGATATTGCTGTTGGTGGTTCCGTAGGGTTGGCACTAACAGGTGAGATTGTGACACAGGACTATTCACATTAGCAAGGAGCTTAATTGACGAGTTTGGAAACGATTTGAGAACGGCAGGAAAGATAGCGTAGTGCAATGGCACATGATCTGCCATGAACCACTATCGGGAGAACACTGTATATTTGTAAAACATATCACGATTCTTATCATTTATAGATACGGAGCGAGGGGAATTCTATAATATTTCGTCGAATTCCTCGAGTAGAGGGTCTATAAATTATATATTATACCGAAACAATCTTGAATACTTTTCTAATAACCGAAGAATTCCCTCGTCATCTGATTCTCCAGGCGAAACAATGGGCGAAATGGTCTTGTTCCTCCATTGTTGACAGCCTCGTTTTGGTTTTCGCGCGTGGTATTCACGAGCTCGATTACCCTCGAGGGAATATTCGAGCTAGCGTGGTTTTTGAGAACGTTCGAAGTAGTACACCAACCTTTTACAGCTTTCGATTTGTATCTTCATCGATCCATCTCATTAGATGTCATTATTACTGTCTATCGCTCATGTATTCGTCCTATATAGTCTAGTCAATCTACCTGAAATAAAGGTTCAACTTCAAATAAATTGCAACAGAAATGGTTTTAGCTTTCTCAGTACCTTGATACATTCAGAAATCACATACCAAAAGTCCCTAGAAATCAACTTAGTGGAAAGTTCAGAAAATCCGTTTTTTCTTACAATTTTACTACAAAAGCAACATCCTTTTAAAAAAGTGAAATTTCAAGTTGACTTTTACCAAATATCACCTATGTCGTTAGAAAGTTCTCAAAAAACCATATGAAGGACATTTATGTGGGTAGTAAAATTTCCCAGGCCCATTTTCAGTTACGTAAGGTCAAACCTGCTAAAAAATCAGAATTTTGTGGCATTTTCCACTTTTCTTGATCGAATAACTCAAAATGGGCTTAGAAAATTGTATTATCCGCTTAAATGTCCTTCATATAGCTTTTTGAGAACTTTGTAAATATATAGGTAATATTTGCTAAACGTGAACTTGAAATTTCACTTTTTTAAAATAATAGTGCTTTTGTAGGTAAATTGTAAGAAAAACTTGATTTTTTAAACTTTCCACTAGGTTGATTTCTAGGGACTTTTGGTATGTTATTTCCGAATGTACCAAGGTCATGAAAAAGCTAAAATAATTTCTGTTGTAATTTGTTTGATGTTAAACCGTATATTGACTGGACTAATAGTTGAGTACGCGTACGAGGTGTGGCATAGTTCCCTGCCAGCTTACCTCTGTGATCAACTCGAGTCCATCCAACGAAGAGCACTTCGAATTATCTATCCAAATTCTATATATCAAGAAGCTTTGCGGATTGCTAATATTCCTACGTTATTTGATCGTCGCGATCAACATTCTAATCGATTATTCAATAAGATGCACAACCCTGTGCATCATCTGTCAAGACCCATAAATACAACCTACGTAATCCTACTCCCTTTGAGATAACCTAATTGTAGAACTTGACCATTTCAAAAAAAGCTTCATTCCATCAGCCATCAAATCTTTCAATTCACGATGACTAAGGAACGATATTTTAGCTTTAACTTTGGATTTTACATGTTCGTTTTACATTGTCTCTGTTTACAATTTTATTGACCATTTTCCCATTTTGTAATACCACAGTAATTCAACTTTTGTTGCAAATGTGATATTTTATTAAAATTCAAATCAGTCAAATATTCATAATTCATATACTTTAGGTGAAGGCGAAGTGATAAGTTGGGGTTATGGCCTACTGGGCAATAGCTTAGACCCGAGCTTTAGCGCAGTCCCACAAAAAGTGGCTTACTTTGATGAACGCATTGTGAGCATTGCCTGTGGCTTGGATTTCTACGTCACGATAACAGGTATATATGTTGTTCCGAAGTCACACACAACTGCGATTAATCGATTTATGGTTTAGATGCATGTTAAGGACGAGAAACTGTCAGCGGAATGATTTGTGGGCTTATAATGCTTACCTTCTTCCTATTTCTCCTTACTTATACCATGCATCTAAATCATAAATCGGCTCGATTAATCGTGTTGTACTTTTATAAAGATAGAACTCAAACTTGTTGTAACTTGCCTTCTTTTCTGTCTTGCTTGATTGCTTTCCTATCTTGTGTTATTGCACGTCTCTCTGGGTCATTAGTTTCTGTGTTTGTCTGTCTATATGTATGTAGAATAATAGTGAAAGCTGAATTACACCCCATTCCAAACGCGTAGACGCATATACGCATTGCGTACCTATTTTTCTTTATCTTTTCATACAGAGAGTGGCAAACTATACACCTGGGGAAGAATAGGGTGGTGGAAGGACTCAGGAATCCCTAAACGGGTATGATGCCTGCTATATACTATGTAGTGCATGAAGCAGATCAGCATCAAATATGAGCAATGGTGGTATTTTTTGCTCATTATATTTGATGCTGATCTGCTTCATTGGTGGTATTTTTTGCTCATTATATTTGATGCTGATCTGCTTCATGCACTACATGCTGTATAGCAATCTTGTAAAATTCATTAATAATTCATGTTGAAAATCCAAAATAAATTAATATTTAATCAGCATCTTTAACCCAGAATAAAACATTGATTAATAAAACATCAATGTTTTATCAAAGTTAACTTGCTCAAATTGAGATTTTTCGGAGTTAAAATAATTTGTTTGTACCGTTTCTACAACTTCCAAACAAAGTATACGTATTATATATTCTATTAATTTTACAAGTTCGTTTTACAAGTTCGCGGTCGATGTTTATGGGCAATTACAACGGCTCGCCATTGTATAACTGCCCATAAACATCGGCCGCTCATGTTTTAACTACTACATAAAAAATACGCTCTATGTCATTTATTTTTAGATTGCTCTTCCTTGGAAAGTTGTGCACGTGAGCTGTGGAATCGGTCATATGGGAATTTTCACTGAGAACTAGAAATGCCCTTGTGAGCTGCCAAATGGAATGAAACACTGACGTTTCGCGAACGAAGGCCACTCATAAGAGTGTCTTATTCGAAAATGTCAAACTGAACAATTTTCCGATATAAATTTTAGCGGACGCCATATTTGGCCTATATTTCAGGTTTTGCTTGCAGCGTGTCGTGGCTTCTGATTGGTCAGGGTAGGACTAGGGATATTTCAGTTATAAGAAGGTTTGTGATTGGATAACGCTACTAGTGGTCTATCACCAATAGACCACTAGTAGCTCAGCCAATCAGAATGTCGAATTTGTAATAGACCACTAGTTGGTTGATACTAATCACTAGTATGTAGTCGACCTGTGATTTTGTGCTATAGTCATGTCTGAAATGTACGTCCAGAGTTTACCATTTTTCTTCTGAAACCCCGTAATGATTTTGGTCAGTTTTCATTGCTAGATCTTATAGCAGCCGCCCATTACGATTGGTCTTTTCATGATAGCTTAAAAGCGTATTATTCCCTATGTGTACATTAATTACAATGGCCCATGACTAAGAGAAGGTTGTGCTTGGAACTTAGGTACGGACTACGCAGTGTATAGCGTTGGATAGCTTGTCGATAATTGTAACATAATGCAATGCAATTATTGTCATGGTAGCAGGGGTTTCTCCGTATTTGTTGGTAATGAGAATCCTGCTGTGGAATGGTATAATTATCCATTTTAATAAGAAACCTCATCTACATGACTTTAGTTTCATTGGGATTGAACAAATGTTATACACTAACAACAAGAACAGTACGGTCCAGCGACTGTTGACAAGAGAGGCCTACTGAAGCGTTGTTTAAATGAGATGAACATCCATTTTAATTTTTAACTTTATCCCCCATGTGGATGTTATTTGCATGTTATTTGTTATAACAACTATTTGCATTGAAGAAGCCTGATAGGCGAAAAGTTGGCATTAAAGTTTTTTCATGTTCGAAGTTCGCTGTCCTCCATTTATTCTTCCCCTCGAACAAGAGACATTCGTTGGAAATCCGGCATTCCCTGAAATTCAATTTGGTGCCCTTTCCCAGAAATTCAATCTCATATGTTGCGTACCACAAGGCCCTCTACTTTTTATTATTTATGCTATAGTGATCTATTTTGTATAGTAGAGCAACATCTGCCTCAATGTCATGCTTATGCTGATGACACACAACTATACATCTTTCGTTTGAACCGGAAAATGATGCTACAGAACTTGAAGCCAATAATAACATGACAACAATTTACGTTTATAGAAGAACACGTTTATATCTAGCCTGTGTATAGCCTGCATATACGCCTGTAATTCAGTCTGTGAAAACTCGCACGATGGCTTGTCGACCCCCCCCCCCCCCCCGCTGAGCTTCTCACAGATCTGAGCAGTAGATTTTGATTGTCCAAATAACAACCCCTGTCTTATTCCAGTTACAATTGGTTCTCTAAAATAATCAAATAACCCAATCATATAAACAATTATATATAAATCATATTAGTATTAATCTACTGCTCAGATCTGAGCAGCTCAGCGGGGGGTCGACAAGTATCGTGCGAATTTTCACAGCCGGCTGAATTACAGGTGATATTCAGGCAGTTCATAAGCTATGTTGCATACAGGCATGACTTAATTTGCCTATATGTATATCCAAAAAGTTTTTTTACGCAGCCGGTCTAGACGGTCATGCTTGCATTCAACTATATATCCTATATACATGCACCGGGCGGCAATCGCTTTCAAGTCAAAATATACTAACGATACGATCAGCCGAAATAGCCACAGTAAACAAGACAGCTGACTTGGCTAGCGACAGCCCTCAATCTGCAAAAGCAGTCTGCCTTGCCGATATGGTTTTTCTTTCAAATCGAGCAGTAAAAACTAATGCAGACCTACGGTTATGTAGTACTTTCGGCTTATAAAAAGAGTCTGTTTATTGTCTAGCATGCAACTGATAATAATTTGTGCTTTATTGTCTTGTAACGTGAAATTGATAATATAAAACGCACCTGCACGGCCAGAGTTCCTTTATTACGTCAAAGCATAGCAGCCAAACTTGCGAGTCCAGTTAGACAAATGTTTTGACTTTGCAGCATGCTAATTATACCGCTAGAAAAATAATTAAACAGAATCGGGAAAAAAGACAACTTATCGAACCCACGCAAGATACGAGTCGAAAGACGAAAACAAAATATTTAACTAGCATTTGAATTAAGTGGTAGTGTAATTTTTCAACAAACGCGATCAGACAAAGCGATTGACTTTTTTCTACGTTGGTTGACCGGTTGGGGGGATTTCATGATGAAACAAATTACGGGAGTTTTTCACTAACTGAGGCCTACACTCGAAACCTTAGACCTCCCACGCAATATTTCGGCAGCACACCAACATCTTAGTGTATTCGATTTCGATTTAAATTTCTACACTGCCAACACAGCACCACTCTTTTAGCATAAAATGAATGATCATAAAGCAGTTTTTTAAACTGCTTTATGACTGAGCTAGAATAATCTAAATTCTACCGTACGCTGCCGGTTGACAATTTGAGATAACATAATTGATCAAAACTCTATTTATACTTATACTGGGGGCAGCCCATTACACCAGGAGGTGATACATTTGTAGCCTTGTTAGTCTGAAGATAACACAGGAATTTCAAATAAATTTGATATTCCGCTTTGTATCTCCATGCATGCATACATACATACACATACATGCATACATACATATATACACGACTAAGAGAGATACCCTGCATGAACGTGAACACTGTTCCCGGTTTGTTTGGTCTTAAAATGTGTATCTCTACAGGAAGACATCTCATCATCACAAGGTAGAGCGAAGCCTCTCGAACTTCCTCACAAACTTCCTCAAGTAGCGGAGCTACTAACAGCTCTTGTATATACAGGAGGCTTTACAGTTTACAACTACAATTTTAAATGAAGCGGAGAGGATTTATAATACATATATAATTATTATACATGTTAAATCATTTCTCCAATTAATATATATATATATATATATATATATATATATATATATATATATATATATATATATATACTATATATAGTATAGTATAGTATAGTATAGTATAGTATAGTATATAGTATATAGTATATAGTATAGTATATATATATATATATATATATATATATATATATATATATATATATATATATATATATATATATATATATATATATATATATATATATATATATATATATATATATATATATATATATGTACAAATCGCTCATTAGTTTCTAAATCATTTAAAGTGCGACTGATCAGTTGTTGGAAAATGTTGCGTTGCGGTTTAAATTGAAAGTGTGGTCGACCAAAATACCTCGAAAAGATTCGAAAATGATGAACATTGCTCGCGGCATGCATGTATGATACTGATTTGTAACGGCAATGCTTCTGTACCGACGTTGACGACGCGCACTAGCGGAACAACCGGTGCACTATAATTATGTAAATTATAACCGTCAATAAACTAAATGTTTAAGGCATATAGTCTTGTCAGAAGTAAGCGGAACTAGAAAGTAACGCTGATAATTGGCGCGCGTCATCGTGGCGTCTAAACTTCTAGTGGAAATTTACCGTCTCGATCCGCGGGAGGGAGACGTTGGGCGACGTTGGGCGAAAGACGGAGAGTTTGAAGATGAATACTTCCCTGCAGCCGGTGAGTTCACATGCATGTATGTATGTATGTATGTATGTATGTATGTATGTATATATATATATATATATATATATATATATATATATATATATATATATATATATATATATATATATATATATATATATATATATATATATATTCGTAAATATTACCATTACAGTATTAGCGTTAGACCTCCTACCTACCAACCTTTTAGAGTATTCGATTTGTATATATATATATATATATATACATCGCTTTTCTTATATACTTTCAATGGATATTTGTCTTGTTATAATTATAATTTGGTGGATATTTGTCTTGGTATACTTATGAACATACGTGCGATGAACATACGAGCTGTTATTTGACTTATTTTTTTGCATAGCGTCATGTGGGTTTCGGTGAATTCGGTCTTAGCAAGGGCTGAAGCAATTGAAAAACATGTAATTCGGGAAAAATTAGGAATTCATCTTTCGGCCGCGTCACTAAAATACTAATTATGTTTTTCTTAATATCAGTTATCACTATATATTTCCGTTTCAATTCTCGACATCTTGTATTTTTAATGTGCCTTTCTTCCGATTATAATTGATTTTGAAAAGATGCTTCCCTCGGTTTCCCGCATTATGAAGTTGGGAGCTTGGAGTAGACAGACGACAGATGGACGGTCGTCATGCAGCTAAAATCTTCAATCCGTGCTGCGATCAGCCCTTTGAAAATCAGGAAACTGAAAGGCCACCAAGTCAAAATAAGTTTTAATAATAATTGCTAAGCACACTGCATTGTGGTTGTGCGCTGTACGAGTAACGTTCTACGCACAATCACAATGCATTGGGCCGATGGGATGAATGCATGATCTTTCTTTTGCTGCACGTGTTTGTATTGCTCGGATACAAGAGACCGTTTAGTATTGTCAATTTTAATTCTGTCTTCATTCAAGGAAACGTTTGGAGAGTCATATGCATGCAGTAAATATGTGTTTCCGTCTAACATAGCAAAAATATAGACGATACAGCTCATACCCTCAGAAAAATGAGTCCCGTACAGGAACCTGTAACCTCGAACCTGTAACCTTCTGATTGCCGGTGAGACGCTCTAACCATTGAGCTAACGAGACTCAGATGGAGAGCGAAGGTTACAATGATGTACTGGTTCGATTGATATATGTGCCTATGCGGCAGTCATTATATATATCGGTAATGCTTGGATGACGTTAATATACACAATGTTGTAGTGAATGTGGGAGAGCCCTCGGAGTAGACAGACGATACGTGGACGATCGTCAAGCTCATACCCTCAGAAAAATGATTCTGAGTCCCGTACAGGAATCAAAGAAATCACTATACAACATTGTGTATATTAATGCATAGCAAAAATATGTAAATTATCTTGATGTAAATTTAGTTCTATTTGATTAACTAATTTTGACTGTCAAACGTGAAACCGTTTACTTTAGAGTTCGTTGTTAAGGTGATTCCTCAGTTTTGCATTGCGCACATTTACTGCGCACATCCAACAATCAGTGTTTTTATGGCCATTATGCAACACTTTCAAAAAATTCCGACCATTTTAGGACAATTTAGTGCCAAATCTAACAATGGCCGCTTATGTACTGGTAGGGAAGAGTTATATTAAGCGACTTAATCAATTTTTTTCCGAAAACGGTTACACAAGTCTAGCTAGGGCTCCCTGTGCAAGTAGGTTTGTAAACTACTTGATAATGCCGGTTTAAGGCCATAGTTTCAATTAAAGAAGGTCGGTGGCCATAATTTTTTCCTTAATAATTATTTTCTTCTACCACTTTTACGTGTTATAACAGAAACTTAGAGAAAAATCATTTCTACAATTTACAATATTTTACATTTTTGATGAATTTTCTTCAAATAACATGTCAAAGAATATGGGAAACGACCTTTCTTTATCATAATAAACCCCTTTAGCTGTTTCTTTTCCCCTAAAAAATCATGTTTTCTTGTATAAAATTACTAGTTGCGAAAAATAAAAAAATATATTTGCCAAAAGGTTCAAGAAAAAGTTGTACAATGCGGTTTTTACTCAACTCGTAAATCAACCTCGTTCCCAGCGGGGCGGTCGGGCGGAGATAAGACCCTGGGAACGAGGTTGCTCGTAAATTGGTCACAATGACGTCACCATACTGAGTAAGAGGTGACCTGCAATATGCCATATCTTCTAAACAAGGTCGGTGACCCCAACCTTTTTTTTTGGTTTTAATATAAGTATGTCAATAAGACTGGGAAGTTTCAGCAAATTTTCATTTCGGAAAGAATTACTGAGGAATTACCTTAAATATCCCAATTGTCATTCCCACTTTTCGTATTGTGTTTTTTTTTAGTCGATAGTTAGCCATAAATATCTATTCCATCCTCGTCGTATGCTAATTATTTTGCATGGTTTTGTAACACAACACAAACTAAAAATATTTTCCGCTTTTATCCACTGTCATCAGCAAGGCACTGAACAGTGCCTTGTAGTGACAGCACTCACTACCTGGTCTCTCCTCCGCGGATGGGATAAGGAATGCGGTAGAGGTTCAGCGTTTTTTTTTACACATTACCCGGATAACCTTTCATGTTACTCCATCACCAATATAAACATCACTGGATAACATCAAGGGAATCGAGATGGGAGGGTTAGGAAGACACTTAAGGCGGGGGGTTAGAAAACTCATTAGGTGGGGGGTTAGGGTTAGAAAACTCGTTAGGCGGGGGGTTAGCGTTAGGATCTTTGTTGTTTTGGGGTTAGTGGTTATTTACATGGTTAAGTGACAAAATTCTGACGATTATATAGCTCCCTTTTAGCTAATACTGGCGGCCATTTTGAATAAGGCCTGGTTACACAGGAAATTTCAAAAAACTTGCCCAAAATATTATTCTGCCTACCGCATTGGAAGCCTCTGGCAAGTATTACTAACCTAGTTATTACTAGAGCTACCTGGCAGTTAACATAGTAATACTAATAATCAATAAAGGCCCATATACACGCTAGCCTCATCCGCAGGAAACTCTGTGGCATCCTAAAAGGTGATTATCCCCACGCGTGTGGATAATCACCTTTTCGGATGCCACCGAGTTATCTGCGGAGGAGGCTATCTACCGACGCTATGATCTGACGAGAGAGCACAGGATGTTTTGCAACAAAAGTAAATGGTGCGCGGCGCTTATTCGAAAAAGATGAATCAGAAAAAACCAAAACGATAAGCTAATAATATATACCGCATTCATTTAGCCAAGGCAGTGCATATACGTCGTAATCGAACATACATAAGGTTACATAATTGTAACCTTCGCTCTCTGATAAAAGGTCTCGGTAGACCAATGGGTAGAGTGCCTCGCCGGAAATCACACTGACCTATGTAATTGTTTCGACGTGACGCAATTCATAATTCGATGATGTTGCAAAACATCCTAGTGACACGCCTGTCAGTCAATCACATACGTCACGATGACACTATCGTGAGAAAAAAATCGTGTAGATTATAAGAACAATAATGCAATTAACAGTGTGAAATGTAGATATAAGGAGCATAATTCTATAGTTATGCATCAGACTTGAAAGTTTGTCGTGCGCGGGGGATAAATAATTTTGCTCGACAAATTGAGCGTGCCCGTGCATTTGGGGAAAATTCGGCAAAATCCGCACATTGTGGCCGGAAATTTGCCCAAAAAACGCGCATTTTATTCGATTTGGGCGCGCAAAAACCACGATACAAATCGAAAATCCCGAACACGGAATGTAGCACCTCTTCGTAAGCTTTTTGTTGATTGGCTAAGAGATGATCTAGGGTTGTCATTAGGGTATTCGGGGTAGGTTAGGGTTATAGTGTGAGGGTTGGGGTTTATTAAGGTTAGGATTGACTTTATAAGGTTTCTGATTGGCCGTGGTTAGAAATCAGATTGTATCTGAGTAAATCCACTATAAACGTAGCCTTGTCTAATTCCATACGCTTCTCGTTTTTGCAGTCCAGCTCAGTGATGGACCACAACTGTCGCACGGTTCACGAACTACCGACTGTCACTGCCATCATAGGCGGATTATTCACCCTGCTCGGAGTGCCCGCCAATATCCTGGTGCTGCTGGTTGCCAGGAAAGCCAAGACAAAGAAGTCGACGCTGGTGTACCTACTTCTCAACCTCGCCCTCACGGACATTATCAACTTGCTCGCAACCGAGGCGTTTCTTGTCTTCGAGATCATCTCGCGCCCCATTTGGGGCGTCCACCTCGCGTTCGTGCGCATCATACTCATCCCGAACAACGTGGCGATATTCACCTTGACAACGGTTGCCGTGGAGCGGTACAACGCGCTCGTGCGCACCATGATGGACCCAGTGGCCTGTAACCTTGGCCGCAAACGGAGATACGTGTTCATACCGTTGATGTGGCTCTTCGCGTTGGTGGTCGACCTCCCGCCTATTCTGATCACGCTCATCCATCGCGTCTCACATTGCGATTCCCCCGATGTCAACTACACTTGGCATACCTTCGAGCAAGTCAGCAGGATCTTCTCTCTTGTTGTTTTCCACGCAATACCGCTGGTCATCTTCAGCTACTGTTATTCGAAGATCATCAAGGGCGTCTTCGTCGATCACACCGTCCTCGCCGGAAGCAGTTTTCCGAACGCCGAAGCCCTGGACGAGAAAAAGACATTGGTTCGAACGACCATCTCGGTGACCGTCGTCTTCATCATCTCCTGCACGAGCGCTACGGTGGGATTGACGGTGAACTCGTTTGGAAAAGGAAGGGACGTACTGCCGAAACAATTTCACTCGCTCGTCTTGCTGCTCAAGTGCCTTTCCTCCACCGTGAATCCTTACTTGTATTGCATACAGAGCCGAAAATTCAGGACCGAAGTAAGGCATTTGTTGTTCGCGAAGAAGGCCAAAAATGAATGCGAAGGAACAATGAAATGTTTAGTAGAAATTAAATGAGACTACTGTTAAACCCCGGCTGTCAACTCCCCCGGCTATTAAGCCATCCCGACTATAAACCCCCAGTTATAAATCCGCTCGGTTATAAGTCCTACCGGTTACTAAGCCCTAAAGTTGCTTCTAAAAGTCCGTTTACACACTGCGATTAACCGGACCGATTTATGGTTTAGATGCATGTTAAGGAAGGAGAAACAATCAGCGGAATGACTTGTGGTCAGTACTATTTAAGCATTGTACCACCCACCGCAAAATGAGTCATCCTAACTCTAACCCCCGCCTAATGTGTTTTGCTAACCATAACCCCCGCCTAATGTGTTTTTCTAACCCTATCCGCCCGCCTAATGTGTCTTCGCTATAGTATGGAAAGCCATGACTGCCTTATGTGTTTAATATTCTTTATATGCTGTGCTTTCGTCTTTATATGCGGTGCTTTCGTCTTTATATGCGGTGCTTTCGTCTTTATATGCTGTGCTTTCGTCTTTATATGCGGTGCTTTCGTCTTTATATGCGGTGCTTTCGTCTTTATGTGCGGTGCTTTTCTCTTTATATGCGGTGCTTTCGTCTTTATATGCGGTGCTTTCGTCTTTATGTGCGGTGCTTTCGTCTTTATGTGCGGTGGTTTCATCTTTATATGCGGTGGTTTCATCTTTATATGCTGTGGTCGATCGGGAGACTTCTCTGTACGTATCAAAATCACGTGATCAAAATTTCCACTGACCATGTATAACGCGGGCATCCTTGCCAACCTGGGAACGATAACTCGGGGTTGAATTTTGAAGCCAGTCATATGGAGGCTGACATGTAGGTATGCCCTAGTCCTTTTTTAGTTGACCGTGCGATAAAGAAATTATATTTGATGAAATATAGGTTGTAAAAAACAACATTAAGGCAAAAAACTAGAATAATATCACACTATTTCAAGTTTAGATTTATTGCTAGTTCACAGTATGTAATTTCAATGGTGAAATAGCCAGTAAAAGCAAGAAATATAGGAAAGATTAACCCACAAACAAATGTAAATAATGCAAGGTCACAACTTCTTTTTTGATCAAGAATAATTTGGGAAAAAACATCGAGATTCACATTGACACATTTTCAAACTGAAAGACATTTTAGAGGAACAATAACAGAAGAGCATTGTCAAATATCTGTTGTGAAAAACGCAGAGAAATGTGTTTTACTTTTACATAAACTGAGGTAGTTACTGGAGGTACTGAGAGTTATTTTTCGTGTCGTCAAAGATTGGATTTAGCAGTAACACACACAAAAAGTAACCTTAAATTGTGTTTTGATATTTATCTTAATAAATCATTGTCATAAAAGTCTTCAAAAGTTCAAAAGACAGCAAAGAAAATCAAGAGAAACCTGTATTTTTTCAAATTTCCGATCACATTTCCCGTTTGTTTGACGGATATTTTATTTGTTGAGCCACATCCATCGCTCGAAATTCTTGAAAAGAAAGCTCAACCAACGTATTGCATTTTGCCCTTTTAAAAAGCAACTGGGAAACAGCCTAGCTCCAAAAAAGTTGAAACTTTTCCGTTCAGCCATCCTACCGTTCCTACGATTATTTCCTGGCCACTGCCGTTTCGTGCACTACACGCAACTCAACACGCGTGTTTTATACCTACAACGTCGCCGAGTGGCTGTTTCGTACACTACACGCGGTCAACACGCGTGTTTTATACATACATGTCAGCCCCCATGGCGGGAATTTTGGCTTCATCCAATCATACGGCCGGGTTAATGGAGTTAGCGTTCCAGTCTTTATAGAGTTCACTGGGATAAAATCCCAAGATCTTGGGATTTTTTGAAGGAGTTGGGATTTTTTTTGGATTTTTTTGGATCACGTGATCAAAATTTCCACTGACCATGTATAACGCGGGCATCATCCATTCATCCGTTTGCAAAAAATATGGCGTCTTCAAACGTAAATAACTGCGGCTAGGGACAGGAATGGCTCCGACTCCTTATTCATCAATACAACACAGCCGGGGGGTTAGAAAACTCGTTAGGCGGGTAATTAGGGTTAGAAAACTCGTTAGGCGGGTTAGGGTTAGAAAACTCGTAAGGCGGGTGGTTAGGACCTTTGTTGTTTTGGGGTTAGTTACAGCATGGATAGTAAATAGACTGGATAGGAAACTAAGATCACGTGCGACGTTTCCAGCATGCTGATTGGTTTAGGCACCAGTTGGTCGCGTGAAAACCTAGTTGCAAATCGTGATGTCACAAAATCACCATAAATCGCAACGTTTAGCAATAATACAGCTAAAAATGATAGTCAAACTACCAAAAAATATCACAATGCCACTTTACGATGGAATATCCGACTACCATTACTCATTTTAGGCGAAAAGATCCAACTTTAGACGGTGAAAAACGCGTCGCAAATTTCAACTAAAACAACGGTAGTTTTGCGACGCCAGTTTCTTCACCACAAAACGAAAACAGCTGAAACAAAGACGAACAACATTTACCTCGATCATTTGGTCGTGGCTTAGGCAGGTTTGTAAGATGATGAAACATTTTGGAATCTCAATATAGCTACTTGAATACGAAAATATGGAGAAGTCGAAGAGAAACTCAGCAAAATCTGTGTACTCGTGACATCTTCGTGACATCACGAATTTCAACTAGGTTTTCACGCTGACGCCATCCAGTTTCCTATCCAGTCTATTTACTATCCATGGTTACAGTACTCTCTCCACATTTCGAGCTAAAAAGCCTTTTTATTGACCAATATGGAGTCGGAGCCATTCCTGTCTCTAGCCGCATGTAACGTAAACGACATGCACAAAGTCTTGAAAAAAATGGATAATTCGAGATGGAAAAGATAACTCTTGACATTATGTAGTAGTAAAACATTTATTTCAATAGGGTAGTCTCATTAGACAGCAAAGCAGTCTGTTATCAAAGAGAGCCCTATATAGGAAGTCTTTCATCATATGAGATGGAATGTAACTTGCAGAAATCAGATGATGACTTTGAGGACTGAGTGCGTCAAATATTGTTGTAAACCTCCTGATAAAATTTCTCATTCAGTTGGCGCTCCTAGTTATAACATACCCAAAAGTGTCGACTTAAGCTTAGGCGGGGCCCCGCATTTACCGTGGCCCGCACTCATCGGGGCCCCACACTTATACTTGGGCCCCGTGCTTTCTAAAAAACACGCATGAAATTAAAATTGCGCAATGAGAAGGCACGGTGCCCCAAAGGAGACAAGAGCTTTCAAATAGAAATTATAATAATGTCATATGACCTATGACGTCACTAGTTGTACGCACCATTATGATGAATCAGAAAATGAAGCATATCTTCAAAACTATTGAGCAAAATTGTTTGAAACTTTACGCAAATATACAGGTCACTAAATTGAATATCCCCACATCAACTTTATCGTTACCATAGCAATATATATTAGTTCCCAGACTTTTCATCCTACAGCAAAATTTTCTATTTTCCACCATGCCTTACAAAGATTTTGACTCGAAGTTGCTCTGTTTTGTTGGCAATACTATTGAAAATATACCTCACTGATCAACAGTTAAATATTGGTTTAGAAAAGGCAGAATATAAACAAGTTTATGAGAGGAATAAAGGAGTCTGGGAACTAATCTGTTACCATGGCAACGATAAAGTTTACATGGGTTATTCATTTTAGTGACCTGTATACTTGTGCAAAGTTTCAAGGAATTTTGTTCAATAGTTTTGAAGATATGCTTAATTTTCTGATTGGTCATAATGGTGGGTACAACTATAGTGACGTCATAGGTCATATTACACAATCTTGAATAACTCGAGAACGAAATAAGGTATGGAAGAACTACAAACGCCATTCTTTATCGTGAATCCTTGAGAAAAAATCCAAAAAAAATCCCAACTCCTTCAAAAAATCCCAAGATCTTGGGATTTTATCCCAGGTTGGCAAGGATGCCCGCGTTATACATGGTCAGTGGAAATTTTGATCACGTGATTTTGATACGTATAAAGAAGTGTCGCGATCGACCACAGCATATAAAGATGAAACTACCGCATATAAAGACGAAAGCACCGCACATAAAGACGAAAGCACCGCACATAAAGACGAAAGAACCGCACATAAAGACGAAACCACCGCACATAAAGACGAAAGCACCACATATAAAGACGAAACCACCGCACATAAAGACGAAACCACCGCACATAAAGACGAAACCACCGCACATAAAGACGAAACCACCGCATATAAAGACGAAAGCACCGCATATAAAGACGAAAGCACCGCATATAAAGAATATTAAACACATAAGGCAGTCATGGCTTTCCATACTATAGCCAAGATCGCTTTCGTTGGCAGGCATAGAACCAGAGCCGGAGATAGGACGGCAGCTCCAGGCCCTGGAGTAAAATAATAGGCCCTTTTGTCACCAGACTTAAAAAATAAGGTCTTAGCGAGTAAGCGTACTTTCATAAAAGTCTTGTATCAATTACAATTGTCGACAGATGTTTACAACACTGATCTGTGAAACATGAAAAAAAGACAGCTTTATGTATATATTATAACGATCGAAAACGATCTATATAAGCCCTAATGTATCCGACTCTGCATAGAACAAACATTACAAATGGTCTACAAATGAATATTTAGTATTTGGACGGTGAGACAAAACAATTGTTCTCCATAGCGGCCAAAAAAGACTGCTGCTATACCGTATGCCACGAGGTATCACGCATGCATTATATAAGCAAGATTTTCCGAAACAAAAAACTCGCCTTTTTGTGAGAAAAAAATCACCGGTAAGCGACGATATTTGCGGGACAAACTGGATTAATTTTGCCGGTCAATGACCATCTAAATGATAAATAATTCCTTTATGTATATTGAGCTGAGCTCTTATCTTTATACTTCGATTACGCTTTCCGCCCGAAAAATTTTTAAGCAAGCGTTTATACGATATTGTTCAAAATTAGTCGTGATAAGTTGCGAACACTCGTATATAAACTGCTGACAAACTCAACAAAGCAAATAAATACGCGTTGCTGTCGTTCAGCAATTGTCGTTCAGCAATTGTATTTTCTGCACATATACAGTAACAAGAAAATGTCGTTCTTCGGCTTGTGGCCTGGACGCCATTTTGTCATGTAATATAAAATAAATGTAGTCGCAAACCGTTAATACGATTGCTTCGCGACTTAAATAAGCCGCGGCTTGTTTTTGCCTAGCCTTTGACCCCTCGGCTTATTTTAGCCGCGGCTTATTTCAGTCGTGAAAAAATTGGCCGTTTATACGAATGTTCGCAACTTATTTAAGCCGCGGCTTATTTAAATCGCGGCTATTTTGCTCCTTTTGTCCCTTTACCTTAACGACGCTGTCAGCTCTCAAGATTAAACGTTTACATCTATGCAGGTCATGCATTTTTCATTGAGATTGGGACAAGGCGATCACGTGAATCATGCATCATTGCAGCTCGACGATGCGTGTGCCCCTCCCCAACACTGTAATAAGCTAATCAGGTCTAAGCATAGCTAAGCAGGTCTAAGCATAGCTAAGAAGGTCTAATCAGGTCTAAGCATATAGCTAAGCATAGCTAAGCAGGTCTAAGCATAGCTACGAAATTAAACTAATAACAACAGAACTAGTTTCAATAGCGAAGCGGAGTTTGTAATTTATTCTTGCATTCCCAACAATAGAAAAAGCGTCGTTAGGTTATTTTATTAGTTTGAGTTTATTAGATTTATCACTCTTTGGTGAACGGAATACCCCAACAGTCTAGAAGCCTGCTGATATTATTGCAAAGGCAGCACTTTCTCCTCGATTATTTTTAAGACCCTGAGTGGAGGTCCGACCCAGGATTGAAAAAACCTTTTTTAATCAGGATTAAAAAAACCTTTTGTGTGTTAGTTCCTGTTAAATTAGTCGCGTATGTTTTGCTGGAATATTGGTAGAGTCATGCATTTGGGCTGTGCGGCTGAAGCAGCCACAGCAAATAAACCTTTTATTTGTATAGGTACGTCCATGTAGTTTGGTTTTCAGTTGGGATAATATTTACTCATCGTTCTTGACGATAACGCAAAATGTTTGTGGAGCTCCAAGTACGTAGATTCATTATGCTTAACCCGATTCTCATTTGCATATATATATGAAGCTCCAAACTAGTTTATTAATTAATGTATTAGCGAACTACTGTAATGTTTTTCTCCCCAGTCCGCATTTTATACCCGGGCCGACTGCATGCTGCAGTGACTACATGCATGCAGTCTGAGGTGAAAAAGAACTAATTAGCGTTGTCGATTTCATCCTGGTCGATTGTGTTCATATGGAGAAAAATCATCCGACTTGAAATAGAAACCTTAAAAAAATCCTTGAAATAGAAACCTCTGAGCAATGGACACCCATAGTCCACAGTTAAGACGGTGTCCGTAATATACGCAGGTTTTACTCTAGTGGAGGTCGTCCCCTTGTGACATGCAAGATTCTCAGGGGGTGGCACGGCCTGCTAACGAACGAAACGTTTTCGACATCATAAAACTTAACCAAATTTCTAGAAAACGTTTAATTGACACTAGCAATAACTCTAACTAGATTACCAGAATCTAGATACTAGAAATTACAGAACGGCGAAATCCCTTAGTGTTTCTATGTTGGGCCCAATTAGTATTCCACCACATTTCTCACGTTCAAACATGATCAAAGGGCGCGGGAGAAATTACGTTTCGTCAATTTACTTCTCAATAAATAAAGATTTTCATTTAATAACATCACTCAATGTTCGTGGAACATGTAGATATCGCTGGACTCGGCCTCCGCGAAATGTGAATGGTCTCTTTGTCTTCGTCGTCCGTAAACACGGGAACATTCACGTCGTCGAACAAGTTACTGCTGACCAGAGGATAATGGACGAACGCTGGCTCGTCCCCCGCAGGATCTGTCACGAGGTAGGTGGTTGGAATACAAGGAAGGCTGGACATCTTCCTCAAGAAAGCGCCGCGCTTGTTAGTGACAAAGCCCGTGGTGGATGTCTTGTGTCGCACGAACGACTTGTCGTACTCGTTGTTTACTTCGTTTACAACGGCATCCCTTCCACCGTTCTCCTTCTTTATTGCCGTAGACTTCGCCTCCTTCAGTGACAACGAGTCATCGGGGATGGCGTTGCAGCTTTTGGACGACGCGGGACGTGACTCGCCGTCATCCCGAGCGACCCTAGTCTCGCCGACTTTCGCCGAAGAGGTTTGCCGGACGACGCTCGTAGCCGGTCGCCTCGAGCCAGGCTGGAATACGGCCTTGGAGCAGCTCGACTGCAAGACGATCGGACGCAGCACGCTTTTCGTTATCACCAATTGCGGTGCGTCGCTGCGCTGTCGCCAAGAGGCTGTGCGCGAAGCATCCATCTTGAAAAGATGATCTACGCTGTTCGTTTTACGCAAAACTGATGTTTTACGTTGCGTCTTCACCTGACTCCCACACTTCGGACACTTGGTCAAACCACCGACAGACGTCCAAACCTTTTGGCGAACACTCTCGCCGCTTTTTCCCGCCGTTCTGCCGTGATCTGTGACCGTGACACCAGGAGGAAAGCACCTCTCCTTCGCACTTCTCGCGTAAGCGTCCGTAACCTTCCGAAACAAACGTTCGAGGCACGAGTTGTGGAAATCCGCCGTGTACACGACTGCGCTCCGAAACGTCTCGACGAGCAAGTTCGCCAAAATCGCCTTGCCTCGGGTGTTCGGCCTACTTCGGCCGTCGTTCAGCTTGCCTTTGGTGAGGTCGATCACCTCTGTGGAGTAGTAATATTCAGGGAGCGGGTTCGGCATGATATAGCTAGGTTCCCGGATGCCGACGACGGATACACCGTGCGCGAATGCGATTCCAAGTTGGTTCAGATAGAAAGCGTTCATGGTCGTCTCTTCGCTGAAGATGAAGAGGAAGACGTAAGACGAGGCGATGTTACGGAACAGGGTTCCCTTGTCACCTCGCGGGTTCGTATCGTTGGCTTCGTGATGCGTGCGGACTGCCCAGTTCGGTGCCAAACTAGCCAGAAGAATGGCTTTTGTGGATTGAATAAAATCGCCATCGCACTCCGAGCAACTCTTCCCACATACGAAGATCGGATTGTCAAACCTGGTCTCCATGTTTGCTTGTTATCGAAATCAGACGACCGTTATGATATATGCACCGTATCTCAATCAACGCACTCGGACTTGACTTTTAAGAGCTTCGCGCTATATTGCATCCATTTTCATCCTATTCGCACTTCATCCACAATTAACTCTGTAACCTTCCAATTTTGGAGACTATTTATTTGCAGCAAATATAACCCCTCCAACAAAACCTTCGAAGCGATTCTCTGAGCTGGCAGGAAATGTCGGACAAGAAAGACTCTGTCGAAAATCAAAACTCAGGATTTCCAGGAGCTCGGTTTTCTCTCTCCGTGTTTCGTAACTCGATCGTCGAGGACGACCGCTCCGGTTGTGTCCTCCTGTCTCCTAGCAAAACGTGGCAGGTGCAGCTGCACTTATTGTTTAATCATAAATTAAACGAAAAGGGGCTGTCATTTTAATTCGACTAGCTTTTGAATTGATCACCAAGTAATATGCTCGGTAAATATAATATCTCCAGCCGCAATAATATCGAACTTGTTTTCGAGGGTCGTTCGAAGGAAACGATAGAACCGAATGAACGGTTCTCCGATGAGAAAAACACTTCCACAACTCTTTTCGATTCGATCGAGATCATATTCAAATTCGATGTTATTCAAATTTAAATATCTCACGACCTCATGTTCGCCGTCTTTTACCGGGGTAGTGTGTCCGTATAAATACTTCAAAAATTACAAATTTACAAATGAAGACAAACTCCATCGCAAATGTTTATTTAGACGGAGACATTAAACAATGCCGTTTAAATCATGTAAAATCAAACTCCCTGAAATAATCCGTTCGGCGGCTTTTTGGGGGGTTGTTATGTTAATTTCCATGATGTGAACAAAAAGAGATAGTTGTCTTGGGAAACTGCGCCAGGCTGGCAGCATGCTGGCAGGTGTTGTGCGCGAGAATTGAAGTGGCGACCTTTCGAGCGCCGACAAAAACAAGATGAGTTCCTCCGCTTTCAATCATAGTATTAAACTTTCAATTTAATTTGATTGGAAAAAGCAGCGGTGTATTATTGCGAGAAGTCTTGAAAATTTGCCGATCTGACCATGAGGTCTTGTTTTTCTATACGCGTGACAGCCTCACTCTGCTCCGCAGATATTTCTTGCGCTTTTTGTAGAGGGTAATAGCAATAAAAAGGGAATAGCCCTCTCTCCACAACAGAAGCTTCCTCTACCGCATCTATCCCAACGCATTACCCCCTCTGCCGCATTGGAAGAGAGGGAATAGTCAACCTATCGTATATATGTGAAGTTTCATTATCTTTCATTATCTACTATTGGTAGTAAAATTCGAAATTAAAATCAGCTGTTATTGCTGCTGACCCTCAGGGAGGCAGCACACTAATCTTGACTTGGGTCCCTGTGTTTCGTGTCCAGACCTCTTCGCGGAACTATGTAAAGCGAACATAGTGGCTCGGCACAGTGGATGTCCTGCTGGATGGATGTCTGTCCAGTTTTATGACGTTTTGTGACGTAGGCTTCAGTTTTATGACGTAGGCTTCAGTTTCGGATTTTATTAGAATGGTACTCCCGTACGTTCGTTTGTTCCATTTGAAATACGATAATTCGTTCAATTCAGAAATATTACAAACGTGAAGTTCGATTTGGCAAAAGTGTCGCTTGAATAGACTTCGCGAGGCTTGCTCGTTTCGAGTAAATGTTGTTCGAATTAGATGTATGGCGTTCAAATGGTCATATTGAATTTTGATATTATAAACGCGCCATATGATTACTGTATGTTATTTTAATATTACAAGGCTATATGATCGCCCCCGAGTCGTGATCGCCTTGATACGTGGGTAGATGCTACAGTCTATTTATTTGATCTTCTATGCTATAGAAAATTTCTAACATCATTCTGTTGGCATGCCTGATCCTGAACACTGCTCCAACCTCGTACCATTGCTCCTGTGTCAGTTCATGCAGAGGCAGCATTTCACTTCTGATAAGAACTCCTAGTTTCTAAAAGAAAGCATTATCGTATTATCGTACAAGAGCGAGGGTAAGTATTAGGTGTAGGGTTAGGGTTATGAGGACCCTGTTTTGAATTAGGGATACTTATATGAAACGTCAGCAAAAAGGATGTCCTGCACGACGTCCAGCTGTAAGGATGACAGCTACACACTACCGTATTGCAGAAAGCAATCTGAATTTGATCGTAATTGTCTTGATAAAGCAAAATCCACCTAGACTCTGAATGCAATCTGAATTTGATCATAGTTGTTTTGATAGTTCATAGTTTCTTGATAGAGCATTAAATCCACATAGACTCTGAATGCAATCTGAATTTGATCATAGTTGTCTTGATAGACTCTGAATGCAATCTGAATTTGATCATAGTTGTTTTGATAGTTCGTCTTGATAGCACAAAATCCACCTACTCTAAATGCAATCTGAATTTGATCATAGCTGTTTTGATATTTCATATATAGTTGTCTTGATAATTGCAAAATCCACCTAGACTCTGAATGCAATCTGAATTTTATCATAGTTGTTTTTATATTTTATAGTCGTCTTGATAGAGCAAAATCCACATAGACTCTGAATGCAATCTGAATTTTATCATAGTTGTTTTGATATTTCATATATAGTTGTCTTGATAGAGCAAAACCCACATAGATTCTGAATGCAATGTGAATTTGATCATAGTTGTTTTGATAGTTCATAGTTGTTTTGATATTTCATAGTTGTCTTGACAGAGCAAAATCCACCTAGACTCTGAATGCAATCTGAATTTTATCATAGTTGTTTTGATAGTTCATAGTTGTTTTGATAGTTCATAGTTGTCTTGATAGAGGAAAATCCATCTAGACTCTGAATGCAATCTGAATTTGATCATAGTTGTTTTGATATTTTCATAGTTGTCTTGATAGAGCAAAATCCACCTAGATTCTGAATGCAATCTGAATTTGATCATAGTTGTTTTGATATTTTCATAGTTGTCTTGATAGAGCAAAATCCACCTAGACTCTGAATGCAATCTGAATTTTGAAATTGTTGTTCTGATAGTTCATAGTTGTCTTGATAGAGCAAAATCCGCATAGACTCTGAATGCAATCTGAATTTGATCATAGTTGTTTTGATAGTTCATATACTGTAATTGTTTGGCTTGCTATAGTTGCTTTGATAGCGCAAACCTAGTAGACTCTGAATGCAATCTGAATAGTTTACATTGTCTTCTGTCGTTGTTTAATACATGGACAATGGAATCTCAATCAGATTTTCTTGGCGCCGTATTCGCGGCCCCTAGATTATGGCCAGGCCCCTTGCCCCGGCTACGCTCCCTCTCGGCGGTCCTGATCTCGATGCAAATACTGTAGAACCATGAGAAAGAACAAGAAATACACAGTGTGATGACCAGGAAATACAGGTAGCTGTCCTATGGACGGCCACTTTTCATATGGACGGCCATGGACGACCTATGCAAAATATTTTCTTCAAACAACAACTTACAGGTTTCCCCCTTCACAACATTTTTTTTATTTCTGTTAGCTGCTCTTTATTTTAGCTATTGTGAAGATTTCACTACTAATTTTTGTTAAGAACATGCAGATATGACGATTGATTGCGAGATAGATTTAACATATATGTAATATACTCTAACATGAAGTAGCAAAAATGTTGTTCAATAAAATCACTGTTTAAGTATTTGATAAGCTCACTTGCTCATGGCCATGCCCACCAAAATTTTTTTGTGGCTATGCCCACCAAAACCAAAACAATGCGCATTGGTTTGCATTAGTTGTATTAAAAGGTGAGGGCCGTGAGGCCCCACAAGAAGCCAGAAAATGTGGGGATCCTAAATTAGAAACACGAGGCCCTAAATAAAGGTGCGCACTAGACAGTAGTCGCAGGGGCGGATTAACCTATGGGCAACTGGAGCACGTGCCCCAGGGCCCCGAGCTTCTGAGTAACTGATAAGCGATAACTGTTCCCATGCACCGCAGCCCCAGAGACCGGGGTGCAACCTGCTAACTTTTAGATGTTTGGGGCCCCACAATCTAAATTTGCCCCAGAGTCGCCAGAACCATGTTGAGCCCGCCAACACCACTAACCCAGCGGTGACATGTTCGTCGTAAAACAGTCGCAAAACGCTCGTAAATCTACCACACATTATTTCAAAATATGTAAATATTTAGTATCTTTATACGCGCACGTGGAGAAGAGCGTTCATGCAGAAGAATACATGACAAACTCTCAATCCTAGACCAGTGAATTTGATTTTATCATCGATATAGTCAAAACGGATATGTAGATACTTTCCAAAAGGCAAACGACGTTACTCGGGATTTCAAAATATCAATCGCAACAACGACGTACTGACAAAATATATTTGCCGACTGAAACTATATATGGGCATTGCATATACATTTATACAGTATATTACGGTGGTCCGACCATGATATAGTTAAGCATTTCTGCATTTGCAATAGGACATTCGTAAAGTCACTTACTAGTCATAGATGCTTTTAAATATAAAGTGATAAAACGTGTTGTGTTGCGTAGGTAGTGTAGAAATAGCGTGTAAGTAGTCTAACGTTTCGAGCGAAGGACCTTCGTCAGAAAGTGAAACGTAAATTAATAATCACTCGGTTATTATTTCACAGTTTACGTTTTCACTCTCTAAGGAAGGGCCTTCGCTCGAAACGTTAGACAATTCCACACTATTTCATAGACTTCGGCTACAAATCTGCCTCTTGATTGTTTCGGGTTTGTTTAAAGACGGGTTTGTTTCGAGAATACAATCCGTCTTCTCGAAACAAACTCGTCTTTGAAACAAAACCACTCGCGAAACAAACCCGTCTTTGAACAAAAGTCACTATTTCGGCAGTTCGTAATATTTACGACGAACATGTTACCGCTGGGTTAATGGTGTTGGCGGGCTCAACATGGTTCTGGCGGCGAAGGATTGGTTCCGATTGGGAAGCCATCTGATTGGCTAACCCGAAACAACTTTTATCCTAACCCTTACCCTAAATAACCCATCCTAACCATAATGTCTCAATCAATTCCAAGCGTGACCTTCCCCCCCCCCCCCCGGGCGTTTGACGGGCATTTGAATTTGGAAATGCCCCACTCCGTGGAGTCAACTTAATGATACAAAATCCCCACAGTTGGGCTCTTGAATAGATGCAAATTCCCCACCCATGGGCATATAATAAAAGTTTTTCAAATAAAAGAGCCAAGAAGCCACAAACTTCCCTCGAAATTTTCCAAAGCGCCATCTTCTGAACTCAAACGTTTCGCAGACTACACATGGTGTACTAAAATAAACATGGTTAAATAGCGGTTGGCATGCGATTTTTTTGCATTTGTTTACGTTTTAAATATGCACGTTCGTTTGGGGCTGCTGCTTCGACTTACTTTTGTACTGGACACAATTGCAAATATTACATCATTGAAATATCGGATCAAAGGATCGGACTTCGTTTATTAAATATGCAATGTGCAGTGTGCCAACGAATTTTGCTGGGAGCTGGAGAGTCGGTAAATGCCCGTGAAATGCCCGGGGGGGCATGGTCACGCTTGGAATTGATCGAGACATAAACCCTAACCCTAAATAACCCATCCTAACCATAAACCCTAACCCCCCGCCAAACGAGTTCTCTAACCTAACCCCCCGTCAAATTGAGAAAAGCATTCAAGCACCGTCTGTCATTTCAATCGAAGAAAGATCGCCAGAGTAAAATTGGCATAAAATGCTCAGTTGCTTTAAACTTGATTCACAAGATTCAACCAACATTTTAATGCTATCTTTATGTGTCATATGCTCTAATCTCAACACAGCAGAACTATTAAGTACGATTTATAACAGGTTAACGTTAACCCTGTTACAATCAACAAGTCCCAACAAGTTTGAATTCGAGATTTGAACTACAGTGACGGATCCAAGATTTTGAAAAGGGGGCTTCCAAGCTCAGTGCTTAAAGTGACGACACATTTCTAGGGGCCTCCCCGGAAAATTTTTTAATTTAGATTCTCTAAAACAGCATTTCCTGCATTTCGAGGGCACTTTTGAGCAAAATATAAAGTTCTGAAATCCCATTTTTTTAACAGTGTATCTCGTCATTTTTAAGATATATTTCTATAAAGTAGAATAAATAATTACAAAAACGGAACAACAGTTTATTTAACAAAGTAGAATAACAAATTACAAAAATAAACAACTTCATGCTGTCAAGCGTAAAGAATGCTGAAGGCGAGGGGTTATTGCGTATAAGTTTCTGTCTTCAATACTCGAAAATTGTTTACATTTCAACTTTGTTGATGTTATTGTGTTCATTCAGTAGTTAATTGTTCTCACTGGTGAGGGGATCTTTCTCAGCTCTGTCTCATTTAATTTTTTAGTAAACTTTGTTAATAATGGCAATTCACAACTTTGTGCTCAGAGAGTAAGACAATCCTTTTTAATGATAAATTTTATGATAAATATTTTATGATAAATTTTATGATAAATTATACTAACCCTAATACTAATCGACTTTAGTTATACAGGTTTATTTTAAAATTGAAGATTTTGTTTCCGCTTCAAAAACCCCGGTCACGGAGTGATCTATTGATCACCATGGTAACGTTATGAAGCAGCTGCGGTGTGAGATATCTGACATTCATCAACTTCGTAAATCTAGCAATGTTCGTAGAGATTTGCAGAGGTATTTACTGCTGTAATTTCAAAACATATGGGGCTTTTATTTTGTGCAAGCAAAGGCGCTAATAAACAGGAATTAAGCGTTATTTAACCGCTTCAAATGAAGATCTCAGACTTCTATTCACAGCCGTGACAGTACACCGTACAGATTAGACTTTCGCGATGGACAGGGAACAGTTCAGAATAAAGAGAGAGCGATTTAAGAGGGATATGCATCGATTGTCGGAGGAAAAGACAAGGCAATTGTTTGAAAAAGAGGAGGACAGGGAATCTTGGGTGAAAGTGATAAGAAAATCGGTTGAAAAGGAAATCGAATCGAGGGTTCGGGAAGCTTTGGGTACGCCACCGAAAGAGCGTCAACGGATTAAACGGCTGGAGGAGATCAGCGCAAAACGTTTGACTAAAATTGAGGAGGAAAAACGCGCGATAGCTTCCAGTATTTTGAACTCTAGAGGATCGCTTGCGAGGACGAGCGAAGAGGAGGAAGAACTGTTGTGGTTACGGCGGCAAAAGTACCTGGAGAAATTCAACCGAAGGCGAACTATGCGTACTGAAACGCGGCCAAACTTTAATCGTACAACGCAGCGCCGCGCAACGTACAACAAGTCAAAGATAGACTCACAAGATACCGAAGGTAGCGCTTCTTTTACGTCGCCGATTGTGTGGAAAAGCTGTGAAACCATCCCCACGGATTCATCAGACACTAAGACGCAATTCAAGCGAGGATTTGACTCGCAATATGAATATGGTTTGCCGGTTTTGGGTCCGTGTTTTCCTACTGGGCGCTTGCCTTGCATGGCGGCACCAAAGCATCTACAATCTATTCCTTCTTTCGTCGAAAATCTAAACACTCCAGGTGAGTTACTGGGGATTTGATTTTGCGAAAGACACGACGGTCGTTAACTGAGTTAGTGCATAGTTAGTGAAAGGCCGGAGTTTGTTTAAAAGCTACGCGGTGTTTGCTTCGTGCTTTCTGAAGAGATAAACTATGTAAACACCGACTTCTTTGTAATTAGTAAGGATTTTGAACACCTGTCTTCATATAGATAATGTACACCCACAAAAGCGAACATATTCAACTAGAACCCATTGTGAATCGCTTCTAGGGCTATGCAAGGTTCAACGAACGTCGAAGTTAAAAAGTTGATAATCCGTCATCTTGCTTGAAGTTTGATATTCGATATTGATAGCAACATGACTCATAAGACGAAAAGTACGTGTGGGGTAATATTTCAAAGTCATTGTCAAACAAATAAATTATACAAAACAAGCTGACATCTCTGGACTATATATACAAACGAGTGAGATGATGTGACTTTCGCTCAATTATTTAAAATTAAAGTTCGTTTTAATTTTGATATTTCGAATTTTGGGGGACGATTACAAATTGTGGAGACTGGCTTAACGTTAATTTTAATGATTTATATTGGTTGTCAAAATACCTCTGCAGTTGCAATCTAATTAATTTCACAACTTGTACTTTTTCTATTAATTAGTTTTCGTAATTTCGTATAATTTAATTATATCCTATAGCAACGAAAAATTTCCATGGAGACGTAATCAATTACAATTTCCATGGAGCAATCATCAAAATTTTAATTAAAAAATAATATAGAAATGGAAAATATAGAAAATTGGCTACAGGCCACATGCAACTGGTGATCTCAGGGCAGTTTATAAACATCAAATAAGACTGTCATTGATAAAGTCCTAGAAAATAAAAGAGCTCGGCAAAATAGAGGAATTTAATAACATGTTCGAGTCTGGGAATTTTGGTCAAATTTATGCTGGCAAAAAAACAGTTAAATTTTAGTTTTTTATATTAAATAAACAAAAAATATTCAATCACAACACTTCACTGAGTGGACATAATACATTTTTGCCATGTTTTTGTGATATATTTAATGTATATTTCTACAAATTCAATGTTTGTTGTTGTATAAAATATCAAAAAATTCACCTTTTGAAATAAATTAACAACCATGAACAATTGTTGTCAGTTCATCAATGTTGAACAATATTGTTACAGGTTCAATCCATGTCTGACAATCATCCATGTACAAGGCTCGAATTAAGTGCCGGTCACGGGTCACCAGTCATTGACTGGTAAAATTACCATGGTCAAAACCAGCAAATTTTGTCGCTTACCTGTCAACAGGTACATTTCTCACAAAAATGTGCGAGTTTGGGTTTCTTGTTGTGGAAAATATTGCTTTTGTGATACCAGTAGTTCCATCCATTCTGATTCTAGACGTTTATTTTGGGCTGACAGTATGTTGTGGCACAGAGCCGCAGTCTTGTCATTTTTCAGTTTTCTGTTGCAATATGTGTTCTGGCCTTCCAACAAAAGTAATCTTGGCTATAGCAAAGAGAATTATCGGGTTGGAAAGTGCCAGAAGTGTTCAGATGAACCGAGAAGTACAAGTCAGGTTACACTTTAACTCAAATCAAAAAGCATCGCACACTTACAAGCAACGAGCAAAACTTTAAACTTCACTGTTTTTAATAAATCCTTTACTGATACAAAACAGTAAACACTTTTAAGTTTTAATTGTTAGCTATTATAAAATGTTACCACTTAGTGCACGTACCAAAATTTCGATCGTAATGCGTAAATAACATATTTCTTGAAAATGGACATAATTGTTGTTGAGTTAGTAAATATAAACTAACTTAAACTGGCAATACAAGTGTACGTCACGTTGAAGCATTTGTAGGCAACAAAGGGAATCAGTAAAAAATCCTCTGTGACTGGTAAATTTTATTTTATACTTGTCACGATGACTGGTAGATTTCCAAGAGTTATTTTGAGCCTTGTCTATATACATATATAAAGAAATTTTATAAATTATACTGATAAAGTTTGGCAAATGACTTTGGCAACATTTGCAGTTCAACAATCAGAGGAAACCCAACAATATCAACATTCTAATAAAATTAAACATCAACAGCAAAATAGTAGTTGTTGCTCTAATTGTTTTGGTGGTGTTTTTCAGAAAAGAATGACAACACTCCAAAACAGACAGAACACCCGTACTACCTGAAATATTGGAGAGGTTCTGTGATAGTCTTTGACACAGAAAGAAAAAATACTTTGGTAAGAACTACAGTATTATCATTTTATTTATTATGGTATTACAATATTTAAAGAGGGATACTCACGGTCTTATATGACGGTTTTCAGGAGGGCACTCAAAAAAATAAATATAAATAAATACAAACAAGGTCCGTTTTCTTGTGAAATTTTAACAGAAAACAATTGTATGAAACACTTTGGCATAAAAATCAGACAAATAATGAAAAATTTTTTAAAAAGGCACCTCCTAAAAATTGGATAATGGGCCGGAATGACTCATTTTCAGGGCAGATGCATAAAAAAATGACATCTATGACAATCAATGACAGTTTTTCTTTAAAGTGCATATAACGTCTGTGGGGATTTAACATATTTGTAATCTATGGATTCTCCTGAGATAAATTGTAATATATCTTGTCAGCTGAAAATTTCATCTTCATAGACTTTTTTGCTGTTAAAGTTGACGGAAATGATGTCACAGCGGGCATCTGTCTATATGAAAACCTCTTTACATCTTCCCGCTATGACGTCATTTCCGTCAACTTTAACAGCAAAAAAGTCTATGAAGATGAAATTTTCAGCTGACAAGATATATTACAATTTTTCTCAGGAAAATCGATAGATTACATATATGTTAAATTCCCACAGACGTTATATGTACTTTAAAAATTGCACAGTTACAGGGATTTTTTGCAAAAATTGCATGGTCATGGAAAAGCACGATTTCCCCGTTGAAGTAAAAGGGCAACCAAGAAAACATGAAAACAACATGGTGCCTGAGAAAGTCAAGCTCCTTGTGAGATGGATCATCGATAATTCTGCATGGCATAAACAGAGTAAACAAGAGATATTTCATTCTTATAAGTGGGAAAATGCTTATATGACAAATTACTTATCTACCTGCACGATTGATCACACTAGCAAATCAACATTGGGAGCGTGCGAGCCAGGGCCACCGAGAGCCAAGATAGGCCCAGTGAAAGGTGGGGTTATGGTCTTTCACGACCCCTAAATGCCCTAGAATCTTCATTGTATGTGTAGGATTTGCATGATGGTTATCGTTTCAGGCCCCTTTTTGGCCCTGGTCGTGGGCTGGGCTAGTGCGAGCACAGTCACTTCGTTGATAGCACTGCCGTGAGATACTAGCTCTGACCATTGAGCTACACAGGTGCTGGTTCAATATGGCATGTGTACTGCAAGTACAAGATTTGTGTATAGTCATTAAGCCAGACTAGATAATTTATTTTCTATCTGGTTATTCTGAACTCAGGACCCTGATGCAGTTCCTCTGGGATGTCCGCCACATTTGCAATTTGAATCGAGATTTGAATGTGGAAATCTACGGCAGGCACGACGGATGTAAGTAGAGCTGGCAAAGAGCGTGTTACTTATAGCTGAAGCGCATTATATACAGTATAGTTCGCGTATGATACGTGTATACTTCGCGTAGGTTACGCATATACTTTGCGTAGGTTACGCGTAAACTTCGTATAGGTTACGCATATACTTCGCGTATGATACGTGTATACTTCGCGTAGGTTACGCATATACTTCCCGTATGATACGAGTATACTTCGCGTAGGTTACGCATATACTTCGCGTATGATACGTGTATACTTCGCGTAGATTACGCATATACTTCGCGTATGATACGTGTATACTTCGCGTAGGTTACGCATACACTTCGCGTATGATACGCGTATACTTCGTATAGGTACGCATATACTTCGCATATGAAACGTGTATACATACTTCGCTAGGATACGTGTATACTTCGTATAGAATACGCGTATACTTCGCGTATGATACGCGTATATTCATACGCGTATACTCGTATACTACGCGTAAGTAATTACGCGTATTTGTGTATGAAACTGTATTACATAACCTATTGCAACTCACTGTTTTATGGTTTACCACAAGTCAATATATATTAGATAAGCTCATAAGCTACAATATGTACAGAACTCAACTGCGTGTCCTGTAACTCCAACTCGTAACTATGTTTTTAACACTTAATGTTTCGTGAACTAAACTACTAAAGTACTGTAAATACTATAATATATATTGTTTTTATATCTTTTTTGTGAATACACTTAATAATAATATTATTGTAAACTTTCTCTTTTTAACAAACACTGTAAATTTTTCTCTTAAATCTTTCATATTGTAAATTATTTTCTTCATAACAAACATGTAAAGCGATATTCAGCTTCTGGAAATAGCGCTATATAAATTAAATTATTATTATTTTATGTGTGTCAATGTTCTTCTCTTTAGAGGCAACTATGAATACGAGCTAGTGTTGAACACTGACCTTTACACCAAACGACACACGCAATGGTATAGGCATCCTATGAAATACCGTAGCTAAGTTGTTTTTTTGTATTTTAAGAACTGCAACTTAAGTTTGTTCTTTTTAGTTTGTAGTGAAGATATCACTAAATCTCACTTAACCAAGATGTTATCACAGAATTAATATTTATCTCTGCTTTAGGTATTACTTTCAACTAAGAAAAACTGTTCCAGGCGTAACCTACACATTCACCATCATAAACCTCTTGAAAAAAGACAGTTTGTACAATCACGGTAGGTAGAAACATAATGAGTCATGTACAATTGAAAGCAAGGTCTTGTGTGTATCAAAAAGTACATCTACATTCTACATGTATTTGGTAAAATTGTATCTCTCCTTTTGTCTTCCATATTTGATGTTTAGGAATGAAGCCATTGTTTTACTCTGAGAAAACTGCTGAGGTGCGGAAAATCGGTTGGACCAGAATGGGCCATCACATCAAATACAACCAAAACTACATCAAAGGGCATCCTTTACTAGCAAGAGATTGCATATATTATTCTTTGACTTTTCAAATGGTAATTCACCCTTTGATTTATCTAGATTCTAATTAGCAATTACGGTAAAGGTGAATGGCTGCTTGGTATACAATAGCGGAGCGCACAGATGACGTAGGTTGTTGATGTTTGTCCGATACAATAGGAAATAGGTCATTTGGGAATTCTTCAGACTCAATTTTAGTTTGTTTGTCCGCATTTTGGGTTTAAAAATAGAATCTGTGCGCTATTGATATGACTAGTGTCGGCGCTGGAAATAACGGGGGGTCAGCGGTCACTGAACTCCGATTTTCATTATTTGACCGCCCGAAATCGGTTACGTCAGGTCAGCATGAGCGGTCAATTATTTTTCTACCAGCTAAATAATTTTCTTTTACCTTCCATTCTCATTGTAATTCTCCTGTACGATGAGAAAAATAGATTTATTTCCATGTTCTTGGCATGTAAATTCAAACCTGCATCATACAAGTACGAAGTCAACTAAACTCATCGAACTGTTCCGCCGTTCGTGTCATCACTTCTGCTATACCATTTTCTACTCAATATTGGTGCCGGTTGTCGCACATTTCACTTTACACACACTCATGGGTAACAACTAAGCAAACATTTCTCACCTTAAATACATTTAGGTTTAGCAGGATTTTTTCTATCCGGATCACACGTTCAGTCAATAAAGTATTTACTATATGGTTTACGGAGCCGGAGCTGAAAAACCGGAGTTTGCACACCTCTACTTTCAAGTTGTTTACATCAAGTTGTTTCCCTCATTTATATACACTAAAGCCGGCGTCTCATGTGCATGTCTACAATTTCTTGCGACTTTAAATTGTGCAGCTGCATTAATATCTTCTTGGATTCATAAGGGTTGACTTCCCCTTTAACCATATATGATATATTAAAGTCAAAATGGCAGTAGCAGAAGTGACGGTCGAATGTTCATGACCTTGCGCACTGATATAAATTGTCGAGGAAAGAGGACTTTTGCTTTTAATATACAAATTAAGGAGAAAAGGTTGACCGCCCAAACTTTATATCAGGATTAGGGTTAGGTTTGGGGTTATAGGACTATTTTTAAATTTGGGATACTTGTATGAAACGTCAGCCAAATACTTGGTCTGTTCAGATTGGTAGTACATATGTCACCAAACATGTCACCGTAAACCAGTACACATTGCAACCCTCTATCATATATCTGTGTCCGATATTGTATTTTTATTTCCATCCCTCAGGAATTTCCTCACATCAACGACGTCTGCTACCTCACTCATTGCTATCCTTACACATACACTGACTTACAAACTTATCTCCAAAGTATCGCTGATGATCCGCTTAAGTACAGATACTGCAAACAACAGGTAAGCCTTGGCGACCACATAAGTAAAATTTCAATTTCAATTACAGCCTTATATATATATATATACACAGTCCGTTTTCTTTGAATTTCTTCAAGAAAACGACTCTTACACTCGCAAAATTTGCCTCTCATTATTTAAACACACTTACAATGTTGTTCAACATTGCATTTCAAGCGGCTGTTGACGATTTTTGGAACAGGAAAAACAATATTGATGAACGATATATAATTGCATGTTTAACGAAGAACATTTGATTGGGAATTGACTGTGAACACACAGCTGACTAAGTATGCCTCCTAACTATGTTAGTAACTATTGTTATTCTGTTCATCTGCAGTCCCCGTAATTAAACTTATTTTGCGTCGGCAAAAAATTGCCAAGGTCTTTTGATGATTTACTGTTTTGCCTCGGCAATTATTTCGGCCGATTCTTCGGCAGTGTAAAAGACTGTAGTCACACCTGAAATCCGCACTTCTTAACGTACGAGAGAAATTCAAAGGCAATGGCGAGAGTGGACACTGTTTAACTGAACATTTTTTCTAGCGTTTCTTGGGTAAATGCTGTTTTTCATAAAGCGAAATTTTCCGCGCAAGCGCAAATTTTTCATTGTAAATTTACATGTTTATTACTATGTGCCTCGGCATTTTTTTGCCGAAGCAAACCATGAAATTTCAATTTGCTTCGGCATTTGCCTAGGCCATTGCCGAGTGCCGAGGCGAATTACGGGGACTGATCTGTCGTTCTTTGAATATCACAGGTTCTCTGCAAAACCATCGCTGGTAATAACTGTCACGTGTTGACTATCACCTCTGAAGGTAAGGGCAAGAAGATATAGAACAACTCATGATAAATCCTTTTCGCTTTTAAAAAGATGAATACGACTGTAGCCACCCCCACCATTTTTTGGAGGGCGAGGCAAATGCAATGCATTCTCCAATCTCGTTCCCAGGATCGCAGGTTCTGGGAATGAGATTGTGCATTTTCAAGAAGTAGAAATCCAGAGAAGAACCTGCGACCGAATTTTTAAAACTTACCCTGAAAAATATTAATACTAACCGTAAACTCGGTTCCAGACTATTCTCAATATTTATAACCATTTCTACTGACCTTTTTCAGAAACATGTGATGACAAGTTGGGCGTGGTCGTGACAGCACGTGTTCATCCGGGTGAGACCAACGCGAGTTGGATGATGAAAGGCTTGCTGGATTTCTTGATGTCTGAAGATCCTGTTGCCGAGGTACCTACAGGGATTATATAAAAAATGGTTTTAAAGATTACATCACTAGCAGCAGAGCCACACAATAGGACTTTGTAATTAGGTTGAAGTATTACCAATTTAATACTACGAATACTACTGGTCTAAGGGTACAATTTTCCTTTGTTTTTTTCCAGAACCTTCGAAGAAAACATGTCTTTAAGATTATTCCAATGCTCAACCCGGACGGGGTCATTGTCGGTAATTATCGCACAAATCTCGCGGCCAAGGACCTCAACAGAACGTACAGGAATCCCAAGAAGGTTAGAAACCCAGCGCTTATATTATTCATGTGGTTTTCTGTCTTATTGTGTCTTTCAGGTGGACACAACTTGTTATAAGTTGGATGGGTTAATGAGTGGATTGGTATGGGTGTGGTGCATGGGTATAGGTAGCCTAGGGTGGGGTCGGGGTAGTCTAGGGTGGGGTGGTGCACGCAGGCTAGGGTATAGGTTCGTTTGTCTCTGAAACGTAACAAGTCGGCACAAAATCTACGACATAGGAACGGGCGGGTGGGTGTTTGTAAGGATTGATGGATGTAGGTGGATGGATTAATGAGTGGATAATTAGATTTATTATATGACACAGGTTACTTCCGGTAAAACCGCGCGATTTTCCGACGTGGCGAGATTTATCCGTAATGATCGAGAGCATTATGAAAATTGTTAATGCCTTGTCAAAAAAAAAAAATCCTAAAAAATAATTAAAAATTGCTTTGCCTTAAAACGAAACAAAATACTGAAATGAGCGACGAAGAACATTCAAGTCACCGTGGTTGGCATTTTGAAAAAGTTGAAGCAAGCGAAGGGTTGTATTGATTTTCGTAATAAAAAGTCCAATATAATAAACTACTTATTAACCTCGACCGTTTGTTAGGTGGTGAACTGCCGAGATTTTTATCTCGACAGTTCACCACCACTTTGCTATATATCCAAAACACTGCCTACGTGGATGCATGGGATGCATGGGTATAGGTGGATGGATGAATGATCTTTTCTCTTACCTTTTCTAGAACACCTCTCCCACCGCGTATCACACGAAACAAGTTGTAGAATCCTTTTCGTCAAAACACGACGTAAGAAGCTCGGCAAGGACTGGATGAAATAATACTTTGCTTTGGTTCATGATACTTTGCTGTGATGACGTTTTAGTGAGTGTTGTTGTTGACGAGTATTTCCAGCTTTTTCTTTTGAACTCTTGTAGATCGTGATATACTGTGATCTTCACGGTCACAGTCGTAAACCCAATGTCTTCATGTACGGCTGTACTCCTGATAGCAGAGGAACCTCGGTGAAGGATTTTGTACAAGAGAGATTATTCCCTTGGCTTATGTCACAGAAGGTGAGGACAAATTGAGCAATGCTGCCTCAAATCTTGAAAAGGTGTTAGTCTTGTGGACTGTTGTTGGTGATGGCTAACGTTTTGACGGCCTCAGTTAGGTGGTCGGCAGACGTATGTTGAAATTTATTATCTAGGTTAGTGTAGTCATGAGAACGACTGTTGTATAGTAATAACTGACGTTTTAAGCGTATTCGGACGTATAATGTCAAACCATATACAGTTGACTCTCTCAATCCGGACACCCTTGGGAATCTGAAAAAGTGTCCGTAAGTAGAGTTGTCCGCCTAGGGGAATAGTTCTCGTAGACGGACGCTTGTCGAATATATGAGTTTTGTCCGCCTACAGGAGCTTATACTGGTGACTTTCAATGGTACTCACACAAAATGAAACTTAGAATGTCTTAAAATGGTTGCTTGTTTTTATATTTAGTTATTCAAGGCTTAAATATCCCAAAACGATTTTATCTAAAAAACATTAACATAACTAAACGTCTTTAGTGTGATTGATATCAATTGTTACAATCAAGTCATATACATGTACATTACACAAAATATTTACGAATAGACGACTGCTTCAATGACTTCAGTTGCATGTCCAACAACATGTCATTGACGTGTGCAATAGCTTGAGACAGTTTCTCGTTTCCGTGCCAGTCTGAGAAATCTGTCACCTTCTTAACAAGTTGCATGGCGCCTTGCACAGAATTAATTTCTGGAACTCAGCCAGCGGCTGGTCAAACTCCTCTATTGTCTCTTCATCGTTCATCCCATTGTCTTCTTCTGATGCTTCTTCAACGATTTCTTTCCGCATGTTTTCTCGCCAGTTAGGCAATGTTGTGTCGACTGGAGGCTCGTAGGCTGCAACGTCGTCATCGAAGGCTGCGATGTCTAAATCTGGGGAGATTCTCGATAAAAGTTCCTCAATTTCGAGTAATTCTTCACCAACGAAAGGATCGTCATCCATTTCCATGCTCATTTCTTCGTCTGCAGTCATGCCAACGTGCTTAAAGCAGTTAGTGATCACTTCTGCGGGAACCTCTTCCCACGCCTTTACCATCCACCTTACAGCCATCAGCAAATTGACCGATTTCACTATTTCACTCGCTGTCTTCGTGCCATCTATTTGACCTGCAACGTACCGCAGTAGTTTCCGCCTGTAGTAAACCTTCCACGTTTTTATAATTCCTGCATCCAGAGGCTGTGTTCGAGAAGTGGTGTTCTTTGGCAGGAACTCGATCTTGACGTTAGAGAATTGGCTTTTCAGGGAGGCTGGGTGGCAAGGCGCATTGTCCAGAAAGAGCAGTATGTGTCGATGTTGCCGCTTCATTTTGCTATTAAGCTTGGAAATGATGTTTACCATTATTTCCGACCTCATCCATGCCTTTTCATTACTGAAATATTGGGCTCCACACGGACGTGAAATGTCAGGTAATCCAGCAAAGCAACGCGGCTTCTTGCTTTTGCCGATTAAGATGGCGCTTTCTTTTTCACCGGCGGCATTCACAAAGAATGCAGCAGTGATTCGTTGCTTTGCATTCTTTCCACCACGGCAGCGTTTTCCCTTTTCTGCAAGGGACTTACTGGGCAACGTTTTCCAAAATGTCCCAGTCTCATCCTCGTTCCATATGTTTGCCGGTGTATATCCCTTTGTCAACTCTTTAACTCGCTCCTTCCAACTTTCTGCAGTCTCTTCCTTGACATCTCCTTCCTCGCCAGCGATGTTCAATTGTCCGATGTTGTGTCGCTGTTTCCACTTTGAAAACCAGCCTTCCGAACCTATGAAGGAGGTGTCTCGTAGTTGCTCTGCGATTAAGCGCGCTTCCTCTTTGAGTAGTGGCCCGTCCACTGGGATGTTCGATTCCCTAGCCTTATTGAACCATTCCCAAAGTAGGAGATTTATATCTCGAAACTTCTCATTGTTCCTTCGTTTGCTGCTGGAGTTGCCATTTGATATCCATTCCTCGATAATCTCTTCTTTCTTCGAAAGAATCGTAGCTATTTGCGATTTACCGCATCCGAATCTCTTTGCCAGCTGTCTTAGGCTTTGCCCTTGACCTGATGCTTGTATCGCCTCGACCTTTTCGCCTAAGGTCAGACACTTACGATTTGGATTTTGGTCGTCTGAAGTTTTGGCTGCCGCTTCGTTCTTGCTTTGTTTCTTTGGCCTTTGCCCTTCATCACTTGCACGTTTTCCGTTCTGATTTGATTCGTTTGAAGGGTTCACTGCATTATCATTGCATTCACCAGCCTCTGTCTTGTTGAAGCAAGGCAAACACCAGCCAACAGAAACACATTCCTTCCAACCAGGCGCGTCTTCATCTGCCGGAATCGAGCAGTCCTTTGATTTATTACAGGCTGGCCTCTTGCAAGTCAAACAAACATACTTTGTAATACATGAGCAGTTACTACAAGACATTACTGGCTGTATGTCGATTTCGACAGCCAACACACGCGCGTGTAAACCTGCAACATCCGGTTCAGCGCATACTGAACCGGATGTTCGCATGTTTACACGCGCACAGATCAGATTCCTACGAACACTGGGTGAATTATGGCACACAGCTGTAAAATGCCGTTTATAACGGTGGAGTCCTATATTCGTGGTTATCATGTATACAAAGACCAGGCAAACTGGATTCCACAACTCGGAGAGGAGAGAGTCTTGAAACGGGAGCCAAGCAACGTAGAGGACCCGGATGCCGTGGCTGTAGTAAGGTCTCTCGATGCAGAATATCGAAGAGAAAACTCAGTTAAAGAACACATAAACACCGCAAACAAGAATGACGAAGTACTCGGTCACATTCCTGTAAGGATGGCCCCGTTTATCAGCAAGTTTTTAAAGCGGGGAACAAACAACGGGAAAGCTGTCAAAACAGGAAAACGTGTTAACAGAGGAGCTGGATACGGGTTAGAAATGCCCTGCAAATATATTTTTTATGGCGACAATGAAATGTCTCTACCATGGCTCAAGTCCAAACTTGAAAAACTTGGATGTTCTCCATATTGATACTAAATGAGGCAACCAGAGCCTGTGACTGGTCGAACGTAAATGGCAATATACACTGGCAGTGTATACCTAAATCACTGTAAAAGTGCATAATAAATAAAAAGATCAGTTAGCATGTTTAAAACGGTGTGATGTTGATTTATTTGAGTATCGCGATCTGAAACTTGAGGAGAGCCTGGGAAATACTTTGTTCTGGCTTGAATAAACATGAAATCTCAACACATTTGAAGTGGTCAAAATGCCCACCCTCCGTAACGGTAATAATAATAATATACACGCTCATAAGGGTTTTAGTAATTGGTTTATTTTTCGGGGTGTCCGCTTACGGGAATGCAAAAACAAAAGAAAAATCCAAATTATAACCATAAAAGTGTCCGCGTCCGCTTACGGGAGTGTCCGGCTACGGGAACGTATAAATACAGAGTTTTATTGAGAGTTCAAACGGGGTTTTGGAGAGGTGTCCGTAACTGGAGCTGTCCGCCTAGGAGAGTGTCCGGATTGAGAGAGTCAACTGTATACAGTAGAACTCAAAATGGTACTCAAACATGAATATACTGTATACCGTAATTTTTTTCTATTAAATCCCCCTCTCTTTTAAGTCCCCCCGCTTTAATAAGCCCCCCCCCTTTTTGGAAGCAGAAAATAATTAAGCCTCCCCCATCTCTCTTAAGCCCCCCTACGCAATTAATTTTTAAAATCATGAAACGTGAAAAGATCGTATTATTTCAAAGATATGATATTTTATTTTTGGTCTTTAATTCATTGATATAGTAAGCTTCAGATGTTTCAGTTTGTTGGCCTTTTTCCCAGTTCATTATTCAAAATAGATATCAATGCCTTTTCATTTGAAAGCGCTTTGAAATAATAATAATAATAATAATAATAAAAGCATTTATTTCAACACGATATAAAGTTTACAGCATGGCTGATGTGGTCGTGCATTTACATGATATAACATATCTATACACAAACTGTGCATATTACTATCTACCTATTTTACATCATCTTATAATATACTATTCTTCAATAAAAATCTTACAAATATAGGCTATTTCGCTTTTGATAGCAATTTCTTGATTGCTAGCTTAAACTTCTTAGTGTCGTCTATTGTTCTTGTGTTGTTATCCAGAGAGTTCCATAACACTGCTGCTTGGTACGAAATTGATTTCTTTAAAAAATCAGTCTTAGGCTTGGGAAGAACAATAGTCAATTTTCTTCTTAAGTTATAATTACAAAAATATTTTAAAAATAATGAATGTAGTGGAGTAGGGGAATGACCATAATAACAATTTTGTACTAAAAATAACAATCTCTGTGAATATAACTTCTCAAGTGGTTTCCAATTTGTTTGAGCTAGAACATCCTCTGTTGGTGTTTGCAAGTCCAACTTATAAATCAATTTGGCTGCCCGTACATGTATACGCTCTAGATCGTCAAATAGGGTTTTTCCACATGATCCCCATATTACGAGTCCGTATGTGATTGAAGGTAATATTACTTTAAAGTAAAAATCTGCCTTTGCCTTGGTTGGTAAAAAATAAAGAGACTTTAAAAGGTTAAGTTTCTGTGCAAACGACTTAATTAGTTCAGTGACATGAGCTTTCCACTTTAATTTACTATCTATTTCAATACCTAAACATCTGGAAGACTCAACTTGTTTAAGGTAACTATTTCCTAATTTAATACCTTGCAATGGCCCCACGAATTTACCTCGCCCGAGTATCATAAATTCAGTTTTACCAGGGTGTGGTGTTAAAAGGTTGTGACAGCACCACTCGTATAGCTTACATAAAACTCTATTGAGTGTTGAGGTAACAGAATCATGATTTGGACCAATTACATAAATGGTGGTATCATCAGCATACATATAGATATCCCCTTCATCAACTTCACAGGTTTCAGGCAGGTCGTTACAAAATAAAGAGAACAGAATAGGGCCAAGCACTGATCCTTGGGGAACACCATATTTGACTGACATGGACTGTGATTGACACCCATTTACGACTGTTTTTTGCGAACGATCAGACAAGTAGTTAGCAATCCAGGACCAAAGATCACCAGAGATACCGAGACCCAGCAGTTTTTCAAGTAATACCGAGTGTGATATAGAGTCGAAGGCCTTTCGGAAGTCAACGAACACAATACCAACTACTTGACGATTATCGAGCGCCTTTCTCCAATCTTCTGTCATCTTGACCAGTAACAGTTCGGTAGAGTGACCTTTTTTATAAGCCCATTGTCTACAGTTACTAAGTTGATTTTCTGTAATGTGGGTTGTAATTGTCGAACAAACATTTGTTTCCATAAGTTTGCCTGGTACACATAACAAGGATATCGGTCGATAGTTTTGTTTATCAGTTTCGTCTTCCTTTTTGAATAAGGGCGTCACATTGGCTGATTTCCACGTTTTAGGGACAACGTTAGATGTCATACTGGTTGTATAAAGTGACATCAGAGATGGTATTAGAGCATCTCCAGCAAACTTCAACAGTTTGGGAACTACTTTGTCTGGTCCACCTGCTTTATCCAGCTTAAGGTTCTTCAGGCTCTGCGAAATGACATCCGTGGACAGTGCGATGTGCATTACTGTTGGGGTTATACGTGTAATATGGCTGAAGGGATATCTTTGATTAGATACAAGAAGTTCATTTGCCAACTTTTCGCCTACCGTGGTAAAATGCTCATTTAAAAGGTCCGCTTTCCCTTGGTCTGAGGTTTCTATCACTCCGTCGGATTTCCTAATACCAAGTATAGGCTGCATCCTTTGGCTGTTAGTGGCATTCTTAATTAACTTCCAATACGATTTGCAATTTTTTACCTTATCAAACTGCTCTGCATAAAATTTAGTTTTGGCCAACCGGACTTCTTTCGTTACTGTATTTCTTAATTCACGGTATTTTGCCCACAGTTCTTCCTTCTTTGTTTGTCTAGCCTTTAGAAGTGTTTTGTACCGCACGTTCATCATATGCCGTATTTGTGGAGTAATCCATGGAAGGGACTTCTGTCTTATCTTTATTTCTTTATACGGAGCATGCCTGTCACATAAACATCCTGGAACCACAAGTCCGTCTTCTAAATACCTTGGACCAGTCGGCATAATCTCCAAACAGCATCCAGCGCGGGCCAACAATTTGCATAATAGAAATGATAGTTCAACGGGCATGTCCTACAAGTTCTTTTTTTGAAATTAGCCCCACCTCCCTTAAATCCCCCTCAATGACGCTTGAAAAAAATAAGCCGCCGGGGGCTTAATAGAGAAATTACGGTCCGTGTTCCGGTCTAAATCTATCTCTTTTTCTTCCTCTCAGGCTCCGGATCTTTTCTCGTTTCGTGAATGTAAATTCAAAGTGAGAAAGAGCAAAGAGAGTACAGCGCGCGTGGTCATGTGGCGACAGATGGGCGTGGCGAACAGTTTTACCATGGAAGCAACATTTTGTGGCGCAAACTTCGGAGATATGTAAGTTGCTTTGAAACCAGCCTCTCAGTCCGACAGGTTTCATTGATTTTGGTAAAATAATTACGAAGCTTTTTAAGAAGCGAAAACCCTGATTTTTCATTAGATATCAAATAAATAAGAATTTATCACAGGCTAGTTTGGTGAAATGTAGGTTCTTATTAGCGGTGTTTACTGGAGCTGGATTAATTTTAAAAATGTAGTCCACCGAATAAGAAAAGCTACCAAACGAAGGGTTATTCATCTTATTCCATACCCAATCTTAAATGTACAGTACCGTAGTGATTTATATAATGTACTGAACCTGAATTATGTGTTCGGCTAAATGTACTGTAGAGTATTGTATTATTGAATTGTTGCTTTGGGGGAAACGCATTTACAACTATGATGACAATGTTGGATAGTTCTTACAAGATCTGTTTGAAACTTAGCGTAGTAAGACTTAAAGTGCCCCTAACCTAAAAAATTTTTATTGTCTTATTTGGAAGAACTTTTATAATGATAAAGTAACTTCTTTTGAAGATTTTCACTTCTTCGCTTTCTTTTTGAGATATATCAGTTTGTTTGATATGCAAATATCTGGAATTTCGTCACACATGCATAATGAGTTATCAGAGAATGTTATATATCTTTGCGTTCATGAAATAAAAACACTAAAGTGTGAATAACACGTGTGTGCGTTTCTCCCACAACACCAAACTTCTTGATTTTAAAGGATTTCGTTCGAGAATGAAAGAGATATACACATTTCTCCAATAAGTCATTATGCATGTGTGACGAAATTCCAGACATTTGCATATTAAACAAACTGATATATCTCAAAAAGAAAGCAAAGAAACGAAAATCTTCAAAAAAAAGTTACTTTATCATTTTTTAGGCCTTGCGTTTACACGGATCTGCTCTATCCGGACTAATTTCGTACAGCCTAATGGACTAGTTTTATACCTGCAAAAAAGCAGGTCTAATTTTGTACCTGTCCGGTTCCAAATTCGTCCGGTAAGCGTATAAACACTTTCGACCGGATAAGTTTTGTAGCGATGGCACGTTTTAGGATTGAGCCCTAGTTAGATGTGGCCAGGTAACCTAATTCGTTTAGAAAGAGTACGTTTTCGTTTTTGTATGTTGTTTTATTGCTTTTTAATTGAAAAAGTTGTCACAACTAACAGAATGAGAAGATAAGTATTGTGCATTGTTGCCTTGATCCTTGGTATTCTGGCTTTAATGGAGAATTTTTCTCCTGATGATGTTAAACATGTCCGCTTACCAAAGCTGAAGACGAAGATGAATTTAAGCTTTCTCCCTCATTTGAGACTGATTCTGTATCAGATTGTCTGGTGGATTAACGCAAAAATAACCGGATCAAAATAAAGACGTTACAGTGTAAACAGAACTGAACCGTGTGAATTTCATACCGCATCCAAATTCGTCCGGTACCGTGTAAACGCAGCATGAAAAACAGAGCGGGTATATATATAAGACTAGAAATACGTATCCACAATAACCCCTCGCCCTCCTGTTCTATCAGACAAAATTCTTACATTAATTATTTCAAAGAATATATTATATGTTCCGAATTTAGAATGGCCCCCTGACCTCACACTTCCTTAATTGTTGATCACAAATCGCAAAGGCTGTTTCGTCGTAGATTTTGACCGTTATCTCGGTCAATATTTAACCGATTTCAATTCTGAAAACAAATTTGGAATGAACGAATCTAACTACACAACATACGTGTCTATTATATCACGCGGACGTGCATACCCTTCGTTAAATACCTGTTTATGTACTTAGAAATTAATCGGCCATGTTTGAACTTACCGGAACATTGTCGGAACTTACCGGTTGGTCCTACCATTGTACACATACATATATACAAACTTTTGGTGAGAAATTGATCCCTGCCGCGGTGAGATTATCACCCTCGCCTTCCGTGTCGGACGAGGGGATAGATGTTGAACAAACATAGACATAGTCCTTTTTCACGGCATAATATTCGATCAAGAACTTTTAATGTAGATGGCCCATTATCTTCGATTGACACAATGAGCGGAAATTGGAAAGATAGGAAATTGTAAGGATTCTAAATTTTGCATCTGAATAGGATACGGCCAGGGGTAGAAATTAAGAAAATTTTCTAGTTGCCAATGGGCAACTAGAACTGCAATTTCAGGTTGCCCACAAAAGATTTAGGTTGCCCACTTCTTATGATCGACACTTTCTTTGTGCTTCTTTATTTTAGTCGAAAACTACTACAGCTCTTCACAAAATTATTTTCAGTTTTCTTGTACTTTTTACAAAGCGAACTCTTCCTCAGTATATTTTAGCCATTCGCGATTGTTTTTTCACGCCGGCAGAAATACTCGCACTCGATCTTTCTCATAACTACTTTGCTCGCTTCCGGTAGCTTTTGTCTTTTTGGCCGAGTTTGTATCACTATTGGTCAGTGTTTTTTGGATCACTGTTACGTTTTCTGGACGCGTACGTTGTAAATCCGAATAGCACTTTCTACAGATGACGTCAGTATCCATGTTTGTCCGCATTTACCCATAATTCTTGTGGCCATAACAAAAGAAATAACTAATTTCCAATAATTTGTGAGTCAAATTTGGTTTGTTTGTCCGTATTTTGAGCTATAAATAGCAACCAGACACAGTGCTATTGTAGTAAACTCATTTAAATAAACAAGTACTGTCATGGCGGACGTGTGCGTGCTTTCCAATCGTGGGAAACGCGGGTCGCGAGATTACGGGAGTTTGCGCGATCTGCGTGGTCGCGAACACGAAAAGTCGCTGGTTCGTTCGTTCCACTGAAAGTTCTTCGATCATCTATGAAATTGGGTTGCCCGAAGGGCTACCAAGTGCCAAAATTTAGTTGCCCAAGTAAAAATTTGGTTGCCCCGGGCAATCGGGCAACCGCTAATTTCGAACCCTGGATACGGCACAGTGCGTATTAGACAAAAGATATTTTCCAATCGCTGAGTCACAACTGACAGATTGACTTGTTACGACATTGTCAATTAATTATTTAATTAATGTTGGGTTGATTGGACGGTTTCGTCCGTAGCCAGTTTGAGGCTCATCTGTTGTGGACACGCTTGTGTGCCACCAATCCTGCACGCCCTTTGCACGGACGGTTGCAGACCACGCACGAGAATCTCGTCGGATCAACAATCTCCAGATGTTTTCTTCTCAGTCTCTTCTGGTGTCTATCCTCTATGCGTTTTTCCTTCCAATTGTCACTACCTTTCCACACCGCCGTTTTCCATTCATTTCGCCCTTCTGCCAGCCTCTCCCACTCAGTTTCTTCGATGTTGCAACTCTTTAGGCCTTCTCTCAGTGTGTCCTTGTATCGGAGCCGTGGCCCAGTACAAAACCTGTCCAACAGGGCTTAACCTCAAACCTCGTGGTGGCCGGGGCAACGGGCTTACTGCACGTTCCACCCCTCCCTGACGAATAACATTTGGGAGCTATTCTTATTCTGGAATACTTGACAAGTTAATCCAGCAAGAACCGGCGAGTGGGTCAGCGTTAGATCCCATCCGTAAATCAGTAGGCAGGTCATGAATCGTTTTGCCATGCAGTAATTTGAATTTTTCAAATGTAAATATAGTAAATAATAAATAAATAATAAAAACCTCTGGCTTCATTTACCAAACAATAATTGTTCGATCCAGTCTTCTTTAGAGGTCAGTGGTTGCGAGCACGTTCTTGTAATGACTGGACAGGAGGCTTAATTCCTGATCGTTCCAAAAATAAATTTTAACTACCTTAATAATATACAAGAAAATGTTACTCGACTGTGATTGGTTGGTTTCAGTGCATTTAATCCCAAACAGCAGTGCAAAAATCTGTAACAACAGTGCAAAAATCTGTAACAAACTCAAAAATCTGCAAAAATGCAAAAATCAAATCTGCAAAAATCTGTTGTAAATATTTTAAGACGCATGTCGCGTGACTTTGTGTAAACCATTAAAACACGACCGGAAGATCAAGTTTTCTTGATCACCGGATGTTCATCTTATAATTGTCTCGCACATTTTCTTGTATATTATTAATAAGTAATACCATGGTTTCTCGTGCAATTTGGAAAAAACATGCACTCGTGAGTTTTTCAAAGACTTCAAATAGCACTCGTCCTTCGGACTCGTGCTATTTTGATAGTCTTTGAAAAACTCACTTGTGCATGTTTTTTCCAAATTGCACTCGAAACCATACTATTACCTATACTTATTGATGTTCTGTTAACGTTTGCAGTGCCAAAGGGAGACATTTTCATTGTGGCGACTTTGAAGCCATGGGACGCCATTTCTGTGAAGTTCTTATGGACTATACCGAAGCACGACCAATGGGAAGCAGGTTTGAACTTTTTAGATATGGTTTGAAGATAGAATAAGAAGAATATCATGCTACACCAGAACATGACGTACTTTGACATACAATTATTCCAACTCTCGTCTCGCTAGTGGCGTACGTAGCGCTGGAACACGTAAATAACTTCCGATACCTTGAACACCACATGAACCCACTTCCTCAACTGCCAGATCTCAGCGGCCTGGGGGTTCCTTTCAATAAAATCAGACGAATGCTAACCGCATCAACATCCGTGCCAGAGTTACATTACTATAGATCACTAGTACGCTCCAAACTAAGGAGAAATACGACGCCGAGAGGTTATCTACCGGAGCTTCCTCCGAAAGATGATCAGAAAAGGCTTCAAAAAGGTTGTTGCGAATGACGAAGACAAATGCCAGCACGCCTTTGTCATCTCTAACCAGAAACACTAAAACGACCCTGCTACAGTTGTTTGTAAATAAGCAGTTTCTCAAGTACACGGGCCATGTCACTTGTATGGGCAACGATAAATGGCAAAAGCAGCTATTATTCACGAAGTCCGAAACCCGGTCACAATCAGTTTGGAGCAAAAGCGGTGAGCTTTTGGGCGGATTTTCGACGAATCTTAACGATGATTGATGCAAGAACGGGAAAAAAATCACTAACGCTCTGGACGATAGATATGGTACCGCGAATCGGCAAGAGTCAGAGCCTTCCAGGCAACAAATGACGATGACACCATACAACATAACTATATTATTATCAAACCCTAGTGTATTATATCAGACCTTTCCTCGGAGTACGATTGAAGCTGCCCGGACTTTCCATTGTTTAACTCTTTCCTTACGGCTGAAAAACATCAAAAATTGAACGACCACGTTGTTCTATTGATATCTCTTGAAATAACCATAACTGTTGCGAAAGCTATACATTTTCTGGAAGCCCAATAAACCGGCTTTTACTTGTTCTTTTAAATTTCCCGAACAAAACACATTATGTTAATATAAATTAGCATTAATTATCATAAATCAGGTTGAAAAATTTACATTTTTCCAGAAAAGGCCATCTTGCACGCCCGCGTAGCATCTTGAAAACTCAAAATGCCACCAATCGCAGAGTTGTTTATGAAATCAAACTTGGCGTGTGCGTGGATTTCATGTTCCTGGCGCTTGTCGAATTTCAATTTTTAATCTTGCGTTACCGTGTGCCGTGTTTTTCGATTGACGACTTTGCGGGTCTTCAATGACCCATTTTAACTGCGCCCGTAGGGAAAGAGTTAAGCATTCATAGAAATAATGGAGTGTAATCATACCCTAGTACATGTAGTTTTCAATACGTTTCATGATCATGTTGCGGGGCAAAAGTTAACCCCCCTCGATTTCTGTTCTTTGTCCATTTCTTTCACATGGTTGTAGCAATCCGTGCATCTCAACTCTCCACTTTTTTCTCTTTCTCAGAAGTGAGGTAACAGAGGCTTTCGTAGAAATGGCATCTCGTATGACTCAAGATATTGTCCGACATGCGCGGCTACTGCAGCTGTCCAAAAACGAAGCGTGTTGTTCAGCCCAAGGACGCGTGGGACACGTGGACGACTCTGCCGGGAAGGTGAACGTATTCGACGTACATGTCGGTGAACCAAGGTCAGCGATCGAGTATCAAGAAGTTGAAGTATCGGTGAGGAAGAGCATGGGAACTAGTCTGGAGAATTGTTTGAAACAGTTAGACGAGATTGACATTGATGCTTTGCGCGCCGAGTCAGAGTAAGTTGAAATCCCCATAATCCACCTCAAATGATTAATTCAACATTCATTTTCTCTTTTTCCTTCTTTCGTATGTAAGTCTCCGACTCCGACGCAATTTTCCCTTTCGTAAATTTCTGTTGAAAGTCTATTTCGGTAAAACTAACTCTCAAAATGTTTAACTAACCCTAACCGTAATTTTACCCCTAATCCTAATGAATAAAATGTTCGTCCGACTGGATTTGAATGGTCCTCCCGCATCAAACAATCACTAATCACAACACTAGCAACAACCTCGTTCCCAGGGCCTTATCTCCGCTTCCGCATGCGTGTAACAGTCAATTACTAGTCCAACATGCTTAGTCTCTCTCATGAGTCTATTAATTTACCACCTCGAATAGGGGTGTGGATGCCGGGGCTATAGAGACGGGGGAAAGCACGTTAGGCCCCATTAGGGTTAGGCATTTGTTGTTTTGGGGATTGGGAACAATTACTTCCGTGGTTGGTTTGCATGGTTGAAGACCAGTTTTTGGATAGGGGTATCTAGTACGTATTCCTTATAAGGAAGCGCAAATAGAAGGCATTGACGAGCAAATAGAGTGAATTAACGAGCAAATAGCTTACACGTTCAAACCTCGTACCAGCCTCCTTGTTAATTGGATTGTAACCGACCCCAAAACAACAAAGGTCCTAACCCTTTGGCAAACGTTTTCGTGAGAAATGAACCACCCCCAAAGCTATAGAATATATCAAAGGAAAGTTAAATTATCTATTTACAACATACGTACAGCTTTATCCCGGTAGCTAACTTAGTTCTCTTTAAAAGCGCGGATAATCGAACATGGCAAAATATAATTTTCCTAATACGGATACCATCTTCTAAACAAAAACACGGCTGTCTTCGACGAACGTTTTTTTAAGAAATAATCAACTCCCAAAGCTACAATATATATTAAAACAAAGATAAATGATCTGTTTACAGTATGCGTACAGCTTATCCTGCTAGCGAACGTAGTTTTCTTAAAAAGAGCGGATAATCGAACATATCGTAACGTGTTAACAATCCCACATCCAGTGGGCTGGTACGAGTGCCATGTATTTGTTCGTGAATGCCTTCTATTTGCTCGTCAATGCCTTCTATTTGCTCGTCGGTCACTTCCTTATATGGAATACGTACTAGAAGTACATATGAGTTTTTGACAACTATTATAGCTCCGCTGCGGAGCGGGGGCGGGCGGGGTGCGTCGTCGTATCTTAAGGTCCCTTCTGACTAGCAGAGATAAAGCCCTGGGAACGAGGTTGCACTAGGAAGCGAACGCCGACAAACCCAAATAAAAAATCGGCATTTTTTACTAACAAATGTTATAAGGATGGCAGAGGCCATTTATGAAAGGGGAAATGGTGTCTTCGATACCTAAAGTGTTTTCAACTTCTTTTCAATCCTTCTTATAGTTCTAGTGACTCTGATAGCCAGTCAGATAACGAAGGTGCCGGTGATAACGCAAAGCAGACTAAAAAGGTATGGCTGTATACATCTCGCTTGCTATTCGCACCCAACCGAATTGATATTAAAGGCATGCACATGGCGAAACACAAGCATGCGCATAAGCCTCTAGCTTTGAAAAAATTCATGAACAAATCCAAAGCAATTCAATATGGTCTCATAGATGCCTCAACGACGGACGGAGTCGACGGAAAATTGTTGACTCAGCGGCATTTGAATTCGGATTCCGGTACGCTGCTCTGGCAAACTCAACTAAAAACCTTCGAATATTAAATCGAACTGATTGCTAGTCTGTTGCCACCGCGTTAAGAATCCCGAGGGACAATGACGTCAATCAACCTCATCATGATTTTATTAGCTATTGGGCTTTGATACGTCACCGGTGAAAAAACAAACCGGTATAAATTTTGGCGCGCTGCTAGTGACAAGGAGGCTTGGAAATGCGCCCTGGTCTACAATAAAGCGTACTTACGTCTTCAACGTCATAAGAATTCTGTCCTTCTACTTTCTGTCTATCTCAGAATGAAGATAAAGGAAAAACGAAAAAGAAGAAAAAAGCCATGAAGCGATGGGAGATTCTCGCGGTTAGTATTAGTCTGCGAAAATTAGTGTACGTTGTATTTCGAAGTCAAGCTTCCAAATGGCTTCTTAAAAACACCTGTGCGATTCTAGGTATTTTTCGTCATTCGCTAAATGACATTGCAATTTATTGAAGAGGCTACCTTACAACTTCTTTCTACAGAGTCTCAAGCAGAAGTCCGACGTTTATACCAAAGAAAAAGAGGAGCGCAGCAATGAGAAGTCAAGCCACGAAAAGAAAAGGGTAAGTGAAAATTTGGGAGAACGAGAAATCGTTGGGACACGATCCCAAAGTTTTCCCAGTTCGTTTATAATTTGTCATCTTTCTTCTTCACAGAAGGTCAGATTAAATCAAGGAACTTTTGTAAACCCATACACGACCAGAAAAAACAATGGTATACCTATCTACTCGCAAGAAAGGATAGACGAGCGGTTAAGAAAGGTTCGTCGATAAGTATCTCCTTTAGTATGGTAATCTTTTTTGACCTAATGAACTACATTCAATATTAAAGTGCCTATCCGGGATTTGGGGATTTTACATATTTGTGATCTTTGGAATCTGTTGAGAAGAATTGAAAAATATCTTGTCGTGCAAACATTTCATACCTTTTTCCCTGCTAAAGTGATTTACTATTCACAGGAAATGACGTCAAAGCAGGGACACGCCAAAACATTGCATGCACACTGATTCGGCAGTGAAATACAAAGAAAGTTTGGAAATTGAGCGAATTTTGTCTAAACAGGTGTGTTTAAAAACATATTTGGAAATATTTGAGTAAAAAGGACTGTGAGAAGTTGGTGCATGCATTCATAACATCAAAACTTGACAGCTGTAATAGCATCCTATATGGCTTACCAGAAACTGAATTGAGCAAGTTACAGCGAATTCAAAATACAGCTGCTAGACTTATTGCAGGGGTTAAAAAATCGGAGCATATCTGATATCTCCCCTGTGCTACGTAATCTTCACTGGTTGCCGGTGAGATCAAGGATTGTTTTTAAGATACTAATAATTACTTTCAAGGCTTTGCATGGCCAGGCGCCTGTTTATATTACTGATTTGCTAACTAAATATAAACCTACTCGTGCTTTGAGATCATCTGACAGAAATCTGCTACTTGAGCCAAAATCCAAAACGGTGACTCATGGAGACAGAACATTCTCGGTTGCCAGGAAATTAGAAGCTTTGAAATGTTAAGTAGTTTTAAGTCAGCACTTAAGACTTTTCTTTTTTTAAATTAATTTTTTTTTGTTCATAGTGGTAATACACGTAAGTAGGCTTTATCTTATAATGAAACTGTAATTAGTTTTATAAGTAACTTTAAGAATATATTGTTCCTAATACGTCTTTTATTATGATTATTATTTAAAGTTCAGAGCCAAGCTTTCTTTGTATTTCACTGTTGAATTAGTGTACAATGACTTCGCGTGTTCCTGCTTTGACGTCATTTCCTGTGAATAGTAAATCAACTTTAGCAAAGGCATGAAGATGAAATTTTCGAACGACAAGATATATTACATTTCTTCAAAGATTACGAATATGTGGAATCTCCAAACCCCGGATAGGCACTATAATAAATGCACGTAATAAACTGTTTACTGTTCGTTGTAATGCGTTGTATAAATGGAAATAACATTTTTCTTTTGTAAAGCTTTCAATATTTTTTGAGACAGGAGAAAGTGTGGTTTTTGTTTTAAAACCAGAATATACTTAGGGAACTCATGCAGGGACAAGTGGGGCAGGGGGCTAGAACCGCAGCTTCGCGAAGGTTTTGTAACTAAGGTTCGAAGGTTAAGATTTAACCTCTAATTACCTCTAATTCAATGAAACTTATTGTCCTTTCCCCAATTGGTGGAATTTCACTTTTTCCCACACGTTAATAGAACCTGAGTCAATTGTTGATCAGTGTAAGCACTAAGCAAAACAACTTAAACAAAACAACTTAAACAAGTAATCTAATACTCATTGTGCGTCTAGTGGTTACCACACATGTCTATGAGCTGGGAGACACAGGTTCATATCGCGAAACAAGATGGCGAACTTTCGTAACTTCGGTGTGTGTCATAGTCGCACGTCAGTAGACACAAAAACAACTCTGCCTTTTCCCTTAGCCCTGGGACGTGAACTTTGCCAAATGAAGAGTGTCAACCTTGAACTTTTATCGAGGCTTTACCTCGTTTTCATGTTCGTTGCAGAGAAACAAAGACACGAGCGAAAGTGAAGATGCAGATCCGAAATACGATCCTTATGTGGTGAGATATGTTTTGTTTTGTTGAAGAATGATTACATAGGTTGGTAAAAAAATGGATGTCGTTCGAGCAATGCATGTCCCAACCTCGTACTTAGGGTCTCATCTCTGCGCCCCCGCAGCGAAAAGACCCCTGTGTGCTATCAGAGAGAGAAGGGTGGTAGAATGATATTTAGTAGAGTAACAAAATTTGTCGGTTGAGAGGATTGGTTGTTCAAGTGCGTGTAGGCTTTGCCAGGCAGTTTGCGATAAACATTACTACAGAAATATTTACAATCAAGGAAATCGTTATCTTCTTGCCATGGCCGAAGAGCTGAACGGCAAAGAATCGCTTAGAGCTAGCAATCATGAAAATTGCATATTAAATTTTTCTTGAGATATCTTGTCTCAAAAGCCAAGTCACCGAAGGAAACGCAGGATATTTGCGTTTATTTTCGGGCTTTTTTAGGCGTGCTGACGTCATAAAATTTCCCGATTATCAGTCATTGGATTATCAGTATATTTCCCGCCAAATTAGCAACCAGTTCCCGCGCGGTCATAAAACCATAGAGCCCCGATTAGTGATATACCATTTTAGTTTGTACTTGTATGAAGTAGAGTTACATGTTTGATCATCTTCAATTCTGATTTCTTCTAGCCTGGTGTATGGACAGACGACTTTCTTACAACAGAAATGGAGTGCTTCTACATGGTATCACGCGGTCCCAGTTCTCTGCGTGTCGACCCCGTCTCTTTGTTGCCTAGCAACGCGTCAATCGGGAAGCCCCAGTCTCTTGAAGTTGGCACATTTAAATTCGAATCACTCAGCGATACTGGCTCCAAAGGATTCGCCGTACGGATCCCGGGTAGGCCCGAGGAGCTGATACGATGGCACGACGGTCCACTCCGACGGGACTTGGAACTGTCGGAGCTTTTCCCGGATGCTCGTGAGGAGATGAACACCTGTGAACCTTTTTTGGGAGACGAGAATCTGAGCATGCGTAATACCGTGACGTTGAACCCGTTGCAACGTCAACATAACAGTACTGCATTCGCGTATGATCTGAGTGAATTGTCGAGGACTGGAAAGGAGTACGAACGCGCGCATAGCGCTAGAGGGGGTTGGGACGGAAAACACCGAGAAACAGACGAATGCGCGCCAAGCGCTTCTCGGTGTGTGCGCAGGATTTCCAGTGACTCGTTGAGCGACGTCACATTGAGGAGTGAACGAAAACTTCGATCATTGCAAAAACTAAGAGAGTTATCGCTGGACCCCAATAAATAAACTATATAAGCTAGAATTTTTATAAAATTTTTGAATAATTGAAAATATATTATAAAGGCAGTGTATAAAATAATGTATAAAAACTTTATAAAACTTTGAAAGACGAAAACTTGATTTGTGATTTTTTTTTAAAGGTCCTGCGAAATGACTGTCCGTTAAGTCTGCGTTTTTTCACCTACAAAATATTGCCCGCGCCAGGCGATTGATATCATGGTATTCTGGGGCTCTGGATAGTTATTCACTACCTCCGCCGACTTCGAAGGCGCTGTCCCGTTTCCCGAATCTGGGGTACCTGTAGAAGAGGGAGTGTTTCGGCATCCTTTTCGAATATGACCTACTTGGCCACAGCGATAGCATGTTGGGATGTTGTAACTCTGTGAGGAGTTTCTTCCACCAAACTGATGTTCAAGCTGTTGATCAGACGCCCTCGAGTATTGGGTCCCCTTGTCATTCTTTTCTTCTGCCATTACCCATTTGGACAAAAGGAGAATCTTCCCAATAAGTCCCAGACATTTGATTCAAGCGTGCTAATCATCTGGGGATTGGGAGTGCTTCTTCTTTCTCGCCATTGCAAGCAAAACCTGAAATCTAGGCCAAACATGGCGTCCGCTAAAAATTATATACGAGTGATGAAATCATGAAAACATTGGCCCAAAATTAATGGGAAATTGTTCAGTTTGACATTTTCGAATACGAAAATGAATTCGCTTATGCCTATGGAGTATATCTACACCAAATTTGAAGTAAAGTAATTACAATCTCGTTTTTTGTGATCGATTATTTATCATGTGCCATAGAGCTACTCTAAATTTTGAATGAGGAGACTTCTACAAACAAAAAGGTGAAACTATCTGAAAATTTGGAACAATGTTTGTTAAGACTTTTTACGTTAAAGAAAGGTTGTTTATGGTAGATTGATTACTAGATAAGTCGCCCTCGTTGTCGAATTGTTAACTAGTGCCCGTGAGTATTGGACCTGTCATTGCACTCTTGACTAGTTACCTCCCGTGTATTTGATTGGCTACTTTCTATAATCTATTTGTGACACCCTTTTGGCTTAAGAACTTCCGTCCTATCAGCAATTTACTCTATGTGTCTAAATTGTCAGAGAGGGCCGCAGCGGAGCAGCTTGTGGAACATATGTCAGTTAATAACATGCATTCTCTACTGCAGTCTGCATACAAGAAAAATCACAGTCTGAAACATCCTTACTTAAAATAAAGAACGATATCCTGATGTCTATGAATTGTCAGCATGTTACATTGCTTGTACTGTTGGACTTAAGTGCCGCCTTTGACACTATTCCTCATAAGAAATTGATTGATCGCTTAAGAACTGATCTTGGTATCGGGGCTAATGCTTTAGCTTGGTTTCAATCATTTACCTGACAGACCGATGTCAACGCGTGTCAGTGAATGGGGGACACAGTCGAAAGTTTGACCTGAATCAGGGTGTCCCGCAAGGTTCTTGCCTGGGTCCCATATTGTTTACGGTATATACTCGTAGACTGTTCGAAATTGTCGAGGAGCATCTTCCCCAAGTTCACTGCTACGCAGACGATACTCAATTGTATCTTTCTTTCAAGCCAGATGTGTCCTCTAATGCAGATACTGCTGTTACGTCATTATCTAACTGCATCAAGGCTATTCATAAATGGATGATCTCAGACAATCTCATGATAAATGACTCAAAAAACTGAATTTCTACTTATTGGCACTAAACATCAGCTATCTAAAGTAGATATAGATCATATCGTGGTTGGAACGTCTGAGATTCGACCAGTTCCAGTTGTTCGAAACCCTGGTGCATGGATGGATACTAACCTTACCATGTCAAATCACATTAGCAAAATGTGTAGCTCAGCGTTTTACCACCTCCATAACATCAAGCGGATTCGTAAATACGTACCATTGGATGCTGCAAAGAGTCTAGTTCATGCGTTTATAACATGCCGCATTGACTATTGTAATTTGTAATAGTCTGCTATATGGTCTTCCAGACTGCCAAGTGCACAAGCTTCAAAGAGTAATTAATGCATCCGCTAGGCTAATCTATAACACACCTAGATATTGTCATATTACACCTCTTCTTCGTGAATTGCACTGGCTGCCCATAAGGTTTCGAATAAATTTTAAAGTTATTTTAATAACTTATAAGGCCATACATGGATTAGCCCCAGAATATCTCAGTAACTTGCTGCACATTAAACGTTCATCACTTAGTTATCCTTCAATTAGAACAAAGTCTACACTTGGAGATAAATCGAGCATTTGCTGTGGGTGCGCCGAAACTGTGGAATTCTCTTCCTGAAGAACTTCGCCAACTAAATTCAGTTGACACTTTTAAAAAACAACTTAAGACTTATTATTTTAAATTAGCTTTCACTTAGTATTTTTATCTTTATACATTTTAATCCATCACATGTAATGCGCACTTGATCATTTTTTATGTAATCTGCGCAATATAAATGATTAAATTATTATGATTATTATATATAATCCCTATTTATTTTATGGGGCGATAAAGCAGAGCGATGACGTAGAAACAAAACACTCGACTCGTGAACTCCTTGTTTACTTCACGTATCTTGGTACAGCTCTTCCGTAAAGTTAGCCCGCCACACAACATCTCCTCCCAGTCTTGCTCTTACGCGTACTTCGTTCAGCCACATTCATGATCGTGCCAAGGTTGTTACGTCACAACCTTGTAATTTATGGCCGCGCAGAGCGAACTTCGAGGCGAAAGAAATACCCAACTGAGACTCCACCATTAATGTAGACAGTCTACATTTTTATGAATCTACTAATTTAGCACTTCAATTGAGGGAGCCGAGGATGGCATTTCCGGGGTGTTATAAAGCTCGTTAGGCGGGGGGTTAGGGTTAGAAAACTCGTTAGGCGGGGGGTTAGGATTAGGATCTTTGTTGTTTTGCCTTTGGTGTTAGCGGTTGTTTGTTCACAGCTACATGTTACCAATGTAGACTGTCTACATTAACTAGGTTGGGACTGGGTTGAAATACCAAAAAATCTTGTCAGGTTTTAATTAATATTGACTTAATCAGTTTTAATCAATATTGATAAATTCTCCATATTTATATGAAATTGTTTTCAAGGTTTTACTGTGAATTTCACTCGACAACGCGCACGTTCCAGGGCACAGAAGTTAAACCTCTGTTTCGATAGAATTGCTTCGTTCAAATGAAGAAATAACCACTGGTCGATGAACCGAAAATACTTCAATTTAAAATCTCTGGTGATTCGTTTTGGGATGCATTGCCGGGATGCACCATAAAGACAATCCTTCGTCAGAAAGTTGGGAAAAGTTGAAGAAATACTTCAATTAGATCTGGTAGAGTACATATCTTTGTCCGCGGGATCAGACTGTCCTGGGTTGCCAGGAGTTTCCACTGGTTTTTCTTCCTGTTCCTGTTTGTGTTCGGACCGGAATCCGCGACCTGTATGAATATCGATGTTTTCCTCCACGGCCTCCTCAATTTCCTCCATCTCTTTCTTGTCCAGCTGCGTAGCGTCGATCAAGATATTCAAGCGCTTTCCCTGCTTCGCCCCGCCCGTTTGCACGTCGATGTCCTCCTGAATGGCTTTCGTCATCTCTTCCACCACCCGTTTCGTCAGGCTGTCGAACTCCTCAACCACGTGCAAGGGCTCGTTACCAGGCCGCGGCGTAACCAGAGGGTCCTCGTTCAACATTCTTTTCAGCGACGCGCTAACCTTCTTTCGGATTTCGTCGAGGTCGTTCAACGCGATCTCTCGATCGTTGTTCAACTCGCCCATCGCCTTCGCGCGAATATATTTCGCCTCAATCCTATCCTTCAGCTGTCGGCCAACGTCGTCGGCTAACGAGTCAACGTCGACATGAATCCGACGAATGTCGAGGCCAATCGCCGTCGCAGCATCCTCGATATTCTCATTTAAGTTCTTGGTTGCTAATTCGCCCAGTTGCTGGGGCAACGAGAACAGGAATGGATTGGAGGTCGTGTCTGGCTTCTTTAAGTCACGGTCGACTTCTTGCATAACCGCGTCGACGATCTTCGTGGACAGCCGTGTGCTGTCCAAAAAGAGGTCGCGTTCCTTTTCCATCGGTTCACCAGTTTGAATGTTCATGTCTTCCTCAATGGCGTCCACGACTTGCTTCGTCGCCTTCTTGATCAACTCCTTCGCGTCGAGCACCACGTGCGCTTTATGATCCCTGGCACTCCAACCCCCGGTTTGGATTTCGATGTCTTCGTTGATTGCGTCCAGGACTTCCCGCGTGATCACGTGAGCCATGTGCTCCAACTCGGCGACGAACACGCCCCGGCCGTGCAAGGCTTCGGAGACTTCCGAGGCGAACGCGTCGGCCAGATGCTCAAGCCCCGGGATGTACATCGGGTTCAGCATGATAGCGTCAAATGCTGGAGCGTCGGCTTCTTTTACGGGTGGCGATGGTTTCCGAGGTGCTTCCGGCTTTCGGGTCTCGGGAGGTCCTCGGAAGCCCGAGCCTGTTTGGATCTCGATCTCCTCGCCAATCGTCTTCGCCAATCTGTTCACATCAAGCGCAATCCTCATCTTTCTTCCCTTCACTTCCGCTCCTGATCGCTGTACCTCGTCGCCGATCATCTTCGTAGCCCCCTCGGAAACCTTTCGGACGAGATGTCCAGCTTCCGAATAGGCATAATCTTTCCCGCGGGATGTCTTAACGTGATGCTCTATGAAATCCAGAAGGTGCGAGGCAACATGCTCGGAGACGACTCGCGAATCCGAGATCTTTACGGGACGACCCGAAGCCAAATCCGCGGACCGACGTTCCTTTAATTTTTCGATCGCATCCCGTAGTTCTGCTCCAGTCTTCGCAGCGAGAGATGTGGAATTCAGAATCACGTGACACCGTCCCGTTTTCACCTGCGTGCTTATTGCAGCTTCGACGCATTTCACATACTCCTCGGAAACCACCATCGCCATCTCCTCTGGATCCGAAAACAAGTAACACCGCTGGCCGGCGGCGTTGGAGTCGAGATCGTCATCAAGAATTTTGGTTAGCCTGGCAGATAGGTCCTTGGCAAGGACTGTGGAGTCGAGGGCAATAGTGGGCGCCCGACTATGGGCTCCTCCAGTTTTGATGTCCATGTCTTCATCAATGGAGTCCAAGACTTCTTGAAGAGCGTGTTTCATAATATCTTGAGCTCGCAACAGCACGTCGTGCGGCGCACGTGTGACGTCAACCGCCACGTGCTCCCCGCCAACAAAACCTCCGGTTTTCACCTCAAAGTTCTCACTGATCCCCAGCAGGATCTCCTCGACAACTTCCTTGCACACGGTTTTCAAGTCTGGTAAGTGAATATCCTCGACGTGAATTCGTTTGACCAACTCGCGGACAAGCATGTCGGTAAGGATAATGGCCTCCTCGAGCAGCAGGGTCTCCCCGTTACAAAATGCGTCTCGCCTCTCTTCTTCATTTTCAACGTGCCTTGCGCCAGGTTGATCACCCCTGTCATCTTGGAACAACACAGAGAGCTTGTGATATGCATCCTTCGCCGTGTTCGCCGCTCTGTTTGGGTAGCATACTGCGGCGGTTGCCATACCCAGGCCCCCGGCGAAAAACACTCTACGAAGTGGGCGCCCTTGGAGAAACAGACAACACGATTCAGTGTTGATAAAAATGTTCTCTCAGTCGTAGTCTCCCGACCAAAAAACAAAACAAAATAAACCAACACATATTGAACAAAACTGCCATGTATACCTTCACTTACATGGCAAAATAACTGAAGTTCCTCTACTGACGGACCTGTATTCGAGGTTCCACTGTACTTGAGGTTCCTCATATTAGGAACGTTAGTGAGCAACCTAACTTTTTCTCCGCAGCTCAGTAGTCAGAGCACTGCACTGGCATCGCAGGGTCGCGGGTTCAATTCCAGCCGGAAGGCCTCGATGTTGCATTTTCGCAACTGGTCCCGGTTTGGTCTTAAAATGTATATATTCTAATTTTCGTTCACCATAAATCCTTAGAACACAACTTTTGTATACTTTTCAAATTGAACTTCGTAACTGTAGCACTTACTTCCTTTTCCAGCCAATACAAGACCAGTAAGAGTTGCCACGGTAATAGCTCCAGTTTTAAGTTGCAAAGACCTGTTGGTTTGTATGTCCCTGACAAACTCTGCAATAGAAAACAGAAATAAATAGCTGCAATGAATAAATACAAAACACCACAAGTCAACAAATAAATTCCCAACGCAACCAGGTGAGAAATCAGACATAGTTTGACGCTACTCTGACTTCAAACGTTTTTGAACGTAACTTTAAAGTTACTGTCCATGACCCAACGTTTCCACACTCCAAAATCAATCTAGTGTCTTCATCATCAATCATTACCAGTCGTCCCATTGAATCGCGATGACGGTGGTCTATTACCACGAGAAGCTTATTTGCATCTTGTTAATAGATAACGTCATCATCAGTTGTATGAGGGTATAAATAGGGATCTTAACATTACAACGATCATCCCTGATGAAGACAATAGATTGGAGTGTAGAAACGTTGGGTCATAGACAGTAACTTTTAAAAACTTTACGTGGCTTACTCCTCCGATAAATTTTATATCCCTCGCCCTAAAAGAGAATACACGGATAGCGAATCTCAAAAGATGTGCGTATTTGGTGCATTATGGGATACTTCAGGTGAGTAAAATTCTGAGCTAGAGCTCCTATGTACCACGATGGTCAAAAAAGGAATGACGGTAAAAACGCATAAAACTTAAAAATTAAGTACTTCTAAATGTTATTGACGTACTCAATGAAGTCAGTTGGCCGAAAAACCAACAGAATCACCATTAACATTCTACTTCCGGTTGGCTAAGTAACAATATTCAAGTTGTTTACCTTGTTCAAGTTTAACTACAATGTTTCTACGCATGGAACAAGAATCAAAGCGTTTTATTACACACAAATCGTAGAAAACAACGAAAAATAACCATTTTTTAAACGTCCCTAATTAAGAAAAACCGTCACTTTTACTCAACTCTAGTATCCCACAATACAAGGCGCGGGGAAATTTTTTGAGATTCGCAATCCGTGTATTCTTAAAGTGACATTACGATGAAAATTCACCCCCGTTTTTTTAGATTTTCTTTAGCATAGAATAGTATTTCAGGGTCGAAAGTGATCATCGATGTAAAAAAAATAAAAAATTGTATTTTGAAGTAAGTATTTTGAGCTCTGAGATCACTACTATTTAGGCCACCATTACTAAGAACGTGTTCGAAATGAGCCCGCAATTTCAAAAGGTAATAATTGTTTCTGACGTCAGACCCCCAATGCTACGCCTGAATTTCAGTCGAGGTTACTTGTTTTCTTCGAGAAGTAGATGAAATGTCCAGCCTTTCAGACGAAGAATTTGAAAAAAGGACCTTGATCACTATGGATTTACTTGAAGAATTAACCATGTGGAGTCTTCGCGTTGAGAGTCTGACGTTACTTTCTTATGCTGGTCAGGAACATGCTCGATTAATGGCGGATATAACAACTCCAGATTCAGAGCCAGAAAAATAATACTTGCTATCGTCGAATCGCAAAACGGTTTCGACCGAGTAATATTTAGCAGCTCTTCTTAAATAAATACGTTTTAGGTAAAAATTTGATCGTAGTAGCAATTTAAAGAGAGTATTAGTTATGATGGTGCTAAAAAAGAATGGTGAAGAAGGTGATGATGATGATGATGATGATGATTATAATATTTAATGAGGGAATTCATTCATCTTAAGATGCTTTTCAATGAAGCCCTAACTATAAACCTTAAAATACAAGATTATTAAATAGATAGATTATTAAATAATTGATTATTAAAACCTTAAAATACATAGATTAAAAATACATAAATACATAATAAATAATACATAATACATAATAATAATACATAATACATATATATTTATACATAATACATAATACATATATATTCGTGGAGACCAATAAGGATAATTTGTATGTTGATACTGGGGAGGAGTCAAGGGTTAATGTGGCCTACGTGTGACGTCACAAGTACCTCGAATAATGGCGGACAAAATTCACATCAAAGAATCTTTCTAAACGTTTTAGTTTTTACCTTGTGTATTTTCAAAAAGCTTCTTAAAACCCTTGGAAGTAGAATCCGTTGCTTTCTGGCAAGTATTAAAAGTATAGAAAAATTACTTTAGTAATCATATAGAGGGCGAAATTACTCGAATATGATTGGCTAACGAGGGCAATTTTCCTAAATTCAGGGCAAAATTACTTGTACCTGACTGGTGGAGACGCCAGCGGGAAACACTTAAGTAATTATGTTGTTTTACTTGTAAATCCAAGAGTAATGTACCGTTTACTTTGAGTGGATTGTATAGTTGTTTTTTTACGCTTGGCTTTGTAGTTTAGCTGGCTTCCTCATGTTGTTCACGTGCGTAGCTAACTTATTTATGAATAAATTTTGCCCTCTATATGATTAACAGGTAATCACATGGTTCCTCGTATTTCACTTGCGTTTTCAAAGTTTCATAAATTTTGTGAAGCTTTGAAAACACGTGTGAAATTAAACATTAATTTTCCTCGGTCCCATGCAATTACCTATACATAAATTACACAATGAAATACAGTAACACCCCAGTGACAGCACCAAATACCGTAACAAACACAGTAACAGTGCCATAGACTAGCTGAGCGGGAGAGCAGTACATGGAAATTTGCAAACGAGGCAATCACTTGAATCCCACTGTAAAAAAAGATCTTATTGCAATATTGACAGCAATGATCTGATTTGAGACCATCCCCCAAACTTGAAATTCTTGCCACTCCCCATTAAACACTATTTATAAAGGACATTGGCAACAAAAATTAAGTTTTTCTAATATTAAAGAACTCATCGTAAAATGATAGATTAACACCTTTTCACAACTTTTCCGTATTTTACTTCGTTTTTGAAATATTTCAGTTTGCTTGATATGTAATAAATGAGATGGTATATTAGTTCAATCTTCAAGTTTCTTCCACAAATTTACTTGAAAATGTGCGTATAATAACTCCTCGTGGTAATGAACGTTGTAAACTTAGCAATCACTGAGACATAAGACTTTTTTAATGAGTGAAAATTCTCTACCCTGCACCTGACGTCAGAGACCATCTCATTTACATATCAAACAAACTGAAATATTTCAAAAACGAAGTAAAATACGAAAAAAGTTGTAAAAGTGACTCTATCATTTTACGAGTCCTTTCATATTAGACAAACTTCATTTTTGTTGCCAATGTCCTTCAACAAAAAAATTAAGCTGGTAAAAACCTTTGCTTTTTCTGAGTGTTTCCACACAAACTTTCGTGCTATTGAAACCTGTTCCTCTAAAGCCAATGGTGAATCATCCTCAGGTTTTGCTATTGACTGTTGTTCGTCCATTTTATCGTAAATGTCAAGCTACATAATCAGTTTGAAAATAATTTGGCAAAAATAACTTTTAAATAAAAACATATGATTCTGCATTGGCAGTTTGAAACGTAAATAGGAAATAATATACTATATTCTATATTAAACGTACTAAACAACCATATAAATAGTTACTTTAGGACAAAGGTAACTAGTTATCAGTAAACTGGTACTACCAGTAAACTGGTAACTAGTTACAATTGGTGAGGTACAAGGAAAAGTAACTAGTTACAGTTAAGGTGCTGTTACACGATGCGATTTTTCTTGCAACTTGCAATAAATTTAGCCATGGAAAAAAATCGCAAGTTGCAGAAATGGTGTTGGCGTAGAGTTGAGTCAGTGTTACAACTGGTCAGCAGCACTAACTTTTCAAAATGGCTACCACTACGGATAGAAAGAGAAAAGCCCTAGCAGGATGTTCTTTTAGCTCATTGATGATTTGAATCTTTTCTTCATCTTTTAGTCGATGCTCTTTGTTGGGTGTTTTCCTAGTTTTAGAAAGTCTACACTTTCCTTGTTTATATCTCCTTGCTCGTAAATTTCTTCGGATATGTCATGATTGTCATTGCAAAACTGGTCCGCCATGTTGTTTATTCCAGAATTGTTTGGCCCCAATCTCTAGTGCACGCGCTATCCTAACGTTCTCAAACCTGATGACGGGTGTTACACGTTCAGCAACTTGTGAACTTTGTTGCAAGTTGCAGCAAAAAGTAGAATCCATCCAACTTTTCTTGCAACTTGCAACACGGCAAAAATAACCAAATCGCAAGTTGCTACGGGGTGTTACACGATGCGATTTTTCTCGCAACTTGCAACATTCAATGATTTGTTGCAAGTTGCAAGAAAAATCGCATCGTGCAACAGCACCTTTACAAACGATACATGATCGTCAAGCTCAAATCCTCAGAAAATGTCACGAACAGGGATCACGCAAAGAAGCGTCTGCGGAGGAGAGAGGATCGAACTTGTAACCTTCTGATTGCCAACGATATTCCCAAACCATTGAGCTAACAAGACTCAGATGGAGAGATATTCGATTGATATATCTACTCACGGCAGTTACTATATATCAGTAATAAAGTTGGGCGTTATACCGGTATTTTTAGTTAATCATATTTAGTTGATACCGGTATGGCGGTATTGGTTCTGACGCTATACCGCTATACCGTTGTTACGGTATAACCGTAAGATAAACCGGTATCATGACTATCATCAGTTTACACAAACACAATGTGTGTGTGTGCGCGAAATAATATATATATTAGATTTTAACTTTTAAACGATCGCTAAGATGGATAATTTTCTGTCTCGGCGATCGCGACAATAGCGTTAGAGTCTGGCTGCTATTAATAGCTCAAAAAGCGGACAAACAAACCAAATTTGGCTCACAAATTATTGCAAATGAGCTATTTCTTTTGTTATGGCCGCAATAATTATGGGTAAAAGCGGACAAACATCGGTACTGACGTCATCTCGACGGAGCGCTATTGCGATTGTGGTTTCCGTTTGATCACTGAGTTCATTTTTGACTTTTGAGCAATTGTGGCGATCGTACTCATTGTAGCAATCAAATACGAAGACTTAAAACACTGATTTATCCATCTAATTTTAAACCATTTAACGAAACAAACTCCCGATAACTCGAACTTTTTTCCATTTTTCCTTGAATGTTTGGGGTATTGTGCATTTGTGTGTCAACTGTACTTACTGTAGATCACACATTTGCTAAAAAATTCACACATTTGATTCGAAAACTGTCGCGGTATTTTTATATCGAATAGCGGTATTGAAATTTCCATACCGCCCAACTCTAATAAGTAATGCTTGGCCTTGGATGTGACCCTCCACGCGAAAACGTACCTTAACGCTTTTCCGTCAAAACGGAAAAAAAATGGACGACGAACGACCACAAGCATTCGACGGATCAAACGAAGTGGTCAAACGGTTGCCACAAACGTTCGCATGGTTTATAAATCATTCGAACGTTTGTGGCAACCGTTTGAACGCAAAGCGTTAAACGGTAGCGCAAGCGTTTAAACGGTTTCCTAAACTGTTCAAACTGATCGTTTTCATATGAGTAACTCTGATGAAAGGCTCCACTCGAAACATCAGTATTTCGTTCCCAAAATCTCGGCAGTTCACCACCTTTTCGTTTTGCTAATATCCAAAACATGCAATTGTAAAATTTACAATAGAATGTATAGCTAAAAATATATCTAAAAATATATAAAGTCATCTTTTTTATTATTATTTAGATCTGCTTCTTTTAAAAAGCTTGTTATTAAGACCTGTATAGTAGTGTACTTTTTCTAAGTTTTAGTTTTATAAAATTATCTTTAGCCTTGCATGGGACCAGTCTATATCGTAATGAAGAATTTTCAGTCTTGAGTGAAAGAGTGAAGTTTTTGCAAATCTTGCGGAGCCTTCATGTAACATACGTCGTGCATTAAGGTTAAAATTCGTCTTTTGTAATTGTGATTCGATCGCTGTCCAGGACATTTTCTGAGGAAAAACATGTCAGTTTATCTTTGGTGATCATTTTCCTTATTCTCATTACCTTTATGTTTGGTTAATCACTGATATTATTAGGAGAAGTTAGGTGTTGATCATGATTCCCAGGGCATTCCTGATTAAGCAGTTGCAGACATGAATTTTTGAATTTCGACACATTTTTTGAATTTTCAGACAAATGTTTTCATTGCCTTTTCAGCGCTAAACTCTGCGTCTACATCACCCGATCTTTAACCAGTTTGAACGTAAAAAAAACGGTTTCATTCGTAAGACCTAGCTATAGCCGAGATATAGTAAAGTGAAAAGGTGGTGAACTGCTGAGATATAACAAAATAATAACGTTTAGAGTGGAGTCCATCATCAGTCCGTTTTACTCTAATGAAGAGCTCCACTCAAAACGTCAGTATTTTGTTACTAAAAATCAGGGCCGTACTCAGAAAATTTTGCAGGGTGGGTGTAAGATCACTTCAACCGACTGATGCTCGAGCTTGTACCGACTACATCCTATCGATCGAAGCTTGTCAAAATATTGTCTTTCCGTTGGGTGCCTACTAAAAAAATGGTTAATTAGTCCTACGTTAATAACGCACTCTCAATACGGAATGAAAACATGATGACATTTTAATAAATTTATGTCTTTGGTGTTCTCTCGTTGATTACATTTACATATAAACAAAACATTTAACATCAACATTAGATTTGTGAGTCTTAAATTTGGTAGTTTGAAAATAATTTAAACTGATAAGTGTTCATGATTCTACTTGTCCGTGTTAAATCGAACACGTCTAACATATAACTTCTGCCAACTAAAATGGGACTCCTGTCCTGTTGATCATTCCTTCAATCATGTTCAAGTAATGCACTCTTTATTATTTACTGTATATTTCCATTTTTGTATGGTTGTAAAGTTAATAAATAAATAAATAAATAAATATAATATATAACTTCTGCTGACTGAAACTCGTAAAACGATTTTTTTTTTGGGGGGTGTCGGACTCCCCTATAGCTCCGGGCACACCTTAATCTTAGAGTACTGGATTTCTATTTCTACACCGCCAATGCAGCACAACACTTAACTATGTCTGCCAACATCCAAAGTGACCGGTCCTAGCTCTAACGTTGAGACATAAAATCACCTGGGGTTAGATTGAGCAACAGGGGCCTATTGCTTCAATGCAAAACAACTTTACATCAGGGGGTAGCCAGGGCAACTGCCCCAGGGCCCAGGCCAAATAAGGGTCCTGAAATGATAACCATCATGCAAATCAAGCTTCTATGGCATTAGGAGCCTGTGAAAGACCATAACCGCACCTTCAGTTCCCCTGGGCCTATCTTGGCTCTCGGGGGCCCTGCTTTACATACAGGTATAGTAACACCAACCATGTTCTGTATACAAAGCTGTGCAAATAATATTACAAATTCTTACATCTTTTCGATCAATTTTCTTGTTTACATTGTCAGCTGCCCTTACAGTTGAAAAATGGTAAGTGAGGCCAATTGAAGGAGGCATGATCCACCATAGAACTTTACTCCCTTTCTGGAACTAATCATTAATAATTATTAGAATCATATCAGTATTAGTATTTTATACAGTCAGTTATAACTTTCTAATTAAATAGACTATAGTGATTGGCATATGCCAACTTTGAAATTCTCACCATTCTATTTACTGTAGTTAGTAATGCACCTATCAATGTTAAGCCCAAGGGTGGGGGAATGGGCTACCCACAGAATATTGTCATCTCGCGAGACAAGGAAATTTGAGTTTCTCGACAAACTCCAGGGATACCGTAGGCTTTTTTACTTGTTAGGACAGAGAGAAGACTGAGGTGAGTTTTCGTCTTTTCGTTCCATTACACTTTTACATCTTATCAATGAAACTTCACACCCTTTTAGAAAAATGTGTCTAATTAATATTTAAAAACTCAGTCAGTATACCAAACATTAATTTAATATATTGCATTGCCATAGATACTGTTAAATTTAAATAATTATTGTTTTATTAATCGTGAGTGGTTCCTGGGCATCCCTACAATTTGATTGGCTGTCTGAACGTGTTTTTTTTTACAATATCTGACCACGGTCACAGAATCCCAAATGCTAAATATTTTATCATGATTTTTGCTTTCTTATTAACTGGAAAATGGAAAACTAACACAGAATTTGATTCGACTAAGCTGGAAATAACTACGGTATATTATACAAAAACTAAAGTATTTTGGTTTGTTTTTCTTTCCTGATCCAAATAATATCATTAGTCTTTTTAAAACAACACATTTTTATCTTGTATAATGTTAATTCAGTTTCAATACCATTTACACACTTGTTATTTCCTTGGGGAGGACTATTTTGACTAAAAAGGCCATTCTGCTATTTTTCCCCCAAAAGGTCAATATCCCTGTGGGTTAACATTTTGCAACAATGTGTGCAAAAACGTCCAACATTGTTCTTAAAAACCTATACATTTTTTCAAGATGTAACTAAAACCAAACTATTTTAATATTCAATTAAATATTCCTATTAAATAGGCCAATTTAATATTCCTTTATATGCATCTAAATTAGCCTTTATGGCCTCGTTTGTGTCAGCAATTCAAAAGGATCCAGTTTGCAGAGTATGGCAAGTGCACGCACAAGTTGTTTTTTTACTTTGTCATTGTGCACACCAAAATGTCATATCGCACGCCGAATACAACATTTTCCCACCAATTGAGGAGGAGTTTGTATTCTATGCATGTGTGATACTACTTTGCTCCAAGAGAAGTCAGGGTAAGATTTCGATCAGATCGAAATGATCGTAGGCGATTGACAGTTGTGCCACTTTGTAACTTGTTAAACTGTAACCAAACGAGAGCGAATTGCTGTGGCGGTAGTTCGAACTCCCAAATTAACAAAATATAGGTTTCATGAGTGTTTTAAACAAGTTTTTTTCTTTGTCATGTACGGTACATGATATTTTCGGGAAATTATTCAGAGTGGCTGGTTGAGATAGTGCGACTGTACTTCAACTTGCGATGACTTGCACTCTCATTTGATTACAGCTTTAAAGTTTTTGCTCTACAATCAGTATCTAGCTCTATATATCCTCAGAAGTTGTTGGTTGATTGTCGCCAAGAGATGCACGCAGGAGCCAGGTTCCTGTTCGTTTGCACGCGATGCACGCCACTAAAATGCATTTGCACGCGCGAGATCTCGTCGAGTTCTGCCATACTCTGCAAACTGGAAAAGGATCTTTGCTTCCTAACGAGGTTGTATAGGCTAATTTATATGCACATAAAATAATATTTAAAATGTAGCCATTATGAAAGTGGTCTATAATGCTCCTAAAACGTCTTTATTATTATTATTTAAATTATGATTAAAGGAAACTATTGAGTATTGACTATTGGGAAGGTCAAAGGACAAAGGTCGGAAAAATCATTCACAATTCGTAAAATACTGTATTGTCTATTGCCTATTTTATACTGTATTTCCTATTGCAGTTGGTTAAAAAAGTACACTAGTTTTTGGCAAACAACAGATGTACAAAAACCTTTCATTTAAATGGCAATAATAAAATGGACCTGATAAAATGCACTTACCAGCATTGCGGACGCCATCTTGCTAAAGATCAATGGAACCAAATTCGTGTATTACCTGCGGTTTCTAACCCGCGGCACTATCGCCTGCCATTTGACAGTGTACGTGAGAAATCATGATTTTTGTTCTACTCTGCTAAAATAAACCATTATCATCCAGAAAAATAATAAGAGTCCTAATGGTGTTTCTTGATAAGAAATTGACCAGGATGTATCCATGTCGTTTATGTTAATTAAGCTTAACTTCAAAATTTTGTCTTGAACAGGTTTTATAAGCCTCTGGGAATATTGCACCCGGAGGTTTATATTATAATTGTAGTATTAAATTATCGCCTTTGGCATAGTAATTAGTAATAGCAAAATGTCAACAATTAAAGAGAGAAATCGATTAAAAGAATCAGACTACTTCGAGGATAAACGTCATAAACCAATGATGAATGAGAAGACAGAGAAGTCCGCTGAAACTGAAAGTCAAGATGCCCCGGATACGAATGGCGCTGAATTGCCGGGAGAGAGCAAGAAACACGACAAGCGTGCGTTGGTGCTAGCAATTCATTTCTGTAACGTCCTGTATTCGTCCAGTTTTTGGATTAATGTTGCAGTGTATCCGGTAAAAACCCAAAGGACTTGTTATAAAGTATTTATTAGGTTTGGTCCCGCGGACAACATCGACACGCGCCAGACTATTAAACAAATACAACGGTATTTTACCTGTCATACATTAACATAAAACACATAATTTAGCAAGAGTAACACGTAATTTAGCATAATTTTGAAGCCTCTGGCGAAAAGTTGGGAACATTCTAAACAACCAATCGACATCAACCGGGAGCACATTATTATCGATGCCGTTTCACCTTTCACAGACCTCCCAACTTTTCTCCAAGGTTGAAGTGACATGGACATCTTCCCACACGCTATATTTTTTCTATTATTGTGTTAAAGGGATATGGCAATACAAATTATTTTGGCCTTTCTGATAAACAAACGGTCATACGAGGGTAATCCAAGTAAACAAAACTATTCTTGTGCAAAACATCATCACTAATTTCCACAAATAAAAATCTTGTTATCTGCCATCTTGTTTTAATACCTTTAACATGACGTCACAAGCACCTGAATTTATGTGGTATACTTTTAAAAGTATTGTGGTTCAATTGAGAAAAAAACATCCACAAAAATCAAGTTTTAGTCCTATATATGTGAAATTATGTCTGACTAAAGTTTTCACTTTACCCTGCTTGTGATGTCACACACATATTGAAAAATTATCCAAGATGGCGGATCATATGGTGGATTTGTCGAAATTAGTGAGATGTTGTTTTGTAACTTAAGACTCTCTTTAGAGTCGTTTTGTTTACTTGGATTACCCTCGTATGACCGTTTGTTTATCAGAAAGGTAAAAATAATTGTTATTGCCATATCCATTTAATTACATTACCATTTTACTAACAATTGTCTCATGTATTACTCTGTCATTATTTCTCAGTATATAACAAAGTCTATTGGTGTGGACATGATAACATTTGGGTATCTCCAAACCACATTTGGAGCTCTTCAGCTTTTGGGAGGGCCAGTCTATGGACGCCTTGGAGATATTTTTGGCAGTCGTGCTGTCCTTGTGTTGGCCAACTCTTCTGGTCTTTTATCATATATTCTCCTGTCAATTGCAACTAACCCACCCATGTTATTTCTCTCAAGAATACCAAGCTTGCTCTTGCATGGTGTTCAAGGTGTTTGTTTCACAGTATTCTCATAATTATTTAATGAAATTAATTAATAATTATATTAAATGGATTTATGACAGTTATATAACAATTAATGATTATGATAATAAAATAACAATTAATTATAATTGTTTCTCTTTTTGATAAATTAGGTGCCCAAATGGTTATTACTGATTTAACAAACCACAAAGGTACAACAAATATACACATGTAATACAGTTGAACCCCTCTTAACAGACAAGTAACAGACATACCTCAAAGCGAACGCGCCTATATATGTGAAGTCTTATTAATATTAAAGTTTGTCATAATTTACACTATGTGAATCAGATGAAGGAAAAGATATGGTACATGTAATTACAAATATTCGATCATATACTTTGAGATTCAACCGGGACAGTTGCGAAAAATGAAACTTTAATTTCCGGCTGGGAATTGACCCTGGACCTCTAGACCAGCACCTCTAGACCAGCACCATAACTGAATGAGCTACATTAAGCCATTGCTGTGAGCTTAGTTATAGCCACAAGTTCAGTATTATGGTATTCTGGGTAATGCTGGTGATGCAATATAATAATAATAATAATAATAATAAAAGACATATTAGGAGCATTATAACAATAGTCTCAATGCTCTTACAACAATAATATATTCTTAATGTTACTTATAAAACTAATTACAGTTTCATTACAAGATAAAGCCTATACTACATATATTACCACCATGAACAAAAAACTATTAATTTTAAAAAAGAAAAGTCTTAAGTGCTGACTTAAAACTACTTAACATTTCAAAGCTTCTAATTTCCTGTGTTAATAAATTCCACAGTTTTGGTGCTGCAACCGAGAATGCTCTGTCTCCTGAGTCACCGTTTTGGATTTTGGCTCAAGTAGCAGATTTCGGTCAGATGATCTCAAAGCACGAGTAGGTTTATATTTAGTTATCAAATCAGTAATATAAACAGGCACCTGGCCATGCAATGCCTTGAAAGTAATTATTAGAACCAGTGAAGATTACGTTATAATAAAAAAATCAACCCATACAGTATAACAACAAAAGTACATGTATTTCTTATATATATACAATATACTGTATTAGATTAATTATACCATTGAGTATGAGTAAAATGTAAAATAAATTTTATTACATGTACTTTCAATTTTTCTTAGAGCGTGCAGTGGCTTTGGGTCAAATTAGTTTATCTTATGGTGCTGGTGTTATTATTGGCCCTTTTGTTGGTGGACAGCTGTCAAAGTATTTTTCACAGAAAGTAGCTATCTTATTTGCAGCCTTCTTGTCCATATTTGCAATTGTATTTGTTGTGCTGTTTATACCCAAGTTTACCCGAAACATACTAGGTACAGTACTAATATTATTGTTATATATTATTTACAGTAAACTTACTCCTCAGATCATTGACATGCACTTGCAGTTGCAATCTCATTCCTTGCTTGAAGGAGCACAGAACAGGGAGAGAATGGGTATTGAGAGGAAGATTGAGGTGGTTTGGGAATGTGGAAAGGAAGAACGTTGACAACGGAGTGAAGAGAGACGATAGATACATGCAGGGCGATCGTCAAGCTCGTATCCTCTGAGAGTACAACCAAAATGACATGGAAGTAGTTCATGGATGATAAGAGTACATGCGGATACTTAATTGAGTTAAGGATGACAGACACAATTATAAGACAGGATCGCTTTCAGTGGAAGCAGAATTAGGTCACATGGTGAAGGAAAACCCTTGTTTTAAGCAGGGATTATTATGATTATGATGAATCTTTTGCTATTGCATAGTCGATTAGTTATCAACAAGCTAGAACATTCGATCCTTATTGATTTTTTCTTTTGATAGAAAAGCCTGACAAAAATGTTGAGGCAACTCCAGCAATGTTTAATTGGAAAAAAATCACTGCAATAATGTCTATACCTGGTGTGGGATTCATCTACTTAATAAAATTTGTTGCCATAATCCCACTTGGAATTTTCAAATCTATGTTTGCTATGGTTATTGTAAATATTTTCAAACTGACACCAGCACAACATGGCATGTTTACATCTTACATAGGATCTTTAATGATTGTAAGTATTTTAAGATGAAAGTCGCTTGTGAACAGCTTTAATTTGCATGTACTATACTAAGTGCTGGAAGCTGTATAATGTTAGAGAGTTTAAGCTGACATGTTCAAGAGCTCCAGTAAACAGCAGATTATTTGCCATTGCAGTTATTATTTGAATCTCTATGATCTTTATAATTTAACCCTTAAGATAAAGTTTTGTCTTACTGTCTACATTTCTCTTTGTCATTTAGTTATCCCAAGGTTTTGGAGTTGGGTTTGTGACCAAAAAATTGAATGAAAAAAATACCCTCATTCTTTCCATGATTTTGAGCACATTTGCATACATGCTTTGGGTAAGTGGATGCATACAATATATTTTTCTGTTGTATTTTACAACCCTCTTCTTGTTGTAATTGTTGTATACCAATTGATATGTCAGTTACATAGGACAATTCAAATACAGTACACTGAATTGATAATTATGTTATTATTTAATATTATATAATATAAACACTGAATTATGATGAAATTTTGTTGAAAATGCCAGTGTCTTTATGTTGTTGATATATTCATTCAACATTGGGTCCCTGTACCAAAGCGTTGTTCGTCTGACATGAGTAAAAAGCACAAGTACAGATCTATATAAACAAAAAAAAATTTTAAAAATTGAAATGACTCCACCAAGGATGGACCAGCAGGTTCCATACCAGTGGTGACATTAGGACTCTCAACTTTGAAATTTTTTAGGTAGTGAGATTTCGGATGACACCCACAAATGTATGAAATGCGGTTTTCCTGCATTTTGAGAGCACTTTGAAATGAAATCTAAACCATTTACGTTCTTCAATCAACAACACATATATGATACATATTTAGTTAATTTAAAAATCAGATGCTTAAAATTTCAGCATTTGATAGATGATTGATCTAAAATAGATAATACCTGTAGTATATAATGACTAGTGTATGCATGGCTATTGTACGCATGATGCATGCCATGAAGTCTTTTAAGCCAATTATTAGTTATCTTTTAAGCCAATTATTGTAAATAGTCTCTGTTGTTTCCAGAATATTCTGGAACACTTCGGCAACTGGATGATGCTGCGATGCAAAATCAATTTGCGACTGCATCGTAATTTGTTTTAAAAAAATAACAAAAAACGCCCAATATAGTTGATTGTATGGTAATTGTTTCTAAAAATTTAACACAAACTGCCCAGTGCATTAGCTTTACAGATAGCTGTGTGAAAGCAAAACCAAATTTGTTAGTCTCATGCCAAATGCATGAGATTTGAGAGGTCTGAAGCATACCAGTACCACTTGGTCACAAATGCTACTCCGCCCTCCATCAAAAAAAAATTGTATTTACGTACAAAAAATTGTATTTACGTAGTCATGAATCTCAAAATAAAATGGGTCTGATGTTGGACGAATATAAATTATACATATAAATTATACATATAAATTAACATGTAAATGAATTATGTAAGCATGATCATGTTCATCTGAAACTTTTTTTTCAGTTCCTGAGCTATAAGGCTTCCCACCTTGTTGTAGTGGTTGTCCCATTGGTTTTTGGTGGAGCATTGTTTACTGTAGTTACCAACTCTATCCTCACAAAATTAGTTGCTGCAGAAGACACAGGATTTGCCTTGGGTCTCTCGTTCGCAACACAGTCCCTGGTTCAAACATTGTCACCCACTATAGGTGGGATACTATTGACTCACTTTGGTCACACATCATTTGGTGTTGTTGGTTTCATAGTATGTTCAACAATAGCCTTGTACTTGTTTATGAAAGAAAGCATTCATACTGTAGCATAGTTTCTAGGCTTTATAGTGTCTTGCTAAGAAAAAATTGTCTGTCCAATTTTCACCTTCTTTCAAATGTTTGTTAGAAAAATTAAAGAATCCTTATAGGTAGGAGTATTTGAAATTTGATGACATTACATGTATATGTATCAGTCAATTCCAGCAGTCCAGCTGTGTCCATCCCCCCAGGCCACCTTCTAGCCTTTGAAAATTTTTAAATCCCCAGGGCTGGGAACTTGTGCCTATTACCATAAAAACAATAATGGTGGACACATTGACATTGGACGACGTTATTTGCGAATGGCTGCAAACCCATGGTTTGGTGAAATTGACTGATGTTTTTAAATGTATTTAAAAGTTGTACCCTTTTCTGTAATACTTGCAGAACTGAGTTTTCATTATGGTGAGTTTATTAAAACTTTTATATTCTTATTACATGTTGTAGAACTTGAATTTTCTTAATATTATTTACTTAGCAGATTTATTTATTATGAACATGCAAGTCAAGCAATCTGTTGTAACATTTAATAATATTTTGGCCCAGGGTTGGAGCTTAGACCCAAATTTTTGGGGTGGGGGATTATTAGCCATTTCACCCAAAAAAATGTCTAATTATGCCTGGGGGGTGGGCACAGCTGGAATTGACTAATACATTAGAACTTGTGAAAATGAAATCTTCAGTTAGCCTGCTCTTGGGGAGGCTCTTGGGGAGGTGGAACGGCTAAATTTTCATCTATATTTCAAACATTTAACAGCAATATTAGAATTGTGGTGACCTTGAACTTGCCAGTCATGTTTTGTCATTGTCCGTGGACAGTTCCTGAAATAGAAAATTAAAGCCATTGTAAATTGCAGTTATTTTGAATTTTTGTTTCATTGCACCCCTCTCAACCAATTAGAGTGCAGTATTTTGTCAATTGACATGTACAAATAAACTGCTATATACCCAATTATTATCACCATGGAATCATGGATACAGTCTGCTATTTTAGTAACATTTAATTAGGATCCAAATATCCAATTAGGAAATAATTGAGTACCTCTTATCAACTATAGCTTTGACTTATCCCCAATTAATCACATGGTATCTATTTCTGTATTATCTCATATTATTTTAATATTCTGACACAAGCACCCGTACATGGGAACAAACCACTTATAATAAATAACCAGACGTTGTCAAAGCTAAAAATACTACATTATTTCCTAATTGGATTTCGGATTAAACGCAATTACGACAAAATATTATAACCCTAAAAAACCCTAACCTCATTCTCTGCTTGTCACATATAGAGTCTTTCTAGCCGCGAAGTATGATAGTTCCTTTCCACATTTTCACCGGCATTTCATCCGCCATTTTGAAAGGCTGAACACAATTACACAACAAGATTTCTTGTAGATTTCATGCTCATCCTCGATCATCGCCCCAAGGGCTCAAACAACTCTTTGTGAGCTTTAACTTTCTGCAAGTATTTTTCGACACATTGAAGTGTCAAGTGTTCTTATTTCTCTTTTAATATAATATACCCAGTTCTCAGTTTTCTCGCGCCTAAATATTTGCGCCTTAACAACGCAAATGAAATTTGACCCGTTGCGTTGCCTGGCGTACGAGAAAGAAATCATACGTTAGACTCCTTTCAATTGGCATAGTTGATAGTAATAGTAAAATGTCAAAAAGATCAGAAAGCTCCTCCGAGGATAAACCAGGTGAGAAGACAGAGAAGTCCGCTAAAAGTGAAGAAGCCAGAGAGAGCAAGAAACACGACAAGAGTGCGTTGGTGCTTGCAATTCATGTCTGTAACGTCCTGTGTTCGTCCAGTTTTTGGATTAATGTTGCAGTGTATCCGGTAAAAACCCAATGACTTCTTTTTTATTAAAGTATATAGTATCAGGATTTAATAGGAAATAACTACAGACCAGACTCAAAGTGTTGCAGTCAAAATACAAAGTTGTTCCACCGACGAACGTATTATTTTAATACACGAGTTCTAATCTCTTCGCTATTAAAAACCTAAAGAAATGCACAATTCTATCTTTATGGATTTTTATCTAAATGCAAGGGTATTTCGATCCCAAATAGATATCAACAAATGAATTTAAATAAAAAATGGGCAACTTTATCGGTATAAATTTCGAATTTCTCGCAGTTCTGAGAATCATGTGAGACAGATTAATAGTGGTTACTGGATTTGTGAAAACGGTCGTCTGTATAGTATATATACAGAACAAACTGCGGAAGTGGGAAGATCTTTGTATTTTGACTGCCAGACTATTAAACAAATTCAACAGTAGCAAAACCCAAACTTTTAGGATTACACAGGGTCAGTCTCTCTCCTTGCCATGGAAATCATCACTCATCAACCCAGCAGGCTAGCATAACTGCATATTATTTATTATATAGCTACTAGTAGGATATGAGCTATCTCGCAATTTGATTGGCTTCTCTACTACTGGGCTCACGGGATATACTTCATGGTAACAATACATATAGTCTCCCACCATATTTTACGGTTATTATTAGGGTTATGGTTAGGATTAGGGTTACAGTTAGGGGTATAAAAAACAGATGGAAACCCGGTCTAGTGTTACCATGAAGTATATACCTCATATCCTAGCAGTAGAGAAAAGACAAGATGGCGGTATGTTTTTTAGGCTGAAAAAATGGGGTTTTATAAAGAAACCCCAAACTGACTAAGTGTTTGGCTATAATATTATAATAAAACAATTATACCAGTTGCTCTCGTCGTATATGAACTAATAGCCAGCTCGGCACTTCGTGCCTCGTTGGCTATGAGCTCATATAGACGACTCGAGCTCATGGTATATATTCCTGTCAAGGAAGCTTAGCTCCACTCACTAACTAAATTCTAAATTCTTAGAACATGGAAATTTTTGGCACCATCTGTGTACATGTTATCAAACAAAGGGTTTTTTGTATGGTAATGTCACATTGCTCCTTAATTCACCCCAATGCTTCCATGTTCTCCTCATTTTTCCCATTCAAGCAAATTCAGTAAGTAGCTATTAATAATAGATACTTGCTAAATTTGCTTGGATGCATGAAGAGCGGTTTGAAATCAAGGTTGGATATGAAAGATAACGTACAGTGAATCCAATGGTCAAGGTTGGCAAAGATTGTGATGCAGGTAATAACAAGTAAATTTAGGAAGTGATTATAGTGACTGCCAGATTGAGAGTTAGCCACTTCCATATACATGTACAATACAATATTATATAATGCTACTCATATTTAAAGTATTTTAAGAATTAAACATGTAAACAGACTACATCACAATTTGGCCAGTACTATTAATTTTGCCTGTGTGTTGGCTTTCCACTTCCCCTGGGGGACAGTTGGGAGAACTACGTGGGAATTCATTTTCATTGCAAAGCTCAAGATTGGAATGGGAAGGCCCACCATAATTATTATAATAGTATCACCCAAAATCACAACCAATCGCATCATGCTCCTTGATACCTGGAAAAGACTCAAATGACCAGTGATTATATGGATGCCATTTTGCAGTCTTCCTCTCGACGTTTCCCAAGGGGGAAGGGACATCCCCACACAGGCTAATATTTTTCCTATTGATTGTGTTAATAAACCATTACCATTTTACTAACAATCATCTCATGTATACTCTCATTATTTCTCAGTATATAACAAAGTCTATTGGTGTGGACATGATAACATTTGGGTATCTCCAGACAACATTTGGAGCTCTTCAGCTTTTGGGAGGGCCAGTCTATGGACACCTTGGAGATATTTTTGGAAGTCGTGCTGTCCTTGTGTTGGCCAATTCTGCTGGTCTTTTATCATATTTTCTCCTGTCAATTGCAACAAACCCACCCATGTTATTTCTCTCAAGAATACCAAGCTTTCTCATGCATGGCATCCCAGGTGTTTGTTTCACATTATTTATAATAATATCAATCATTATGATAATAAAATAACAACTAATAATAATTGTTTCTTTTTTTATGAATTAGGTGCCCAAATGGTTATCACTGATTTAACAAACCACAAAGGTACAGCAAATTTATATTCATTCCCTGTACATGTAATACAGTTGAGCCCTAGTCTTAACAGACGGTCCCCTCAAAGCGGTCACCATCTGCAGTATTCTTCCCAATTTTTAATAGCAGAAACCTCTTATGATCTTCAGGTTCAATTAGGCAAAATAACCTCTCAAGATAAGCTACAGTAACAGTTACCAGTAGTCAGAGTAAGCTCCTTTTACATATTAAGGCATGGGTTACACCATATCTGACTGCTTATAATAATATTGGATTATTTTTCATGCCAGATAGCTAGGTTACTGAAAATTAGGAGTAAAATAAATATCTGTACATTAGATATAATGTATACAGTACCTGTTATATATTAAATGCAACTTGCAGCTTGGTCATTTGAATATTATACTGACATGTACTGTAAATTGTTTGCTACTGGTACTCAAGTTTTAATGCAACTCAGAAAAATGTTTCCGAGTCCCAGACGGTAATCGAACCTGCATCCTTCTGATCTTCGGTTGGATGCTCTAACTATTGAGCTATCAGAACTCAGATGGCAGAGCGAAGACAGCTATATTGTGTATTAGTATACATGTACATACATACTGCAAATATCTGTGGCTCAGAAACATTCTGAGTTTGCATATTAAAACTTGACTATTTACTTTTATCACATGTATTTTCAATTTTTCTTAGAGCGTGCAGTGGCTTTGGGTAAACTTGGTTTATCTTTTGGAGCTGGTGCTATTATTGGTCCTATTCTTGGTGGACAGTTGTCAAAGCATTTTTCTCAGAGAGTAGCTATCTTATTTGCAGCCTTCTTGTCCTTTTTGGCAATTGTATTTGTTATGCTGTTTATACCCAAGTTTACCCGAAACATACCAGGTACATATTATTATTGTTAGTAATTTACAGTAAACCAGAGGCTTTGGCAATCTGGATTGTCTATTTTTAAACAATTACTCCTCGTATATATATATATCATAATCGACAAGCACTTGCAATCTCAGTCCTTTAAATTGTGCCTCACAAACTGACTATCACTTAGTCTTCTCAATCTTTTGGAAACATTAGGTGCATGATGCTAGGTGAATTAGATAATTATTTGATGGAACTGAGACAGAGATGAGGATGGTCAGGTGGATGAGTGGTGTGTCCCTGAAGGAGCACAGAACTAGTAAGAAGTTGATGGAGAGAATGTATACAGTATGTAGGTGTGTGATCGTACTGAGGTGAGCAAGAATGAGGCGGTTTGGGCATGTGGAAAGGAAAAACAATTATACCTGAGTGAAGAGATGTGTGAGGATGGAGGTGGAAGGCGTCCAGGTTGTTGTACTGTAGTCTTCAGAAAGACTATTGTTGGTGACTGACATTTCAACGGCTACAGCGGCGGTCATCTTCAGAGTCAAGTAAAGTGCATTTGTCAGGTTTGCCTATAATTATATATATGTCTGGTTCATTACATCATAGTTTGTTTGTGTCATAATTAGTGTGAGTGGGTGTTGCATTATGCATTTAAGCGTGGGCCAAAAACAGTGCATTCCAATTGTACTGATAATTTTCTTCTTTTGATAGAAAAGCCTGGTAAAAACGACAAGGCAGCTCCAACAATGTTTAATTTGAAAAAAATCACTACAGTAATGTCTACACCTGACGTGGGATTCATCTATTTCATAAAATTTGTTGCCACAATCCCACCTGGGATTTTCAGATCTATGTTACCTATGGTTATTGTAAACATTTTCAGTCTGACACCAGCACAAAATGGTGTGTTTACATCTTACATAGGATCATTAATGATTGTAAGTATTTTAAGAAGTTAGCCACTTGTGAAGATCTTTTGAATGACCATCTGGAAGCTGTATAATATTGGAGTTTAGACTTTGCCATGTCCAAGAGCTCGACTAGTAAACAGCAGAGCTACAGCAGCTTCATCTTTTAAACATCAATTGTACCTAATTGCCACCAAATATTAATTTTTTAACAGGGTTTATCTATGAAGATCTTTATTATTTGAAGTTCTGTCTTAGTCTACATTGTTTTTCTCTTTGTTATTTAGTTAGTCCAAGGATTCGGAATTGGATTTGTTACCAAAAAATTGAATGAAAAAAATACCCTAATTTTTTCCATGATTATAAGTACATTTGGATTCATCCTTTGGGTTAGTGAATGCATACAATATATTTTTCTGTCATTTTACAACCATCTACTTGCTAGTTACATACCATAGGGTAATTGAAATTTTGTTAAAAATGCTGGTGTCTTTAAAATAATTATGCACCTGTCAATGTTAAGCCCCAGAGGGGTGGTATCGGGCATATGTGGGGCATTTCACCGTGTTTTCTTGGCCCACCATCAGGAATTTGATCGTTATTCTTGGCCCGAGCGATTTGATCGCACCAAAGGATCGCGCATCTTTCGCTTGAGATGGTGCCTCTTTAAGGTAATCCCCACGTGGGGATATTTGATTACATTTGACAGATATTTTTGCCTGACAGTGGGGAATTTGCATGAAAAATCAAATGCCCACATATGCCCGATACCACCCCTCTGGGGCTTAACATTGACAGGCCATTGATATTCATCCAACCAGATCCAACATTGCCAACAGGATCCCTTCACCAAAATTTTATTTGTCCAACATGGGTAAAAAGCATGAGTACAGATATAAGCACACTGTAAATAATTTTAAAATCTAATACTAAACTCAATCTAAGAAAAAAAATTTGAAGAATTTTAAAAATCCAATGAAAAAAATTTTAAAAACAGCTCCACAAAGGGTCAACAAGCAAGTTCCGCACAGGTGGTGACAAACATACCACAAATGCTACTGTACTCCATCCTGCATTGATGACAAAATAGAGTATTTAATCATGAGTCTCAAAGTGACACTGGGATCCAATATTGGACAAATAACCACTTTCTTAAAATTAACATATAAATTATATATATTAATTAACAGGTAAATAAATTATGTAAGCATGATCATATCAAACTTTTTTTTCAGTTCTTCAGCTACAACGCTTTCCACCTTGGTGCAGTGCTTGTCCCATTGATATTTGGTGGAGCATTGTTTACTGTAGTTACCAACTCTATCCTCACAAAATTAGTTGCTCCAGAAGACACAGGATTTGCCTTGGGTCTCTCGTTCGCAACAGAATCCCTGGTTCTAACACTGTCACCCACTATAGGTGGGATACTATTAAGTCGCTTTGGTCACACATCATTTGGTGTAGTTGGTTTCATAGTATGCCCAACAGTAGCCTTTTACTTGTTCACAAAAGAAAGCATTCATACTGCAGCATAGTCACATGTAACTCAATTTATGTGCTTTATAGTGTCTTGTGTTACGTATACAGTACATGTACACTGCTGTAGTGAATGTGGGATGGACGATTGTCAAGCTCAGATAGAGAATGCAACCTACTATAAAATTGTAGGGTACAATGATGTACTCCATCTGAGTCTCGGTAGCTCATGGATAGAGCATCTCACCGGGAACAAGAAGGTTACCTGGTTTGATTCCTGTCCATGACTCAGAAACATTTTTCTGAGGATATGAGCTTGACAATTGTTGGGTATCGTCTAACTCCAAGCTCTCCCACATTCACTACAGCAGTGTATACATGTATATTAACACAATAATTATTATATATAGCTTGAATAATAAATAAAATATAAATGTTACATTATGACTATTAACAATTAAGTACAAATAATACTTTGTTATCCAGTTTATGTACAACATGCAGTCAATGGTGTTAAACAATAAACTTAAAATCCAATCAACGGTATCTATTTGAACGGTTGTATTGTTGACCAAGTGGTATAGCTCGTTGCTTTGGTGGTGCAGGACGATTTGATGTCATTGCACATTTTGGGATGTGACGTGCAGCAGTTTCAGGAGCAAATCTTCTTGTGCAATGTTTACAAAATACATAGTCCGGGTTCTCACTTGGTGGAGGAGGTGGTAGATCAGCTAAGTTTCCTCCACTTTTCACATACTGTTGAGCTTTCTTGGCACCACGTATTGCTGTGATAAAGTCCTCTGTCAAAATAGTATTTGTAGATAAGCTTAGTCTCACAATGTACAATATCCATTAATATCATATAAGTTAACTGCTATATAATTATACCCCATTATTATACTGTTGGGAACAATTTAGAATCGATAAATAATTCTTGCTTGTCACATATAGAATGACTATATATACAGTACTTGTTAAAAATACAAATAAGAGAACTTCAATGTCAAAAATATACTTAAGTAAAATTACTTTTGCATTCCATTGATGACATTTCAAATTCAGACAATATTATGTCCTCCAGAAATGTCATCAATGGAAATATGTAAGTACTTTTGTTTGATTATTTTTTTGACATATTGAAGTTCTCTTACTTCACTTTCTTAGCAGCGTTTCTTATTTATTCTCACATAGAATCTATAGATCTCAACTCTCTACAGTACTTGTCATGCCACAGACATACATACATGTATACTGTTTGTAAAAATAATGTCATTTCTCAGTTTTAACCAGTTCCACTCAGCTATTTTTTAATATTACTATAAGTGATTTGCATAAAGAAATTATCATGATCATACCATGGTTTTTCCTCCAATTCGATTTTGACTTAGGCATAGATTTGGTAGAGGTACTTCCCCTTCCAGGTCTGCTGTAAGCAGCCATATCAGTTCCTTCCACCCTCTTCTTGCTGGCGTTGAATGTCTTGCGCTGTTTTGTGTTGCGACAAATAGACTGGTGTTTATCAATCCGATTAGCACCAAATGTTCTTTCACATATAACACAAGCAACTAGATTGCTTGAGTTACCACCTTCATCAGATGTTGCTTCATCATTAAAACCTGATGATCGGCCCCCTGTACTACCAAAGCCACCTGCAGAGTAGCTACCAGCAGGTGCTGTTTTGGTAAATTGCACACTGCGTTTTTTTGGAGGGCCCATGTTTGCCCGAGGCTGGCTGTGTACTGGTTTATAATTAACAGGTGTATTTTGGATGTTGTTATCGACATTGACGCTGTGTTGACGGCGTTGTTGTACCTTCCTCAATATTGTCTGGCCTTTGTTAACTTGAACAAGTCTGGGTGAAGTCTTCATGTTTGATTGAGGTTGAAATGCTTGCTGGTTGTTTGACATATTGTTTTGGTCAGGCAACTTGTCTGAAAATACCAAAAACAATTATTTTTTATACCAAAGATCTAAGAGCTAGATCAATTGTGTAACAATGTAAATTATTCATTTATAATTTAATTGAAAATAAACATTAATATTATTGAAAGATTGTTTTCTGATCTCTACAATTTACTTTCATACTTCGATGTTTCAAGGGCCTTTGCTCAAAATGTTAGACAAACTCCTATGCACAATTTATGTTATCTACTGTACATACAAACCCTTGTTAAAGGTTAAAATCTTTAAATATTAATTGTAAATAATTATTATAGTATTTAATATACAATTAATCACTCTGAAAGAACTAAGTATGTTCAACTTACTACTTTGAAATGTAGGCATAGTTTTGGCCAAAGGTTTGCAAGACTTCAGGTGCACATTCAACCTGTCAGGTAGGAACGTCCGTCCACAATTTGGGCATGACAATAGCTGTTGCCGGGCTGACTCATAAGCCAGTGTGTTCATGCGTTCACGATCTTGTTCTTTATTCCCTGATAGGCTGGGCAACAAGTCTGGCTTTGATGGCAATGGACGTCTCATATGTTTTGATAAATTGTTGTTCTCATTTTTCCACTTTTTCAAACACTGTGGCTCATGAATAGCAATTGAAGTGGTCCCAAATTCTCTCCCACAGATGTAACAGACCACTGTCTTTGGTCGGATGGGTGCAGCCTTAGATTGGCCAAAGCCTCTATTTATTTTAGGGCTTTCCTTTCCATTTGCAGAATGGACATTTACACCAAATCTGGCACGGCTTGGCTTATGGACGTTGCCAGGACGACAACTCCTTTGATGTGCTGCCAGTCGATCAGGCAGGAAGGTCCTCCCACAATTCTCACAAGGGATAAGCTGTTTTTGGGCACTTTGGTAAGATAGCTCATTCATGGCATCAATTTCCTGCCCCAGGGCTTGGCTATTAGCACCTTGGGAAAAAGTCCCAAAGCCCTGAGGTCTTACAGGAGGTTGACGTCGACATTTTTTTGGCAACTTATTGTTTTCCCAGTGCCATTTTTTAAGGCACTGTGGCTCATGAATGAAAGCTGAAGCTGTCCCATATTTGCGGCCACAAATGTAGCAAATTACAGCTTTTAGTCCAAAAGAGGCCATTGGCACTTTTAAATACAGTGTACTCTAATGTTAAATAATTCCTGTTACTTCACCTCTGACTTTCAACATTTGCCCAATTATGTTTTCTGCAGCTTCATCACCACGGTAGTTTCCAAAAAAATTGGCTTCGTATTGGTCGTTATTTTTTTGGTAAACCTTTCAACTAGCCATTCCAGACAAAAGTAGATTACTTAGCCAACAGTATCCTTGACAATTCAATGCATATAATGCATGTTTGGATGCTCTGGAGTCTGGAATGTTCGAACCCGAATTTCAAAGCTTGTTACTAGGGAAATAGTTCCGAGCGGGAATAATTACAACTAGGATATCCGACCCCGGAGCAATTGAGGGCTCAAATACTTTAGCTAGACCCCCCACAGCCTAGACACTAGGCCTTCTATTTTGATTTTCGTTTTTTCTGGAGAATTCGGAGCTCGGTTCGCAATGCTGGTACGAGATTAAGCTCGGTTGCGCGTCAAATAGCTTCCAAGGATACCTCTTCGTCGACCAATGCCTTCACAATCCCTATACATATTTGACTCAGAAGAAGCCACAGAGTTGCCTGCGGAGGAGGCTAGGTTAGGATTTACGATTACAAGGAAAGAAACTTGTTGCAACTGCCCTCATCATCATTGGTCTGTGAAACATCTGGCTGCATTGAAAACTCAGGATTGCTATATATGTGGGACTGAAGGTTGAGATCCAGAGAGACTTCGGGTGGATACAACGTCTCGTTTTTAGTAGCGCGCGATGCGAGGCGGCTGTATCCGCAGGCTTCTTTGTCTAAATAACGATTTTTCATATATGGAATTGACAAGCCCACCCGTTTCCGTCCCTTTTTCTTCTTCAGTCGGTAGACAAAGTCATCCTATTTTGCAGATAATTTTCTCGATAGACCTTTCTTGCTTGCCTATAATTATCGCCACACCCGATTACCAATCAAGTAGTCCTTGTATCGTCGGACAGCAACCTTTCCGTTTTCTCGTCGCTCTGTGGATGATATGGAGTGGGGTGTGTGACACCCCCCCCCACTTTTCACTGAATTGGTCGGTGCCAAACCTTAATAGTTAAGGCTGTCGGTAAACTGTTCGTCATATTAGATCGTTGGTAAAATTGACTTAATCGACTGTTTAAACTTTGTCGGTTGTATAAAATTCGATTTAATTGCATGGGTTAATTATGTTAAATTAATATTCCTGAGCTTACAAACCTCCCTTTTCCCGATTTCCGATCCAACCTAGTACCCAGGTACTTTTCTCCGAAGCAGCGCCGAGACAAGGCAATGGAAGAAAGCTGAAGCCCCCCCAAATTTTAAGGGCTGAGCCCCCCAAAAAATCAGGACAAGCGTTGCTAAATTTAATGGGTTCTTTCTCAATTGTATTAGTACGACTATAGAGGCTAGAAGAGAAGCTACTTAAGAGTTAAGGTAATCTACCTACGGGCTTCATCTACACGAGATTTTACAAACGGTATAACCTGAAGTGTTAGCCAACCCCTAAACCCTTGCCACGCGAGTGTTAGATTGATTCCCAGACCCTTCTGTCAGTACTAGGCGCAAAAATGGCGTCACGGTAAGAGGCAGCAGGCAACTCTTGGATTCATTTGAACTATGATCGCTGCAGAATTAGATGAAAAAGTTTGCAGTCAAATTGCTGCAAATTGTCTTTCCGAGCTTCTAGATTTCAAAATTTTCCGGGGAAGGACCCCCGCACCCCCCCCTAAAAATGCGGTCACTGATTACCTACTTGTCGACTTCAGCCCCCCCCCCCCCCAACTTTAAATCCGCTCCTACGCCTCGGCGCCCACGTGTTCGTCGGTAAAACTAAGATGATACACCCCCCATCCAAAATGGTCACGGTACGCCACTGGTGTTTTCTGAATGCCCAACATCTTCATTATTATATAGTAGAGATTATATGAATGTCGCTTTCGAATCCGAGTGTATAGTGATTGGATTAACCGCCGTCCCGAGATACCCATTCATCCAAGAGTTTATTCGGCTACTGCTGTTGTCTTGTGATCCCCTGGAATGCGATACACTTCGGGTCATTTCGTGAAATAGTCACACGCTACCAATATGAATCAGTTCCCTTTCGTAGAAGTTGGGAGTGGTCCGATAATATCGATTGCTATATACCCGTTCATTGTAATGGCGTTTTAGCTCTGCTTCAGGGGGGATTGTGTTCTGCACATTTCTTGCATCGCCTGCAATAGTCTTCGATGTGTTCTCATCACCATTTCCAATAGTATCGTTGGCATACATTCTCTGCTATTTTGTTGACTCCAAAATGACCAGCTTGCTTTTCCATCCGATCATTCTCGAACTCGTACAGAAGTTGATCATCGATTAGTTTCAATCATCCGAACTGACTCCACACTAGTGCCGCGGGTTTTCTTTTTGTCCCTGTGCCCGTTGGAAAGGACACATTCCCAACTTTGTCTGGGTGTCGTTTTAGCTCTTCCTACCGCCGCTTATACATCTTGGGGTTCATTCGGGTCGTCCCCAGGATCCTCAGCTGTGGGGATTCTCGACAAGCCATCCGCGTTGCTATGTTGTCGACGGACCTGCAGCTTGATGATGCGTTCCATCTTCCAGTTCCAGCCACCGTGGAACTCGGCCTTTGGGGTTGTTGAAGTTCTAAAGCAATTTCGTTGTTGTATTGTAGTTTCGTTCCGTCTTGGATAGTGACTTGGCCGCGTACGCGATGATTCTTTCTTGACCATTTTGGACTTGCAGAGGTAATACAGCTCCTATATCCCGACGTTACTGGCGTCCGTATCCACAAGGGAAGCGAAGTCAAATTGTGGATAAGCGATACTGTTCTATCCTTGAGGAAGTCTATCCTTGAGGAAGTGGCATTTCTTCGCATTCAGTTTCAATCCGCTCTCTTCAAGGCGTTGGAGCACCGATTGCAACTATGTTGTTCCTAGCGCGCTGAAGTGAAGTGTAGCAGGGGCGTTGGTCAGTCCAAACGGAATCCTCTCATTTGAATTGATAGAGTTCGTCTAGTGTCGAGAAGTCTGCTTTTTCCAATCCTTATCTTCCACGACTAGCTGCATGCCAGTACCCGCTCTTAGCTTATTATAATAGCGTATGCAAAATGTCCTCGCATCTTGGTAGTGCGGGATAGACATCTTTCTTTGTTGCTTCGTTCAACTTCCGGTAGTCCACGCAAAATCTTCGACTACCGTCTTTCAAGATGGTTCAATGATGTATACCTTTTAACATTGCTTCTACTTCCTGGCGAACTTAGTTCACGTCTTCGAAAGGGTAGCTGACATCGTTCGGTCCCACCGTTGACAGTGCAGGTTACGACTTTCAGGATCCCTGTAGAATATCGTGGTTCCAACAATATGTATTACCAACGATATTGGTCATCGAGTATATTGATCATCGATATTGACTCAGCTACGGTCACTCGGCACACTTATCTTGCTTAGTGCTTGGTTTGAATATCAAACTGTTCTTTTTCCCATATATAGCAATATAGCATAGCAAGTGGTGAACTGCCGAGATTTTAGGAATGAAATACTGACGTTTCGAGCGGAGCCCTTCATCACTCATCAGAGTAAGACGAGATAAAAAAAATAGGGCTTATATATATATATATATATATATATATATATGCCAAAAGGGCTCTCTCCTCGATCCGCAGAGATTTCCGTGTTTACTCGTCAGCGGTTCCTCGCGTAAAAACTCGAAAAGCACGGAAAAACTCACGGAAACCTCTGCGGAGGAGAGAGCTAAAAGGGTGTCACATGCAAGTAGAAAGTAGCCAATCAAATGCACAGGAGATAAACAAACTAATAATTGCTGCCGCAGCGAGCGAGCCTTGCGAGCGAGCAAGGCAGCAGACCTAAATAATGTAGCTGGTTTTTTTTCAAATATTGCTTTAGCGCATTGCATTGTGGTCGGATTTAGATAGACCCAACATGCAGTGCGCGGAACAACCAAGCACAATATATATATACAATGCGCTGAAAACATGTGCATATATAAATCACCTCCAATTCATACGTGAAAGCATTTGGAGTTCGTTGTGAAATATTATCCGAGTTATCGTGCGAGATTTTTGTGTTGTTTTGAATAATTTGTTAAGACGAGTCATCCATAAATTTCTGTTCCATCCTCATCGTATGTTAATTAGAATTTCAGTAGAACCAGTGGAAAAACAGCCTCGTGTGGGTTGTGGATGAAGTATTGTCTGACTTGACAAATCTCATCAACAGTTTTTGCGTGTGCGCTTTCCGAGACAATGCCCCTTTAAAACTTGTGTATACTATTTATTTGTGCGCATGAAACAGAAAGTCAGTTACCGGTTACCGATCAAACACTTTTTGCATTCGCTTTTACCGGCTTTTATTGTTATGGCTAGAAAGAACATCACGGTTACACAGTGAGCGTCGTATACCTTAACAAAATCCAAGCACGGGCTTTCTAAATATCTCCATTCGAAGTTAATTTCCAACATATGCCCGTCAAGTCTCACGGAAGGGTATGGCAACGACGATGACTTTTGAAACATTCAATTTCCCAGAGAGTTTTCAGTCAAGTCGCATCTGCCGAAAATTATATAATTTGTATTAAATCTCCCGGAAAGCAATGTAGCAATAAAACTACCGGAACTCATTACATTGTTGACGTTTTTGGACAAATTTAGAAAGATTATCTATGTAATATTGCACTAGCCTGCGTCGCAGACCCCGTGTTGTGTATTTCAATCACATGGAATACACAACACGGGCTATATTTCACGTGCTTGGGGAAAAACACAGCCATGCTAGAAGATCCAGTGCGCTGGAAACAAAAGGCAGCATTAAGTACCTTGCAGGTAACCTAGTTAATGATCTAAAAAGGTTAACGTTTTGAGCGAAGGCCCTTCGTCAGAGAGTGAAATGTAAAGTGAAATAATAACTGAAGACAAAAATAAGCCAATCACCTAATAATGAATGTAAAAATAGGAAAGTCATTTGCTATTTTTACCGACAATCAGCAGCAAACAGACCCTTGCAAACAGACAATACAAGACAATACAGACAATACATAAAGGGTGCGATGGGTGCTAGGAATGAAAGTGCATGAGTAATATGAAAGTTCCACGCAAACTAAAATAACAATTGAATTAATAGTTTTTGTAGTTACCATAGTTCTATTTGGTTATACATATGGTAATTTTTATTTTATAATGAAATATAATTAGGAATATTAATGCCCAAGCAAATAGCCAGTTAAAAAGAGCCATAACAACCTAATTTTGAAAAGAAAAATTTTAATACTAACGTTTCCTACTAAACTCGTAACAAGGAAGTATATAAACTGTTACATAAATAGAAAGTGACAAAATATTACAAAGGAAATTAAAAGCGAAACAACGGAATAACAAAGGACGTATCATCACAGATTAACATACCACGATGAAGGAATAAATTAGAAAAGCGTTAAAGGAAAAGATCTAATGTTGGCGTTAAGAGACGGTTTAAACTTAGACGGTTTAAACTGGGCAATAATATTCCTAACTAGACCACGAATCCCGCCTGGTTCCTCCATTTCCGCTACGATTTTGAAATATAATTAGTTTTATAAGTAACTTTTAAAAATGTATTTCTGTAAGAGCGTTATGCTCTTAAACGCGTCTGTTATTAGTTTGTTATGCAAGTTTCTACCCGCTCCCAACATTTTTCATCAGATTTGGGAGAATTACAAAATTGGTCTGGTAAAGAAGTGAGGTCTGGACCCACCTACCTACCCGTGGCGACGCCCCCGGAAATGAATTACATGATCAAGTGCAGGGTGAAACGGAACTATTAAACTTCAAACACTTCAGCAAGCCTTAAATATTTCTTATTAAAATTGGGTATGTGACGTCCATTCAAAAGGTACGCCGCCATGCAGGTTTGTACGTGTCAGATATTGTTGTACTTGTAAATATCAAATTTGCCCTTCTTTGGCTATAATTGAAAACATATTTTGAATACCGCAAAAACAGGAAAGTTTAAAGAATTTTCTATCATAACAAAACCGACGAGACCACTTAATTATACAAGTGGAACAATATATATCACTCAAAATTATTCGGCTACGACATAGAAAGATGAAAATGTTTATCCGCGGTAACTAACATGATAAATCGTAGTTATTTAGCAAAAATTTACTCTTCTACATGTAGTTTTAGAGCGATTTAGTAGGTCATTTAATATATGCAAGGTATAACTAACGTATATATTAACCGCGGCATATCAAAGATAAACGACGCGTGAATAAATTAACATATAGTAACGATTTGTTCCAGTTTGCACTCGTCCGCGTCTCGACAGAGCTTGTTGCCTAGTTCTCATTCGATCTGGTCAGTCAGGGTTCTATCTAGGGGGTTTGAGGGGTGGAAGCTTCCCCCACCAAAAAAGTTGTGATCATTCACAATTGAGTGTTATTATTGGGTAAGGTGGTGTATCGCGTGCATGTAACTTAATTCAACTTAACTGATTCAATATGAAATATATTATAAATTTTAATAAACTATATAAAATGTACTTAAAATCCTGGAAAGTGTTGTTTTTTAGTGTTTTTATGACTTTTCCAAACCTTCAGAATTGTGTAAAATCTTCCCCCCAAAATGCAGGAAATGGCATTTCGGATTCTAGATTTCAAAATTTCCAGGGCCCCGGACCCCCTAGATGCTCGTGCCTTTGGGGCTCGCTCCCTGGCTACGTCCTTGCTTCTCCTCCAAACAAAGAATCCTAGATAGAACCCTATCAGTTGAGACCTGGACAAGCATATTGACATTATTGACGTTTTTACAGTTTACCCGAGAGTTTGTTTACAAGGAATACACTGTGATAAACGATTTGCTGATCTAATCGCGTTCAGGAATGTCACAAATGTCACAAAAAAGGCACCGCTTTAAAAATTATGGCATCGTGGAAATAGCGCAGTCAATATAAGATAGGGTTTTAAATTTTGGTTTTAAATCTGGGCCGCTTTGCCTACGGAGAACGTACACTACAACTTGCTGACAATTTTCTAAATTTTAATTTAATGTGCTTAATTTTTCAAACAACCCCTGCACACACAAAGTGCCTGCTGCATGCTTCGAAAATCGTAACTTGACGAAACTGGCACCGCCTCTCATGATATTACTGGCACCACCTCTCATAACAATGAATGGACTTCTCTCCTGTTATTGTCTTATAAGAGGTCAAATACTGGATGTGGATGGTGTCAATGTGGGAAATATGACAATTGAAGAAGTAAGCAAAATTTTAAAAGCTGCACCGATACTCGACACATGCATTGCTTACCGATACTGTAAGGACGAGAATAAACCGAATATCATGCAGAAGCTATGCTGACACTGACAAAAGAGGATGGAATATTATGTTAATATGCCAGAACGACCAAGACAACACAATGAACTTGTTATTTATATTTTTAGTTATGAGACACAAAATAACCTAGAGAAAGTTATGTACGTGTTTCACAAAACAACACTTTGTATACAGCAGTCTAGGGCACTGTCCCTGAAAAAGACAAATTAACTCAAAACAAGTCGAAATCAAGACATTATTTTAAAAAGTTTGCCTATTTGGGGGCATTCATTTATTATTTTATAATCCAAGATTTCTCAACTGTTTTATATTGAACTTTTACTTTTAAAATAACACGTCTTGAAGTCATAACCCACACAATATGGGGCAGTGTGAGTAACTAGTTAACACCAACCGTTCGAGGTAATTAACTGACTTATTTCATGATTGAGGTTTTCTAACAAAGTTTTGTTCATGTTTCCACCTTAGACAAATATTGTTCTAGTTTTTTCTTCGTTTAGTTATTAGTATTCATGTGTGGCGCATACATCCCGCGGTACATCAAAGGAAACCGACTCAATCATGAAATAATAACGAATACCTCACATTAGTCGCATATAGCCTCCTCTGACACTCCGTAGCTTCTTATAGTTCTGTGGGCAATGTTTTTTTCACAGTCAAATACATTGCCCACACAACTGCCACATAACACCACGACATTGTTCTATCACCACGATATTGTTTGTGTATTGATATCAAGTTCAAGTTGCGACCCCCTTGAAACAATTTTTAATTCTAACCACGCTAGGCCACAAATGGAACATCATCACTCAAAATTGTTCCGCTACGGGTAGAACAAAAATGTTTTTCCTTATCGTGAGCAACATGCCAACAAAACGCCCACTAATGGGTTTGTTGCGTCTCCCCAAGTCGAACTCGTTCACTTCCTTGTCACCAGAAATACGATTACCATAATGTATAATATATTAACCCCATTTTTTCCAGTCTCTCGATAATTTTATAGTTCTCGCCTCTCACGAAAGGTCGAAGGCTCGAAGCACCCAGATTATCGATAAGATTGTGGTCAGTTGAGACCTGTACAAGAATTATTGTTGTTCTCTTTATTCTACTGTTAAAGCTTTTATAGTTTATCCGAGCGTTTGTTTACGAGGAAAATAAAACTGTGATAAACGATTAGCTGAGCTAACCGAGTTCAGGAATGTCACACCATATACCTAGGGTTCTCAAAGAAGGCTTCATTCAGAAGAAGAGTACCGTTTTAAAGAAATGGCGGCGCCGTTACCTCAAGTTGAACGGAGAGATGCTGTGCTTCTTCAAGAAAGAAGAGCAAATGAATGCGACGCGACCGGTTGCCAGAATCTTCATCGCCGACGTCCTGTCTGTCGGGAAATATTTTTCAAAAGCCAAAAGAAAGGATAACTGCTTTAGTCTGGACACAAAGTCGGGAAAGACGTACATCATGAACTGTGCGACGAAGGAGGAAATGGATGCTTGGATGTTGATCGTGAATTACGCCAAACAGGAGTTCTTCAAACAAGAAGAATCGGACCCTGTGCGCAGAAAGAGCATTAAACTAAAAGGCGACTTGAAGAGAGTGAAGCTGTTCAAAGACCCAACCACTGGCATTGGAGTTCGTATTAAGAGCGTCAATGGTTGCGTGTTTGTTACTCGTATTGTCGAAGATGGACCTGTGGCAGAAACTGGTGTTCTTCGACCTGGTAAATACGCATAGTCTAGGAATTAGCTTTATTGCTTAATATTCAGGAGTAGGTACTTCCTCCCTCTCGTGACCCATAGTTAATACATAGTTAATACAGTGAAAGTATCTTGCATCCTGAAACAATGGTGAATAAATCGAGATTCAAGTTATAATGAATTTCAGTTTGGCTTTTCTCTCAAAAGTTTGCGAGTAATTATTTCTAGTCGCTAAACAACCGAACGCTTTCTAATTCATTTCGTTTGGAAGAAAAATTCTTTATTGGTAAATATTTTTAATGTGTATGGTTCCTGACGTGATGGCTCACAAAACAAAGAAAAATTCTGCTCACCAGCTACCTACTTCGTGGATCGCGCTGTTGTTGTCACAGAAAAAATTGGATTTGGAAAATATTTAGTTCCCCTTGATATATGAAAATTTATTGAGAACAGAAATGTATTTAAATATTTTATAAATAAATTTTTAAAAATAAATGATTTTAAATAATTGTTAAATTAAATAATTGTTTATTTTATAAAAAAATTAATAATTTTAAATAATACAGCTGAAATAAAGCTCAATTTTATTTTTCTCAAATTAATTCATTATTTACTGTTATTATTGTATCAAAACTGCATTAAAGCAAAATGTTGTTGTAGTTCTGATATAGATTCTGTGTTATGAATGCTTGGTTTGGAATTGACTTTCCCCTTGTTATTATCTTAGGAGATCAAATACTGGATGTGGATGGTGTCAATGTGGGAAATATGACAATTGAAGAAGTGAGCGAAATCTTAAAAGCTGCACCAATACTCGTCACATGCACTGTGAAACCAGCTAATCATTACCGATACTGTAAGGACGAGAATGAACCGAAAATCAGAAGTTATGCTGACATTGACATTGCTGCAACAAATGCATCTACAGATATAACAGCAGATTACGAAGAAGACCAATCTAGTGATGACGACAACACTTCTTATATAACTCCTATCCCATCTGATGACGAGTATGACAATGGGGAGCCCATGTATGAAAACACAGCACAAGATGCAGCTCAGCAAGAGGATGGAAAAAATGAAGACAGTGATGAAGAAAGTGATAAAAAATATTATGTTAATATGCCAGAACAGCCAAGACAACAGAATAGCCTTTCCCCTAAACCAAGGAATTACCTTGAATTGTGTTTTGATGATTCATAGATTAAAATGAGAGACAACCTTGCTATCTGACAAGATGAAATAACCTAAAGAAAATTATGTAGGTTTTCTAATGCAAAACTACTGTTGGTTAACAAGCAAGTGTTCAGCTTCTATTATTAATTAAGTGTATAGGCAAATTAACTCAAGAAATTATTTTTAAAAGTTTGTCTATTTGGGGCATTCATTTATTACTTTATAATTCACAATTGTCTTGATAGATTAAAAATAACACTTAGACTAGAAGTCATCACTTCATCAGAGATGAACTAGTTGTCTGTGAAGTTTTACTATTGTAAGAGCATTAAGCTCTGAATGATGCAACTAATACATATTATTACATGTGTTAATTTGTAAATAGTTTTCCCATGGGTTCTACTTTTTTCCCATCGGTTTTACATACTTAAATATTGCAGTGAGGGCCTTTTGAAATGATTAACATTTCTGTTCAAAAACATTAAACTTTGTATTGCATGTAATGATGTAAACATAAATTGTTTTCCCAAACTATCTAACCTGTTGACTTACTGGTATGCCTTCATCAGAGAATGAAATTTCTTTTCAATAGTTTTGTGAATTAAATGATCAAACAAGTCGTTTGTAAAGTTTTACTATTTAAGAGCATCAAGCTTTAAATGATGCAACTAATACATATTACATGTGTTTTGTAAATAAAAAAGTAGAGGGTTGCGTAGGAAATGTTTGGGATAGGTTCTAATTTTATCCATGATAGATTATGGATTTTTGAGGGCCCTTAAAATGACTGACATTTCTGTTTAACACAGTTTAATGTTAAACTGTGTATTGCATGAAAACATGCATTGTTTTCCCAAACTATGGCATTCATCAGAACTACCCCAGGCGCTTGTTTTGCTTTGCACAGCTTATTTGCGAGGCAAGTGGGTAGTGCTACCAATACCCAAGTTTTAAATGATTTTCCCAAGCAATATTTAAATTTATTACCACAACGATATTGTTCTAAAAACACTAATAACTTAGGTGTCACTGTCTGTATTAACTTTCCCTCCAAGAATTGTTTAAATTTCTATAGAGGGGGACAACTATTCCCAATAATTTGAAAAACATTCAGTATCATAGCCTAAATAAAAAAATGAAAAATGCAACAAATATACACATATTTGTTTATTTTGGGTCTTTTACCCATGCCTTGACATAGGAGCTTTTTGATCTTAGTAAAATGCTTGTCGTTTTGAAGCATCAGATTCAGAATGAGTGAGACATTAATGCAGCCAAATGGTTCGCCAAAATGTCCATTCAGATATCACCCTTTGTGCAGTCAAATATGGCAAACCGTTATAATGAGTTTTGAAGTGCATTATTAAAACCATCACCACTGTTCTACATTTGCTAACACAAGACAAAATTGCTGTTGATGTTTGTTCTTAACACTTTTATTTCAGAGGGTCATGTTTTACAATTGTCAAACATCTTTATTTTTCCTTGCGACTCTTGACCAGTGGGCATTGTGCGGATAATGTCGGAGTCACCAGGATCAGTAATGCTGAGAACGGAGACTCGGAAATACTTTCCACAGGCTGTTCCTAACTCGATGTTGTTGCCAGTGTAATGATGGACACCAGTTTTGGCCAACATGGCATAATATTCAATTTCACTCTTCCTGTTGAGATAAATTAGTAAGTACTTTAAACCCCAGTGTGTCATTTCAGATCCTAAAGACCATTTGACTGACTTGAGGAATAAGGCCAAAATATCAATTACTGATATAAATTAATTACCTCAACTGAGGGGTGTTGTTGGATATGATGACCAACTTGGCTTTTCCTTGTCGAAGGGTTTTCAACGTTGACTTGTATCCTAGAGTGTACTTGCCACTTTTCATAACAAGTTGCAGACGAGAATTGATACTTTCTTGAGATTTTTTCTAAACCAAATATTAGATGTGTGATTACTAAAATTTGTGCTGCAGACAAGAAATATAAGTTATTAACTGACCATGTGGAAGGATATTGGGACATTTTTCTACATTTTGTGATACATGTAATAATAATGCAATATGGTCGCTAGAACTTACCAAACACAAATGGCAATAGCTGCTAACCAACAGCCATTACATCCAAGGTTAAAATAAGATACAACCTAATTATCTGATAAGATGAAATAAACATTTCAGTCATTATCAGGTTTCTCGGGCATAGTTGGCCTCCACCTGACTAAACTTATACCATAACTATTAAAAGTAGTAAATCGATCCAAAATTGTTCGATCAAAAAATGATGACGATTTCTTGCTGAAATTTCTGCTGACCACTTGCACTTTTGTAACTTGTCATGACAATCTTCCCAACCCTCGGGTTGCATATCACTGTCAAATTTTTCACTCTGAGACCAGATTGGAAAGTTTGTAGAATGCACAACAGAGATCAAATTTTGGCCACCATTTTGCACAGGCAGTGTAAATTGCACAGGCAAATAACTCGTTCCTAGAGCAGTTGCACAAAAAATGGTGTCTATAACAATCAATAGCAGCTTCTCTTCCCCTTTTTTCGCATCTAATCTGGATAAAAATTGCACAGCTACAGGATTATTATGCAGCCATGGGAAATGCCCCAACTCCCTTCTTGGAATATGCAGATTTTTTCCTTCTTCTGGATTACACCCTGTTAAATTACCTGGCCACGTAAAATTCTAGCAAAAATTGAGAAATCGTAGCAGCCAGTGTGCATTCCATGTACTTGTGAAAATGGTTGGCGTGTCACCGTAAAATCGTCAAACTATAAGTGCTTGGCGTAGTGGCATGTGCGCCGAAAACTGATTTCTACTTTATGTTGTTACTTGTTTAGGATATCAATATTGCTTTCAACCTCGTCCTCTGGGCCTCAGTTTTCACTTTTCAAATGCCTAAAATTATGTAATCTCTGCACGACTATCACTCTCCCCAGACCCCTATTTTTAATATTGTTTTATATTGTGTAATCTTGGCGTGGTGTTCAGAAGTATTTGGAGTATCTCCTGTGTGGAGTGTACATAGAATACAAGTTGTTGTCAAAGTCTGTGGCCTGTTGTTTTTCTTTCTAAGGTTTGATAATAGATTTCTTAGCGTTAGTCTTTATAAATAAGGATACTTGGAGGTTTAGAATCAGTTTTTTAGGTTTAGAATCAGTTTTTTAGGTTTAGAATCAGTTTTTTAGGTTTAGAATCAGTTTTTTAGGTTTAGAGTCAGTTTTTTAGGGTTAGCAACCTCTAGGTTTTGTTTCGCACCTCAATTTGATAGATGGAAACTAGTGTCCACCGAGCATGTTTAACTGCGGTGAAATAACTTACCGTTTTCTTCGCTGAAACCATTTTGGATTTTTAAAAAGCCTTATCTGGAAGAGACAATACAAAGACTATTCAAAATCCATCGAAATTTACACACAAACGCGAAAAACAAATGAAAAATGTCCAGAAACAAGTGGAACCTTACCAAACACTTCTGACTTTTGTGAACACGAGACAAAAAGAGAATGAATACCACAATGCATTGTGTTTTGAAGCTCGTACCCAGTTTTCCTTGGGGGAAAATTGGCGACTGGTACATTTGGAACGAGGTTGTAACTATAATTCCTTGCGCGCAATTAACATTGATTTGAATCTCGTGAAAATGTACAGCAGAAGATAGAGTTTCAAAAAGATTATAAGTTTGGTAAAAAGGAACATTTAACTGGAACGAGGTTGTAACTATAATTCCTTGCGCGCAATTAACATTGATTTGAATCTCGTGAAAATGTACAGCAGAAGATAGAGTTTCAAAAAGATTATAAGTTTGGTAAAAAGGAACATTTAACTGGAACGAGGTTGTAACTATAATTCCTTGCGCGCAATTAACATTGAATCTCGTGAAAATGTACAGCAGAAGATAGAGTTTCAAAAAGATTATAAGTTTGGTAAAAAGGACGCTTTTAATTACGTATTTATAATTTATAAACAAATAATTTCCCAACGCAAGCAGGTGATAAATCAGACATAGCTTGACGCTACTCTGGCTTTGAACATAACTTTAAAAGTTACTGTCCATGGTGATCGTTGTAAAGTTAGGATCCTTATTTATACCCTCATAAAACCGATGATTGATGACGTTATCTAAGGTCGCAAAGAATTCTGGTAAAATGTACAGCCGCCATCTTTTTCGATAGGCCTTCAGCAAATAGTAGATCGATAGAAGTTAAAATTAAAGTTACTGGTAAACTTGCAATAATTTTAAGACAAAAGGTACGCGGGGCCCAGTGATAACCAGAGCCTCAATTAAGACATGGGCAATTAAGACATGGGGCGCAATGAGAAAAGTCTGTATCTGCAATACTCGATCCAATGGCTCATCGCCTTAGTATACCATTTCACTTTCTCGCTCAAAACCGTTAACCATTATTCGTATTTTCAAAAATCATTAATAATTCATGAAGAAAAGAGACTGGGAAAGCACTACCAGGTCGGTGGTTTTAAATGTGATAAAAATAATCCTGTTTTACATAAACTTTTCATTCGATTTTCTTGTTTTAGACAACATTGATTTTCAAAATTGAACTTATCAAATGGGTCGTTTTTGAAGCCGTTTAATAAACTCGCAGCACGTGTTTTATCTCAAATCTAAAACACTCGGGCTATACACCCTCGTGTTTTAAATCTGATAAAACACTGCTGCGACTTTATTAAACAGTGTATCATCGCTATCGCCATAATCCGCAGTACCTACAGCAAATTTACATTCACCTGAACCCCTTCAAAAATCCCTCCTGAAGAGTAATGGGTAATGGTACTCCAGTCAAAATACAAGTCATGGAGTTCATATGAAAGGTCTTACGGACTTTAGTTTAGTTCCAAAGTTTCAGCATTACTATCACCTTACAGAAGTTTCGAGCTCATAATTGTTAACTATGTATTATTGTATTATGAGACGAGTTGGCCCGACAATAGATTAACTCCAAAACTACCATTAAGACTTATATTTGATGATAAACTCAGAGAAACATCGACAATATACGGTAGTATATCTACCTAAAATGAACAGGTTTTGTGATTGGCTACTGCATGGAACAAAAGTGGCTCGGGTAACCGGGTTAGTCATTGGTTACTTTGACATTGTGGCTGATTCTATTGTTTTATTGTTTTAATCAACCAATCACAAAACTTGTTCATATAGGTAGATGGCGAGCCATAATATACCTTATATACGTCGACTCATCTGCATAAGCATGGATAATAAAAAGACTGGATAGGAAACTAGCTGACGTAAGCGTGAAAACGTAGTTGAAAAGATGTCACGAGTATGCAGATTTTGCTGAGTTTCTCTTTGACCTTCTCCATATTTTCGTATTCAGGTAGCTATATTGAGATTCAAAAACGTTTCATCGTCTCGGAAACCTGCCCAAGCCACGACTAAGTCTTCGAGGGAAATGTTGTTTGTCTTTGTTTCAGCTGTTTTCCTTTTGTTATGAAGAAACTGGCGTCGCAAAAACTACCGTTGTTTTAGTTGAAATTTGCGACGCGTTTTTCACTACCGTCTAAAGTTGGAACTTTTCGCCTAAAATGAGTAATGGTAGTCGGATATTCCATCGTAAAGTGGCATTGTTATATTTTTGGTAGTTAGCTGTATTATTGCTAAAAGTTACGATTTATGGAGATTTTGTGACGTCGTTCAACTGGTGCCTTAACCAATCAGCACGCTGGAAACGTCACACGTGATCTTACTTTCTACTATCCATGCTATAAGCCAGCTCCCTCGATCGTGTAATCGCTCCTTGCTTTGGGGCGGTACATTGCCTAGTCAAGCACGCCGCTGAGACTATACTACTTCAACACAATGACCATTTATTTCCATATACGTTTAAAACCTTTATACATGCGTACAAGGGTATACTTTCAGTTTACATATTACATATTACGGTATAATAATTCCTGTAATATTACATTAAATAATTCCATCAGATCTAAAGACTCGTGCTGACAATTTGAATTGCGGAGGCTTGGAACAACAGTAAACTCCTGTCTGGATCAGCTGTTGTATACGTGGTGCGGAGGTCTTAGATGTGAACCACACACTTCTGCACACTAACCAGTCCGTTGTGCAGGCCGTACGGCGTCTGAACTCTGACTGAACTTCCGTGAAGTTCCGCGTTTTTGAACTTCGGCCGCTCATACGGCCTCGCACGGTATATGATCAACTCTTGATCACAATTCTTCACCGCGATTCACTGACAGCAAAATAACCTTGTTATTTAAAACTCACTCTCCAATATAGTAATATCGCAGATGTAGTATTCCAGATAGATAGGATAAAAATATATCACTCCCTTCTCCCCAGCGCGCATACAGGTGCGCGCTATATGCGTCAGAAACTGTAGAAAAAACTGCGTTACAAATTGAAGACGAACTCGACCAGCATCACTTTGGCGGCGTAAAGCATGAAAGGAACCACGACTTGACGGTGGGTTTCCTCTTTCAGATTATTCCACACGCTTTCTGGCTAAAGAAATAAAGAAAGAATTTGCAACGAATATTATCAGTTTGCTTATAGCAAAATAGCGAAGAACAAACAAGAAACAGTTTGAAAAAGGGGAAATCTACGAAAAATGGTCTGAATTAAGATGAATTCCAGTTTTTTTGGATGATTTAGTAGTTGATTATATACATGACAATTATATTCACTGCATTCTGATTGCATTAAGTTTTTTCCAAAACAAACAAAATGGCGGAAATATGCATTTCAAAAAACAACTGAACTTACTCTGGAACGAAAAGATGTTTTTTGGATGAAATTTCACGAGCTCATGATCTACATGATTTGTTAAATATCGGATGTGTTTCAGACAATTGTCTCTGACATACCTTGTCGATGCATTGAGAGCTTTCTATCGCTTCATTACGTCCGTAGCATTCATAATACTCATTGTTTGCTTCACCTTAACGAGACAGATTTAACGATCAGTATAGTGAGTTTGTTTGGCACTGAAACATCTAACGTTGATCGCGCTATCATCGTAATGACTGCAATGACTGGCGATCAAAAAAGGCCGGTGACGGCGACATGGTCGGTAGCACCATTTAATGATCAATCTCACAAGCGTTGTGTCTTAGTCTTCGACTATAAATCTAGAGTATCCAATAGGGGAGTGGATGCGCGGGGCTTCGGGTGGGGAAAATTCCGGGGGTTAGGATTGGGGTTACTAATATATATAGTTAGGGTTAGGATTGGGGTTACGATCAGGGTCAGAATAAGCTAAAAAGATGCTACCGACCATTAAAGATGCTACCGAGTGTCTACGGAATCCAAATATGCTACGTGCCGACATGAACTGAAAAGCAGTTTAGTCGCAAAAATGTGATTGTCAGGCTCGTTCAGAGCTAGTATCAATTAACGACAACGATGGCTGTACATTTAACCACAATGCTTTGCGAACCTAAATTACAACCAAACATATCGCTTGACTTGTTCACGTGAATTAAAGAGTCAAAAACTTTCTTCTTACTAAATTTAGTTGTTTTAAAATCTATCTTCTTATATTACTGCAAGGTGGAATGTTTGGTGTCGGCAACTCAAGTTGTAGTAAAATGTACAATTCGCCATCGTTTCCGCCGGATTCGCACAGTCATAATACATTCAAAAACCCAGTTACCTTGTATAGGATCAAGACCTCTTCCTGCTAATATTTCAGCGTCTTGCGGGATGAAACTATCGCCTTCCAAGCCATCTGTAGATAGGGAAGATGATAGGCAAGATGAGGGTATGCAAGGCGAAGAACGACATAATTCCTCCCAGGAATTGTCGCTCAAAGCTGCGACATTGTCCATCGATTTACAAAATCTTCTGCACTCATATCGCGTATCACTTGCGTAGAGTAGTGGAAGTGAGCTGCAGCGAATATCTGAGTTGCATTGCCCGGACTCAGCGTTGACTGCTGGTGCAGTATCGTTGACTGTAGTTGAGTCGTGAATGGGTTCTTTTTCTTGATGCGCTTGAGTTGAACCGCATCGGCGAGCTTCTGAACCATATTGCTCAACTTGAGTTTTGACTGCTGTAGTCGCAGCGTCCTCGTGGAATTCATTTGAATAAAACTTTTGGTGTATATTAGGAAGCGACTGGGTACGCAACCAACACTCATCCAGCACTGATGGACGAGAAGTTGAGAAAATTGGATTATATGGGCGTTGTATGGAATTAGGAGAGGAGGCAGTAAACAGGTGTCGTGGTTTTGTGTCGCGGTAGATATCTGCGAAACCGTCACCTATGTCGTGTATATACGAAGACACTGAACTGTCCGTGGTTTCAGGTTTAACCTTCTTCTCGGTCCACGGAAGACAACTAATTCCTCTCACGATCACTGCCGACCCAGAAGCTAAGAGCTTTTCCAGCTCCGAGATTTCGACTTCTGATTCCAACTTGCAACTGTTGCCAGATACGCGGGAATCGGGTAAGTCGCTCTGGCCCTGTAGGCCATCGAGACGAGGCTTGCATGCGTCGTCGACTCCTGCATGTTCACAATCGTAATATCCCTCGCTGCTAACGGAGCTGGTCGTTGTGAGGTCGGAGGAGGATGCGTCCTCTGTGTTGTATACGAAACCATCCTCACTAACCACCACATCGTGGCGTGGCCTTGTGGAGCTGGGTCTGAGATAGAGAAAATAAATTATTTATGTTCAGGTTAGCTAATCAACGAACGTTGCCATTTTGGGCAACTAAATTGGAGGACAACTAGTGGGCAAAATTTGAGATCAAACTTCTTGGTTCCAGGCCTTTTTCTGCAATTCGAGTATACCTCGCAATCCAGAACAAGGAATCGTTAATTCCACAATTCATGCGTTCACTATTTGTCTATTTGGCGCGAGCCTGTTAATTGTTCTAGTATTGTTACTTGAATCATTTTCTGCTGAGTAAAAGATCAATTTGAAAATATTGCTTTAATATAAAATACAAAATTGCGGCCTCCAATTTATCCAAGATGGGTTCAATTGGTTACACGGGATTGACTCCAATGAAGATTGAATGCCCCTTCTAGTTTTATTTATGATCTCTATGGTCGATGCTCTTACCTCCAATCCTCATATATCCGAATGACAAACATCACGATGATGACGTAAATCCATAACGTAGTGAAGGTATTCCAATAGGCCGACACCACGTTCATATCAATAGACCATGGCGAAAAACCAGAATCAGGAGAATTAGAATTGGTGGAAGCGATGTCTGCTGATGCTAGTACAGAGGAGAGGAAAGAAAAGTTGTGATCGTGAAAATTAACATCTTAGTCAAATGAAAATAACATCCTAATCGCAATACAATACGGTAATACAATACAATACAATACAATACAATACAATATATATATATAACCTATCCTGTGTTAAAGATGCTGATTAAATATTAATTTCTTTTGAATTTTCTTCATGACTATTATTAATGAATTTTACAACTGCATTTACAGTACGAGATACCCCAAGGTACTCATCATAATCATGAATAAAGACATTAACATATTTTTACAATGCTTATTAAAGGGGCAGTGTCATGAGACGCGCATGCTCCAGTTTTATGATGAAGTTTGAAAAGGTTAGGCTAACTTTTTCAAGTTGGTATTTCCAATATGGCTTCTATAGAGGGCGGAATGGTTTCTCTGCTTTCACCATGGTTCCGCCCTCTATAGACGCCATATTGGAAATAATAACTTGAAAAAGTTAGCCTAACTTTTTCAAGTTTCATCATAAAACTGGCGCATGTGCGTCTCATGACACTGCCCTTTAAATAAATGTCGGTTTAATGTTCAAAAGAGAGACTATTCCAAACTTTAACACCAATAATTGAAAATGCATAAATTGATAAGCCTTGGTTGTTTACAGAAATAACTTTCTGAAGTTACTGAGTTAGTGTTATGCAGATCATGTGTAACTAGCTTTTTCAAATAGGTTACTAATATTTATTGAGATTTAGTCTTGTGTTGTCTACCGCTGTTTTTATTTATTTATTATAGTTTATATTGATTTTTGCAGTTGCTTACTTTCGCCGGATGGCAAGCCTTCGATAAGGAAGAGTTGACCTGTGAATAAAAGAAAACGAGAGATTGTGAAGAACTAATTGATGTCAGGTAGTGCGTTGCGTAGGCACAGTTGAATTGGAACTTAGTCAAAAATTTTAAATAAAAAACTTTTAAATAAAAAGCATTTAGTCAAAATTACTTTTAAATAAAAGGTCTTTAACGCCTGGTTCTCACTTGTCGTAAGAATCGTAAGAATCGGGGATTTGCCGGTCCTCGATCGCCTGGGATTTTTATGACGAGTGTGACATGATTGGAGCAATGTCCCAGACTGTCGCCGATCTGATCGAAAGAATCGGAATCATTTCTAGTTGGAAAACGCATCCCAGACGGTCGCCGATAAATTAAAATTCCCCGTTTCTTACGATTCTTACGACAAGTGAGAACCAGGCTTTAAGTATATAATGTTTAGAAATGTTAATAGTTTTACGGTATTTGCTCTTGTACTCGAGAAATAACGTTTTCATTCTCGTATTTTATGCTTGGGTTATCTTTACCGACCACATAATGCAAATATTATTTTATTTAATAAATAAAACAATAGTTCCTTATATGTCGTTGTTTTAAAAACGGCTGAGATGCTTAACACGGTTGTGTATTTCTTATTAACTAACTTATTACCGTGGTATAGTGTGCATGTATATGTGTTCCAAATGCTTTAAAATTACCTTATTATGGGTAATAAGAAAAAATTTCGAAAACAATGGTCTTATTTCTGGCTTCCTATGCTGCGTTGAACGTCGAATGTCAAACGCCGTCAGAAAAATATATCCGGGGGCTTGTCAATTGGGAGGACTTGTCAGCATTTCGTCCGCTTTTGTTTCTTCGTTGCTTCAGCTGCTCGACCGATTGCCATTTGCTTTAATTCTATAATGTCATAGATCTACTTTTGTGCTTGGATCCCATCGGTAATCTCTGACGAGTAAAAAGTACCACATTCGCAATGACAACTTGCGGTTAAAATACTCGTCGAATTCGGCCATCACAAGTATTAGTTTCATGCTGTCCCCTTCCTCTTCAAATGCTAGTATTTTATGAGATGTCTCGAGCTCTCTCACCGATTGTTGTTAGAAGTCAGTATGTCTTTACGTCCTCATGCACCTTTGTCATTTGATTCTGCAGCCGTCAAATGGACTTGGATTCTTTCTTCCATCTTTTCCAGTTTTCCCTTAGGTTTCTTTCGAAGCTGGTGGGTTAAATTTACTCATTGTTTAACCGGACTCGAACTGGCTCTTTATTGAAATATGAACATGCGACTATAGTCTATATGAACACTAATTACAAGAGCTTATCCTCGGTGGTAAGTTACGTTTCTTCAAACAAAAAGTCATCCAACGATTTCACTTCCCAGCGAGGGCAAAAAATCACGAAGTTTATAGGCTTGTATATTTTGTGGCTGTATTTGCAGGCTATTGTTTTGTCTGTATTTTCATTTGTTAACACTTTATTATATCGTAAAAATTTTGAAATATTCATACTGTCATGAGCAGTTTTAGATTTCCGTGAGTTGGAAGGCCTCAATGTTGCAAGTGTTGCTTTTTTCGAACCCATTCAGTTTTGTTACACCACTGTTAAAAACTTCATTCACACGTACGACACCATCAAAATTGTGAAACGAGTATCATTTGATACAGCGAGAAAGGAACTTTTTAAAAATGTCTTTTTCACTAGTCTTCTGGGCAAACATGCCATGAGACGATTGGTTGTCGGTTAACCTGGCTGGGAAAAACATGTTTACATAACATGTTTATAGACTGAACTGATGGCGGTCGGAAAAATTGTTTACTTACAAGTGCAATCGTCCGTAGCTCGGGAGAAATTCTGCAGGTGTTCTTCTGAAGCAGAACATGATGCGGACTCAATGTCAGTGTTAATGTCTTCATCCACAAAGCAATGAATAATCATCCTTGAGTTTGCGATGAGGCCTTTGACAATGTCGTCGCTTGCAAGAGCCTTTTTCACCTCCGTGACAACGGGCGTTGTATTTACATTGAAACAGCTCTCCGACAAGGGAATAACCCGAACTTGAGAGGCTATCTGGTGCAACTAAGTACACAAAGTAACCGAACAAAAGCAGATAACACACAATTGCTTTCATATTCATACTGGAATTGAAATTATTTATCCAAACACTGCCATGACAGGTTTAGCATCTCTGTAAGTAACAAGAATCTGTTGCTATGTTACCGGCGGTAACTAATCTATGACGTCATAATCTCCGGGCACAGCAACACAAGAGCATAGCGTCATAATTGATAAAGATTAATCTATATCGCATAGTTTTGTGGAAACAAGCTTTTATGCGATGTTTTTTGTGAGTGAACTTTATCGTGGTTGTCCCAATAGAAAAAAATCATTCATTCATTGTCATAAAATACAAGATTTGACCTGGCTTGTTTTCGGAATTTTCCGTAGCTCTCTCGAGCACGGTCTCGTGTTGTAGACGTAAATGATCGTAGATACAGCTGCTTGAAACTTTATTTATTTGTTTTAGTTTCAAAATTTATTCGGTTTTACGCTGGAGATACGACTCAATCTATTGTAATCCTAGGTAAAATGGAGTGCAAGCAAATGGTCTATTTTGGTTGAACAAATTTATTTCTTACCAAAGAAAAATAAATGATTGATTTTCTCGTTTTTGTATCTACATTGCGTACCAGGTTGTGATGTAATATATGAACAACGAGTTTGAGTGTTTCATCAGGGGATCCAAACACGAGAAAACATGATGAAAACACGAGCGCGAGTGTTTTTGTTTTCGAGTGTTTAGATCCCCTGATGAAACACGATAAACGAGTTGTTTATATGGCTTCTCAATCGAACACGGGATTTAATTGGATGTTTACTTAAAACGCATTTGAGAACAAACCCTCATGGGACTGAACTCACGAGGGTGTAAAATTTATTCAGAAAATTAACAGACTGTTCAGTTGAGGAGGCAGGTCGTTTCGTTCTCCAAGACCAAAAAATGAATTATTAATTAAGATCTCAGCAATTAGATCAAAACCGGGTTTGATCTAATAACTGTGGTGGTATATGATTTTTACGTGATTTACTCGAGTATCCAGCCTCAGTCATGTGATAAAACAAAGTGATTTCATTGGCTAATTGGCTCATGAATTATTAATGAGTTTGAGAAGTCTGTATAAGAAACTAAGAAAGTAAGTAACAATAAAATACCTTCGAAGCTTATCAAAACACAGAATAGAAAAAAGATGAACGACTGCCACTGATTATGTAACGACGACATGTGTCAACTTACGAGCAAAAGCCGATAGTTATCTCACAATAAATTCAAAATAGCGGTCTATTCACTTTTTCAACGACTTGTGCTATGATATCAGTTGAGAACTCCATGTAATCTCCTAAGTATTTTGACAAGAGTACCAAGAACACCACGAATGAATTACGAACTTACGAAGTGTACGTCTTGAGACATTTCGTAGCTGTCGGTAAGTTTGTGGTTGCTTTCAGACTTTTCAGTCACTTGAAAATGAAATCACCTCTTTGAAAGAGAATTTAAAAATTTTTAAATCTAAATTTTTACAAACATTCAGTGATTTGTAGATGTATAATTTGCAGTAAAATTTCCATCCGCTATTTTTTACGTGTCTGGCGGAACGAGAAATTTTCACGAGCAGGCAAAATGGGTGCTGAAATCTCATCTCCGCACATTTTACAAACTTTCCAATCCCCACTAGTAAAACTAAATTTCAAGCCATATGTAATACAGGTACACAAAAGAAGTTCAATTAAAATATAAAAGTAATAACACTGTTTACAGACAGTCGATTTCAAAAGAGGACTTGAGCAGAACTTGTCTGGGAATGCTTTTCGCACGCCTAGAGCCGAGGATTTATGGCATGTGTGGGGCCGTGGGTACGTGCACATGCCTAATATTAAGAGGACTGGTATACATATTATTGTAATTCACCATAGGTAGTTTAAAATATTTTTACTAAGGCACAATATTATGGCACTGATTGTGATGCATTTATAGTTATCTTTCATATTCAACATCGATTTCAAGCCATTATTTGTGGCCATTGAAGCAAAATGCAAATTCGGAATGACAGGATTTCAATACATTTACTACAATACAGCGGGACAACACTGAATTTTTTAATAGGTTTAATATTTTTTTAACCTCTACTAACTTTTACATTGACATTCTAATCAAAAAGACCTACAAAGAAAAGAAAAAAGTCAATTTAACAATGATCACTTTTGAAAAGACATTCCCAATTTGATTTGAAATTCTTATCAACATCATCCCACTCACCGAATCCCATGTCATCATCAGACTCATCAGAATCATCCTTCTTCTCCTCTTCTTTCTCCTCTTCTTTTGCTTCTCCAGCATCATCGCCACCTCCTGCAGCAGCAGCACCACCACCGCTAGATGCAGGGGCACCACCTGAGGTCCCCACAGAACACAACAGATCCGCAATGTTCCTGCCCTCAAGTGCTTTGGCAAACATCCCTGGCCAAAATGGCTCTACGTTCACTCCAGCAGCAGAGACCAAGGCTTGAATCTTGTCACCCTGTTTAAATTAAGTAATGGGACTTAAATCTTGAATCACTGTGCAACATCTTTGCATATCGCTACGTTGACGTCACTTTCCGTAAACCTATCTTTAGCTGATAATAATATTAAGCAAATTTTATAATGTGCCAAAGATTATAAATATATATAAAGCCAAAACATGAGATAGGCAGTGTGTAGCTCAGTCAATTTCATGCTCATAATCAGGACACGTATGTTCAGATGTCAGAGGTGTGAAAATCATCACTGCCACAACAATGTTCCCTTAGATGTTCTGCTTATCCATGTTCTGCTTATATGTGTTCTGTTTATATGGGTCATTCCATTTAATATGTTCACCTCCTAAGGAAGGCCCTGTATATCCTAGGGGGTGGCATATATATATAAGCCTAGGTAGATTTGAGAAAAAAACAGAAAACTGTCACAAAACCAACAACCAATTGCTGAAATTATTGCAGACAGCAGACAGAAAACACAAAACATATATCATCCAATCTCTTTGTATAAACAAACATGTGGAAACTCATGGGTTGAAAATTATGATTCCTTGGCCTTGTAAGACTACTTGTCACTTATAAGCTTGTTTCAGAAGTTCCTCTAAGACAAAAATGCATTTCGGACTTGCTTCTTTGTCCTTGATGAGGAAATCTGTTCTACACTTTGGGTCAAGAAAGGTCGACACTACATTCATGAAAACGTTCAGATCTCCTACTGAAAAATGGTAATGGTTTCAATGTGCTATGGATTTAGATGAATCGTAGAAAGTAAATAAATGTTGATCACAGAAAAAATTAAGCAGACAATCCAGTATTGTGATCCAAGTGACACTAATCCATTCTGAAAGACTTCCCACCAGAGATATCAAGCAGGGTAAATATGTTATATTACAGCTGGCACAGTTATCTGGTAAAAGAAAATTACGGAATGCATACTGTACACTGATAAAACCAGCTTTTAAGCAGTTAACCACTCAGCCTACGTGTATTTCCACTTATTGCAAATCCAAAATATGAGAATATATTATATATATATCATAATTAACCATATTTATATATATTATATTATCCAAGATTTCAGGGAAAGGAGATATCCCAAGAGGGAAACGGCCTAGCTAGCTTAAATAGGAAGCTTGAGAATCAACCCCTGAAGGGGTGCACATAAATTAATATAGGAATGACCCAATTGAGCAACTGTTCTTCTTCAATATATTTGTGGTTTAATTGATTTTATAATACTTTTGCTTTACTATAACCAAGCCAAACGACAACTTGGTGGCATTGCAAACATTTACAGTCCATACACACCACCAAACAATACAAAAAACTCAAACCATCTCACGAAAAACCGCTTTCACTAAAAAAAAGTCAAAGCAACTTACTGTAATAGCGACATCATCATCGTGCAGAATCAAGGCACTATAAACACAAGCCAATTCTGATGTAGACATTTTTAAACGTGTACGACTTTTTTACTCAAGTTGCCGACAAAAATAGTGCTGGTTGCTTTTCCCTCGATGTGATTAAGAAGGATTGAAAAGCCTTAGCTCCGAATGGAGAACACAACACTTCAGTCAGCAGAACAAGAAAGAAAGAACAGCAGCCCACCGCGAGAAATATATGCGGGTTCACGCGGAGATCCCGCGTGGGTTGAAGTGTATTTCAATGAGGAAATGAATATGTCGAAATATTTGGTTAGAAAATGAATTGAAAACCATAAACTCAAGAAAAGGTTGTGTTTTTGTATACTGTCCAAAGTTGTTACTAACTTAGTAACTTTACTTTGGCACTTTTTACTTTTAGTCTTTATTGCCATATTTAGTAAGACAGCTCGCGCGAGGGTACCACGAAGTCGAACCAAATGCAAAACTCAGCATGGCCGAAGTATTAAAAGTTTTGCACGCTGCTAAAGTAGGCCCGGATGCCATTAAAACTGCACTGGAGAAAATCATAAACGATTTGTCAGAAGACGACGCACTTCGAGAGCAATACATTCAAAATGGACTTATTCACGCACTCAGAGGTATCGAGAGTTAATTAATGAATCAATATTTACTCGGACACGTCCGGGGATTATGTGCGAAGACGCTTTAGTCTTCATAGCAAATTACACGAATAAAAATAGAAGATGGGGTAGGGTGCAAGGAAAATCTATGCAAGACAAAATGAGATGAGTAACGGTTAGCAGAAGAAGGTGGGGGGGGGGGGGGGGGCTGAGAAGCTTATAGGCCCCTCCCAAATGTGTTGCTAATGTATTTGAGCATGTACCTCTCAATTATAAAATATAAAAATATATGGTCTATAAAAATCTTTTTTCTTTATCTCCTTACACTAAAATTACTTATTATATATGGCTTGACTTGTTAGTGCTCTTAACACAGCATTTCTGCAATCTGACAATTGGTTCAGATGGAGAACGTATGTTACTGCCCGCCCTCCCCGGGTGGCAATCAGAATGTTACAGGTTTGACCCCCCTCATGCCCAGGATGGCCTCATGGGGGGATTTGAGTTTGACAATCGTCCATGTATACAGTAGTCAGACACCTCAATGTTGCCTATACTTTGTATTGTTTCCTTTGTTTTAGATCTCTGTTGCTCAAATGACCACAGTGTCTGCTCAAGTGCCCTAAGTGCACTAAGTCTTCTGGTTCATAACAACTTGTCAGCAAAGTTGCAGCTCCTAAGGCCAATGGGTTTTTTACAACAGCTAATTAATCTTTGTTCTGCCAAAGATCACCAAGCCGCAGGTATGGAAACACCACTGCATAATAATGAGTATGAGTAGCTTTTAAATATACATATTTAAAAGCTACAGTACTGCTCAGAAATAACCTAACACTTTCACGTTTGGAACGCGTTCACAATGCGTTCCAAATGCGTTCGGAACAAGTGCCGAACGCATTCGCAACGCATTCCAGACGCGTTCGGAACACTATTGTGACTTCGGTTGAAAAGCTAATTGGAAAACTTCGTTAATTTCCGACTTTAGTACACTGCTAAATGGATTTAACTTGATCATTTGATTGCTGGACTGGTTATGTTCATAATTGACATGTTCATTAGACGAGATTAAAACAGAAAGTATATCGTTTGGAATGCATTCCAACCTTGTTCCGAACGCGTTCGAAACGAGAATGGAACGCATTCTGGGGGGTTGCCTATTTCAGAGAGTGAAGGATGCTCAGCACTTTTATGCACGTGCATATTGGGGGAGGGAATGCTTACTGCAACCCTTATTTTTCAATACGCCCCTAATTAGTTATGCATCGATCTCTCTCAGATTAAACCAATTTGTATTTCTCAACTTTGAGGATATCTTGACAACAAGATGAAACTCTTCCCAAATCCAGTTGGTAGGATGCCTAACAAATCTCCACCGAACACTAGTTGTTTTATGGTATCTTTTTGTTTTGGTGTTTCTTATGACATATGTTTGACATAAGAAACATCAAAATGAGTCTTGGAATTAAGAGATATGATATGAGCTAGGGGATATTGATTCTAATTTTATAACATTTCTTTTCAGATGAAAACCATAAAAAAGATATCCAACATATTCATGAAGAAGCTGTTGGTCTAATAAGGAAACTTGTATTAAACTCAGAATGCATGACCGAAGTTGCAAGCTTGAATGTTATTGGACATATGATTCAGCTCTGTGCGATATTTTTTGATAATTCCTTGCACACTAATTGTTGTCTTAGCGTCTCTCGTTACTCACCAAAAGCATTGTCATTCCTGCACAATCTTTCTCTTGGTAAACAGCTGGTTGGTAAAGTACGAGAGCTGTCTTTCGATGCTAGCAAAAAGATTGTTGGGGAATTTAAAGGTTTGTTTGTTTTAAATGTGTACATTGATACTTTTATTAAATTAGCGTAACTTTTGCCATTATTTTTATAATCAATCCTTATCATAATGTCATATTCAGACATCACCATAACCATTTAAATCATTATCACTGTCATCATCACTACCATTACCACCACCACCATCATGATCATCACTACCATTACCACCACCACTATCATTACAATTACTACCACCACCATCATCACCACTACCACCACCATCACCATCACTACCATTAGTTACCACCATCATTGTCATTACCACTACTATCATCATCATTACCACCACCATCATCATCATCACTTAACCATTACCACCATCACTACAATTACCACCATCATCATTACCATTACTACCACCACCATCATCATCACTACCGTTACCACCATCATTGTCATTACCACCACTCATCATCATCACCATCATTCGTCACCACCATCTCTACCATCATCAAACCACCGAAACCATCAACATCACCATTCTCATCATTACCATCACTACTAACTATCATCAGCACCATCATCATTACCACCATCATCACTACCATTACCATCATTACACCATAACCATGACATCATAATTGTTCTCTGTCATCATAACTACCATCAGCTTCATAGCCACCCTGATCACAACAATCTTTCCATCCTGATTACCTCATTATCATTGTTATAACAAATGTTTTACATAACATATCATCCAAATTTGATGATTACTACCTTCTTATTTCCTCCAGAAATGTTCCCAAGTGATCCCACCATGCGTGCCCTCTCTGTTGATCTTTATGATACTACAACACATCCAGATATTGTGTTCAACCAGGAGTTAATAAAAGAAGCTCTAGCTTGGCCCCAGTTCTTCATTGGTTCTTCTCCAGAGTCTGAGGAAAGGGAGAGGAAGGGAAAGGAAGAGTTTGTTTGGGCAGATATTACAGTCACCAGGGTCCATGATGGTGGACACTTTTGGGCACAGGTTGGCGGTGAAGTTGCGCATAAAAAACTGAAAGATATCTTGATGAATTTACTTCGAAATAAGGTAAGATCTTACTATTGTACTGTACATGCAAGTCAGCATCTTTATTTATTTATCTCAAACTCATTAATAATAACTCGTGAACCAAAAATGAAGAAAATCAACTCCGTGATGGACCACTGGATATGTGATCTTAATTAGCAAAGGATTTTGACGATTTCAACCTCAAATTTCTCTGTAAATACTGACTTGTTTGGCTTCGCCTTTTATAGCCTGCGTGCAGAGGTCTGCACGCAGACTACTTCTTCGCCTGGACTGCAACTAATTGTGTGGAGTTGAAATCTGAACCAGTTCGCATTGTCAGCTTTAAAATATTACATCAATAATAATAATAATAATAATAATAATAATAATAATAATAATAATAATAATAATGGAAACTTTATTGAAATTCTTTATAATATATATACAATTATAAATCTCACTAATTTAGGTAATATTTATAATTGACTACTTGAACCTATTTATTATTTACAAACTATATAGAAAAAAAGAAGTTAATTTAAAATGTATCTTTAAAGTGCATATAACGTATGTGGGGATTTAACATATATGTAATCTATCGATTCTCCTGAGAAAAATTGTAATATATCTTGTCAGCTGAAAAATTCATCTTCATAGACTTTTTTGCTGTTAAAGTTGACGGAAATGACGTCATAGCGGGAATCTGTAAAGAGGTTTTCATCTAGACAGATGCCCGCTATGACATCATTTCCGTCAACTTTAACAGCAAAAACGTCTATGAAGATGAAATTTTCAGCTGACAAGATATATTACAATTTTTCTCAGGAGAATCGATAGATTACATATATGTTAAATCCCCACAGACGTTATATGCACTTGTAATGTAATATATAACACAGACGTTATATGCAAATGTTCAGTAATTCCGGATTTGTCCAGTCCGATAATAACAATAATTATAATAATAATAATAATAATAATAATAAAGACGTATTAGGAACATCATACAATAGTCTCAATGCTCTTACAACAATATACTCTTAATGTTACTTATAAAACTAATTACAGTTTCATTATAAGATAAAGCCTACTACATATATTACCACTATGAACAAAAAAACTACAATCGACAAACTACAAACTACAAACAACAACAATAACTACAAACAACAAACTAGTCAATCAACTACAAACAACAATCTACAAACTACAATCAACTACAAACTACAATCTATGTAACAGTTTCGTTCTTTGTAGGACTTGCCCAGACTGGAAAGCACTCTAAAGATCGGAGACCTGGTTAGTGTTAAAACTATGGTCGGTGGACATCGAGATATATATCGCGCGAAAGTATTGGAAGTGTTACCCACTCTTGATGGAACAATGGTTGAAGTTTTTGCCTTGGACTACGGATTTACGAACGTGGTTGCTGCTGAGTGTCTGAGAGCGTTGACGGCTTTGGATCTAAAAGAATCATTCCAGGTTGAGCTATACGTTTTGTGATTCTCAACATTTCTCGATCCTTTATAAAAGACACAGTGTTAAAAAGTGCTGTACTGCGATGAAATTGTTTTTCATATAATCACGAAGTACACCACCAAATAATTACGTTCATTTCATAATAATAATCCCCTCGCCAGCGAGGTCGACTGAGCGAAGCGAGGGTGATAATCTCGCTGCGGCAGGGATCCATTTCTCACGAAAGGTTTGTATATATATATACATGTATAAATATTTGAGCGGAACATGGTAGGACAAACTCTTTATAAGGAAGTAAAAAGTCGTTTTGGGTGATCCGTTTGAATCGGACAATATTTGGATTTTGGTCGAGTGGTGATCTGACCAACAACATAAAGAAATTTTTACGAAGGGTATACACGTTTGCGTAATATAATAGGTATACGTGTGTTATGTATTTAGACTCGCTAATTCCAAATCTGTTTTCAGAATTGAAAACGGTTAAATATTGATCGAGATAACGTTCAAAGTATACGACGAAGCGGCCAGCTGGCTGATTGCCAACTAATTTCTAAGTACGTAAACCGTTTTTACGAAGGGTATGCACGTTCTCGTAATATAATAGGTACGTATGTTATGTATTTAGACTCGGTAATCAGAATTGAAATCGAGTAAATATTGGCGGAGATAACGTTCAAAATCTACGTACGACGAACCGGCCTTTTGGGATTTGTTATCCACAAAGAATATTACAAATACGCGGTCTGGGCACTGGAGACCATAGGGGTGGGCGAGCGAAAAAAAAAGGCGAACGAGGGGATTATTACGGATTCGTATTTCTTGTTTAACATTTATACTACGCAGGTTCCATACATAAATGCCCACCTGCGCATTACAAAGAGAGTTTAAAATTTAAAGATTAATCATTAGTACATTATAGCTAATAATATGCTTTCTTTAAATTACATCTTTAAAAGTTTCTTAAAAACTAAAATTGACTTAATAATATACGTATTTCTTCTGGCAATGCGTTCCATAAAAGAGGAGCAGCAAGTGCGAATGAACAGTTCCCTAAGGTTACTGAGGTCTTGATTCTTGGGCGCTGGAGGAGTAATTCTGAGTGAGATCTTAAGTTGTAGGAAGAAGGCGAGTTCTGTTATATAGGATGGTGCCATTCCATTTAAGGCCTTATACGTGATTAGTAGAATTTTGAAATCTATTCTAAGCTTGATTGGGAGCCAGTGCAGCTTATAGAGGATAGGATAAGCCCGGCAGCGGCGTTTTGAACTCGTTGAAGCTAAATGATTAGACAATATTGGAAGCGAAATTTGAAGCTAAATTATTAGACATTTTGAACTCGTTGAAGTGAAATGATTAGACATACTGTAGTTTGACGCTACTCTGGCTTCAAAAGTGCTTCGAATGTAACTTTAAAAGTTACTGTCTATGACCCAACCTTTCGACACTCCAAACCAGTGTCTTCATCAGGGGTGATCGTTGTATGGTCAGGAACCCTATTTATACCCTCATAGAACCGATTGTTGTAACGTCTTTATTATTATTATTATTATGACGACGTTATATTTTTATTATTGGGTCATATTTTTGCAAAAAATGGAACAGAAGAAAGACACTATTGTTGCAAAGGCAGCAGCTCCTCAATTACTTTGAGACCCTGAGTGGTGGTCCGATTGAACCTGGGGTCTCCCAGCTTATAGACATGTGTGATAGCCACTAGACCACAACAGCTGGTTTTAGTATGGGGGGGGGGGGGGGGGGGGTGGGAGGGTTAACGTTTCGAGCGAAGGCTCTCTGACGAAGGGCCTTCGCTATAGACATGGCTGTGATTCTTATCGTCTTTAGTCTCCTACGTCTGCCAACCTTTATTTCCTTTATGTAAAAATCTAGGCTCGTTTTTGCTGTTTATCTGGTGTACAAGCTCCACCATGTCGATCAACAGTACTAGAAAACGCAGTTGGTAAGTTAACGTAAACTACCATTATTATTATTATTGGCAGAACTTTTGGTAGCTTATTAGCCACTCCCCAGTGTGTGTGTGAGGGGTGTAGGCTGTGGAGCGGGCTGCGGGCGGTAATCTTCAGAGTCGAGTAAAGCGTGTTTGTCAGGTTTGCCTATACAGGGTGTATAAAAAAAAGCGCAACCTCGGAATTTCCCAAGAAATCCACTGTGTTCTTAAACACAAAAGATTTTCGCCCCTGCGAATTTAATAGCTTGTAATCGTATTCCAGGGGCATAACTGTCTAATTACTACAAACTCGAGCACGTAAAGCAGAATTGAATCGAAATTTATGCATTTATTTAATGGAAAGTTGTTTAGTTTACAAGTATCAACAACAGTTAAATTCCCAGAGGCCTAAAATCTTTTGTGCTAATAAAAACAAAGTGGATTTCTTGGGAAATTCCGAGGTTGCGCTTTTTTTGATACACCCTGTATATATATCACAACAATTACCGATTTGCATCGGATTTGCATTTTACAGTTTGCAACTTTGCATCGGCCATTAAAGGGGAACTGACATCTAAGGGGGTCGGGAGCATGCCTCCTCGGAAAATTTTTGAATTCTAAGGGCTCTGAAACGGCTATTTCCTACATTTTGAAGGACATTTTAACAGAAAAATCATAAACAATGACAAACCATATTTTTTAGTCGATATCAAACCTTTGAATTTAATAACTATAACTTCAAATGTATGCACAGAGTAAATGAACAGCCAAACGTACACAGCTAAATACAGCTAAATACAGCAATCGGTTTTTCTAAACAGATTATAACTTAACAATGCTGTTATAAACACTGCGTGTATATGTATAGGTGTGACTGTTAAAAATAAATAATTACTGATCCACGTCAAAACCTTTTGTTTTCCCTCTGCGTTATATCGTCGAATCCGGAGAGTCCATCTACGTTCTTCAGAAAAACGGCGGCGGTCTTTTTTGGTCGCAGGGAAATTACCAGGGGTAAAAGTATACGTGCTAAATGACACACAGCATTATTAATAATAATGCTGTTAGCCTGAGCATACAGGCTGCATTATTAAAAAATAATGCAGCCAGTTTACTCATCAACGCAACTTAATAATGATGCGAGCTAGTTTAGCACATAATTACTTTTACCTAATAATTTCTCTTTTACCTTATAACGTCACAACTGGCTCATAGTCTTAACAACCTCTGAGTTTCTGCCTATATGCACAAAAATATCAGATTCCAATCAATAATGAATACAACTTTTAATAACACTCACTCAACATTTCGTCTGCTAATGTACAAAATACAATGTAGTTAAATCTAGTTTAGGTTATTTTCAATTCGCTATATTAAAATGGCTTTCCTGTTCATATTTACCTTCGTAGGTCGGCTCAGCTCTGAACGAACTTTGTGTTATAAATAACGACTCATGTTCGTCGCTGCTTGTCAGGTTCGCCATGTTCCTTTCTTCGCAACGTGCACGCTTAAACTAACTAAAATTTACCGTATCACAAAAATTCGTCTCCACTGCATTACCCTACTGCACATGCATTAATTTAATAGCCAAATAGGTGTTTAAAGCCTATAGCTATACTTCTCGACAATAGTGACACCAGCTCATAGGCGAGAAAACAAAGCGTGATTTTTCCTCTGAGGTTTACGACGACTAATTAATCTCTATTATAGTTCGCGACGATATAACGCAGAGGGAAAACTAAAGGTTTTGACCTCAGCTGTCTCGGCCTCAGCTGTCTGCATTATACCCCAGTAATGCTGTATGCCTCAGTAATTATCTATTAACTAAACCTATTAAAGTAGTACAACGATCAAATTTTTATCTATCGATATTTTTACGTTTTTATAAAGCAGAGCTTCTAAATATTACTCGGTCGAAACCGTTTTGCAATTCTGGAGTTGTTATGTCCGCCATTAACTCCGAATCTGGAGTTGTTATGTCCGCCATTAATCGTTCATGTTCCTGACCAGCGTCACGAAGTGACGTCAGATTCTCAACGCGAAGACTCTGCATGGCTAATTCTTTAAGTAAATCAAGGTGGTTTTTTCAAATTCTTCGTCTGAAAGGCTGAAAATTTCATCTACTTCTCGAAGAAAACAAGTAACCTCGACTGAAATTCAGGCGTAGCATTGAGAATCTGACGTCACAAACAATATTACCTTTTGAAATTGCGGGCTCACTTGGAACACTTTCTTAGTAATGGTGGCCTAAATAGTAGTGATCTCAGAGCTCAAAAATACTATTCTATGCTAAAGAAAATCTAAAAGACGGGGGTGAATTTTCATCGTAGTGCCACTTTAAAGGTTAGCTGTCACGAAGTATGAAACTAGGCAAAACAAATTAACTAGACAAAAAACTGGGAGGGGAGGGCTCCAGCCCCTCCCCCATGCACAGTCCCTGTAGTATTATTTTACTCTGTCAATTTACGAGCATTATCGTTAATATTTATCGAGATTTTCCCAATTCAAAATTTCTCCTCACGGTCACATCACTTGGTTTTCATGTTTGCTATAGGTGCCCTTCGAAACTTGGCTTACCAAAAAAACGCTTGCTGTTTGCAAATCCTTGAAAAGAATGGCGTGGATGCTCTGATAAAGGTGATGGTACAAACTGGCATAGCCAAGAATAGCAGGTTTCTGGGGCACGGCAGGGACACAAAAGACATTCTGAAAGTTTGAAAATTTTGAGTACACTGAGTTGTCATGTTTGAAAATGTGAAATCTCTGCATGACTGACTGCCTTTCTTACTTATGTAATTTAACGTTTATTTCTGTTGCTTGTTTTGTATAAACACAAATGTAATCCATTCGCGTCATGAGCTATTCCAGACTGGGATCAAATATCGGCCACTATTTTGCGCGGCCAGCTCGCGAAAATTGCGTGGCTTTTGCGGGAAAACGACTCGTTCCCAGGGCAGATGCGCAAAAAATGACGTCTACGACAATCAGTGACGGTTTTTCTTCATATTTTCGCCTAATCTAGATTAGAAATTGCGCTGCTCCGGCAATTTTTGCGAATTTTGCACACTGAAGAGTGAAAACCACGTTGGGCCAAAAGTGACTCCCAAGACAAGAGTTACAATCAAATAAAAGGTATTTAAGTATAATGTTTAGAATGTTAATAGTTTTACGGTATCTGCTCTTGTACTCGAGAAATAACGTTTTCATTCTCGTATTTTATGCTTGGACGCCGCCATTTTTTGTCATTCTGGAGTTTGCTTGACGGCTCAGACTCTATGTTCAGCGGGGATTTATTTTCTAATTTTGGCGTCATTGAGTGCAAGGAACAAAAGACAAGCACTCAATTACGATCCAATTGACCGTAACGAAAAAGATGGCGGTTGTACATTTTACCAGAATGCATCGCGGCCTTAAATCACCTGTAATAACAGCTGAATATTGTTTATCTTGTAAACATGAATTAAATACGTAAAAGCTTCCTTTCTTCTGCTATTTCTACGAGATTCAATGTTTACTGCGCGCAAGGAATTATGGTTAAATGTACCAGTCGCCATCTTTTTCGGTACCGTCAACTACACGCATAAAAATCTCACTGAAGTTGTTACAGCATTGTTGCCTGAACAATGCTGTAACAACTTGTTGACATACGTGAACAACATTGTTGAATGAATAACATTGTTCATCATTGTTTCAACATGTTGTTACAGCTTGTTGAAACAACAGTGGTTGTTCACGCATGTTGGAACAAGCGAGAAACGTATTGTTACAACAATCATGTTCACCATTGTTGCAACAATGTTGTTCATTGTTATTATTTCATCATGCTGTAACAACATGTTGCATCATGCGTGAACAACATTGTCGAATCAACAAGTTGTTTTTCGTTGTTCCAACAGGCGTGAACAAGTTGTTCGTTCAACAACTTGTTACAGCATTGTCACTGTTCGTGAACAATACGCGAGGACACTATGGCTGTTGGTTCATCATTCATGAACATGCGTGTTGGAGCATACGTGAACAGTTGACGACTTGTTCACAGGGTACAGCACAACCTTGTTCACGCCTGTCGAGAACAACTTGTTCACGTCTGTTAACAACTTGCAACAACTTGTGCGTTTTTACGCGTGTACATCAACTTTGAGCCGTCATCGAGCAAACTCGAAAATGGCGCCGTTCAGGAGCATAAAATACTAGAATGAAATCGTTATTTCTCGAGTATAAGAGCAGTTACTGTAAAACTATTGATATTTCTAAACATTATACTTAAAGGTCTTTACGAGAGTGGTCGATCAAAGAGAGTTAACCAACTTAACTGTAAAACAATTTGACTGACAATCAATTAATTTTACGTGACCTGTTATCGTCCAACAAGTGCGTTTCAGACTCTATAAATAAGTGACCTTGCTCCGCTGCCTCAGTCCTGGTGGCTCAGTGGTTAGAGCGTTCGGCTAGCTTAGCGGAGGTTACAGGTTCGATTGCGGCTCGCGGCTTAGGATTTTTCATCAGTTATTTCCAGCTTGTATTACTAGAAAGTAATAGATTCACTAGAAATTAAAGTGCCTATCTCACGTTTTGCGATTTTACATATTCGTAATAATTGGGTCTTCTTGAGCAAAATCGTAATATATCTTGTCAGCCGAAAATTTCATCTTTTTGGACTTTTTTGCTGTTAAAGTTATCGGATGAAACTACTGGTTTGGAATGCCTCTTAACTTTGACAATATATATTATGAATCGATTTTGCTCAGGAAGACCCAAATATTACGGATATGTAAAATCCCCAAACGTGAGATAGACACTTTAACGAAAGTACGTTAACCTTATGTCGTAAGTAATTGTACTCTACCGTCTGAGTGCTGCTAGCGTCATACTACAGTATAGTAATCGTTACGAGTTCGATTCTAGTCCGGGACGTAAATGTGCAATTCTTATAGTATTCAAGTTGCAATGTTGACAGCCATCTTGGAACCTTATGTTGGTGTATGCTATTTAGTATTTCCTGAAAATATTACGTTGTTGCAGCGAGTGCCTTCGCCATTGAACTAGCATTTTTCTCCTTTTAGCTGTGTACCGTTCCGGATAAAGGCATTTGTACGCAAGCAGTCGGAGCTATACTTAATATAAGTATTAACTTTAAAACAAGAGCAAGAATTGGTTTCCTTGGTGGAATCAAAATATTATTGGGTAAGATCAGTGACGGGAAGGAGGAAAGGATGGAAGAGGAGGGGAGGAAAATGAAGGGGAGGAAAATGGAAGGGAGGGGAGGAAAGGAACGAAGGGAAGGGAAAGAGAGTGGGAGTTAAGGAAGCAGGGACGGAAGGAACGGTCGGATTGATTGATGGAGGAAACAACATGGCAGATATTTAAAAAGCATTTAATCATCCTTAACAAGTTGTTACATTCTTTCCAGATATAATCCAGAAGTATTTACTCCAAGACATCAAACTGGTTGGCATGGCCATTGGAGCGTTGAGGAACGTGATGTTCGATATACCCATCAACCGTGGTCGTTTTGCAGAACGCGACGGTTTTCTGATCCTCACCCATGTGTACTTCACGTGCACTGATACGAATGTGAAGCAACAGTGTCTGGGAGCTCTGAAGAATCTCCTTGGAAACTCGTGGTAAGTTTCTTTGATGTATATACGATTATTTCGTTCATCCGTTCATCTTATATTCATTGACAAATGTTTTTTTTACAACCAGGCATCTGTTAACTGGCGATGGTGGCTTAGACCTGCGTAGTGTTGTGGAAAGGAAATGCTTGGTAAGAGCAGTAGAGAATATGTTTTCCTTAGTTTCATACATGTGTTCTTTATACTGATGCGTTGGTATTGTCATGTTTGTAGAGGCCTTTCTCGCTTTCCGTTGCTATTGACCCATCAACAAGACCGACATATGTTGTACGAAGGTAACGCAGCTACTTTCGGGTATTCTTAACTGCATAAATCATAGTAGATGGTCGTGTAGGTCGTATTAAGGGTAATTACTGAACGGTTGACGTCGTCTACTTCGCGTAAAAATGCCTTATCCGGTATCGCCTTGTAAAAAAGCTCGCGTTGCTTTTCAATGCATCACATACACCAAGATAACAATCGTAAACCTTATATAAAATGCACCTCACCGTTTGTCAGCCAGAGAATGACTCTGAAAGAGGACTCTTTTAACTGCAACATAATATACGCTTTGTTTATACAGAACTCGCAATCTTCGCCGAGGTGAGGTTCAACCACAGCCAATCGAGAAATCGTTGCCGTCACACGTTTTAAAATCGGGTAGTAACAGTTCGGGTGAAGAATCTGAAAAAGGGTTAAGCAGCATAAATCAAGATGAGAATACTGATGGTGAGACTGATCATGGAGACGAAGGACTGTTGAGTCCGATTTCTGGTTCAGTTCAGGATGCGGCTGATGGAACCAATTTACAGGTATTTATTTTATATTTGAATTTGGGTATGTTTTTAAGGAAGACAGTTCGCTGCCAGCCGAGATACTGAGTTCAGGCGAAATCAAGGGGTGAATATTTATCCTTAACTTTCGTTTACTTAGTACAAGTGGGTAACTCGCCTTCCTGAAAACTTAATTATGATGATGGTTGTGATGATGGTTGTGATGATGGTGGTGATGGTGGTGAATCGGGCACCACCATCATCACAACCATCATCACAACCATCACCATCATCACCACCATCATCACCACCACCATCACAACCATCACCACCATCACAACCACCATCACAACCATCACCATCATCACCACCATCATCACCACCACCATCACCACCATCATCACAACCATCATCACAACCATCACCACCACCATCATCATCACCACCACCATCATCACCATCACCACCACCATCATCACCATCATCACAACCATCATCACCACCATCACCATCACAACCACCACCACCATCATCATCATCATCACCATCACCATCATCACAACCATCACCATCATCACAACCATCACCATCATCACCCGTGGTGGTGATGGTTGTGATGATGATGGTGGTGGTGGTGATGATGGTGATGGTGATGGTGGTGATGGTGATGATGGTGATGATGGTGGTGGTGATGGTGGTGGTGGTGATGGTTGTGATGATGGTTGTGATGATGGTGATGATGGTGGTGGTGATGATGGTGATGATGATGGTGGTGGTGGTGATGATGGTGATGGTGATGATGGTGATGGTGATGATGGTGATGATGGTGGTGGTGATGGTGATGATGGTGATGGTTGTGATGATGGTTGTGATGATGGTGATGATGGTGATGGTGGTGATGATGGTGGTGGTGGTGATGGTTGTGATGATGGTGATGGTGATGATGATGATGGTGGTGATGATGATGGTGGTGATGATGATGGTGGTGATGGTTGTGATGATGGTGATGATGGTGATGGTGGTGATGGTGATGGTGGTGATGGTGATGATGATGATGGTGGTTGTGATGGTGGTGATGATGATGGTGATGATGGTGATGGTGGTGATGGTGGTGATGGTGATGGTGGTGATGGTGGTGATGATGATGGCATTAATGGCGGTGATGGTGATGGCAACGGTGGTAATGGTGATGGCGGACAATGATGGTGATAATGACGGTGATAATGACGGTGATAATGATGGTGATGGCGATGACGATGGTGATAATGATAATGATGATATAATTATATTATACAGGTTATTTAATTCCATTATTAGACAAACGAGGAATGTAAAAGATTTTACGTCCAAGGTCAATCGGTGACATTTTGTGAAGACGAACAACACGAGTTGAGGTGAGTGTGTACATTTTAGTGTGCACATTATAACACATCTGTGCTGCCAGCCTGCAGTCTCAATTGGTTCTTATGATTTCTCAATTGGTTCTTAAACGTCAGTGAAGAATTGTGGGTTTTTTTTTGTTGATATTAAGGCGTTTATAAAAATTATTTAATCCGACATTCATTCTGATATTGTTGTATTTGTTGATATTTGTTCTGCAGAGAAAGTAAGTCTCCTAAAAATCTATCGTCCGCTGTAATCTCCAGGTATGTGTGCTTCATTTATGGTTATTTTGTAAAAATACTTTGTTTTTCATTCTAGTTCGTATTTCCAAATAGTGGGCACTTATATTTCTTTGCGATATTTCCAGACCTGCATGCGCATTCTTGAACGGAGGAAAAGGAGGAACAGTTTACCTGGGAGTGAAAAAATCAAGGGTTGTGTCTGGTGTGGAGATTGGGAGGAAAGATGTAAGGTTTTAACCAAATACATGCATACCATACATACCATACAATACCATACCGTACCACGCCAATACCGCCAATACACCATGCCAAGCCGGCATACCATGGCATACCACACCATGCCACACTGCACCATGCCACACTGCACCATGCCACACTGCACCATACAATACCATACCATACTGTACCACACCAATACCACTTCATGCCAAGCCATACCACGCCACACCATACCATGCCACACCATGCCATGCCACACCATGCCATGCCGCACCATGCCATGCCATCATACCAAAGCATCCACACCACATCATACACTACACCATGCTAGAGTTTGGCGCTATGGGAATTTCAATACCGGTATTCGATATTCGAAAAATGTCGCGGTATACCGTTACAATTTGTTTAGCAAATGTGTGATCCTACAGTAAGTACAGTTGACACCCAATAACCCAAACATTCAAGGAAAAATGGAAAAAAGTTCGACTTCTCGAGAGTTTGTTTAATTAGATGGAAAAATCATACATATAAATATAAATCATATAAATATAAATATAAATACATATTTATATGATCGCTACAATGAGTACGATCACCACGATTGCTCAAATGTCAAAAATGGACTCGATTACAGCGATCAAACAGAAACCACAAACCACAATCGCAATTGTCGCGATCGCCGAGACAGAACATTATCCATCACACAGAACAGATCTAATCTAATAAAAATATAAAATATAAAATATAAAATATAAAATATAAAATATAAATCTAATCTAATCTATATATTATTAAAATCTAATCTATATATTATTTCGCGCGATACTAAATATCGTGAATAACTAAAAATACAGGTATACCGGCCAAATTTACACCATGCCATATCATCTTGTACCATATCAAACATACCACAATTAACTGTCTCGAGAGAGAACAGTAGAAAATAGCGATTTTGCGAGATGACGTCATGCTAATTGTTATTTTCACATTTAATAACGTATTTAAGACACATTTAAGACGTATTAGGAGCATTATACAATATTCTCAATGCTCTTACATTTGACTCGTTTTGTTGTTAAGAGAAAATATAACGCCAAAGTGAGGCGTGCTGGTGAAAACAGAACAATGATGTCATCTCGTAAAAGCACAAATATCTTCTAACTTTCTCAACTTACTCGTCGTTTAGAGAGACCGTTTACGTTTGGGGATTGATGAACTTCTGGGCGAATTCAAACCTCCCGTCAGATACAATAAGTACCAGGTATCGTTATCACATTTATTATATATATATGCATGACAAAATTACTGCATACTGATTGATTGATTAGGGCCCGCGGCTTCTCGTTGCGCAATTTTAATTTCGTACATTCTTTCTAGAAAGCACGGAGCCCAAGTAAGCTCGGGGGGCGCGATGAGCGCGGGGGGGGGGGGGGGGGGGGCGAGGGACTTTATTTATTTTTGTTTATTATTTATAGACAATATTTACACGGTACAATTTCACCTAATAAATATAAAGAAAAATAAAAAGGTGATCTTCCAACCGGCCGTGCTCACACAATTATAAAAATAAGAAATTAAAATATTTACAAAGGACGAAACAACTATATAACAATGAAGACAAAATTATGTATTACATTTATATGAACTCAACCGGCCCAACTGAGGTTTTAACATGTGTTAATTTGTTTCACTTTTTATTTGAAGTTTGAAATATTATCTGATGTTTTTAGAGATGTAGGAAGATTATTCCAATTTTCCGCACCTCTGTAGCTAAATGAATTTTTCATATAGTTCGTTTTCGGCTTAGGTAATATCAAATTGGCTTTTGATTGCCTTGTGTTATGATCATGTACATCACGAGTATTTGTAAACATGTCACACAAGCAGGGGCGGATCCAGGCTCATCTGATAGAGGGGGTGCAGATTTTTCAGGGGGGTGCACCCATCCACCACCACCTTAAATTATGTCAAAAATGCCATAAATCATGAAAATTTTAATATACACTGGTTGATGCTGACTTTTTCTGGGGGGGTGCTAATTTTCTCTGGGGGGTGCGCACCCCCCTGCACCCCACCCCTAGATCCGCCTATGCACACAAGTAATCTACAACCAATTTGTTTTGTACATTAAGATATAAAGTTGTTGCGCTCTTCTCTTTTCAAGATTCGAAAATCCTAACTTGTTTAAAATGTCGACTGATCGTGTTACATAACCCTCACGTGTGATAATGCGAAACGCTCTATTCTGTAATTTTTTGAGTTTATTGGATAATGTTATTCCAAGGCAGCCCCATACCTGCGCAAAATAATCAAAGTATGGCTGAATTATAGAATGATATATAGTTATTAAAGTGGTAAATCCAGTATCTCGGAGTTGTCGAAGGATACTGAGACCCGAAGTGACCTTTTTAAGCAGGGGAATTTTTAAGGCAACGAGGAAGAATGGAAGATAATTTAATCTTATATATCTTTCTTCTTCTTAACAAAGTCCAATTTTCCCTTGCACTCATGGTGAAACCGCTGAGCTGGGCGAGGTCTCAACGGTGGCAAGGGGCCCTGGGCTGAAAATATGGCGGGGGGGGGGGGGCGGCACGCGACCTTAATCCGGCCCTGGATATAATATAAAAAAATAGAAATAAGAGAACTTCAATGTGTCCAAAAATACGTAAGTACTCTTACTTATTGACGACGTTTCGGACGGCGATATGTCCTTCTTCTTCAGTTCAAATGGAGAAGGACATATACTTTACTTCGTCCAAAATGCGTCGTCAATGGAAAATCTTCGACATATTGAAATCCTCCTAAACTAGAGCGTTTACATTTACCGTGTGTTATATTCATGCGGTAAATTATTGTTGGTAACGCTTGGTAACGCGTAATAATGTAAACAGTAACAAACCTGCGGCCCTCATTGTAATTCAGTTATTGAAATTCCCTGATCACAGCCTCTTCACATTTGTTTCCATTTCGCTTGATGAACCTCACAAATGATGACTCATAGACCAACGTGATTTGTCTTGCAGGTCAACTTTGTTCCTGTCACAAAAGACAATGACAATAGAAGGTAGGTCGGTCTATACCTGCCTCAGGGCCCGCGTAGCGAGTTTTAAAGTGGCGGGCCTAAAAGGAGAACAGACCAGGGGTCCGGGGCCCGGAAAAATGTGAATTCTAAAGCTCCGAAACGGCTATTTCATGCATTTTGAAGTTCGTTTTAACACAAAAATTAAGATCATAAACAATGACAAACCATATTTTTTAGTTATCTCATCATTGAATTTAATATCAAAGTGGTATTACGATCACATTTTTACCTATCGATATTTTTACGTATTTATAAAGCAGAGCTGCTAAATATTACTCGGTCGGAACCGTTTTCCGATTCGACGATGGCAAGTATTTTTCTGACTCCGAATCTGGAGTTGTTACGTCCGCCATTAATCGATCATGTTCCTTGACCAGCGTAAGGAAGTGACGTCAGATTCTCAACGCGGAGACTCCACATGGCTAATTTTTTCAAGTAAATCCATAATGATCAAGGTCCTTTTTTCAAATTTTTCTCTGAAAGGCTTGACAGAAAATAAGTAACCTTGACTGAAATTCAGGCATTGAGAGTTTGACGGCACAAACAATATTACCTTTTAAAATTGCGGGCTCACTTGCTACACGAGTAATGCTAGAGCTCAAAATACTTACTTCAAAATACCATTTTTAATTTTTTTTACATCGATCACTTTCGACCCTGAAATACTATTCTATGCTAAAGAAAATCTAAAAAACGGGGGTGAATTTTCATCGTAGTGCCACTTTAACCAAACCTTTGAATTTAATAACTTATAACTTCAAATGTATGCACAGCAAGCGAGATTCTGGGGCATGGTTCAATAGCGTAAATTGACAGCCCAATGTAGACAATTCAAAAGCTAAACACAACAATCGTTTTTTCTAAGCAGATTCTAACTTAACAATGCTTTTATAAACACTACGTGCATATATAGGCACTAGGCTGTAGATGACTGTTAAAAATAACTAAACCTATTAAAGGCTAGCTGTTACGAAGTATGAAAGTCAGATAGCTCTCTATATATTTTAATAATTGTTTAATATTTGTTAATGTTGGCTGAAGCCCCCCCCCCCCCAGCCCCTCCCCTGCGCGGTCCCTGTGCCTTCTCTGCAGGCCCTCACGGTATTATGGGAAGGTTGCTCTCTTCCCTGTCATGGCTTACTAACAGTCTCTACTTTCAAGTACGGTTTACTTTTGTTTAACTACATAAACAGGATTTTACGAAGGGTATGCACGTTTGACGTAACATAATAAACACGTATGTTATGTACTTGGACTAGGTAATTCCAAATCTGTTTTTAAATTAAAATCGGTTCAGAATTAAAAACGGTTGAATATTGACCGAGATAACGTTCAAAATAATATACGATGAAGCGGCCGCCTGATTGCCGATTAATTTCTAAGACATAAACAGGTTTGTACGAAAGGTATGCACGTTTACGTAATATAATAGGCACGTATGTTGTGCCTGTTGTAAACGTATCTAATTGAAAGTTCTACTCTCTCTACTCCACTCTATGCTACCCTAACGCTCTCCACACCACTTTGCTCAACCCTTTTGTCATCTCTACCTTGTCTTATACCTGACTGCAGCTTTCATCTAACATGTGAAGCAAATTTCTTTAGGACAACGATCGAGTTCATTCCTGACATGTTTGTAATTGAAGTGATTTTCGAAAAATCCTCGGAAACTGTTTACTCGACCAACAAGAGAAGGTGAGAAAATATCTACATTTTGACTCAGGTGGGAGAGTGATAAAATAAGTTGCTTCTCACGTAAGCTCTGATTGGCCTATAGAATAGAGTAGAGTAGAGTAGAGTAGAGTAGAGTAGAGTAGAGTAGAGTAGAGTAGAGTAGAGTAGAGTAGAGTAGAGTAGAGTAGAGTAGAGTAGAGTAGAGTAGAGTAGAGTAGAGTAGAGTAGAGTAGAGTAGAGAAGAGAAGAGAAGAGAAGAGAAGAGTAGAGTAGAGTAGAGTAGAGTAGAGTAGAGTAGAGTAGAGTAGAGTAGAGTAGAGTAGAGTAGAGTAGAGTAGAGTAGAGTAGAGTAGAATAGAATAAAGTAAAACTTTATTTAAAGCTCCCCTCCCCCGGGTACGAGGTTGCCTACGTGTTTATATCGCATTTATTTAAACATGATAAACAATTGTCATATTTTGTTATTTTTAGGTGTTATTTCCGTTGTGGAACCGTCAATACTGAGGTTAGATGCTTTATAGCTCATTAATAATTCATGAGCCGAAAACAAATCATATTGGATATAATCGGTTTGGATATCGGAGGAAGAAATTACATAAATTAAGCCAACTTTCACCTCGATTTTCTCTTAAAATACTGATTTGTTTGATATGTAATATGAAACATGAGGAAGAGTGTTTCATCACGATTGAGATGGACACATCTTTAAGATGAACACATCTTTAAGATGGACACCTCTTTAAGATGGACACCTCTTTAAGATGGACACCTCTTTAAGATGGACACCTCTTTAAGATGGACACCTCTTTAAGATGGACACCTCTTTGAGATGGACACATCTTTGAGATGAACACATCTTTAAGATGAACACCTCTTTGAGATGAACACATCTTTAAGATGAACACATCTTTAAGATGGACACCTCTTTGAGATGGACACATCTTTGAGATGAACACATCTTTAAGATGAACACATCTTTAAGATGGACATCTCTTTCAGATGAACACATCTTTGAGATGGACACATCTTTGAGATGGACACATCTTTAAGATGGACACCTCTTTAAGATGGACACATCTTTGAGATGAACACATCTTTGAGATGGACACATCTTTAAGATGGACACATCTTTGAGATGGACACATCTTTAAGATGAACACATCTTTAAGATGAACACATCTTTGAGATGGACACCTCTTTAAGATGGACACCTCTTTAAGATGGACACATCTTTGAGATGAACACATCTTTAAGATGGACACATCTTTGAGATGAACACATCTTTGAGATGGACACATCTTTAAGATGGACACCTCTTTAAGATGAACACATCTTTGAGATGAACACATCTTTAAGATGGACACATCTTTGAGATGAACACATCTTTGAGATGGACACATCTTTAAGATGGACACCTCTTTAAGATGGACACATCTTTGAGATGAACACATCTTTAAGATGAACACATCTTTAAGATGGACACATCTTTAAGATGGACACCTCTTTAAGATGGACACCTCTTTAAGATGGACACATCTTTGAGATTAACACATCTTTGAGATGGACACATCTTTAAGATGAACACATCTTTGAGATGGACACCTCTTTAAGATGAACACATCTTTAAGATGAACACATCTTTAAGATGGACACCTCTTTAAGATGGACACCTCTTTAAGATGGACACATCTTTGAGATGAACACATCTTTGAGATGAACACATCTTTGAGATGGACACATCTTTAAGATGGACACATCTTTGAGATGAACACCTCTTTAAGATGAACACATCTTTAAGATGGACACCTCTTTAAGATGGATACCTCTTTAAGATGAACACATCTTTAAGATGGACACAACTTTGAGATGAACACATCTTTGAGATCGACACCTCTTTAAGATGAACACATCTTTGAGATGGACACATCTTTAAGATGGACACATCTTTAAGATGGACACCTCTTTAAGATGGACACCTCTTTAAGATGGACACATCTTTGAGATGGACACATCTTTAAGATGGACATATCTTTAAGATGGACACATCTTTGAGATGGACACCTCTTTAAGATGGACACCTCTTTAAAATGGACACCACTTTAAGATGAACACATCTTTAAGATGAACACATCTTTGAGATGAACACATCTTTAAGATGGACACATCTTTGAGATGGACACGTCTTTGAGATGAACACATCTTTGAGATGGACATCTCTTTCATTAATTTTCATGTTACCCTGAGGATGATTTTCAAATAGAATCGAAATATTACAGCATTGAATCTCGGGCACATGTGTGAGATTATCACTAATAATTATTATTTATTAGTGTTTATTTATTAGTGGCGGAAATTCTTATAAAACACTGCTTTTTATATAATAATGTTCAATATTCGATAATATTTTTTATATATAGTTTTCCACCCAGGACATCAGGAAGTGGGTCATTCGCCAACACGAGACTTTATATAACGATGAAATCAAATCGTGAGTATCCCCAAATACCGTGATATCTTTTCAATAACCCTAACCTAACCTAACCTAACCTAACCTATAACCTAACCTATAACCTAACCTAACCTAGCCCTAACCCTAACCTTAATACTAACCTTAATACTAACCTTAATACTAACCTTAATACTAACCTTAATACTAACCTTAATACTAACCTTAATACTAACCTTAATACTAACCTTAATACTAACCCTACTACAACCTTAATATACTAATCATAAAACCATCTGCATGATTATGGTTACTTAAAGTACCAGCCAACTCGATAGACAGACGCTGACACGAGGCATGCAGGCGCCATTAATTAACGACTTTACGCAAGCGGAAATCTTGAAGTAGTAGCCTTGTTTCTAGTTGATTTCTTGGACGTGCGAGTTATAGAGCTACTTGGGATGTTGAAACATGCAAGAACTGCACGAGAGAAGCGTGTAAAACACGAGTCGATAGCCAGGTGTTTTGCTAGCTTCTAGAGTGTTCTATTGTTTCAACTACCCAAGTCGGTGATTATCGCGGTGGATATTTACCGAGCCGCGAAAGAAATTCACAGATGACTATCAGAGAGAAGCAAAGAAAGGAAGGGAGAATGTTTGAATTATTTTATTTGTTATTTCTGGAAGTCGCGCATCGTGAGATCACATGATTTTACATAATCAACATTAAACAGAATATTAAAACAACATGATGTGAGCACATATATGAACATGTTATGTTCTTGCAAGTAGAGGCCAAAATGTGCTTAACAAAAAGCGATTTTGCTGTTATTTCAAGCAGAACTACATAGTGTAAGACTGAGTTAAAGACTGGGTTAACATAAACGAGCAACTGCTGAAAGATCAAGATGGAACTGGTTTTTGCTTGTTATAGTACAAAGCCGGCTTCACTTTTGTCCAGCTCAAAGTACTCTTATCAATCTGCGGTTTTACCATTTTAAATTAAATAAAGATTTTTCCCCACAAAATTACATGTTGTTTTGATCGTGTCGCCACTTGCCGACGTCACCACCAGCAAGAGTTTATCTAAAGAAATTAGGAAAATTGTTATATCTTACCTCGAAAACGTTTAACTCTATATTTAGTTGCTTCTTTGTTTATGAATAGTATTTTCGCTTTTTCGTACGCAACATCGATAAATCGAGAAGCGCTATTTTTGCAATTTTTTAATCGCTGCAAATGTTATATAGTCCCGTCCATCTCGACCAATCACGGCACGAGAAACTCTATAGTCACCTGTCAATTTCTTAAATAGAAAATATTAACTAGGAGTTCATATCAGAAGTAAAATGATGCTGCCTCTGGACTGACACAGTAGGATATCAGGCATGCCAGCAGAATGATGCTAGAAATTTTCTATAGCATAGAGGATTAAATAAATAGAATGTAGAATCTAAACCACGTATCCAGCTAAGGCGATCATATAGCCTTGTGATATTGAGATAACATACGGTAATCATATGGCAAATTTATGTCAAAATTCAATGTGACCATTTGAACGCCATACATTTAATTCGAACAACATTTACTCAAAAGAGCAAGCCTCGCGAAGTTCTACATTTTCCATTCAAGCAATACTCTTGCTAAATCGAACTTCACGTTTGTAATATTTGCTGAATTGAACGTCCTAGTTATCGTGCGGTCATATTTCAAATCGAACAAATAAAATTTTAAAATAACATACGGAAATCATGCGGGATGTCACCGTTGTGAAAAACATTGAGGTTAGTTCCTTGAATGCTTTAGTCCCGTGGTTAAGCATGGGTTTATGCTGGGCGAGTTAACCACGATGATGGGAAATTATTGGGAGGTTTAGGTTATATAGTGAAGACTAAGGGCTGTTTTATTCCTCGCTGAATCGTTGCATTTAATTCAAACGAATTTAACTCAGTCAATTAAATGCGACGGTTGGTTATTCGACGTCTAAAACGAATTTTATTTTAAAACGAGTTTTATTCGTGATGATCATCGGATACAACGTCTGAATTGCGTGTTTATTTTAGACGCCGCCGTAATGTCGCATTGCATAAATTACTAATGCCGATAATTGATTATTTAATATAGCTGTAGTCTTTTTGAACACCAGAATACTTGTTATTTTGCTCAACAATTAAATGCGATTGTTCGATGTATAGATCAGGCCTAATTTTAGCGACTAATGCTTTTGCCTGAAATAGCCACTTATGACTTACTATAATGTGAACGAGGCTGTCACTATTAAAAAAATGACTTGACACTTTTTAGACTAAAATTAGCGAGTAAATCTAAAAATAAAAGGTTGTTTACAAATTACAATATCGAGAGATAGGCTTATGGTCTATCTATCTTATGGTCTAACTATTTTTTATAAATAAGGATCAGTGTTATTCTGAATTTCTGATAATAATCTTGTATAAAATGTCGTCAAATGTTTTTGAACGAAGTAGCACGAAGCTGTTGCCGTATCAGAGATCGATGGCTGCACATGCTAGGATTTTAGATATTTTATGTCTATAGTTATTCTTGTTATTAGTACTTTTCGACAGAATTGTTATGGCAAAATTAATTGGCTAATAACATCTCAATCAATTTTACGTATCTCTGATTGGCTAATGACGGCAGTATTAAACTTTTAAATACCACACATCTGACGTTGCGTTGTATTGACAAATAACAGCTTTTTCGCTTTCGCAATAAAATTTCGTGATGTGTATATTAAAAGGAAATAACTATGAAAAATCGTACTTGTGTTTGGCGAAATATTCCTAATATCTATAGTATTACTAATATATGGTATTTATGAATCTACTGAATTTCGTGGGCGATTTTTTATGAATTCTTCTCAAACAGTGTTAATATTTACTATAATATAGCCTTCATACATAATTTGACACGCGCTTTCAAAATCAAACAAAAAAGATAAAAATAGCAACTGTCGGTACTCCTCACTCTCGGCTGAAGTTTCGCCAAACACGCGTGTCATTTTCATTAATTCTTCTAGTCTGCAGTTTTATTTCCTATACATATTTGACGACGACGAGAGAATTTCTGTATCGCAAGATTCTGTATGCCTCACATCATATTATGTCCATGAAGGCAGTTGGGCTGCGTATTTACAAAAGCGTAGGAGCATCTTGTTCCCACGATTTCAAAAATTACTTCTTGTTATACTGATAGTAGCTCCAAGTAGCCAGTAGGAGTTTTTGCAGGCGATACTTTGTGAATTGTGTGTATATATCTGCGTTTCAAACGAAGAAAAGGACGGTTGGCTCACCCGCGGTAAACAGAGCCCTATAGTGGGCAGCCCGTATGCGTCCGGTCTCTAGAAAAATATTTTTCGTCATTTTGAAAACATATAGCAATCGGCTAGCCCGCTTTGCTGGGATCCCGGCAGGTGGGTATTCTGGGCTATATATAGCCCTATTATACAAGTAATATTTGGCATTTCATTCGATTGAACTAAGGAAATTTCGAGTGTTAGAATAAATACATTTTAAGACCAAACAGGGACTAGTTGCGAAAAATGCATGCAACATCGAGGCCTTCCGCGGCTGGAATTGAACTCACTGAGCTACGGAGGACGCCCCCGAGAACCTTAGTCAAGAGTTCTGTATGATACAATGTGGTAATACCGCGAGAAGAATTGGGTATATTACGCAAGGTCCCAGTTTGATCTTAAAATGTATATATTCTAATACTCGAAATTTTCCTTCACCATAAATCCTTAGAACATGCAGTTTAATTGAGTGAAATGCCAAATATTACTTGTAATATTTGGCATTTCTATACGTACAGTATACTACAGTATACTACTATCAGAAGGGAAGCGAAACAACACATCTCTGTTTAGAAAATCGCTCCAAAATAGCTATTCCTATATAGAATCCCAATGCAAACGGAAGGCCTATCCGGTATTGTTTTCTCATGTTATCCGTGTGTATACAATAAACAAAGCCTTAATATGTTCTCAACCTAACATTCTTTTGGAATGGTTACTGGAGCTTGTCAAGCATGCACATTCGAGACAGAAAGTGAACTGCTATTCTATATGTTTCGTGATTATATAGTCCTCGAGACAGAACTAAGTGACAAACAACATGATGTTTTCCTATTATTTTATAGTTTAAAGAAAGAGCTGTCCGAAGCGAGGCAAAAATTGGCTGTCGATGGATTATAACTACGGCTCCACATGACGCAATGTCGACTAAGAGGTAAACTGGCGTAAAGTATACATTGTAGAGCTCTGTACACACTCGACCAATTTTTTCATGATAAATTCCTCACTATAGTTTTACTTGCTCGTGTGTATGAAGAACATTTTTTCCAGACTATTTTTCTTGGTATCGTGAAACTAACGACATGAATAACCTATACTACTGAATTCGTGCACTTAAATGGATAAAATTAGCACACTGTTGCCAGTTGACGCGGTAGCTCAACTTCGAGTTCAAATCCCAAGGCAACACTTTTCTGTTGACTAAGTATAATTTCATGTTATCCTTATGATGATTCTGAAATTTTCTTGGTGTGTTCCTGTGGTATGTTTTAACTGCGTGTGTGAACAGCGAAATAGATTTTCTTATGCAGCAATGCTTGCGAATGAGCCTTTGCTTGCAGGTGTCCTAGCCACCACGTATATTTCTTGTCATGGTTTCCTTGACAACCGTGCACACAAACAAGTTTCCGTTGCTTCGAAAGCTGGCCTGACCGGCTATCAGTTGAACAAAGCCAGTTGTCAGTGAAAAACTTGTCAATTTGTGATAAGAAACTTGCCGGAAAACTTGGTTGTGTATATTGGACCCCCGTATACGGGGCTTAACGGACATTGGCAACAGAAATCATAATTTCGAATTTTTTGACTTTCTCATTAACAAACAGTCCAAGTAAGCCAAACTACTCTTGTATAAAACAACAGCACTAATTTTGACCAAAGACAATCCTGTTATCCGTCATCTTGTTGTAATACTTTGCATAATTAACTGGGAAGTTGGTGAGGTCACACCCGGGGTAAACCTGATGAAACTGCTCTGTGGGTAACCGAGTTTCCCGCGGAATGCTTTTTAAAATAGTGTGGTTCAATTGATAAAGGAAGACATTCACAAAATTCGAGTTTCAGACTTATAAAGAGATAAGGATGGCTAGATAAAAAATGCGCTCTACCCCGGTTGTGACGTCTAAAGGCTGATTTCAACTCAGGAAAGTTTTCCTCAGGACAGCAACGGATATGAAAGTTTCCTTTGTCGGAACTAATGACTTTAATACAAAGGAAACTTTCCTGTCCGTTCTTGTCCTGAGGAAAATTTTCCTGAGTGGAAACCAACCTTCATATCGAAAACACATCCAAGATGGCGGACAATGATTCAGGTTAGCAACTTTGACCGTGCAGTGAGTACACTTTACGAGCATTGTTACAACCTCAAACTATTATTTTCCGGCTATTTAAGTTACGTTCTTTGATCTAAAAGGTACTTATATATTTTGTTGCCAATGTCCTTTAAAATTCCGAACATTTGGCGCAATATATAACGAGAATTTCTGCTAAACGTTGCTTTCACGCGTCATTTCCATCCGTCGTTTCCATCCGTCATTTCCATATGTTATCACTTGCTTGTCGAGTTGTTGGGTTTTCTCAGGTTAGTAACTTTATTCCGACATGCACAGATGGTTTGCTTTGAATTGGTGTGTATAACCTGCAGCGTCTACTCGTGTCTATCAAAAAAGTGCTTATGTTTATATCTATTTTTGTGCTATTACTACACTGGTAGCCCCTGAAATTCTGAAGTGGTTGGCTGAGCCTAATAACCACTACTGTGCCATGTTTTGGTTTAACAATACAAAATTATGCGATTTGTGGGTTTTAGATTATCTTGAAACACGCCTCAAAATGCGGGAAATAGTGTTTCGAGACCCGAAATCCAAAATTTCCCTGAAAGATGCTCCATTGTAGCGTCTTCATCCATTTATCCGACTTCGTATGCTCTCCTCTGTATCCCATTAACACACTATACATTTTGAGGCATTTGTTGGCGACAGAAGTGGAGGTTTGATGGCAGCTTATATCAACAATGCAACTATATATACCGTCCAATACAATCGTAAATAAACAGCGTTGTCGTTTGGCGTGTATTACACGTGTGCATATACTGTAAGAGGATTAGGCCGAAATCATCCCTTTGAATTACTGGTTATGTGTGAAACGGAGAGAAACAGACGTAGATTGTTTTCGAGATCACCTTATACATGGGATATGTATATATGTTTAAATTTATGCGTCATTAATACGCGTGTTTTTATCTTATATTGGGTAACGCCTGCAGGATTATTCATGTTAATGTAAAAATATCGATTTTAAAAAAATCCAGTCGTGAGTAGTATTTCGTTGGTTTTCTCTCTCTAGAACCCTATCTCGTATCCCGCTGGCAAGACCCGAGTAGCTTTCACGTGAAGGCAATGACCGTTGACCGGGCCCGTTCAAGTTCGAAACGATTTTTGTTTCCAGTCCTCGTTAAACAGCTGGTCGTGAAGCTTATACAGAAAATCAGTCTTCGTTATCGTTGACTTGTAATTTTAAACTATTGACAGGCATCTGCATGCTGCAGCCGATTTAAACGATTCACACCTTTGATTCACACCCTACATATGGATGTTACAGAGCATTGTCATGTTGTAAACGATGTACCTTTGTTGCTACACGCTACGAAATGCTGTGTAAAAAAAGTCCAAATTAAAATTTCGAGTGGAATTAAGATTATTTTGTGAGGATGTTCAAATCTACATTTGACTATATTATATAATCTATATATCTAAATTTAGACATGACTGCGGACCGTTAGTAAGGCCGTAAGGCGACGCGCCTCTTTATTTCTCGCAGTTTTATATCCACAGTTTTTTTTGTTTTTCAATAATCTTATTTTTGGTGGCGAAAGGGTGTTGCTATGGTAACCGCAAGAACGATGACACACTTCGTTTAGTTCTGTTGGCGGTTTTTTCTCGCCCGAAATCATTTTTCTTCGCTTTGTATACTGCAGTCGAGAAGTTTCGCTTGGCCATTTCGCTTGTGCCACTGCTGTGCTGCTGCTGCCTCATGGGTTGCCGCCGACCAGATCGATCTTTAATATGTCACACATCATGTTTGTTTGTTTTCAGATCATTTAAAATTATAATTTTCTGCTTCGCGCTAATAAATTTTAATTTCGTCTCGACCAGTGTTGCTCCGTTGTGACGCCGTAAGTTTTTCATGACAGCTGTGCTCGCGAGATTTGTCGAGACACTTTTGTGGCTGTTAGAACGTGTCGCCCGAATTTAAAGATTCTCTGAAACGAGTGGATAAGACTAACCGAGAACGAATTGCGGTGTGGAGCAAAGAGAAAGAGAGAGAGAGAGTGCTTTCCAGGATATCCTTCCGCGTTTGCACAATAAAGCCGTAGCATCATGTTTTAATATACACTCGATCGCTTTGTCTTTCAACTGGGAGACCTTGGTATTATGACAAAACAAAGCAAGCAAACCAAAGTGGCTAGTGCCTAAAATCCAGTACCCTAAGCATCGACAACTTAATTGTCAAACTGCGATGCGTGTGGAATCCCCGCCGAACAAGATCGAGCCGCTGGAGGACAACGAGACGTTCACTAGTATCGCGGAAAACAAGCGACAAGAAGGCAAGGATTACTCTGCGAACTCGAACGCTGCAGTGGCCGAGCCGCGATTAGTCTCGTGCCCTTGTCTCCCGAACTCCGTCCGCTTGACATTCACTTCGCCGGATTTGGAGAAAATATTCCTGAAGAGCAATAAACGCCAGCGGGTGAAGAGCAATCTTTTCTTTGCGGTATTTTCTATTCTGGTTAATATCGTCCTTTTGATCTTGCACGTCGTGAAAAGCACCGGTGAAAAACACAAGAGAGTCGAGATCATCAGCGGTACGTTCATTTTCGTCTTTCTGTGCCTGCTCGTCGCCAACCGCCAGCTTCGCTCGCCCAGTTACAATACGTCGTCACTCGTTTGGCTCTGCGCTGCTCTAGAGACGTTACTCATTTTGGGGCTGAGAGAAGAACCGCTTACTCCCGGTGATCTGGTCGAATGCGTGACCTTTCTCGCTTTCCTCGCTTTCATTCTACTGCCGTTACGTCTTCGTTTTTGTCTGCTATGGGTGCTGATCCTAGTGCTGGTGCACTCTTTCATTGTCGGATTCTCAAGCACAAAGCTTAATGATCACCTTGGCAGACAGGTTGGTGTTTTTCAATTTCCCGATCAATAGATCTCTCTAAGTCAACACTACTAAGTCAACTGATAAATTCAGTTGACTTGAGCATGATCTGAGTTCGCGCCTTTGGAGACAGGAGCGCTGTTTCTCCAATTGTGTTATCGAGACAACTGGGAACAGTATATGCAGCGCATATAATGTACCGCGTTGAGATATTCTATAGTAACGGCTTCACGGTTCATACTCCTCAGGATAAATGAAGATCTTACTTTTTTTATGAATACTATAGCATATTCTTCCTAGATCGCGCGATAGCTCAACTGGTATAGCTAAGCAGCGGTCCTCATTTCCAAAGATGCGACTTAACCACTTCTCTCACGCTTTGCTCTATGCTTATTTTGTGGAAGTAGATAGGCCTATACTTGATCTTGGCATCGAACACTATAGTTCCTGCATTAACGCACTCAGTTTACTCCACAGAAACATGGCCTGGTTTCTCGACTACATCTCTGAATGGACAATTCCAGTAATGCCTCGCTTTGCGTAACTCGGTGATATATTAGACAGCAGCTGTAGAAGTAAATCTAATAAACACTGCCCTTCGGTGAACTACTTGCACAGTTCCTTATTCAGCCGACTTTCTTTGATCCAAGCACGGCATTTATACACACAAAATATATAAATTATATTATATAAATACACACACACACACACGCATATATATATATATAGAACAATGATTTGTCGTGGTGACAAATTTAAATACAGCATATAAATATGTAGGCCTATATGTGCACATATGTAGGCCAACAACTTGCCAAACTATATAACGAGCTATACTTCTTAATATACTACTCGTTTAATTTTTCCTGAACTTGACACCTTTCAAAATCGGGTTTAATGTTTAACCGTAGTTAAATTTTATTTTTTATGCAAAATCGCACGGAATTGTCAAGTGATTGTTTGAGAGCCTCTTTACTTGGCTCACCCTTTTATTTCTTATGCAAAATCGCACGAAATTGACAAGTGATTGTTTGAGAGCCTCTTTACTTGGCTCATCGTTCCTGTGATGCGACATTAATGAATGATTGCGTTTTGTTAATTTTGTTGCACGCGATCTGCTAAAGAAAAGCCGGCGCGCGGCCATCGAACAACAATGTTGAACAACGCAGATTCACGACAACGGCTGTTTCTTTTTCAAAAATGCGTAGATCTGAATGATTCGTTGACAAACGGGAAGCTATATATATAAAAACTATGACGTGTATAACTGACCTTGAACTTCAATGGTTGCTATATGCGTCGCCCATATTAACACTCTTCCCACATCGGCTTCGGACTGTATCTTTGCCATCTGTGCCACATGTACGCATAGTAGCAACGTAAGGAGAAATTGTGTCGTAAAATAGCCCTAGACCGAGGGCCGGTTAAAAGTGACAAAGCAATCGACCACAGCGAATATTTTTTTCTGAAGGTGTAAATTTTTCCGAGTCTTGTTTTCTGCGCTATATCTGAATTAACTGAACTCGCGGGAATTAACAGAATATTTCAACATGGGATTTCGCGTGGATCTTAGGGACACTTCATTACTGAAACCTGTTCCACAATGACGCGGCATTTGGAAATGACAGGTTAAGTTTTCAGTTTGCATAATGAATAGATATTCATATGCTGAATGCAGTTTGGATTTGCGAACTGAAGCGGGGACGCGTCTTCACTATTGCGGTAGGTCCGACAGAAGACAAGTGTTTTAGTCAAATATTTTCGCCAAAATAACGCTTACCATTAACTGTCAGGTTCAATTAAATTAAGAAATACATATAAAACATTTTCGTGTCGTTCAATATATAGTATGGGAACACGATCCCGAACGACGCGAGTCCCTGTTTTCGAAATATTCTGTAACATATACAGTTATAGAAACACGGCTTTTAGCCGAAGAGCGAGTACATTTTCAAATTTTATTTTATAAGTATATAAATGAAACTATTTTTCGTCGATGCCGCGTTACATTCTCGTAAAATACAGAATTAGTTCAAAAAACATTTCGCCTTTTTTTCAATGCGCGGTGGTTTGCCATGATAACTTATGAGTGCATGCGGCATGTCCAACACAGCTTGCGATCAAGTTATCAACCTGTATGTATTTACAGGAGAGCTTGCTTTGTTTCAATTCACAGTGTGGCCGGATATATATATATATATACTTAATATATATATATATACTTGCTCTTGTCCACCCCCGCATCAATCGCGTGCTCTATATAAGGGGCCGGAAGATCAATGGGAAGGCATGCACAATTTGTTAGTTGGATTTTGTACTAAAAATATTGGTTTCTTTTCTTACTTGCACTCTTAGACGAGTGCGGAGTGAGTTGCGTGTTTGCGAAGCAAGCTGTTAAAATTTCATGATGTGGGACGGAATCATTGAAAGTCGAGAAACTACTATAACACCTGCCTCAGTTAAGTGTCATGACAAAGAACTGCCAGAAGAGGACCGCGATAGAACTGACTGAAACGGATCCCCCTTAAATCGTTCAAAGCACGAGCTTTTACAAAACTAAGGCTGAGTTTACACTGTACCGGACGAATTTGGATTCGGTATGAAATCCGTACTGTTCAGTTATGTTTACACTGTACCGTCTTTATATTTGATTCGGTTATTTTTGTGTTTACACGGTACCGACATTTATACATTAGCTCATGCGCAGAACTCATGCAGAGCAAATTCAAAATGGCTATCTGCAACAAAAAAAGGAATCCGGCAAGGCAACAGTCTTCTCATGCTGTTAGTAGTGACAACTTTTTCGATTAAAAAGCAACAAAACATACTCTTTTTGAACGAATTAGGTAAACTGTAGGCCAAATCTCACTGACTATAGGACTCAATCCTAAAACGTGCCATCGGTACAAATCTTATCCGGTCGAAAGTGTTAACACGCATACCGGACGAACCGGACAGGTACAAAATTAGACCTGCTTTTTGCAGGTATAAAACTAGTCCGGTTATAGGCGGTACGAGAACAGATCTATGTAAACGCATGAAAGGCCTATAACCATAAGAATTTTATACCTGATCCAAATTCGTCCGGTACACGTCGAATTTTTTAGGGTCGCCCTATACGAACAAGTTTTGGTTAATTAAAACAAATAATAGATCAACCACAAAGAAACCAATAGCAGTTTAAAGGAGCAGCGTCAAGGGGCAGTGTTTTTCTGCGAGGGGTCCTTCGACCTTTGCCACGCCATAGACTGAATAGGAAACTAATATCACGTGTGACGTTTCCAGCGTGCTGATTGGTTAAGGCACCATTGAAAATTGTGACGTCATAAAATCTCCATAAATCGCAACTTTTAGCAATAATACAGCTAAAAATGATAGTCAAACTACCAAAAAGTATGACAATGCCAGTTTACGATGGAATATCCGACTACCATTACTCGTTTTAGGCGAAAAGTTCCAACTTAAGACGGTGAAAAACGCGTCGCAAATTCCAACTGAAACAACGGTAGTTTTTGCGACGCGCCAGTTTCTTCACAACAAAAAGAAAACAGTTGAAACAAAGACGAACAACATTTACCTCGAACACTTAGTCGTGGCTTAGGCAGGTTTGTGAGACGAAACTTTTTGCAATCTCAATATAGCTACCTGAATATACGAAAATATGGAGAAGTCAAAGAGAAACTCAGCAAAATCTGCATACTCGTGACATCTTCGTGATATCACGATTTTCAACTAGGTTTCCACGCTGACGTCAGCTAGTTTCCTATCCAGTGTTTTGGTGAAACAAATGGGTGTTGTAGCACCTCTCGTAAAAGTGAATCTGATTGGCTAATGGATTTTCTAGCTTTAAAATATACTGAGCAAAATCACTGTCACTGCAGGAATTAGATCCAGCCAAGCATTTCGCATCAATCCATGACTGGTATATCGTGTCGGTCAAGTAAATCCTTTTATGGGAATCGTTCCAACTTGAAAAAATTCAGGCTGGAATTTTTCAAGTTCGCACGCATGCGCAAGTCATGACGCTGCCCCTTTAAGCGACTGCTATTAATAGCTCAAAATGCTGACAAACAAACCAAATTTGACTCACAAATAATTGCAAATGAGCTATTTTCTTTTGTTATGGCCGCAATAATTATGGGAAAATGCGGACAAACATGGCTAATGATGTCATCTCGACAAAGTGCTACTGTCCTAACCCTAACCACTTTTGTTCCAGGTACGTATTTACCGACGTTTCATGTGTGCTTTGTTCAAGGTCATTTGCATGCATTAGGTGCATGATTTTGCGTTTTTGTTCTTCAGTGTGTTTCAAAAAACCCGAAACCGGCAGAAAATTAATTAATATTCTTTTAAAACAAGTGTATGCATGGTGAAAGTATTTAAAAGCCTTTTCTCTTCCTATGGGGTTCCACACGCGTGTTCCGACAAAGCAGAATTTTCCTTTTTTGACTAGAAAACAGCCTTTTGATTTCAGACGCGTGCGAAACTGACGTTTAGTCTGACCGATGTACTCCTGATCACAGTCATTGCACGGAATGGAATAAATAGCGTCTAATTGTGGTAGTTTGAAAGCCCTATACCTCTGAGCCACGAGATTGCGTGGGAAAATTCCAAAATTATTACCACTAATCCCCGCGGTACCATCAGAGACGTCTGGAAGCTTGGCATATCAATAGCACCCACGCCCCATTGAATTGCGATGACGGTGGTTTATTACCAGAAGCTTATTTGCATCTTTTCAATAGATAACGTCATCATCGGTTCTATGAGGGTATAAATAGGGACCCTAACTTTACAACGATTACCCCTGATGAAGACACTAGACTGGAGTGTCGAAACGTTGGGTCATGGACAGTAACTTTTAAGTTACGTTCAAAAAACTTTTTAAAGCCAGAGTAGCGTCAAACTATGTCTACCACAATAGGTTGTTTTAAAAGTTGTTTTAGTTTTCTGCCAGTTTCGTTTTTTTATACACACTGTATATTTCGGTATTCAAGCTTAACCTCCCGTAATGTTCTATGGATAATTCTACGGGTGTTTCAGTTCCTGGTAAATACCGTTCTCCATATAATAAAATCGGTTCGTTTGAACTCTCGCTAATTATAGATTCCTGCAAATATTCTATTGTTCACGTGTGCTACGCTGATGGGACTCATTGATTTCCTAATGGCCGATCGAAGACAACGACAGACATTTAGTGAAACGCTGAAGTCGTTGAAAGTCAAGAAATCGCTGGAATTTCAGCATGAGAAACAGGTATAAGATCTTGATTCTTGCAGCTTGTATAGCTCACACCATACATGTTATTGTTATCACTGTATGATGTTGTTGTTGCTGCTGTTGTTACTGCTGTTGTTGTTATTGCTGTTGCTGTTACTGCTGCTGTTGTTGTTACTGCTGTTGTTGTTACTGCTGTTGTTGTTACTGCTGTTATTGTTACTGTTGTTGTTGTTACTGCTGTTGTTGTTACTGCTGTTGTTGTTACTGTTGTTGTTGTCACTGCTGTTGCTGTTACTGCTGTTGTTGTTACTGCTGTTGTTGTTACTGCTGTTGTTGTTACTGCTGTTGTTGTTACTGCTGTTGTTGTTACTGCTGTTGTTGTTACTGCTGTTGTTGTTACTGCTGTTGTTGTTACTGCTGTTGTTGTTACTGCTGTTGCTGTTACTGCTGTTGCTGTTACTGCTGTTGCTGTTACTGCTGTTGTTGTTACTGCTGTTGTTGTTACTGCTGTTGCTGTTACTGCTGTTGTTGTTACTGCTGTTGTTGTTACTGCTGTTGTTGTTACTGCTGTTGTTGTTACTGCTGTTGTTGTTACTGCTGTTGCTGTTACTGCTGTTGTTGTTACTGCTGTTGTTGTTACTGCTGTTGTTGTTACTGCTGTTGTTGTTACTGCTGTTGCTGTTACTGCTGTTGCTGTTACTGCTGTTGTTGTTACTGCTGTTGTTGTTACTGCTGTTGTTGTTACTGCTGTTGTTGTTACTGCTGTTGTTGTTACTGCTGTTGCTGTTACTGCTGCTGTTGTTGTTACTTCTGCTGTTGTTGTTGAGTTAGTATCAGGGTGTGGGTCAAGAAAGATTCTAGCTTTGGTTCATCCCTTTTACCTACGACGCATGCGTTCATTGTTTATATTTTTTGAATATTTTTTTCAGAAACGTTTGCTATTGTCAGTTCTACCTAAGCACGTGTCGTCACGTTTGGAAACCGACATGCAGTCGGATGGAACGATTTTAAAAGATGGAAATTTCAATAAAATATATATCGAACGAATCGAGTGCTGTAGGTGAGGTCTGAATTCCGTAACACCGACTACAATCGGTGACAAAATTAGATGGGACACCTTGTAAAAAGTGAAGTCTTACATAGAAAATTTAGAAATATCTTAGATATCTTCCTGTTGCCCCCATTTCAATGTTGTATACCAAGGTCGACAAACAAAATGCACGGGAAAATAGGTAAAGCGTAACAATAACGTAGAGTCTGGCTGCTAATAAGGTGGTCTTGTACAAAAATAATAAAATCCTTTAATGTTTGTATTTTCAAACATATTTTGGATGGAAATGATAGGATATCATATGCTGATACTAAATTAGTCAATTTCAATGTGCTGTTACCATGGTAACCTGGAAACGATCCCCAACAGAGTAATAAAGGGCACTTGTTCGGGGCAGAATAGCAAGAGAAATAAAGACTAGAAAAATATAAAATCAGGTTTAATGTAAAGTCAATAGATATACCCGACATGTAAACCTAAAAAAGTTATATATTTATTTCACAAATTTAATTTGTTTGTAACAATGCCAAAATTCGGATAAAAAACATATATTTCTAAAACATATATTTACCATATATTAAATTTTTGAGGTTTATGTTTGAGATCTATTTACAATGATCAATTTCTGAAAATTTGATGTCTATACGACTAATACTGAATGTAGCATAGCGTCCCATGTCTAGTAAAATAACGGTTTGAGAAATTCGACTTTAAAGTTTTGTATTGTCTATTGTATTCCGTTCTATTGTTTTCATTGTTTTCCATTGTGTCGCCTCATTATCTGAAAACCACTCTGCAATATTTATCCCCTTTTCGCTGCACAAATAAAATTTTAACATCAGGAAACGAAAAAGCAATGATTAATATTGTATAATTTTCTTTTGTTATGGCCGCAAAAATTATGGGTAAAAGCGGACAAACATTGATACTGACGTCATCTGGACGGAGTGCTATTGTAGAATACAACATTGCAATGGGGGAGTTAGGGGTCATAATATTGTTTCTCTAGCGTCCCAACAGTTTTGTCACTCATTGTCGCAAAATCGTTAATAATTCATGAGGAAAATAAAGGAAAATCATGACCGTATCGTGTCTTTATATGTGATAAAGATTCGTCCTGATTTACATCAACTTTTCCTTTGATTTTCTCAGCGAAAATCGCTTGAATCACTGAAATAGTTGGTAAACATGGTTATTTAGATGTAGTCGTTTTCGCCTCGTGTGTTAAACCGATAAAACACTGCTGCTCGTGTTTTATACTACACTTAATAAAGTGCAGTGACAGCATATTGTACAGTTTATAATAGTAATGTAATGTGATCAGTGATCATGTGATGTAATGTAATGTTACGTGACTTAATGTGATGTGATGTGACATGTGATGTGATGTGACATGTGATTTGATGTGACACGTGATGTCATGTGATGTGACATGTGATGTGATGTGATGTGATGTGACATGTGATGTGATGTGACATGTGATGTGATATGTGATGTGACGTGATGTGATGTGATGTGATGTGATGTGACATGTGATGTGATGTGACATGTGATGTGACATGTGATGTGATGTGATGTGATGTAATCTTGTTAAGTATTGCAGGACCCCACTGAAAAACACTTCGGTGACGTGGGTATCCTAAATAAATATTATTATTATCACTTAAATTAGCCGAATCTCTTCACTTTATTAAAATAGCTCCTAATCTTGTAGTATATTGTTCGCTGACATTGTTGGGTTTACTGAGCTGTCATCCGGATGCACGGCCGAGAAGCTGATTGAAACATTAAACGAACTTTTCGCCCATTTTGACAAATTAGGGTCGGTAAGTCCGCTATTCGCTATTTTATTTGATAGTGATGTTTACCCAGTCTTGCTAGAACCTTTCATAGTGATGTTTACCCAGTCTTGCTAGAAACCTTTCCTTATGATTATATCACCTGGCTTTGCTTTTACGCGATGTCAACCCAGTTTCTAATTAATTAGACAGTCTACATTGGTAAAATCGTAATTATTTTAGTATTTCTTGTCCAGAAACACAACTGTCAGCGAATCAAGATTCTTGGAGATTGCTACTACTGTATAGCAGGTCTGGATGGTAGTGTCGATCACGCTTCCAACTCTGTGAACATGGGTCTTGGTATGGTTAACCATATAGTGTAAGTACTGTCACTTACGTAATAGCATCAATATGACGTCATTGTTGACGTCATGCATAGAGAATAAATTGAAAGCTGCTAAGTTCTCAAAAGAACTGGATATAATATGAAAAAGAGAAATAAGTGAACTTCTATTATAATATGTCGAAAAATACTTACGTATTTCCATAGACGACGTTTCGAATGTCACATTGTTTGTCTATGGAATTACACGTAAGTGCTCTTACTTAAGTATTTTTCGTCATGCATAGAGAACTTACTGTATAGACCAAATAAGGATATTTTGCAGTTTGTCCAAAACTAAATGGGGCAGTAACGTAATTGCGTTACCGCTAGATTTCGTTGGCGGAAACAAGATCTCGTTTACGCAGATCTGTTTTTAGGGAAACGCGTTTACGCCACCGTTACCGCAAGGAATCACATATGCTGATATGATTAAAAACATTGGATGATAACAAGAGTTTTAAAGGCCAAGATTAATGTTATAACATTCTTCAACAACTTAATTGATTGCGAATAATTTTTATGATATATTTTAATTTTCTTGCTTTTAGTCAAGTAGTTCAATGAAAGTCACCATCACCATCATCATCATCATCATCATCATCATCATCATCATCATCATCATCATCATCATCATCATCATCATCATCATCATCATCCTCATCATCCTCATCCTCATCACCATCATCATCATCATCATAATCATCATCGTTATCATCATCGTTATCATCATCGTTATCATCATCATCCTCATCATCCTCATCATCCTCATCATCCTCATCATCCTCATCATTATCCTCATCATTATCATCATCATCATCATCATCATCATCAGCAGCAGCAGCAGCAGCAGCCTTCGGCCACAGCCTTTCTTCGCGCTTTCCCCGTGCACGGAAAAAAGGCCATTTCATAAGCTTCGATTCCAACAATGGGACACGTTGTTCATATTATTTTGTTTTGGTGTTTTGCATTTTAGGAAGGTCCGTAAGTTAACTGGAGTGTGCAGTTTGAACATGCGCGTTGGTATTCACACTGGTGCAGTACTCGCGGGGGTGCTGGGGCAAAAGAAGTGGCAGTTTGATTCGTGGTCTAATGACGTTACTCTCGCTAATAAAATGGAGTCCGGTGGACTCCCCGGGTTAGTGTGATAACTTTTTGTCTATCGCTACATAGTTAGTGGTAGCAGTAGTAGCAGTAGAAATAACAGCGCTGCATTATAGCAATAAAGTAGTAGCAGAGTAGTAGCAGCAGCAGCAGCAGCAGCAGCAGCAGCAGCAGCAGCAGTAGTAGCAGCAGCAGCAGCAGCAGCAGTTGTAGCAGCAGCAGTTGTAGCAGCAGCAGCAGCAGTAGCAGCAGTAGTAGTAACAGCAGCAGTAGTAGCAGCAGCAGTAGCAATAGCAGCAGCAGTAGCAGCAGCAGCAGCAGTAGCAGCAGCAGCAGCAGTGGCAGCTGCAGTAGCAGTAGCAGCAGCAGCAGCAGTAGTAGCGGTAGTAGCAGTAGTAGTAGCAGCAGCAGTAGCAGCAGCAGCAGCGCAGTAGTAGCAGTAGCAGTAGTAGTAGCAGCAGCAGTAGTAGCAGCAGCAGCAGCAGCAGCAGTAGCAGCAGTAGCAGCAGCAGCAGCAGCAGCAGCAGCAGCAGCAGCAGTAGCAGCAGCAGCAGCAGCAGTGGCAGCTGCAGTAGCAGTAGCTGCAGTAGCAGTAGCAGCAGCAGCAGCAGTAGTAGCGGTAGTAGCAGTAGTAGCGGTAGTAGCAGTAGTAGTAGCAGCAGCAGTAGCAGCAGCAGCAGCGCAGTAGTAGCAGTAGCAGTAGTAGTAGCAGCAGCAGTAGTAGCAGCAGCAGCAGCAGCAGCAGCAGCAGTAGCAGCAGCAGCAGCAGCAGCAGCAGTAACAGCGCTGCCGTGGTATTGATTGTACTATCCACAAGAAAAGTAGCGATACCACGCAGTGACAGGAACAATGATAGCTGTAGTAGTATTTCAATATCTACATGCACCACTAACATTTCTGTGCGGGTTATCTCCTAGACGCGTTCACATTTCGTCTGCCACGTACGAACGACTGAATGGCAGGTATGAAGTTGAAGACGGCAATGGCTACCTTCGCAATGAGTACATCAAGCAACAAGGAATACAAACATACCTGATTATCGGCAAACTGAAATCCAAGGCCAAGGTGAGTGCGTCTGAGTTCTGAATTTTTAACTTTTCAAAATAAGCTTAAGGAAGTACCTGTCTCAAGAGAACTGAAAGAGATTGGTAAATGCGCTGGTCATTTCCCGCTTAGACTACGCGAATAGCACGTTAATCTGGATTCCAAAGTACGAACTGGATAAACTTCAACGCCTCCAAAATGCAGCAGCCAGATTAATTACTGGAATTAAGAAATTCAACCACATATAACTACTGCATTAATAGACTTACACTGGTTACCATAGAGTACCGGATAAACTTTAAGATTATTTTATTGGTATACAAATCACTTCACGGACAAGCACCAAACTACCTGTCCAGCCTTATTGTCGTACACCGCGTCCTGCTCGCGCCCTACGATCTTCAAACCGCATGTTACTTCGTATACCTAAGATTAACACTGTCACATATGGCCGACGTGCTTTCTCTTATGCTGCTCCAGATCTTTGGAACCCAATACCTGACCACATTAAGTCCTGTAAATCCACCACTGAATTTAAATCTGTTCTTAAGACCTACCTTTTTAAATTAGCTTATGATTGTTAGTTTTGGACGATACATGGACGATCGTCAAGCTCATATCCTCAGAAAAATTATTCTGAGTCCCGGACAGGAATCGAACCCGTAACCTTCTGATTGCCGGTGAGACGCTCTAACCATTGAGACTCAGATGGAGAGCGAAGGTTACAATGATGTACTAGTTCGATTCATTAAGGATTTTCCCGTGGGGGGGGGGGGGGGGGCATTTTCCTAAAAGGGACCTTCGTAGCCAAAACATATGTTTACTGTGTCTGAGGTAGGCTTTTTCGTTTATATATATATATATACATATTTGTCTGCCATTTTATTTAAAAATATTTTTTCTACAGTTCATGATCAGTGGCGGATCCAGGGTTGTTCGAAAGGGGTAACGGTAATCTACTAGGGGGGTGTGGGGGCATACCCCTCAGGAACATTTTTAATTTTGCAAAGCCCAGAAGTGCTTTTACGGCGATTTCTGATAATAATTTTTGCGAAATTAAGGCACCACGCCGTTGCTAAAAATGCACGATTACAAAGGGCATGAAGATTATGAAACACTTTAATATATAAACTCAGAAGTAATAGTACGGAACCAATATATACACTTTAGCCTTTAGGCATCTTCATAAGTTACCAAAACATTGTGCTTATAATCGGTCATATAATATTGCGTTTATCATATGGTAAAAAACAGAAAACACTTGTTTGCGGGATTTTAAATGGGGGACGCGCGCGCGTAGGTCAACATAATAATTTTAGTAAGTCTATAAGTTGTTAATTAAGGGCTGAAACTTACTTTCCATTTGTTTAATTTGTATTCCTTGCTTATTGGTTGATTAAATTTAAGAAAAAGGGACTTTTCCTGGGGGGCAAAAATTGATTTGTGGGGGGGGGCACAAGGGGGACTGGGGGGGGGGGGGCAAATACCCCCCCCCCCCCCAGCTTAATAGTTTAAAAAGGCCCTGGTTCGATTGATATATGTACTTCCTATGCGGAAGTCACTATATATCGGTAATGGTTTGGATGTGTTGATATACACACTGCTGTATATTAATTGGCTCAATGGTTAGAGTGTCTCACCGGCAATCAGAAGGTTACGGGTTCGATTCCTGTCCGGGACTCAGAATAATTTTTCTGAGGATACGAGCTTGACGATCGTCCATGTATCGTCTGTCTACTCCAAGCTCTCCCACATTCACTACATCAGTGTGTATATTAACACATTGTTAGTTTTATTTGTGACATTAAATTGTACTATGTATATATTTCCTAATCTAATGTTTTTAGAAATGCTTGTAAATTTATAGTAGTTTATAGTTTTAGTTTTATTAGTCATCTACCATTACTGTATATAATCAACTTTTTAGAAATACCTGTAAGCGCATCGAGATTTTAAGATGCACATATAAGAAAGTATGTTATTATTATTATTACTCGAGAAATAAAAGTTTTATTCTCGTATTTTATGCTGCTGGGAGGCCCATTTTGAGTTTGCTCGACGGCTCAATTATTAAGAATATAAGTTAGAAATTTAACAAATATAATATTTAATAATATAAAATAAATATAACGGAAAATTTTTGAAAATTGAAGGCTTAAACACGCAATTCCTGCTAATTTCCGAAAGATTTAAAGTCTTCTTGAATGACAGATTTCCACATTTTTAAGACGCATTTTCTTAGGGGAAAATATTTATTTATTTATTTATTTATTTATTAACTTTACAACCAAGCAAGAAAGCAAAAGAATTAATACAACGGTTAAAAATAAAAAAACAGACAAAAACAGAGCAGTCTTGAACATGGTTGAAGGTATAGTCAACAGGACATGTGTCCCATGTGAAGACCAACCTGACAAAAAATTACAGAATAGACATAAATTAAAGACAAGGACTATAATACACTAATAACATATGATAGGACAGATTAAGAACAGCAGCTTAAGTTATATGAACGGCACTTAGAGCAGTACGTTTTCCAAGTGCGCATTCTGTTTACATAAAATAAAAATATAACAATATAAAATACAAAATAAGTACAAAAATAGGAAAAATATCAGGCTAAACAAAATAATATAAATTAATATAAAACCACTAATATAACTAAGAAAATAATAGAGTAATAATAACTTTGTTTAAATAAGTAAGTTTTCACTTTACTGTACTTTAAGTTTTACTTTACTTTACGTTTTTACTTACAGGAAAAATGGGAAACAGTTCCATTATTGGTGATGCCGGATGCTGAAGCTAAACGACGAATGTCTTCACCCATTGTCAATTTGTTTGAAACAACACGAAAGATGGCTTTAAAAACGAAAGAAAATGGCGAAGAGAACGGGGCAAACAGGCGACAAGAAGTGGAAATTCACATAGCTGACAATATAGTAAGTGTATCAAATTTTCACTTTGAACTATAAATTCATGTGTATGGGAAAAGCTCTCTGCAATATCTAATTGGTTTTATTTTATAGAGCACACGTAAAGTATCGAACTCGCATTTACAATCCGAAATTGTGAGTATCTACAGATTTATTATAGTGTTTGTACAGTTTAAATTACATTGCATTGTATTGCATTACATTGCATTGCATTGTATTACATCGCATTGTATTGCATCGCATTGCTTTGCTTTGCATTGCATTGCATTGTATTACATCGCATCGCATTGCATCGCATTGCATCGCATTGCATTGCATTGTATTGTATTGTATTGTATTGCATTGCATTGCATTGCATTGCATTGCATTGCATTGCTTTGCATTGCATTGTATTGTATTGCATTGTATTGCATTGCATTGCATTGCATTGTATTACATTACATTACATTGTATTGCATTGCATTGCATTGTATTACATCGCATCGCATTGCATCGCATCGCATTGCATTGCATTGCATTGTATTGTATTGTATTGTATTGTATTGTATTGTATTGTATTGTATTGCATCGCATCGCATTGCATTGCATTGCATTGTATTGTATTGCATTGTATTGTATTGTATTGTATTGCATTGCATTGCATTGCATTGTATTACATCGCATCGCATTGCATCGCATCGCATTGCATTGCATTGCATTGTATTGTATTGTATTGTATTGTATTGCATTGCATTGCATTGCATTGCATTGCTTTGCATTGCATTGTATTGTATTGCATTGTATTGCATTGCATTGCATTGCATTGTATTGCATTACATTGTATTGTATTGTATTGCATTGTATTGCATTACATTGTATTGTATTGTATTGTATTGTATTGCATTGCATTGCATTGCATTGCTTTGCATTGCATTGTATTGTATTGCATTGTATTGCATTGCATTGCATTGCATTGTATTGCATTACATTGTATTGTATTACATCGCATTACATATATTGCATTGCATTGTATTGCATTGCATTGTATTACATCGCATTGTATTGCATTGCATTGCATTGCATTGCATTGCATTGCATTGCATTGCGTTGTATTACATCGTATTGCATTGTATTGTATTGCATCGCATTGTATTGCATTGTATTACATTGTATTGTATTGTATTGCATTGCATTGCATTGCATTGCATTGCATTGCATTGCATTGCATTGTATTGTATTGCATTGCATTGCATTGTATTGCATTGTATTGTATTGTATTGCATTGCATTGTATTGTATTGTATTGTATTGCATTGTATTGCATTGCATTGTATTACATCGCATCGCATTGCATTGCATTGCATTGTATTGCATCGCATCGCATTGCATTGTATTGTATTGCATCGTATTGCATTGCATTGCATTGTATTGCATTGCATTGCATTGTATTGCATTGCATTGTATTGTATTGCATTGCATTGTATTACATCGCATTGCATCGTATTGCATTGCATTGCATTGTATTGCATTGCATTGCATTGCATTGCATTGTATTGTATTGCATTGCATTGCATTGTATTACATCGCATTGCATTGCATTGCATTGTATTGCATCTCATTGCATTGCATTGTATTGCATCTCATTGCATTGTATTGTATTGTATTGCATCTCATTGCATTGCATTGCATTGCATTGCATTGCATTGCATTGCATTGCATTGCATTGCATTGCATTGCATTGCATTGCATTGCATTGCATTGCATTGCATTGCATTGCATTGCATTGCATTGCATTGCATTGCATTGCATTGCATTGCATTGCATTGCATTGCATTGCATTGCATTGCATTGTTATTGTTATTGTTATTGTTATTGTTATTGTGTTGTGTTGTGTTGTGTTGTGTTGTGTTGTGTTGTGTTGTATTGTATTGTATTGTATTGTACAACAAGGGAAGCAATGTGAGGTATTTGGTTTTGTGGTTGGTGCTGGCATCCACCGAATGAGAATGTGTTAAGACACCTTGGAATGACAAAACGGTATCGTTCCTTGTTCAGGAAACTATGTTGCACTGACGCAATACAAGGGTCAACTAATATATACCGTGAACATCTGGGCATCACAGATGATGCTTTAGCAAGAGAATGCGCTATTGAGTAATTTACATTATTGTTGTGTTAGAGCTTCACGTACATTTTGAACTTCTACGAACTAACACTTTATTTTATTCCGAATTTGCTTTAAAACAAGTTTCTTGTTTTGTGTATATATTTATCTAAATTTGACCATTAATGGCACTTATTGTTATACCGAAGGTTTTAAGTAAGACCCATTAAACTTAACTTGTAATAAAATTAATATTGTATTGTATTGTATTGTATTGTATTGTATTGTATTGTATTGTATTGTGTATTGTATTGTGTATTGTATTGTATTACATTGCGTCGTGTTGTATTTGAATTGATTAAATTTATCACAAAAGTATTGCTATACAAAAAGTGACAGGGTAAAAAAACTAAAATATAACCCCTGTGATAGTGTGATGGTGTTAAGTGCGTTAAAAGTCCAATAGAGCTGCATGCATTTATAGTGTCTAACACCAAATCATTTCATTCACTTGCTAACTCACAGTTGTTCCCTAAAACGTTTTCCCAGGATGACAGTGTGGAGAAAAGTGAAATGTTTGAGGACACCTCGAGGTAAGTGATCTGACTTTTACCTTAGTTAGGTACCTTTTTTCCTTCTTAAATATCGATACCGCTAACAATATTTCGTGAGAGCTAATGCCAACAAGGTCGCTTGCCTCACGTCATCTGAACATACAACCTGTACAACCAAACTCACAATATTCATAATCTTTATCGTCACTAACAGCGATGAAAAACAACTAATGTGCTATCTTGAAGAGGTGCTGGAGATGAGTGAGAGGTAGGGTGGACTACAGTACCATGCATTCACTTTTAACAGCTACAATTTGATTTTCACATTTGTGTCGCACCCTAATTGAGACGTCAAGATGCTGGGACCACAGACCTGCATTCCCAAAAGTATGAAAAAATACGTTCGATTTTTAATGAACGTTACCCAAAAACTGTGACAGAACAGACGAATGGTCTGATCAATGAAGATTATCCGAAGTCATTGTGCTTAAAGAACAGCAGCAAAACTGAAATGTATCCGTAAAAATTATAAAAAGGCAGTGGATATGGCCCAGTGGATATCTCGGAATGTATCGGATTGAACCTGTTACACGACAACTAGTACGAGTCGAATTACTTTTCATATCACCTCCAAAGTGGAGTAATTTTCCCATGAAAAGTAATCCGGTATTGGTAATGCAATCCGGTATCATGTTACTTGGGCCTCAGTTGTTGCGAGACAAATTGCAAAACACCACATTGAATAAACATGTCAGAACGTCACGTTCTTTATTCGTATTCTCATTTTATTTAATTTAGCACTGGCGCAGGAAAAGTCAACCCAATAACTTTAAAATTTGTTGACCCAGAAAATGAAGAAAAGGTACATATACACCGATAAAATAGCTCCTTGAACCATAGGCGTACGGGTAATGCCTTGAACTCGCACTATAATGAAACAAGACTCTTACATTAATTATTCAATATTTTCTGAAATCTCTTTTTCAAGTACGCAAAACAGAAAAAAAGTGGTTGTGCGGTATCTTTCGCTGGCCTGTGCATTGTGTTGGTTTTTTCATTCTTTGTTGAACTTATCGTATTGCCACGGTAAGTACTGGTCTTTCACATTCGCTAGCACTATATTGTGTACACATCTATACAGGGGGCGATAGGAGGCGAGGTATTTCGTCGAATTGTCGTACCAGATCACTAAGGCTAATATTAGTAGGCAGTAAAAAGTGTTTGTTGATCTCACCAATCATGCCAGCGCGTTAAACGAGTATGGAGTACCGGGTAAACGTGTTCTGTTATTGAAAGAGTCGACATCGTTGAGGTTGCCGTTGTGTTAAAACCAAGCCAAAACTTCTATCTTCGTCTCGGCTACCGAGCCAGCCCGGTTGATTTGCCAACTCACCTCCATATAATCGGGGCCTATACTACTGAAATATATATACATGCGATACGGTGTGTAAACTGTGTTATAATATCTGATGTTGAATTGTTGATTTTTTCTAGATCTGTTCATCAGACTGTATCATTTGTTGTTGCTTTCTTTGTTCTTCTCTCTTTTATTTTCATAACTATGGCTTTCAAAATCAACAAGGTAAGACATACATCTTTATCTCTAGACCATACGCAAAATAGCAAACACTGATTGGTTGATGGGAGGAACAATGTAACAATATTTCGATTTTACATATCCGTAATATTTGGGTCTTCCTGAGCAAAATCATAATATATATTGTCATCCGAAAATTTCGTCTTCATTGTGTTTTTCGCTGTCAAAGTTACCGGATGTGATGCACAAGAGGCATTCCAAACCAGTTTTCTTTTGTTACTTGCTACAAAAATGCCTCCTGTGACATCACATCCGATAACTTTAACAGCAAAAAGTCCATGAAGATGAAATGTTCGGCTGACAATATATACTAGAAATACGAATCCGCAATAATCCCCTCGCTCGCCTTTTCTACCACTACCCCCACCCCACCACTTTCTTTTCCCCCCATGGTCCCCAGTGCCCAGACCGCGTCTCTCGATAATAAATCCCAAAAGGTCGGTTCGTCGTACGTAGATTTTGAACGTTATCTCGACCAATATTTACTCGATTTCAATAATTCAATTCTGAAAACAGTTTTGGAATTACCGAGTCTAAATACATAACATACGTGTCTATTATATTACGAGAACGTGCATACCCTTCGTAAAAACGGTTTATATACTTAGAAATTATTGGGCAATCAGCCAGCCCGGCCCGGCCGCCTCGTCGTATATTATTTTGAACGTTATCTCGATCAATATTTAACCGTTTTTAATTCTGAAAACAGATTTGGAATTAGCGAGTCTAAATACATAACACACGTACCTATTATATTACGCAAATGTGTATATCCTTCGTAAAAACCGCCTTATGTAGTTCGTCAGATCACCACTCACCAATGGCCCCCTTCACAACATTGCTCAAATATTAAGCATTACCACCACCAAAAATACAGAACTCGTGACTAGGCCCTCGGCAACGGCCTCCGTAGCTCAGTGGTCAGAGCACTGCACTAGCATCGCAGGGTCGCGGGTTCAATTACAGCCGGAAGGCCTTGAAGTTGCATTTTTCGCAACTAGTCCCGGTTTGGTCTTAAAATGTATGTGTTCCAACACTCGAAATTTTCCTTCACCATAAATCCTTTCAACATGTAGTTTGATCGAGTGAAATGCCAAATATTACCTATATATATATATATATATATATATATATATATATATATATATATATATATATATATATATATATATATATATAGATTTTCGCTTACCTCAAAACTGGTCTGCTACAACTTGTTTCATCTGTAAAAGAATCTTCAGGCAGTGACTGAAGATTCTTTTACAGATGAAACAAGTTGTAGCAGACCAGTTTTGAGGTAAGCGAAAATCTATTATTTGCTCTAACTATATGTTGTTGAGCACTCTTTGCATTTCGTAGACCAAAACCTACACGTATATATATATATATATATATATATACAGTTACCATAAAGCCATATGGTGATAGCCGGTAGGGCACATTGTATACTTTCGTATATATATATATATATATATATATATATATATATATATATATATATATATATATATATATATATATATATATATATATATATATATATATATATATATACATATATACATATATATATATATATATATATATATATATATATATATATATATATATATATATATATATATATATATATATATATATATATACATAAACCTTTTGTGAGAAATGGATCCCTGCCGTGGCAAGATTATCACCCTCGCTTCGCTCCTTCGCGACCTCGCTCGCGAGGGGATTATGATTTTGCTCAGGAAGATCCAAATATTACGAATATGTAAAATCCCCAAACGTGAGATAGGCATTTTAATAGCAAAGTCAAATAAAAGTATCTGTTAAATGATTTATTTGAAACACAACTTTACTGTACATGAGCAGGCTTTGCAACTACAGGAGTTGACGTCGTCCTAAAACGTGTAAATGCCCTGATAGATGTAATCTGCAGAACAAGAGCTAAGATTAATCTTGGGACTTGATTATATTGATCTGTGAATTAATATGATTCTTGGCGTTCGCACGTTGTACTTGCGTAAGGTCCCATATTATAGGCAGATTATGGGCCTATTCAGACGAGTTTTATGGGCCTGCCACTCGAGCGAGATTCCGCGGTCCCATCTGGCGCTCACGATATTGAATCGAGTTTAATCAAGTTTATTTTTCGTTTAGTATCTCCCGGAAGTTCTTGCGGTACTTTCTCGATATCTCGAGAATAACAAGATTGCAAGGACTTGCTTAGCCATCTTTGCAGTGCTTGTGTTGACTGCGTCAGTTGCATTGGATATGGTACGTTATTTACGTTGCTTATAGCTCGTCCTACGACCAGAAAAATACGTGTCTGGTGTAACGTAGATGCATTACACAATGAACAAGAGTCAGAATTTGTCCTTCGATTTACCGACCTCTTGCGACAGTGGCGTAGTGACAGAGAAACCTATGAAATATCTCTCCATATATTTTACATGTTGCATCTATATTTTTACGAATATTTTTACATCTGTGAATGTGGGAGCATGAAGACAGAAAGTCACGGACAGGCATCGTACCTGTAACCTTCTGAGAGAGTTTCACCGAAAATCATTGCATGTGGTGCAAGAACTATACTACTTACGTTAATAAAGTATTAAATTTGTACTTTTCGCGACAAAGTAGAATAGCTGTTGTCTATTCCACAACTTGTCCCAGAAACTTGACTTTACTTTGCAGTTTCACGAAAAAAATTGTCCAATTGTTCTGCTTATATATGATTCTGCTTTCAAATATTTTTACCTTGGTGAGTCGATGGGATTCGTCGTTTGGTGTGATATTTATAATCTATATATTTTTTACGATTTGTATAGGTAATCATATGAAAGCGAGTGCAAATAAGGATTTACAGTGCGAGTGATATTTGTAAAGTGTGCCAAAATATTCAAATATCACAAATAGTGTAAATCCTTAGTACCTATCCGGGGTTTGGGGATTTTACATATTTGTGATCTTTGGAATCTCTTGAGAAGAATTGCAAAATATCTTGTCGTGCGAAAATTTCATCTTCATATCTTTTATCCCTGCTAAAGTGATTTGATATTCACAGGAATGAAGTCAAAGCAGGGACACGCAATTTGCACATTGATTCAACAGTTAAATACGAGGAAAGTTTGGGAATTGAGTGAATTTTGTCTAAACAGGTCTGTTTAAAGTTCAAAGCCAAACTTTCTTTGTATTTCACTGTTGAAATGACTTCGCATGTCCCTGCTTTGACGTCATTTCCTGTGAATAGTAAATCAAATTTAGCAGGGAAAAAAGGCATGAAGATGAAATTTTCGAACGACAAGATATATTACATTTCTTCTTGGTAGAACCCAAAGATTACGAATATGTAAAATCCCCAAACTCCGGATCGGCACTTGAATTGCACGAGCAAAATCATATGATTACTTGTTTATTATATCCATGGCAAAATTACGTCTGGCAAACCCTCCCCTGCAGTTCATTTAACCAGTTTTGACTGCTGCTGGTCATGTTTGCATTGACCACTTTTCCATTAAGCACGGTTAATAGAAGTGCCGTGCTTTAAGCTGCTCGAGAGTGAGTTCAGTTGTGTTTGAAAAGCGTATTCCCGCCATTTTGTTTATTTTGGGGAAACATTTGCAATTCATAAAATAATTGCACTCGTTTTGACCAATCACAATGCAGTAATCTTATCATGCATATATAATAAAGTTGTTAATGGGGTTTGTCCATAAGTAGCATCTCAAGCAACTTAGCTTGTCTTAACATTCGTCGAGTCCACCTTATTTTAAATTATAAATGTGTTTTTTTATATTCTTAGATGGCTTGTGAAAGCATTGATATTAACACTATTAAAGGTGCTCAATTAAAGAACTATAGCCCAGATCATGACGCATGCTTCTATGTTACGGTAAACCCTTTGTTTATTATTATTGGTAATTTGGAGTTATGCACAGTTACCATAAATGCTCAATTGAAAGCTGCTCTCGATTAAGCGCCGCATCCAGAAGTGAAATAACACCATGACATCCATGGTGCGGCACTTATTTGAAAAAGATGAATCAGCCGAATGAATCATCAGCTAATAATCTAATTCACAACTGGAAATTTTTTTGAATGATTTTGCTACGTGATAGACAGCGATAAAGAACGCCATGATGATGAAGAGATTGACGTTCTTTTTTGAATTTATTTAGTTTTGTATATGAATAAAGTTGTGTTATGAATATTTTGCTAACCTTTTTTTAATAAACGCCGCTCTCTATTAAGCGCCCCCCTTCGACTGCGCATCAAAATGACGTGTTCTGCATCGGGATAAAACTTATGTTTGTCCGCATTTACCCATAATTATTGCCGCCATAACAAAAGAAAATAGTAGCTCATTTGCAATCATTTGTGTGAGTCAAATTTGGTTTGTTTTTCCGCATTTTGAGCTATTAATAGCAACCTCTTAAAGGCTATTGAAATAAGTTTTATCCCGACGCAGAACGCTTCATTTTGATGCGCAGTCGACATTACGAACTGGTTTATTAAACGCCGTTCTCGATTAAACGCCACACTAAAAAGTTGCAATCTTTAATAAGCGCCGCGTAATCGAGCATTTATGGTAGAGATCATAGATTAATAATAATAAATAAAATAATCTTTATTTAATACTATTTCACCAGTTATAAAGAATATTTACAAAAATAAAAAATGATCTTCCAATAGGCCGTGAGACAATACAATAAATAAATAAATACAATAAATAAATACAAAACATAAATAGTAGAATTTACAAAAAGTAAAAAAAATTGACAGAGATTTTTGTACATCACTTAATTAAAAAGAACGATCACACATAGTGATTATTCTTGCAGTTCCAAAGCATTCCCATACTTCGGAACAGATTATGATTAGATTATGAAAGGTGTAACTTGGGATGGACTTCAAGCCAATTACTATAATCCTTTTGGAAACTTTTTGAAGAAACGATAAGTTATTGTATTCACTTTATCAAACTTTTCTTGCATTTTAGTACTTCGGCTATAATGCGATCTTGGTTCTTCTTGGTATATCTATCATGGTGCAATTACCCTTTTTTCTTAAATCTGGGCTCATGCTACTGTGTACAATTGTATACTGGATAATGAATACAGTAGCTGTCCCCGAAATTTATGATAATTTTGATAGAATCGTGTACGAGGAATCTGATAAGTATGTGTATTTCAGGAAAGATTTATCTTAATTATTGTTACTTTTTGTGTCTGGAAGACAATGAATAACTTACAGACAAAGACAGACAAAGACGGACAAAGACAGGCAAAGACAGACGACAGACAGACAGACAGACAGACAGACAGACAGACAGACAGACAGACAGACAGACAGACAGACAGACAGACAGACAGACAGACAGACAGACAGACAGACAGACAGACAGACAGAAAAATATTAATGTAATTTGTCAGACATTGATAGAAAATGTAAATCTTAATGGCGTTCGCCTATTTTCTCCATAGCAGTTATTTGTATAATAGCAAGACCGTCTCTTCCACCCTGATAACTCTTTGTATGGTGATTTTAACAATGCATTGTCGTCAGGTGGGTGGTAATAAGTGTATTTTCAGTTAATTTAATGGAATTAAACTCAAACCTAATATACATGCAAATTAAGATACATGTTGCAGTCTAGCTGTATAAAAGAGTAATTATACTATGGAATTGATGACTTTCTTTTTTTAATTCAGACCGCTAAGACGGCGAAGACACTTTTTATTTGGAAATTGGAGGTAATTTCCCAGAATCTGTCACCAATCATTTGAACCACCAAACCACCTGTCCAACCATCCATTTAATAACAGTCGAACTAACCATCCCCCCATTATCCATCCAATTCCAACCTGACATATTACAAGTAATATTTGACATTTCACTCGATTGAACTGCATGTTCTAAGGATTTCAATTTGGTGAAGAAAATTTCGAGTGTTGGAATGATACATTTTAAGACCAAACCGGGACCAGTTTCGAAAAAGCAACAGCCAACCTGACATAGTTATTTTTCTCATCCCAGGCTGAGGAAAGCAAGCAAAAGATCAACAACATTAAAGAACGTAACCAAATTTTGATCAATAACATCCTCCCAAGTTACGTTGCCTTGCACTTCATGCAAAATCAAGAAAAAGATGAAACGGTAAGACTTATTTTAACGTAATATAGACTTATCATGACAAGAAATCTGCAGATTTATTTATTCATGAAGAGAGGATTTATTAATGATCAAATATATGTATATGAAAATTTGACTGCCCCAACCGGGAATCGAACCCGAGGTCACCGAATCAACGCATCGGTGCTCTAACCACTGAGCTCTACTTCGTCGAAGATGAGATGTCTTCCTGTAGAGATTCGAGAGTCGGGGCGATGTATAAATATGTATATGATGTTTGACTGTTCTGACCGTGTCTCAATAGCTCAGTGGTTAGAGCACCGATGCGTTGATTCGGAGACCTCGGGTTCGATTCCCGGTTGGGGCAGTCAACTTTTCATATCGTGAAGCCGTTATTATATGCTTGTCGTTTAGGAGTTGTACAGCCACTCGTATAAAAACGTCAGCGTAATGTTCGCATCTATTCCAAATTTTGATGATTTTTATTCCGAAGACACCATCAACAACAGTGGAGTGGAGTGTATGAGGTTTTTAAACGAGGTGATCTCAGACTTTGATGAGGTATGTTGCATTTCAAGATGCTAATAGCGTAGAGTCTGGCTGCTATTAATAGCTCAAAAAGCGGACAAACAAACCAAATTTGACTCACAAATGATTGCAAATGAGCTATTTCTTTTGTTATGGCCGCAAGAATTATGGGTAAAAGCGGACAAACATCGGTACTGACGTCATCTCGACGGAGCGCTATCGACAGTGGCGTAACGGAGTTACTGGGGGCCCTTAGGAGGTTTTCGTTTGGGGGCTCTCGTCACCCCCCTAGTTTAGACATAGATTTCAAGACTTCAAAGCTGGAGCCTGAAAAGGATCAAAATTTTATTATATTTTTGAACTGGATCTTCACAATTCATATGAAATTAATCTTCTATATCGTATTTAATGAAAGATAATAAGGAAAATAGAAAATCTGCCAACATGCAGGCAACATCTATAGTAGATGTACAGTGTCAGTGATAATTCTTATATGTCCTGATCGAACGCATTCGTATATACAGACATATGTATATGCTATTTTGAGTAATAGGCTAACAGCAATGAAAAAATAATGACAATTTTTGAAATATGACATTTAAAATGAACAGAACAAAGTATTTCAGCCATATTTATGTCAGCGGCACAGTCTATTTATTGCCTGTCCTTGCACCTTTGCATTGAGACTTGCAAAACTGTTTATCAATCGACCTAAGTCATCCAGTCTCTTGTGTCATTGTGGATCTAAGGTATGTCTTAATGAGTTTTAGTTTTGAAAAAGACCGCTCTGCCGATGCCTGCACAGATTCCAGAAACTTCACTTTCTTTAGTGTTTATTATAATTAGTAATAATTTTGAAACTGGTAAGATCACACAAAGAAACATATTTTTATGTGTTAAAACATTATTTATTTATTCTAATTAATTCAATTGTCATAATCACGAGATTATCATAGGTTCATCGGGGGCCCTTTGAGGTCGGGAGCCCTTTGAGGAGTTGCTCTAACCCTCATGACTATAGTCCGTTACGCCACTGCTAATTGAAAGAAATTGGTTTTTCATAATCCTTGATACTACAGGGTGTATAAAAAAAGCGCAACCTCGGAATTTCCCAAGAAATCCACTGTGTTCTTAAACACAAAAGATTTTCGCCCCTGGGAATTTAAAATAGCTTGTAATCGTATTCCAGGGGCATAACTGTCTAATTACTACAAACTCGAGCACGTAAAGCAGAATTGAATCGAAATTTATGCATTTATTTAATGTGAAGTTGTTTAGTTTACAAGTATCAACAACAGTTAAATTCCCAGAGGCCTAAAATATTTTGTGCTAATAAAAACAAAGTGGATTTCTTGGGAAATTCCGAGGTTGCGCTTTTTTTTATACACCCTGTATAGCTCAACACTTTGGCTGCGTTTACACTAGAGCAAAAGTTATCGGATTCGTATTGTTTTTTATTCCCATGAGGATGCAAAACAATATGAATCCGGATACTTTTGCTCTAGTGTAAACGCAGCCTTTGTCAACTGAACTTTTCAAACTCATGAATTCATAATTCATAACGAAAATTCAAAAGAAATCAATATTTAATGAGTATTTAGAAATAAGAGGAAGATTACGGCCAAATTTCGCTAACTTTAACCTCGATTTTCTCTTGAAATATGGATTCGTTTGAGAAGCAAGTTCTAACACTCGTCATCCTCTGATGTCTAAATACGGACAAACCGGTTAAAAAAACTCGGCTGCGCCTTGTATCTTCAACCGGCTTGTCCGTATTTAGAAATCAGAGGAAGAACGCTTACTCGTGTTAGAACTATTACTTCAAGACCATCCCGAGCACAACGGACCTTTGAGACTCATGTACTTCAACACTTTGCCAACTGAACTATACTTAGAGTTTATCCAAACCACAACCTTTCATACTCTAGTTCAAGCATGCATGTGAACTTAAGACCATCCAACTCACAACCTTGAATACCCTAGTCTAAGCTACACGTCGCCGAATTTATACAACCTTTCATATACTCGAGTAACTATAGTATAAGCTACAACTCACAACATTTAGCGACACCCTACCACCATGCAACTGAGCTACACGTACAAAAATATATGAACTTATAGATTTAGTCCGCCCAGGAATCCTTATGATCCAGCAAGCTGTCAAAGATCACCTCACGTTTAACACCTCATGCAGTAAATAATTCCCTTCTTTTAGTTATTGGACGATCCACGATTTGTTGATGTTGAAAAAATTAAAACAATTAGCAGTACATACATGGCAGCTTCTGGTCTTGCTTCAGGCCTTAAGACCGCGGATTTGCAGGTATATAGAGATGATTTGTCTTAAAACAATTATTCACTTCAGTGTCGATGAATAGATATCCACCATTATTCACCTCTACTTCGGTGAATAATTGTTGATTTTGAATTATTTATCATGGCTGGTTGATTAGTCGATTGGTTGGTTCAGCTGTGTCAGACCGAATATCGCTCGTCCTATACATACCTTATAAATAAGCCATAACTTTTTAAACATGTATTTTTCAGGAGAAAGAGAATTCGTGGAAACATCTCGTAGACTTAATTGATTTTGCGTTGACTTTGAAAGAACGTTTGAACGAGATAAACCTGGAATCGTTTAATCAATTTGTTCTTCGTGTTGGTGAGTCAGAGTGCATGTTATTCGCACGAGTAGAAACGGACTTTTATCGTAGAGAACAACTAGACTAGTTTTAAGAACCAAACAACGCAACGACGTTGCGGCAAGAGATTGAGCGCGTGAAACATTGCCTCGTTTTACATGGCAAACATTATCCCGCTTTTCCGTTTAGGGCTTCACTGTGGCCCAGTGGTTGGTGGTGTGATTGGCGCGAAGAAACCACATTACGACATTTGGGGAAACACGGTGAACGTTGCGAGTCGCATGGACAGCACTGGAAAAGCAGGAAATATCCAGGTAAAACAGATCAAAATATTTTGTTTTACAGGTTTAGGTCTCAAGGGTGCTGATGCGCATGCTCAGATTGGTACAGTGTTGGACTGCACATGCAATGATCTTGTAGCATAGGCCCTGGGAACGAGGTTGGTAGCGTAGTTGATAGAGTGTAAGAGTGTTGGACTAGAATTTCAAAGGTTGCGGGTTGGATGGTCTTGTAGTTCAGATGGCAGAGTGTTGCGGAGTATATAAAATCAACGATTGGAGATGGATGATTTGACTAGAGTGTCAAATGTTCTGAGTTGTTAGTGTGTTGGACTAGAATATTAAAGGGGTTGGATGGTTTGGTAGCCGTCAGTTGGCAGAATGTTGGACGAAAGTATTAAAGGTTAGGAATAGGATGGTCTTTATTATCCGAAAGTTGTTACACTCTAGATAAACAGATGTCAACCATAATTCATTGCGTACTTGGTCGGCCATTTTTTGAAGCACGAAATTCCACCTTAGTGAACCCAGACGATACATGGACGATCGTCAAGCTCGTATCCTCAGAAAAATATATTAGTGAACCCATCGGCAGTAAATATCTTGTGAATCCTTGATATAAATGATTCATTTTGTCTTTGAATTGAAAGAAGACAAACCTTAGAAAGTAATTAGTTCTGCATTTTTGACAAAACTCTACATTTTGTTCAGTTTCGTTTCGAATGATCTCAGACTTTTTTTCGATTTCGAAAGACCAAGAGATGAGGTTAAAAAAGAGGTTCCGAGTTGATGGATAGAAAAGCCACTGTAAGATTGAGAGGACTTTTAGCGAATTTGTGGAGTATATATTTACCACGTCCAAACACTTCGATATCGTATAAGAAAACATTAACACAAACGCGCAATGCATGACGGTTGACAGTCACGTTTTAAAATAGTAATTTAAAAAGCTGAGTCACAGGTTTTCCTTTCATCAACATTTTGTTGTGGTTTTACAGATTGTGGATAAAACGTACGAAATTATTAAAGACAAAGGATACACCTTCGTCTATCGGGGACTCGTGAAGGTGAAGGGAAAAGGAACGTTGACCACTTACTACTTAACAGGCAAAGCCGACAATGGTTCTTCCGTCGTCTCTGCCCTCCCGAATTCAGTCAACACACCGCTGTGACGCAACTGAAACTATATGTAAAGACTACAAGACCAAGACGATTGACAGACTGAATATAGGATAGATATATAGCAGTTTCTGTTGGTTTTAGAGAAAATAGGTTTACAGGAGTCAAGCAACTGAAACTATAAATAAATACCATTGGCCAAGAGGATAGACAGACTAGCAAAATATAGAAAATAGCAGTTTATCTTGGGTTTTAGAGAAAATAGGTTTACAGAAGTCAATGAACGGAAACAAAGCTATATAGTCATAGAATCGCTTTGCTGGAAAATCGAAAACAGAACTTGTTGGTCTTTGAAAGATAAAATAATATTGTAGAAAGCTAAAATTCTAGCGCTATATTAATAAGTTTAAGATACAGAATTTAATTCTCGTTACAAAAGAAATAGCTAGCATCAGAACTCACACAATATTTGGAGCCTTGTTCCAAACAATAGTTCCTAGATAACCCCACGTAGGTAATTTTTAATTTTTTTATCAAGGCCATTAGATGCAACTTGCATTCAATTCCACTTATCACTTGCAAGTACGAGCATAGGCAACCCAAATGTGGATGCTTTGCAAGCGACAGGAGAGTGAAACGAAAACTCGCCCCACTCTTCGCGCGACGCGGTATGTAGACGTTGTAGTATCCATATTATACTACAACGTCTACATACCGCGTCGCGCGAAGAGTGGGGCGAGTTTTCGTTTCACTCTCCTGTCGCTTGCAAAGCATCCACATTTGGGTTGCCTATGGTACGAGTGATTGATAATTTGCAAATTCACTAGCGGCGCTTGCGAGATGACACTATGCTTTAGTTTTAGTCGCTACCCAACCGAAGATAACAGAAATAAAATAACCCATGAAGCATGATCGTGCAAACCATGTCATTTCGTATCATAATACCGATTATTCCGTTTTAGATATATAGAATTTGATTAATTTTGTTCGTATTTTCTTTTAACTGTGTTTTTATGATTGAAAAACCTGGACGTTTTAGCTAACAGAGTTGACACTGTAAAAAGTACTAGACTAAAGTAATGGCATACATGCCGGTTTAATTCATTTGTTCTTACAGTATAGCTCAGTTAATGAAGTTAATTTTCTTTCGCATTATATGTTTCAATTGTATATTGTTTCCGTTTAGTTTATGCAGAATTCAGTTTTTGTGCTATCTTTTTCCTCCATTTTTTGTGCTATCTTTTCGCCATTTTTTGTGCTATCTTTTTCAGTCGAAAAAACTGAACACGACTATGTCACTCGTCGTATTTTTCTTGAAATTTCTCAAAAATAAAATGCAGTTTGAGAGAAATTTGGTTTTGTTTATCGTATTTTTGGTAAATTGAAGGCCGCCATTTTGTTCTGATTGCAGGCGAATGCAGCGGTCGCTCCCGTTATTTTGTGACGTCATTGAGTGATAGAAACCCTATGAAAAGAAATCCTTCACAACAGTGTGCGGAATGCACAATGGCTAAGACCACGTTATTGTCATGCTATTGCATGCGAAGGTTTTCTTTAGTAAAAAATAATGGTCGACCGCATTCGCCCGCAATCAAAACAAAATGGCTACCTTCAATTTATCAAAAATACGATAAACAAAGCTAAATTTCTCTCAAACTAAAAAGATTAGAAGAAACCTAATACCCATTCACATGTGAGGCGACAAAGAACTTTCATTTAAGCAACACTTGGGTAGAGTGTTCCTTTAAAGTTATTCATCTAAAAGCACAGCTGAAGACAGCGTTAAAAACAGAGAACACCGTGAAAAGGGGATAAGTATAAATAAAGAGTGGTTTTCAGATAATGAGGCGAAACAATGGAAAACAATGAAAACAATAGAGCGGAATACAATAGAATACAATAGTCAATAGAACATACATACAACGTTATTTCAAAACTTTAAACACCAATTTATCAAACTGTTATTTTACTAGACATGGGACGATATGCTACATTCAATATTAGTCGTATAGACATCAAACTTTCAGGATTTGATCATTGTAAATTGATGGTAAATATATGTTTTAGAAAATTCCTTTTTCTCGACTGTGTTTATCTGAATTTTGGCATTGTTACAAACAAATTAAATTTTTGAGATAAATTTATAATTTTTTGAGGTTTACATTAAACCTAATTTTATATTATTCTAAACTTTACTTTTCTTGCTATTCTGTCCCGAACAAGTGCCTTTATTACGTTGTTGGGGGGTCCTTTCTAGGTTACCATGGTAACAGCACGTATGTAATTGACTCATGATATCTATCATTTCCATCCAAAATATGTTTGAAAGTACAAACATTAAAGAATCTTATTATTTTTGTCCAAGACCACCTTTAATCTTCAATTACCAGTTTATCACACGGAAAGTAGAAATTAAGAAAGCCAAAATTCCTGCAGGGTTGACATCACACATTAAACAACAGTTCACCGAGCGTTGATCACTTTGCCGCACTTCAAGGAATGGCCGCCTTAGCATCGTAGTCTGACAGAGGTATGGTCTGGAAACGCGGCCAAAGTCTTTGTTCTATGTTTTTGTTCACGTTTATGCAAATGAGTGCACTTTCACACTTGCTGAACACATTGTATTTTCTGTATAATGAAGCAAGCAGCCAATGGCAGCGTTTGCATGCTGTTGTTAGACGCTTTGAAGTTCGCCGAGTTTCCAGACCATACCTCTATTGACTATGGTGGCATCAATTTGTTTTGCTTTTTGAAAACCAAAATGTGCGTGCCACACATCCGCACATGTCAGAGATCGATGCGTACTGATTATTTCATAATGTTCACTGCTAGGCATTGTAGTGATGCGACGAAAATGAGGGGGATAACGCGTAGGAAATGGATTCTTGATCATCGAAAATGTATGTAATCGGTCGGGCGTTGATTAGTCCTACTTCTACTAAAATCGTGTTCAATTCGTCGTAGGTCAAACTCGATCTGATCCCGATTACATTCTTCAGAGGCCTCTTGATGCTTTTCACTAAACGCTCCCAAAAACCACCCCACCAATTAAGGGGCCTTTTCGGTTATGAACTTCCCAGTTTAAATATAGGGGGGGGGGGCAGAACTGCAGAAGGGGATCCGGTGTCCCGGGAAAAAATGTGTATTAGAAATTCTTGGAAACAGGATTTCCTGCGTTTTGGGGCCAGTTTTCAGGGAAATATAAGGAGAAAAAATCACAAAATTTTACAATCTACGTAGATTACACATGCTTTCATATGTGCACAGCTTTTCTTATTGATTATTGTGGATGTTTTAATCGTTTTTAATAAAATCGTCCTTTTATATGTATATCAATGTACTCTTACCTAATTTTCCATCCTACTCATAAATTATGAGTATAAGGCTGTGCTCAATCGTGGGGGCGATGCCCCCACACTTTAGGTTTCGTGGGGGCGGCTACCCCCACTGCCCCCCCCCCCCCCGCTTCCGCCGCCCTTGATTGTTGGTAAGGTAATGCCAAACCTCTGGCGGTCGACTCAATTTACGGATCTCCTTGCATGCTGCCTTGAAGGTCTTGGCGTTATCGGACATTAACAGCGATGGCAGGCCCCTTCGACTGACAAATCTACGAAAAGCTCTCAGGAATGATGGTTCACTCAAAGACTGAATGAGTAAGTTCCAAATGTACAGCTCGCGTAGACGCACAAGTGAGCAATAATACGTAAACTTTAGTTGAATTGTCGATCGATGAATTATCTTCCTTATCTGATCTTAAAACAAACATCGGTCCAGCAAAATCAAGTCCTACATTATATTCGTGAATGGAGGGTCATCTGACACTCTAACCGCTGGAAGATCGTGTTGGGGCTGGGCTTGGAATTGAAGGGGGTCCCTTCAGTCTTTCGACAAACGACGCATTTCTTGATTATTCGCTTGACCGCCTCTCTGCCTCGTAAAATCCAAAAGCGTTCACGGATCGTTGTCTACGTGTAGAAGAAATTTTCTTTTTATTTCTCATTTAACCATGCGTGCCGCAAATCTGCACATGTGCGTGTCGCACATAGACAATAGGTATGCGTTCGCACATGTGCGTCACGCACAAACAGACTTTAAGAGTGCGTCCAAAAATGACCGAATTTTAAGGTATTAAGTTCTACTCATATTAATTTCTAGGCACCAAATAACAGAGCAGTATAAACAACCGTGCAGGGGCTGTTTAAATAAGAATTGAAAATGCTTACAATAATTCACAGAAACATCGTTAAAAAATTATGTACACCTCTACACTCCTGTTTGAAGATAATCAATATATACCTCAGCCCAAGCTAGAGGAGAATGCAGGTGGAAAAGTCACCAAAAACCAAAAAGTCAGTCTGAAATTGCCATAAAATAGTGAACGTAGCCGGAAAACAAGAGACATGCACGCAATGCAATGTCGTCAATGAATTTGTAATCTTTAATAAACTATTATCATTTTGTGATATGACGTATATATCTTTTGTAGTATATATTTAATTAACAATCTTTTAAAACGGATACATGGCTTGTGATCTTTTAGTGTTTCCTACAAATTTCATTACGTGTTTTTAGCTGCATTGCATAACTTATCTCGGTTCAAAATTATTAAAGGACATTGGCAACAAAAATTAAGTTTGTCTAATATGAAAGAACTCGTAAAATGATAGAATAACACCTTTTATAACTTTTCCGTATTTTACTTCGTTTTTGAGATATTTCAGTTTGTTTGATATGTAAATGAGATGATCTCTGACGTCATGTGCAGGGTAGAGAATTTTCACTCAGTTAAAAAATGTCTAATATAACAGTGATTGCTAAGTTTACAACGTTCATTATCATGAGGAGTTATTATACGCACATTTTCAAATAAATTTGTGCAACAAACTTGAAGATGGAACTAATATTTTAATGAGTGAAAATTCTCTACCCAACACCTGACGTCAGAGACCATCTCATTTACACATCAAACAAACTGAAATATCTCAAAAACGAAGTAAAATACGGAAAAGTTGTAAAAGGTGTTACTCTATCATTTTACGAGTTCTTTCATATTAGACAAACTTAATTTTTGTTGCCAATGTCCTCTAAAATAGCTTATATTATTGAAAATTAATTTTTCGAAAAATTCCTCGCAGAAATAGCTGGAAATGCGACTCTGGAGCTTCAAAAAGTCTAAATTTTCTAGCCCCCATTGTTTGAAGAACAATCATAGTCACCACACGCTACTGACCCCCCCCCCCCACACACACACACACACACACACACACACCTCAACCCCTTTGCTACGGCACTCAATCGACGTAGAATCTACATCGCATTTGACCGGTAATAGGCGCTTAGCTTATGGTCTGATCGTTTACCTTTGGAGTCGCTGCGGTAATCCGATTATATTTTGTCAGCCATAAACGTCGATAATAGCTAAAATAATAGCAAGCTCAATCAACTGGCCTCACGATATGGCCGAGGTCGGCACGTACCTATAAGAACACGTTTTGTGATTGGTTGATTAAAACTCAATAAAACAATAGCAATCAACCACAAAGAAAACCAATGACTAACCCCAAGCACACTTTTGGATTCACTTACCGGATATGGAATTAGTGCATTCTTATTTGATATGTGATGTAGATTTATAATAATAATAATAATAAAAGACGTATTAGGAGCATTATACAATAGTCTCAATGCTCTTACAACAATATATTCTTAATGTTACTTATAAAACTAATTACAGTTTCATTATAAGATAAAGCCTACTACATATATTACCACTATGAACAAAAAACTATTAATTTAAAAAAAGAAAAGTCTTAAGTGCTGACTTAAAACTACTTAACATATATCAAAGTATCAAAGGTGCAGTTCTGTAGTCACGTACCGTTTTGGATTTTGGCTAAAGTAGCAGATTTCGGTCAGATGATCTCAAAGCATGAGTAGGTTTATATTTAGTTAGCAAATCAATAATATAAACAGGCGCCTGCCGGCCATGCAAAGCTTTGAAAGTAATTATTATGATATATATAGATTTGACCATGATTTGACCATAACAGAGTGCTGTTGGATTTTGCAGCAGGGAACCCAGCAATTAGTTACTTCGTAACTAATTATATATAGCAAAGAGAAAGGTGGTGAACTGCCGAGAGGAACGAAATACTGACATTTAGAGCGTAGCCCTTTGGCAGAGTAAGACGAGCGGAGAACAGTTCCGTTGGAAACGTCAGTATTTTGTTTCTAAAATCTCGGCAGTTTACCACCTTTTCACTTTGCTACATATCTAAAACACTGCCTATACGCAGCACTCTACTTTTTTACTATGTAAGGTAAGGTAAGGTAAGGTAAAGACTTTATTTACAGAGGGTAAACACTAAATAGCCAAGGCTAATAAACTTGTGGCCCTCTATGAAGCTAAGAATGACAAATGAGTTAAAAAATGAAACTATATACATTACAATAAATAAGAATACATATAAACGAGTCTCTTTTTCTTAAAGATAGGGGTAAACTGTTCCATATTCTGTAGTTGTAGTAAATGTTCTTCCTCCTTCGCAGTCTGACGGGTAATTTTAGACAGACTAAATTATAATTAGAGTATCTAGTTTGCCTATTATGAAAGTCACTATTATATTTAGCTTCAGTAGTTCATTAAGATAAGCAGGCAAAATACGTAAATTAGATATCAATAGTATGCTGGATAATAACTGCAACTGCTGTGATATGTGCGGAGAATCAGTTTTTTATGAACAGTATTTCTTATTCTATATATAAACATATGTTTCTGTAGGTTTTAATGTTTTTACTAAATAAATAGTGTCATCAATTATTTAATTATTCATGGTTTTTACATATAAATAAATAGTGTCATCAATTAGTTTGTAAAAAGCTAAATAACCTGGACACTTCAATAAAGTTTATTATTATTATTATTATTATTATTGGAAAGCAATGCTACATTTAGCAAAGTGAAAAGGTGGTTGAAACTGCCAAGAATTTAGTGACGAAATACTGACGTTTAGAGCGGAGCCCTTCATCAGGTCTTACTCTGATGAAGGGCTCCGCTCGAAACGTCAGTATTTCGTCACTAAATAGTCTTGGCAGTTTACCACCTTTTCACTTTGCTATATATTCAAAACACTGTCTACGCACCACTCTACTTTTTTAATGCTACATTTAGCTATTTTAGCATCTTCATAACATGGCAGCCATCTCAAACGAATAAACAGCGGAACTATAATCTGATAGATGTGGAATTTGGCCTTTTGGGACCGAATCTTTGGGACCGAGCAGCGCCCCGAGAGTAGCACACGCGGACGAAGCGGGGTCATCCGAAGCGGGAAAATTTAGAACTGATCATTTCAATATTACGCTAAAATCTGATCAAAATGAGTATCATCGTGGCACCAGAAAGTTTCTTGGTAACGTAAAAAGTATGAAAATCCCTATTTCCCCTCATGATATAATAATAATAATAATAAAGACGTATTAGGAGCATTATACAATATAGTCTCAATGCTCTTACAACAATATATATATTCTTAAAGAATTACTTTTAAAAACTAATTACAGTTTCATTATAAAGCCTACTACATATATTAACACTATGAACAATAACTATTAATTTTAAAAAAAGAAAAGTCTTAACTGCAGACTTAAAACTACTTAACATTTCAAAGCTTCTAATATCCTGTGGTAATGAATTCCACAGTTTTGGTGCTGCAACCGAGAATGCTCTGTCTCCATGAGTCACCGTTTTGGATTTTGGCTCGAGTAGCAGATTTCGGTCAGATGATCTCAAAGTACGAGTAGGTTTATATCTATGTTAACAAATCAGTAATATAAACAGGCGCCTGGCCATGTAAAGCCTTGAAAGTAATTATTCCAGCAACCAGTGAAGATTACGTAGCACAGGGGAGATATGCTCCGATTTTTTAACCCTTGCAACAAGTCTAGCAGCTGTATTTTGAATTCGCTGTAACTTGCTCAATTCAGTTTCTGGTAAGCCATATAGGATGCTATTACAGCTGTCAAGTTTTGATGTTATGAATGCATGCACCAACTTCTCACAGTCCTTTTTACTCAAATATTTCCTGATCTTGCCAATATTTCTGATAGCCAAAGTGGCCGATTTACAAATGTTATAATTTACATGAGTATTTAATTTTAAATGTCTATCAACAGCAACACCGAGATCACGTGCAACCGGAGCCGGTTGGATTTTCACATCATTGACACATATTTGTGGCATTGGTTCGCAATGCATAAAACGTGATGATAGATGGACAATCTCGGTTTTACTTGGATTGCATATAAGCTAGACCATTCATAGTACACCAGATGTTGATGTCCTTAATACATAACTCAAGTTTAGCTAGAGCAGCTGGTCGATCACATGGAGATTTTATAGGCATATACAGCTGTGTGTCATCAGCGTACATTATGCAATCAAGGCCGATCACATCTTCCAATGGCGCAAAGAAGAGTGAAAACAGAAGCGGACCCAGATGATTCACTGCGCTTTTTTGCCTTCGATAATTTCACATTTGTTTTGTTCGGTTTAGTTGTTTAGTTCCATTTGGCAGCTTGTAACTATTCTTGTTGATAATAAATTAGTATTTGGAACCTCGTAACATGAAACTATAACCTGAATTGGTTTTCCAAAAGATCCACGCCCCGAGCCTTCGGCATTAGCTTTAAAAAACGCTCTAAAAAACGTTCCGCGACCCGTAACGCTTTATTTTATCATTTTAAGTCGGGGAGCGTTTTCGTGAATGGAAAATATGCCGCGCCGTGAAACTTTATGAAAATTCTGCGCGCATTCAACTATTGCAACGACGATCGTCACCCGGACACTTGCCGGTCGGTTCCGATAGTTGTGTTATTCTCCGACCGAAATGCCGAACATGTGCTTGTTTTGGAATTATTTATGATGGGAAGTTTAAATAAAAAAGATATCCATTCGGGAAAACTATTGCTTGTGGGTTGAAATGTCTTTTTGACAACGCCAGTTTTGTTTGATTTGCTGTCAAATTTGCCATGGAGTTGAGCGCTGTGGAGTGAGAACGACGAAATGTGCAAACTCGTTAGAAATTTCGGAGAAGAAATGAAGCCATTTCATGAACTAGCGTCCTCCTAGCTAAGAAATCATCACCCGTAAAGCTATCAAATTTATTGTACGGAAAGCTAAAATGTCGACGACCTATCCAAGTCCACCGCCGAAGCCGGATCTTACGCATCTAACCGAAGAAGAAAGGAATATTATTCAGTCGGTTATCGATAGACAGAAGGCTTGCGACGCCGAAACATTTAAACTACAAAGGTAAGCATCAATTTCCAACCATCCCCACTCCGTTGTTTGATCGGCAATGGGGGTCCCACTCTTGTACTTCCTCTGTACAGCCAAGCATTCAGCCATAACGACTATTTTCCGTCTTGGGGTTAAACTATTATAATAAGCTTTATCTACAAATGTTTGAACGGCGCTTCCTCTCGGGTCCCCGGTTTAGGGTCAGAGAGATCGACGAATCGACATTTGTCGTATAAACGGTTTGCTCGTAATTTCTAGAGTACTGACGAGAGAGGTGGAAACATTTCAAAACAAACTCGAGGTGAAATCCAAGGACTCTCGGCTGAATGGCGAAAGCCCCAAAGACTCGAACGCCTGCGAGCTTTGTCATAAAACGAAGTTCAGCGATGGCGTTGGCAAGTCTTGCAAATACTGCAAGCGACGCGTATGTTCTCGATGTGGCGATGATGTTTCGTTTCCGTCGAAAAAGCAGGTAGGATCTTCAGTGAAGGTGAAGTGTAACTGTTAAAACATGTATCATAGCTGCCGAAAGAGTTCAAATGTTTCCTGTAAAATGTGGAAACATCCAGTTTTGACGCCTCGCTGCCAGTACAACACGAACACCAGTCACATCGACAGTGCTCAAAGCTATTTTGATTCCATGCTTTTATGGTCCCACCTCTCAAAGATCATTGCCATTCGGATAATAAGCACTCTATTTTTATTACTTTTCCTTCCATTAATGCCCCTTACGTTTTGCCAACACGCATTAAAAAACCTGGAGGCTGAGCTCATCTGAGAATTACGGAACATTGAGAGCTGCGTTCTAAAGGGCACACAAAAAAAGCATAAACGTGTTTTATTTTGAATCTAAAAACCATCCGAATCAAACGAATTACTACCCGTAGCATCACTTCAAAATTTTATCATCTAGATTCAAATAATAAACAATGTTTTAACGTCCCTTCTCGGTATAAATATTTAACCGGGCCATTACGTCTACATTTTCTAGTTTTTTGTTTGAACGATGTGACGTGAATACAAACACGAAATCCCTCGAAACTTCGTCAAAAAATCCCAGGAATTGCAGTCTATTTACGCATTCCGACTGGCAGAGCGTTAAACGCGCGGTGCTTAAGACATTAGGTTGACCTAAAGACCAAAGAAGTTGAACTAGGTTATGCAAATTGGAGCTGTAAACTAGGCTGCTGCACGACAACATGACAGCTTGCAGATCTACATATTAATAGCAAAGACAAACGGAGTCAAAGCTCGTTTCTCGCCCCCAACATACCCCACACGTAAATCGAAGAATTTTGATGTTTGGGAACAAATGCACAGCTACACCATAATGAATATTCGGAATGTTACAGAACGTTGACAATGAACTGATGATGAACAATACTATTTTCTTTTGTTGTCATGGCATTGGTGTGAGAAAGAAATGTTGTCAAACTGTTTTAAGAGTTCATGTCTTTAATCTTTCCAATGTTGGTCCTATATTGATCAGATGTTTTTCTGTCTGGGTGCTTTTCAATTGAATATGACAAATAGTATATTACAGGTATATACATTTGTGTGTATGGGAAATATTAGCTGCTGTGGGTAATAAACCATCAGGTATTTTAATGGTTTAGTGTTTGTCAGCAACAAGCAAATCGAGGAAACAATTTATTTTGCATAGCGTGCATAACTTACTGGACTATAATGGACACATAAACAACATCCTGTTTAAAAGTTCTGAGTTTATAATGTCTTTATATAATATCTTCATATATAATCTTTCCTAATTTTCTTTGATGTAACATAGTCTGCAGACCTGCTTACATTAAGATGTTGAGATATGATGATCAGCACAGATGTAAATTCTCTGAATTTATATTCTGTTAAAATAGTTCTCATAAATTTGTGGACATTTTTACCAGAAAAGCATGTGTTGTTGGTGAATTAGTCCGATCTGGCTTACAATGTGTTTTCCTTTTTCGAAAATGGTATAATTTTACTTTATAGGAAAATACGACCTTATATTTGAAGCTTGCTCTATCTTAACAAGATATCTAGTAAACTTCAAAGCCATATGGTTCATTGACAGATGTTTGTAAGTTGGCATTCCTATTGAACCTAATGGTATTATAGAGTTTTATTTTCCCTGAAATAGTTTCCAGTATTTTATCTAGTGTTACTATCAGCGATTTTGCGTAAATGCACTATTTTCTCATATATAAAATAATCTTTGTATACGCATATTCCCCTTGGAGATTGACATATTGTCATCATGAGTTTATGTATTTATCATTGCCATCAGGTTATTTAATGATTAAACAACCTTATATTATGGCACTAGGAGTTTGCATTTCTTATGGGCCGATTACATGGGGTGAGTTGTCCCTGTTAACCGAGTAGGCCCGGTTAACCGAGTTGGCCTGGTTAACCGAGTTGGCCCGGTTAACCGAGTTGGCCCAATAAACCGAGTTGGCCCGGTTAACCGAGTTGGTGCACTTTGTATAGTTATCATCTCTTGTTTCAAAATTTTGATTACATGGCAACCGAGTTGGCCCGCCATGCCAGGTTGCTGCTTGCCAGTCCAACTCGGTTGAATGAATTGAAAATTTCACCTTTTCCCCATGTCATCGGCTTTTTGCCGACTTGGCCTGGCAAAGCGGTCTGAAAAACTGTTTAGCTCGTTCTGTCGTGCATTTGTTTACTTGATTGTGTGAATAAATATAGCTGAAATGAACTCAGATAGAGCATCAAAACCTTGTTTGTGCATTTTGAGATGTACGGAAGATTAATAAATTAATTAGTCTTCGTGAAGACGTTTTCGCGAGTTATTCAAGACAATAACAATCGTTTTATTAACGACACTTACAAAAAATTTCTTCAGCATTAATAACAGTGTAAAACTGCAGTGAAACTAACGTAACTTTTCCCAAGTGAAGATACATTTGCTTTGTAATTGCGAATTTTGGGTTGAAATCATCATCGTCATCTCAAAACTCTTACCGAGCTACCCGTCTCTCTGTTAACCAGGCCAACTCGTTTAACCAGGCCAACTCGCCTCGTGTAATCGGCCCCTAAGAGAAAGCAATTATATGATGATAAATGTTAACACAAAGTTGCTGCCTAGAGAAAAATTAGGTGGAAAATATAATTGAACAATATTTTCACATGTCCTTCTCATTAAAAGTACACTGTAATTCTTATGTGAGCCAAAATTATGTACAAATACGGTGTATAAGCTATAAAATTCTGCATTAAATGCTGTTTTCCTAATCACCAAGAGGTTGGAATTTTTTAATTTGGATGTTCCAAAAATTTATATATAATGTTATAAATATCATATTTATAAATCTCATGAATATGTATATGTTTGATTCTCATTCATTCAACATGCATTCACATGCCCCCTGGCTCCCTTCTCGCAACTATGCTTCATTCACTATGTTGATTTGTGAGGGCTATTAGCATTTCTCAAATCCCAATTTCCAAATGCCAATTTTCTTCTGGCTTACACTCTGATTATTTACAGGTATTTCTAAGTATTTTGTGATTATTTTGTATGTAGAAATTACACACAAAAAGTAATACATGGTAACACAAATATCTGATCAATCAAAAAATATAAAACAAAAAATCTAAAATAGTAAAAAGTTGGTGTACTGTATGAGCTATATATAATCATCAGAATTTTGTCACTTAACCATGCAAATACCCATTAACCCCAAAACAACAAAGATCCTTACCCTAACCCCCCGCATAACAAGTTTTCTAACCTAACCCCCCCGCCTAACGAGTTTCCTAACCCCCCGCCTAACGAGTTTCCTAACCCCCCGCCTAACGAGTTTCCTAACCCCCCGCCTAACGAGTTTCCTAACCCCCCGGCCACGTTTACCCATTAATCGGAAACCCCCACCCTTGACTCGCTTAATTGAATTGCTAAATGACTGTTATTTAAGCATGTGCTATCTATGGTTATTTACATGGTTAAGTGACAAAATTCTGACAATTATATACCTCACTGTACCTGTACTGCCAAAATAGTGAGTGGCAGTCTAAGGCCCTGCATCACTTTAAGGCCCTTCTACACAATACGATTCATTGTATACGATTGTCATTTTGGTGTACATTGTTGTATATGATACGTACTGGCGTATGCAATTGTTTGCACATGACATAATTCTTATTTATGATTCGATGGTGAACGTTGGCATGCATGTACAGTTTGATCACATACACCAAGATGACAATCGTATACGACAAATTGTATCATAGGCCTTTACACTTCCTGCTCTGACATAGTGATGGGCCTTTGATCATAAAGGTTAGACCTCCTATTCACAATTTTGGCATTTAAAGTATACCAACCTTATAGTACCGTATACCATAATTTCTCTATTAAGCCCCCCACTCTAATAATCCCGCTTTTTGGAAGCAGAAAATAATTAAGTTCCCCCTCTCTTTTAAGCCCCACCCCCCCGCTCACCTATGCAATTAATTTTTAAAATTATGAAACGTGAAAGTATTTATTCTTATAGTCTTCAATTCATTGATAGTAAGCTTTAGATGTTTCAGTTTGTTGGCCTTTCGCCAGTTCTGTCTTCTTTTATCTGGTATCGTGTGACTGAGGCCTTAATTCAGCAGTCAAAGAGACCTTTATGTTAATTCAGTAATTTATTACCTTAGTTTAGTACGTAGTCAGAGGGTTTGGTGGTGACTACTTAAATACCTTGTTTAAAATACTATGTTGGCATATAGTCGTACCTGTAAAAGAGAATATCAAAAACACAAACAGACTTTTTGTTTATAATATTTGAAATAAGCCCCCCTCCTCTCCATTAAGCTCCCCTCAACGATACATGAAAAAAATAAGCCTCCCTGGGGCTTAATAGAGAAATTATGGTATTTTATAGCACACTACATTTATATCGCTGAAAATATATCTGATACAGTATAATCTTTTCTTTTTCTTCTCCTGCCTTAGTTAGTCATAAATATAACCCTTGGGTTATATGTGGTTCATAGAGCAACATGCTGTAGAAATCAATCGCCCTGCTTATCGTTTAATTAGTGGTCCAACACAGACACTGTGCATTAGACTATCATTGTAAAAGTTATATATGCAATCCAAAGTAAATATTAATCACAATACAAATTTACAATTGCCAACACAGCACTATTATTCTTAACAACACCATCAGCTAGTCATCATATCATCCAGTCCAGTATGGTCTCCATACAAGAAACGTAATTAAAACACAATTGAGCAGGTGCAGCGCCGTGCCTCTCGGCTTATTTTAGGTCATGAAGCGTAGATTACAAGACTAGGCTTGAACAACTTCAGCTTCTTCCTCTGTACATGCGTAGGGAAATCACAGATCTTGTCTTCCTTTTTAAAATGATTCACTGCTTAGTAGACATGCCACTGATTTCATTTCTTGGAGAAGTACGGGTCGTTGTCTGCGTAATATTGATGACTTGACTCTTATAGTACCTTATGCCCGTACAGATGTCTTTAAGTGTTCTTATTTCGTACGTGTCACTAGGCTCTGGAACTCCCTCCCATACTCTATACATGCCATTAACACATTGTCGTCTTTTAAGAGACTACTTTCTAAGCATTCTTTTAAACTTTTTCCTGTTGCTTTTAATCCGTAGTTTTTCTGTTTCGTATATTTTCGTTATTTCTTATTCTTTGATTTCATATTAATGTTATATGTTATTTGTATTTGTAAAGCGTGACCAATTTTGAGGGAATCTTGAATTCTGTTTTTGGTTTACCCTAATACATTCAATTTTTAGTTGTAATACTTTGTAATTGATATGTATTATAAATTCTAATAAATAAATAAATAAATCTAGTCTCGAAAATTTTTAGCAGCAACGAAAGAGCATTATCAAAACTGAACATTTTTAATACAGTATGATAATGATTTTAGTTTCCCCCAAAATTGATTTTCCCAAGAGTTAATAACTTAGGATCTCTCGCAGTGTTTTGGTGGGATGTTGCGTTGGAAATATAAGGTTTCCCACAATTTCAGTGGTCTTTGTAATAGGTGGCCACCTGGTGATTTTAAATCCCTAGTCTGTCGAACTGAACTTGCAAAAATAAGTGGACATTTAAAAAATATTATGTCCTATTATTTCCGAATAGAAAATGGTTTTGTTTTCTTGTTGTGTCCATATATGTTAATTAAATTGTGCAAGGAACTAGAAAAATCTATGGCTTTTTGTCTAAAAACGTTGTGGTCACACTGGTCAGAAATAAGGATGTGCCTCGTGAATGGAATCTCCCTAATGGCCACTAATTGCTTTGTGACAACTCTGCTATACTGTTACCCATGGAGACAGAGCATTATTGGTTGCCACTGCACAACTGTGCAATTCATTACCAGAGCATATTTGAAGAACTAACTGTTTAAACTTAAGACTTTGCTTTTTTGAATCAATAGTTTTGTAGTTATCATAGCTTTATTAATTATACATATCGTATAGTTTTGATTTTATAATGAAATGTAATTAGTTTAAGTGTAAGTGGGCATTGAGACTATTGTGTATAATGCTCCTAAAAGGTCTTTATTATGCACTGGTCAATTGAAACTCCGACATTGAAAGTTCGATATTTTCCCTGGTCATCGGGGGAAATTGCCTGTTAAAGTCGCGGCCTCTATGGGCGCGGTACTTATTAAAATCTCCATTTTGATTTGAATTGAATAGGTCATTTCCAAATTTATATAGTTCACTTCCTCGAAACAATAGTTTTAGGTCGTGGACGAGGTCGGAAAATTTAACAATTATATAGAGCGTAATTCGAAAATGGCCATGTGTAAACTCCAATATTTTGTTCGGTAGCTAGTGCAGAATTTTTCATGACTTTTCTGTCACCACATTGTTCTCAAAAGTCAATAGACTTGAAATGCGCCGTGACTTAGTACAAAATTGTGAAGGTTACCATCGAGAACGGAGCAAGTGACCCTCGTTCCCAGTACTCTCTGGCCGAGCGTTAAAGTCCCGGCTACAATGCCTCGTGATTTTATAACTCGTTAATTCCCCCGGAGAAATGCAACGTTAATCCACAGCCATTTCCACGTTAATTCCCCGGTCTGTCCGGGGGCCCGGGGTTTCAATTGACTAGTGCATTATTATTATTAAGAATCTTACTTCTGCCATATAAATAAAACTACTATAGAACTAAGTGAATATCATTAGCCATGCAGAGTTGAGCAAGCCCTGGCACCCTTAGCATATTTAAAATTTCATGGAGAACTCGAAAAACTCAAAAATATTTTTATTAGAAATAGCAATCCCGAAAATCTACTTGATTGTTGTATTGCTTCCTTTCTTGAAAAGGTTTTTGTTAAAGGACATTGGCAACAAAAATTAAGTTTGTCTATTATATGAAAGAACTCGTAAAATGATAGTGTAACACCTTTTACAACTTTTCCGTATTTTACTTGATAGAGAATTTTCACTCATTAAAATATTAGTTCCATCTTCAAGTTTGTTCCACAAATTTATTTGAAAATGTGCGTATAATAACTCCTCATGATAATGAACGTTGTAAACTTAGCAATCACTGAGATATAAGACTTTTTTAATGTGTGAAAATTATCTACCCTGCACCTGACGTCAGAGACCATCTCATTTACATATCAAACAAACTGAAATATTTCAAAAACGAAGTAAAATACGGAAAAGTTGTAAAAGGTGTTACTCTATCATTTTACGAGTTCTTCCATATTAGAGAAACTTAATTTGTGTTGCTAATGTCCTTTAAGTCGCCTAAAATGTCCATTGTCCCCAAACGTATTATGTATTTCTCTTTGCCATTCACCGGAGAACATTTTGTCCAAATTCGCACCCAATTAAAAAAAACTTCTTACTTCGGCATACCCGCCCAAGTTTATTTCCCGTCCTTCCATTCGTCTTTTTCACCTCTTTCTTTTTAAGAATCAATTACGTCTGAGATTACGTGTTGTATATTATTATTCGTGTCGAAGCTGCGGAGCTTCATCGTATGTTGGCACAGAACACATAGGAATTTCTCCTTTACTTTGCAATCAAACACTTAGTGCGAATTAACTGGAGATTCCTATGACGTTCGTTCCAAACACATCCTTTCTAAATTAGGATGGGAAACTTAGACGAACGAAGAATTTCATTGACAAACTGAATCATATCACTGTTACCAAAGCTCTTCATAAGAAATGCCCTGAATTTGTAAACGAAATGTTTAAAGTGCTTATAAACCCAAAATGGGTTTTTGGTGATTCGGATAGAGCATAAAAAGTTAGTTAATAAGTTCTAGATTAGTTTTTGCGTTAAACTTTTAGTTTCGGAGATATAAGGGCTCAAAGTCACAATTTGTGAAAAAAAGTAGCGCAGGTCGGGAGACTGGATCCGAGGAACGTGTTATGTTTCAATACTTATAAAAATATATTACAATTCGAGTAGACAAGGTAACATCGTAAAGACACATCGTTTGGGCATTTTTCAATAAAAACTCTTAAGATAGCTGTCTTCTCCTATACAACAGCCTAGTTGTTGTTGAAGATGGGTTCCTCGGATCCAGGTCCCTGTGTGTTATTTTGCAGTGGCGCTACTTTTTTCCAAAAAATGGCACAATTTGCATGTTTGAGCCGTTATATCTCCGAAACTAAAAGTTTAACGCAAAAACTAATCCAGAACTTATTAACTAACTTTTTATGCTCTATCCGAATCACCAAAAACCCATTTTGGGTTTATAAGCACTTTAAGGTTTCTAACAATGAAAAACACCACTTAATGAACAATAATCCTGTGCTGATGCTAACGAAACCAAAAACAAATGCAATGAAGAGGAGTTTTAGCTATAAAGCTGCAAAAATCTGGAATGAACAAATATAAACTCAGAATATACAATACCGCAATTTTCCTGTCAAGCGCGCTCATCACGAGATGAACATTGTACTGTTACCCTCAGACGTCCCAGTTCTTGCCCGCTCGCCAACCGTATTCAGAACTCGTGACTAGGCTCTTGGAAACGGCCTCCGTAGTTCAGTGGTCAGAGCAGTGCACTAGCATTGCAGGGTCGCGGGTTCAATTCCAGCCGGAAGGCCTTGATGTTGCATTTTCGCAACTGGTCTCGGTTTGGTCTTAAAATATATACATTCTAACACTCTAACTAAATTTTTCTTCAACATAAATCCTTAGAATTAGCGGCCTACAGTTTGTTTGTTCCATGTCACATGACATGATCACATGACCATGATCACATGACCATGTATCAACCAATGAAAGCGTATCTCGCGTAAGGAACAAATAGAGCTATATAACAATTCGGTGTGTTACTAACTTGATTAAGCTTCTTCACAGGCCTCGTGGCTTTTTGTTGCGATAAAAACTACTTAAATTCGTCCAAAACGACAAATCGAATCCGCGTACACATCAGCATGCTTTTGTCGATATATACAGCAAGTCAAGCGTAATTTGTATGGTATTTACTTGTAGGCAATAAATGAAATAAATTCATGTTCATTGTAACATATAATTATAGCCAAAAACGTTTAGCCAAAAATGCTTAAAAAGCCAATGTAGTAATTTGGTGGGGAACTAAACTGTTAGACGAGAGCTAAACGAAAAACAATGGTTAGATAAAAACTAGATAAACTTGAAAGCCAAAACAAAAGGCTAAAGACATAAATCATGCATAAAATATCTGATAGCTCATGTTACGCCTAAATAACTTGTTTATAACCATGTGTTGTTCCTCTGATAAATCTTTTTAACCGCAGGGATTTTTATCAACGCTTATTCAAGATTTTAAACAACTGGCCTTGGGCCAAGAGGTTGGTAAAATGCAGAGTCGTTTAATGTTGTAATCAATCGATACATTAAAATGCTTAATACCATGTGAATCGCTCACCAATCAATCATAAATTTCAGTCTCCGCCTCCGTTAAACTATGATTTCGTGAGTAAAACACCGTTAAATTTTTAAAATGTCATGACTCTGCATTTAAAAACGCTACTAAACACAAGTGCTAAATCTAACTAAAAGATAAGAGACCAGAGATAAGTTCTAATGAATCGTAAACAAACGTATCGAGATATATTTTGAAAACCACGATTGCGCTGCCAAGACTAAACAACTGAACGATCCTAAAATGAATTCTTAACGTAGAAAAATAAACCTACCAATACTAGATTTATAAAGAAATAACGCACGAGTATAAAGGTTTGATTTAAACATCTCCCTAAAACAAAACAGAAAAGTATAAAATAACACAATTAATTATACATTAAAGTGAGGCACCAGAATTTCTGTATCTCGATCTGTGGTCAGCGGCACCAGCAGTACCTATAACTTTGTGTAGAAGCTAAGAGGCATTCACTAGTTAGCAAGTTGCCTATACAGACACTTCGTGTCAACCATGATCCAGCCTTGAACCCAGGCGCTCTGAAGGCCAAGCATCACTGATCTGTATATAACTGGATTGCGCTTCCCCCAATCACTGATAAGAGACTGGGTCGATACCGCGACAAATGAAGACAAAAAATTCGCGGTTGCCCGCGTCCTGGAGAGACCACCTGTGCTCTGTAGTTTCTGTCACGGATCCGTAGTTTGTGATCCAAAATTACGGGAAAACCTTCGACAACTGATTCACTTTAGCATCGTGAATGATCAGAGTTTGGATGCTGCGAAAAATTAAGCCAACACATTTCGCGGCGGCCATCTTGGAGAGACCCTGCGCGGCGGGTGAGGCTATTCTGCACTCAGTTGATGTAGTGACGTCATACGAACAATTCACGAAGTTCGTCGGAAAATGCTCGGTCTATCTTCGCATTGTGCGAAATATAATATTCCCCGCGAATTTTAATTCAAAATAAATACGGGGCTTGAATTTGTAAACAAAAGACTAAAAAATGTGGGAAAAAGGGGCAATTGTTTTGTCGGTGTTATCGATGTATGTCCCTCCCTACAGTGTAGTGAACTCTGTGAACTTGACGACTGTATAATAAACAGGTTTCTCCACCCATGACCCAGTTATGATTGATTCAAAATAATGAATAATACGTCAACTGAGTGCAACAGTATATATACAATATACTATTTTCTATTTCCGTCTGAGTGACTAGAGTAACAGCGCTGTGCCACTAAAAACATTAAAACAACATATAAACAATCCAAGTAATCAAAAAGAGAAACGTCTGTCCAAGCATCGCCACTAGCACTCCTGAAAATATTAGAAGATGAAGAACAACTCCTTGTACGTCTCCTTACTCCTCTGGCATGTAGTTCAATTAATGGTGCCAACCACACGGCGCCATCTCTTTGATTTATCTATATTTACGAACATTTTCCGACGATTTGTGGATATGACGCCTGCTCGCAGGCTAGATATATGACGTCACTACATCAACTTAGTGCAGAATAGCCTCACCCATGGGACGGCAACTCCAGGCCCTGGAGAAAAGTAGGCCCTTTTCTCACCAGACAGTGTTAAAAAATAAGGTCTTAGCGAGTAAGCGTTCTTCCATAAACGTCTTGTATAAGATTGCAATTTTCAATGGAGGTTTACAACACTGATCTGTGAAACATAAAGACAGCTTTATATATGTATATATTATAATGATCGAAAACGATCTATATAGCCCCTAATGTTTCGGCCCTGACCCTGCGCTCTGTAGTTTCTATTGCGGAACCATAGTTTGGTGCCAAAGTACGCGAAAACCTTCGAAAACTGATTCATTTTGGCATCTTATAAAATCAAAGACAGATATTCTGTCACCCATACTAAACCAATATAGCGTGGTCCCAAAAAGTGGTTCCGAAGGTGGTCTCTCTAATATGGCGGCCGTGAGCTACTTCCGGCTCAATTTCAGAACAATAGATTATCTATCCAGTCTCTTATGCAGATCAGTGTGTCAAATCCCTCTCCAGTGTACCTTGGGCGTATTTATTTACTACACAGCTCTATCAAAACCACCGCTGTAGAACACCGCTGTATTCTAAAATGGCGGCATCCAGAAGCATAAACTACGAGAATGAAAACGTTATTTCTCGAGTACAAAGAGCAGATATACCGTCAAACTATTAACATTTCTAAATATAACACTTGAGGGTCTGATTTGAATATTATTTGGTTTTTTTTTTACTACATTTCCTCTTTAAAGCTATATAAGGCAGTATCCATTCATCTCATTACTGCCGCTGTGGTGGCGCAGTTACACGTTCTCTTTTATTAGAGGGGTACTGGCGGCGGACAGCAGTAGATGTTCGCTGTGGTCATTTTATGACTGGGTTTTGGGTCGCGGTATAGGAAAAGGTTCAAAAGCGCGGGTACTGTAACCACAAATCGATATATTATATGCTAACGTTTAACTAAAAATCGGTAAACTAAAAATCGGTAAACAAATAAAATAAAGCTTAATGTAACCATAATCACTAGAATTATATTGTTTGGAAAGTCTTTGTTCTACGTTTTTGTTCACGTTTATGCAGATGTACACATTGACACTTACTGAACACATTGTATTTTCTGTATAATGAAACAAGCAGGTTGCAGCCACTAGCAGCGTTTGGGTTTAATTACTCAACCGTGCAGTATAAATATTAGGGGTGCACCAGATAGTGATTTTTACTATCCGACCGGATTTGCTGGGTAGTTGAAAAAAATCCGACCGGATATTTTCGTATACAAGTCTCAGTCTTTCTTTTCAGGTAGAATAATTAATTTTCCCTATTTTGACTAGTTTCTGGGTTATAACCTGTATTGTGACCGAAATTTGATTCGATGCATTGAAAATCACTTTCTGCTGTTATACCAATATCAACAATGTTATAACTGCAGTCGCAAATAGTACTGCAGTTTGCAAGTATCAGTGGCGGCACCCCGGTGCGAGAAAAAAATGTGGGCCCCCTCCCACAAAGTCACGACATATGTAGGGGGTCCGGGGGATTCTCCGCCGGAAAATATTTGAATTCAGGATCTCTGAAATGGCATTTCCTGCATTTTGAGAGCACTTTTACTGTTACGTGTTTTACCCTCTTAAAATAAAGTTACTTGACTTGACTTGACTTTTGAGTAAAATCTAAAGACCACAAATCACTTTTTTGTAGTGTATCCATTATTTTTAAGAAAATATTATTAATAATAGCACCATTAATAAAGAGGCAGTTTGTCGGATGGGCTCATGGGCCCATCGGCTCATGGGCCCCGGTGCGGCGCACCGTTTGCACACCCGTAGTGCCGCCACTGGCAAGTATTAAACTATGCAAAAATTGAAAATGAAATGATTAATCCAACTTGGTCTGTGAGCCCTGCCTTTATCTATTGTAATGAACGTGGGAACTGTCAAGAAAGTCGGTTACAAACTCGTACGTTTGAAACGTAAACACACGCGTTAAAACGCTCACGCCTAACGGTCGCTTGCAAATGGTAGTAGTTGTTACTTGCTGAAGTTAGTTTTTTGCAAGTTGATATATTTTGTCTGTTTAAGAAGATAGTTAACCATAACCAACAATACTGTATACTAAACAATCTCAATATTGCTGTTTTGTTGTATTGATATATATATTTTTATTATATTTGAATTAACACAAATTTAATACGCCTTGGAAAACTGTTAAAAACAAATTATCCGGTATCCGGCTAGCCTGCGTACAGATGCTCGCGGGCGCGAAAAGGCGGCGCTAAGTAGCTAATTTAGTCTGTGTTTTTCAAAATTCAAATTTCACAGACTATGACGTAGGCTAGTATTCGGCCAGATAATAGAATATATCCGGCCGAATACCGGATAGTTAGATTAACCATTATCCGGTCGGATACTAAATCCGGTGCACCCCTCATAAATATTAATGAACGTAAAACAAAAGATCTGTGCACTTTCAAGGCATCCTCAACATAAATCGCAGGTTATTGTTAGCCGCTTCGGTAAATGCGTACTTAAAATGACAGTTTTTGTGACTGGCTACATGGAACAAAAGTGGTTAGGGTTAGGACATTGGTTTCTTTGTGGTTGATTTTATTGTTTTATTGTTTTAATCAACCAATCACAAAACTTGTTAGTATAGGTAGGTGACGACCCAGCCGCTTTCGCCGCGTTTCAATGCAGACAATATAATTTTGGTGACTATGATGTAACCATACTGATAAAAAACTTAAATAACAGTTTAAAACTTCTAAAGTGTAAAACAGGGAAATAAATCCATAAAGCAACTGAAGTAAACATATTGTATTATTAAAATTAAAATAAACTAAAGAAGATTTAACGTAAGTGTGTATACTGTCGAGAATTTAATCAAATGTAAAGTAAAGAGCTAAAAAATAAAAAATAAACATTTTAAATATAAATAATGTAGTTCGTGTTTGAGTTGAGAAGTCGCAGCTTTGTAATCGTCACAAGTTTCACGTTTGCCAAAAAATCGAGTCATTTCCCCGGTCGGAGCTCGGGTTTTTCCCTCATTATTGATAGGGACCTTAAAGTGCCTATCTCACGCTTGGGGATTTTACATATTCGTAATATTTGGGTCTTCCTGAGCAAAATCATAATATATATTGTCAGCCGAAAATTTCATTTTCATGGAGTTTTTCGCTGTCAAAGTTACCTGATGTGATGACACAAGAGGCATTCCAAACCGGTTTTCTTTTGTTACTTGCCACAAAAATGCCTCTTGTGATATCACATCCAGTAACTTTAACAGCAAAAAAGTCCATGCAGATGAAATTTTCGGCTAGCAAGATATATTACAAATAATCTTAAAAATAATCTTAAAAATAATCGAGGAGAAAGTGCTGCCTTTGCAATAATATCAGCAAATGGTAAGACTTTCGGGTCTTCTCGGATAACGACCTTAAATCGTAGGCCCTCGGAACCCCTATCAATTTCCGTTCACCAAAGAGTGATAAATCTAATAAAACTAAACTAAATCATTACGATTTTGCTCAGGAAGACCCAAATATTACGAATATGTAAAATACGTGAGACAGGCACTTTAAATTGGAACTAAAGTCTGGATTTAAATAACCGGCCCCTGTATTATCCATTCAAACGAGTTGTATAGGTGAACATTAGTTTAAGTTTTTTCAATGAACTTTCTGTGAAGACTTCATCTGAAACCGTCGTCCTGTAATAGCGAAGCGCGGTAATGGCGGTCAGTATGTATGTCTGTCAGAGTTTGCTTTTAATTCTTGCATTCGGCAAACAATCGAAAAAGAGTCTTTAGGAATCCCTTGAGAGTCAATTTTGGTTTGTTTGTCTGAGTCACTGATCTCTAAATAAAGACTGGATCGAGCAACTGTTGTTTAGATGCTGCGAAAAAATGAAGCCAGGAATATTTTGCGGCGGCCATCTTGAATGGACCACGTTATATAGTTTTACAGTAAGCGACAGAGACTATCTGTCTCTGATATTTTAAGATGTTATAATGAATCAGTTATCGAAGGTTTTCCCGTAATTTATAACACTACTGCTCCATTACAATAATAACAATAAACACAATAAACTGCGGCTCCATTGGATTGGAATGACCACGGTGGTCACTCCAATATGGCCGCCACGCGCTAATTCCGGCTTCATAGTTACTATTATGGAGCCGTAGTTTGTGTTCTATATTATGGGAAAACCTTGGACATTTAACATCTTAAAAGATCAGAGACAGATAGTCTCTGTCGCCTGTAGTAAAACTATAGCTATAACGTGGTTCCAACAAGATGGCCACCACGAGCTACTTCTGGCTTCATTTTCTGAACAATAGTTTCTCGATCCAGTCTTTATTTAGTGATCAGTGGTCTGCGTTTTGGTTCTATAAATAGCATTAACGCGCTCCGCTATTAAATGGTTTTGTTATTTTTATGTTTAGTATATGTCTCGTATTTGTTGCGAAAAGGTGATGCATCTGTTATGTCGCATCGGCGTTTGCTATATCCCGGGAGACGATGGAGGTTGAACATGAAATACTTATGCTCAGCAGTTGCAATTGTCAATTGACATCCTTTGAATTAGGTTTACTTACGAGAGCTAGATTTTATGTTATGTGTCGAATCGAAATGAACCACAGTACTAAAAAACCAAAATCCTAAATTAAACCCTGACTAACACTAAAACTAACTCTAAAACTAACTTAAAAAACGTAAACTAATACTTAAAAAATTAAATTGTGAGCTGAGCGTAAGTATTTCATGTTCACCTCGATCCTCGTTCGAGATACGGCAAATCCCATCTCGCATTGGTTGTCGCTGACAAGAAGCGAAGCAAAACCCTTGCCAAAAAATTGATCATGTCTCCTCTTTCTCTCTTTCCAAAGTTGTCGTGGGTTTGTTTGATATGTAAAAAGAAACAAGAACTTCTCCTGAAAACTGGCGGGTGGTTTAACCCCGGTAAGATGCCCGAAGAAGCCACCACTGCTGAAACCATCGAAGACCTGCTGTCCAGGCAGGAAGGAAGGCGACTATCAAGGAGCAATTCACTGCAAGATCGTACTCCTGTCAGATTACGAAACTCTCTGGAAAAGTCCAACTCTTTCGACCAGCACGATCGCGGAGCCTTCACATCCAGGAGTCCCCGATTACCATCTGGTGCCGGGCGAATCCCCGGGGTGTCTTCAAGAACGAACCAGAACACAGGCGAAAATGGTTACGGCAGTCCACGTGGCACCGAGGTTAATGCCAATCCTCGCTTGAATAAACTCGGGTATCGTCCGTCGTTGTCCGACGATGACGTCGAGAGCCCGCACGGAAGTGACTGCGAGGGCTACGAAGACCCGCGGGAATCTCGCGTGGGTAATCTGAAGAACAGTAATAAGAAGAGCGTCAGTTTTCGCGACGGTCACGAAGAGTGTAAACCTAGTGGATCACACGGGAAGCGAGGTGGTAAAAGAGCAGGTGAAAATCAACGACAGGCTCAGGTGAGGAAACAACTACAATTTACTTGCAAAAAATAAGGGGGCTGAGTGAACTTAACTGGTAAGACCATCCGTTAATTTTTATCTCAAATGTAATATAAAGGTGCCGTGCTGCGTATGTAGTATAGAAATACAAATAAAACAATTCTAAAAGGTTAGTCTGGTGTACTCAGGCTTTAGGTCAAATGTTCCGTGAGTTAAAAGACATTGAGAACAAAAATCATAATTTCAAATCGTTGACTTTCTGATTAACAAACAGTTTTACAGACATACATGTCTGATCGTCAAGCTCATATCCTCAGAAAAGTGATTCTGAGTCCCGGACAGGAATCGAACCTGTAACCTTCTGATTGCCGGTGAGACGCTTTAATCATTGAGCTATACGATGAAGAGCGAAGGTTACAATGATGTACTGGTTCGATTTATATATGTACTGTCTAAGCGCCAGTCACTATATATCGATAACACATCCAAGCATTACAGATATAATAGTGACTGCCGCATAGACATATCAATTCTCTACATCATTGTATCTGAGTCTCGGTGGCTCGATAGTTAGAGCGTCCCACCGGCAATCAGAACGTTACATATCCACGTGCAAAGTTTCAAGTGATTGCATTGGATAACTTTGAAGATATACATGAATTTTAGAATTGCCACAATGTTGTTTGCCTGCTTTGATGTCAATCCTGTGTCTCTCGTTAACATATCATATATAACTGAATACCTCAAGAACGAAAATTACAAATAAAAAATATGAAAATACGAAAAATAACAAATAGTTAGAAAATAGAGAAATAACAAATATGAAAATAACAAATAACAATAGAAAATAAGAAATAACAAATATGAAAGTACGAAAAAGTGAAAAACTGATAAAACATTTTCGTTTCATCGGCAATTTTTATCGGCCAAGACGCACTATAATTAGATATTTTTGCATGTTTTAATCTGTTGTTAATCTTGGTTCGAACTTGTTAATTATTAGGACGGTTTATCAATCAGATGGTCGCGGCCAGATGACGATGGAAAGTGTTTAGGAGTAGTCCTGTTAAAACGAGGACACCAAAATTCTTTCTCAGACAACGGTAAGCAATTGTGACTGTTGGAATTAGCCAGGGTACTCCCTATTTATGATTGCAGCTGTTGTGGTCTAGGGTTAACGACCTTAAAGTGCCTATAACGTCTGTGTGGATTTAACATATTTGTAATCTATGGATTCTCCTGAGATAAATTGTAATATATCTTGTCAGCTGAAAATTTCATCTTCATAGACTTTTTTGCTTTTAAAGTTGACGGAAATGACGTCAAATCGGGCATCTGTAAAGAGGTTTTCATGCAGACAGATGCCCGCTATGACATCATTTCCGTCAACTTTAACAACAGAAAAGTCTATGAAGATGAAATTTTCATCTGACAAGATATATTACAATTTATCTCAGGAGAATCCATAGATTACAAATATGTTAAATTCCCACAGACGTTATAGGCACTTTAAATCGTAGGCCCTCGGAACCCCTATAGGCGGTATTCCGTTCTGAACAATAATTGCTCGATCCAGTCTTTATTTCGAGATCAGTGGGGATAGCCGAGTCTAGGTTTCGGCTCTGTTATTTTTTTTTTTTGCATCGCGATATTTCCCCGACATGCTTTGCGAAACTGAGGCATGTGACTATAGTGCGTGGCCTTCCTTTTCGATCGATCGATCGATCGAGTGACTCATCGAAGTGAAATGTTCTTGCCTCCTTGCTTGGAGACACGTATGTTATGTACTTGGACTCGGTAATTCCAAATCTGTTTTCAGAATTGAAATCGAGTAAATATTGACCGAGATAACGTTGAAATATCTACGACGAAGCGGTCTTCCTATTGCCGATAATTTCTAAGTACATTTTAGTTTTTATGAAGGGTATGCAGGTCTATGTACGTTCGCGTAATATAATAGACACTCATAGTTACCTGACTTCAACGGTTCCGATCTAGTGTTGTCGACCGTGGAAAATTACCACCCCCTACACGCGTGAGTGTAATTAGAGACCACCCCTGTAGACACCACCCCTGTTGACGATATAGTTTCATTTCTAGATCCGTATTCTGTGTATGGTGTGAAAGTTGTTGGTGGAAAAATGACAGAAAATGATAAACTAGGCGCGTTTGTAACCGCGGTGGACGAAGGCAGTCCTGCTGACCGCGTTGCTGGTCTGATGCCTGGAGACGAGATCGTGGAGTGGAATGAACAATCTCTTGTGGACTGCACTTTTGAAGATGTACTGGACGCCATTTCGAACTCACAGGAAAGCCCTGATTTGCATCTCGTTGTCTCTAGGCACAAGTAAGTTTTAAATGCATTATGTACGTACCAGGTAATATTTACCTCGGCAACGGCCTCCGTAGCTCAGTGGTCAGAGCACTGCACTAGCATCGCAGTGTCGTGGTTTCATTTTTCACAACTGGTTCCGGTTTGGTTTTAAAATGTATATATTCCTGTAATACTTTCTGTATCCTGTATGTTTCTCCGTTAATATAATAATATCTTGTGATATATATCTAACGCATGTACGCGTTAAAATACACAATGTTGTAGTGAATATGGGAGAGCTCGGAGTAGACAGACGATACTACAACATTGTGTATATACTACAACATTGTGTATTTTAACGCATCCAAGCATTACCGATATATAGTGACCGCCGCATAGGCAGTACATATATCAATCGAACCAGTACATCATTGTAACCTTCGCTCTCCATCTGAGTCTCGTTAGCTCAATGGTTAGAGCGTCTCACCGGCAATCAGAAGGTTACAGGTTCGATTCCTGTACGGGACTCAGAATCATTTTTCTGAGGATATGAGCTTGACGATCGTCCACGTATCGTCTAACGCATGTACATCGTCTATGAGTGTGATTATTAGTATATCACGTGTCAATCAAGTATAGTTCATTAATAAGTAACTCAATACTATGACATCGCCCTTTCCGTGGGGATTCAATAACAACGAAATTAATGTTTATCTCGTAACCTAACACGTGTCTCTACTCGATGTTTCACAATGTTCCTATGCTATGAATATGAATTTATTATGCAACAATCTTTTTTGTATATTATGAAAAGCTTTGAAATGGTTGAAGTAATAGACAATGTATTTCACATGTAACTTATTAATCGTCCGATGTGTGAGGTTGTTGTAGTCTTGAGAAAGACTGTTGTTGGTGACTGACGTTTCGACGGCCTCAGCGAAGTCAAGTAAAGCGTGTTTGTCAGGGTTTGCCTATATTATATATGTCTGGTTCATTACGTCATCGTTTGTTTGTGTCATAATTAGTGTGAGTGGGTGTCGCGTCATGCGTTAAGCGTGGGCCAATATTGTTTGTCATGCGTTAAGCGTGGGTTACATTGTTTGTCGGTAGGTCTATTGTTCGTTGGTGCGTGCGAAGAAGTCTTTTGTATGGTGTCGGTAATTATTGTGATCTGTTAAGTGGTTTATGTTCCAAGTTGGTATACCAACTTTCTAATGTAAGTCGCTGTTTGTAGTTTGATACTCCTAGGTTCAAACCATTTACTTTATTAATCGTCCCTTGTGTATTTTTTCTTCGTAGAAGCAAAGTTCCTTTCCAAGGACAGCGACCAGACGATCAAACGCATCATAATAGCAACAATAACAACACCAGCCGTCAAGATGGTAAAAATACTAAACCGTTTTGGAATAATGGTGTTTTTGTGAATATGTTACTTCTTTACCTAACGAAAAGCTCTTCATAAATAACCAAATGTGGATCTCACCAAATGACGTCATTAAATAAAAGCCTCTTGTGATATTTTTCTTTGATTACACGTCTTTGAATATTTTCTTATGTTTTTAGCGGGTGGAGATAATAATCGTCTCAGGAATCCAAATCAAGCAAGAAATGATTACAATGTGAGTTGAACTTTCCTTTCTTTTACCTTACCTCACCTTACCTTACCTTACCTTACCTTACCTTACCTCACCTCACCTCACCTTACCTTACCTCACCTTACCTTACCTCACCTTACCTCACATTACCTCACCTCACCTCACCTCACCTTTCCTCACCTTACCTCACCTTACCTCACCTTACCTTACCTTACCTTACCTTACCTTACCTTACCTTACCTTACCTTACCTTACCTTACCTTACCTTACCTTACCTTACAGGTACCTTGCCTTGCCTTGCCTCGCCTCGCCTCACCTTACCTTACCTTACCTTACCTTACCTTACCTCACATTACCTCACCTTACCTTGCCTTGCCTTGCCTTGCCTTGCCTTGCCTTACCTTCGAACCCCCTCCCTTTCCTCTCCTCTTAATTCTTAATCATCCTTTACATTCGTACGGTTGGTTCTTTTCCTCGTTTTCTCATCTCAGCCCATCACTTCTATCCTAGGCCTCTCACAGGAACATAAGCGGAAAAATCCAGGTAAGCCGTTATCATTTCTCAACCTTCCCTATATATCTTCTGTAATCACGGCCTTGCCTTCTCTCTCGCTGCCAGCTAACGCCATCAAATCTCGTACGCAATATTTCAGGTCAAACTTTTCTACGACCAGGATGCAGCTAACCTAACTGTGACCATCGTCTCCGCTGAAGGATTGTCCACGCGAGGAAACACGAACCAACTACCCAACCCTTACAGCAAGGTCTACCTGCTGCCTGATCGAAGGTAACACCGACTGTGAACACCTTAGCCTTCGGACAACATGAAATCCGTAGGCCTTCTTAAGTTGGTTAATTGTATTGTTTTTTTTAGCATGCAAAGCAAGCGTCGGACGAAGACGATGACGAAAACAGCGGCGCCAAGATGGAATCAGTCGTTCGTGTACCCTTGTAGACCCCAAAAGGTATACACTAATTCAAAAACTACAGCTAGCCGCTTGACTTACAGAAGATACAAATAAAAGATACAATAATACAATAATGGCTTGCCAAATGAATAGTTTAACATGAAAAATTGAAAGAAACAAAGTTTCTAGCTCTTACTTCACTCAAAACTAACAAAAGGCGGGAAAAGTGATGTGACTGCAAGTCGATATGCCCGACTCGCGAGAAACACGAGAGATGCGCCACTCGGTTCCCGGATGTAGGTTAGTAGCTAAGCGGTAGCTAAGTCGTTGGTTACATAGTTCATATTTTGAGGTCGATTTCCTTCAATGAAAAAACTCCTCAATTGCACTTGGTAAAATATTTGATTGTCTGTCTGAAAGGTATAAATCGGAGATGGATTATAAAGACGTTATAAATTCGGATGTCGTTGTGTTGTATTCTCAAATAGGCGAACGCATGGCAATTGAATTCGAGGTTGAAGACTTTGGCCCTGTGGAATTACCTAAAGTTAATTGGGATGTAGAAGATCTGACGAAAGGTGGATCTGACGAGAGGTGGCGGTTGCAAAATCTCTCTTAAAATCCCTCCATAACCTGGCCATAGGCAGATGCGAGTTGTTGTTGCTGTTGAACAATTACCCACTATTCTTGACTTGCAACCAATCCCTTGAGACTCCGAAGACAAAGGTTTGGTGGCCATGTTGGTGCCACAAACAAAAGAAGTTAATAATATTCTTTTGTTTAAGTTCCACCAACATGGCTGCCGTGACGTAACGTGCAAGTCATCAATAAAATGCCATGTATTTGGACAACAGCCAGAAGCATAATAAGGATTGCCGAAGCAGAAATTACAATTTGCTTTCGACGTCTTTGAGCTTCGATACTGTTGTTGTCCGCCATCTTTTTAGTGATGAATTCCGCCAAAATAAGCTCGGCACCAGAGCGTCGCTCGGCCAAACCCGGGTTTTGTCCAACCCGTGGCTAATCCAGGGTTGTTTGAAAGGAGGGGGGTTGAACAAAGCTGACCCAGGTCAGAAAAACATGTCTCCGATAACAGCCAACCCGGGTTCGTGTAAACAAGAAAAAAAATAACCATGCGTGGTAAACCAACCCACGTTCGAATCTACTACAAGTGTTTATGAAACGAAAATTAAGTTTTAGTTTTTTAAATGAACTTCTTTCTCCAAAATAGCGATGTAATATATCTTAGTAATATTATGGAGCCGTAGTTTGTGTTCTATATTACGGGAAATCCTTCGACAACTGATTCATTTTAGCATCTTAAATGATCAGAGACAGATAGTCGCCTACATTAAAACTATATAGCGTGGTCCCAACAAGATGGCGGCCACCACGAGCTACTTCCGGCTTCCTTTTCTGAACAAAAGTTGCTCGATCCAGTCTTTATTTAGAGATCAGTGCTAGGAACAAAAGACAAGCACTGAATGACGTAAAATGGCGGTGTCCAGAAGCATAAAATACGAGAATGAAAACGTTTTCTCGAGTACAAGAGTATAGATATCGTAAAACTATTAACATTTCTAAACGTGATCCCAAAATATATTTATGCTGACACGAGTGCGTCCTTCGTTCTCGTGGTATTATGGATATTAGGCCCCGTACACACGGAAAGGTTTTCCTGCGTTTTGTATTGTTTCAAGTAATCAGCTACCCTGTGAGCAGAGCCTTCTTTTCCTTTGTTTCCCCTTGCTAGGGGAAAACTGGTTGTTCTCGATTCCCTTAAGAACAGTAAACAATACAAAAACGCAGGAAAACGTTTCCGTGTGTACGGGCGCTTAGGGCCTTTAAGATCTACAACATGGCGACCTCGACGACGCGGCCCTCAAGACTTTAACAAGCAGTGTGAATTTAAGCATTTGAAAGAAGCCATCGTAAATTGACTACCGTATTTGATGTTTGAAGTTTGTTTTATGACCTCCAAAACGCTCCAGTTCTGCAGTAAAACGATTAAACGATTGTAGTGTTTGAGCTGAAGTCAACATTAAAAACGGCTCACCTCTCAGCGAGTTCACGTCGTCCTGAAGACGTGAAAATGCTCAGAGTTGCGTTGTAAACATAACGAGGACGGCGTTGAAAATACTCTTGCGACTACAAACTATCCATTCTGTTTGTTTCGCATAAATAATTATTTGTTTTGAAGGCCGCGTCATCGAGGTTGCCGCGTCGTAGATCTTAAGCTGGATTTTGATGAAGCGAATATAATCGCGCGAGCGACTTCCACCTTTTTTACGAGCGCTCGTGTGAAACCAACTGGAAATCCATTCAATTTATACAATAGAAATGCCATCCGCGCGACCATGTCCCTATTATGCCAAACGCGCGCGCGCAATTTAATGCAATCAAATTTCATTAATTCTTCATTGAACATATGTTATTTCCTGTACTAATCAATTCCTATTTAGCGTGAACTTTTAACTAGTGTTTTTTTCTCTAATTGTATGAAATAGTTCCATGGTCGATCAATCGAGATAACCGTTTGGGACTACGACAAATCTGAGGAGTGTGACTTCCTAGGAGAGGTGTGTACCAAGCAATTAGTTTTCTAACTCTAACCCCCTGGCTATATTTCCGCACGACCCCACGCCCCTATTTGAAGTGCTAAATTAGTAGACTCGTGAGAGAGATTAAACATGTGGGACTAGTAATTGATTGTTACACGCATGCGCTAACAATCCAATAACTTATTGGGTACACAATGCTAAAATATAATAATGCCAATAATTTATTGAATACAACGTGAGCAGTGGTGGCACTACGGGTGTGCAAACGGTGCGCCGCACCGACGGTGCGCCGCACCGGGGCCGAGGGGCCCCATCAACAAACTGCCTCTTTTTATTAATGGTGCTATTATTAATATAATTTTCTTAAAAATAGTGGATACACTCCAAAAACGTGATTTGTAGTCTTTAGATTTTACTCAAAAGTGCTCTCAAAATGCAGGAAATGCCATTTCAGAGACCCTGAAATAGGTCCATGAAACGGGTACATGTGCTGCCACAAAAAGGGTAGAAGGGATGATGCTGAACGAGCATATATCTAGCACTCAGTTAGTATTTTATGCGCTATCTATATAATGTGCTGTCTTCAAGCACATTAAGGACTTGTCATGTATAGTGTGTGCTGTCTTCAAGAATATTAAAGTGCCACTACGATCAAATTTTTACCTATCGATATTTTTACGTATTTATAAAGCAGAGCTGCTAAATATTACTCGGTCGAAACCGTTTTGCGATTCGACGATGGCAAGTATTATTTTTCTTACTCCGAATCTGGAGTTGTTATGTCCGCCATTAATCGTTCATGTTCTTGACCAGCGTAACGAAGTGACGTCAGATTCTCAACGCGAAGACTCCACGTGGCTAATTCTTCAGGTAAATCAAGGTCGTTTTTTCAAATTCTTCGTCTGAAAGGCTGGACATTTCATCTACTTCTAGAAAAAAAACAAGAAAACAAATAACTTCGACCGAAATTCAGGCGTAGCATTGAGAATCTGACGTCACAAACAATATTACCTTTTGAAATTGCGGGCTCGCTTGGAACACGTTTTTAGTTCAAAATACCATTTTTTAGTTTTTTTTTACATCGATGATCACTTTCGACCCTGAAATACTATTCTATGCTAAAGAAAATCTAAAAAACGGGGGTGTATTTTCATCGTAGTGCCACTTTAAAGACTTGTCATGAATAGTGTGTCAAGTGATGTTAAAGAATTGAAAGATAAACTATAAAGCGCTGCCACCGCAATTCACACATGTACCAAATTCACAAAATACCAAATTCACACATCGGTCTTCATTGTTTTTTCTTATCCAAGGTTCTTATCGATATGGCTAACGCAAACGTGGATGGCAGTGCCATCTTTTATCCTTTGTCGCCCCATGACGATCCATCCAATCCCCTGGGTCCCTCGACACCCATCCAGAGTCCGTCCACGTCGTTTCGCCAGAATGATGGCAGCCATTCATCCGGTGAGTGACGTCAATGTAAAGAAATTGGCATCGCCAATTTCACACAATACAGTATTTTCTCGCATTCTTCCTTCTCACCCCTGTTCCGCTCTCCCATTCGCCTTTCTCTCTGTCTCTGTCTCTTTTCCTTCTCTTTCTATTTTCCTGTTTCTCTTCTCCCTCTCAATTATCTTCTTTTCGTTTTTCCCCTCACTCCGTTTCTCCCTCTCTCCATTCCCTTCACCCAACCCTCTCTGTCTCTCTTTTCCCTCCTGATCCCCCGTAACGGCTCGTGCAATTTTGGCACAATTTTCAAATAGGTACGAGGTCGACTCTTTGGTATCTCCCATAGGTCCCATGATAACCGTAAATGATGGCCGCTACCCCCCGGAACAAATCATTGCCGAGACACCCCAAAAGCAGTACGCTGACTGCTCGGATACACGCGATCCAGGTAGTCAAGACATCATCATGTGTCACTCGAGCTTAATGATTAATCATTACAGCAATCATCCTTAGGGTAACATGACAATGTATCGAATGCATGTTTTTTTTGTGTTTTTTTTTAGTTTTTTATTTTAACAACTTTTTTGGGTAAACTATCAGCAAGGAGTACAAAAGAAACTATAACAAATAAATAGTACAATATAAACTATAACAAAAGTACACACAAAAGTAGTAGACCCAACCGGGAAAAGCGCGAACGGGACAGTATGATCCATGCGAGGCGCTCCCCGTAACATTGATATATACAGATCAGGGCCGTAGCAAGAGAAAGCCAATTGCGGGGGCCATTAATAGGACTGGACTGCTGGGTGGGTTGTGGGGAATGGCCGCACAAAAAAATTTTCGAAATTATAGGATCTCTGAAATAGGATTTCCTGACTTCTGAGAGTAATTTCCAGCAAGTTTTAACGCATCTAAACTGGCAAGAAATCGCCAGAGCAAATTATTGGTGCGGCCATTACATTGCGGACGTTCAGGTCTGTATGTCCATATATAGCCTTATAAAAAATACTAAGTCCTTAATTTCTCTTTCATAACATAAAGGGAGCAAGTTGAGGGTCAAAATCCTCTGTTTGTAGGGTAGATTACCCTGAGAATGATTCTGAAATAAAATTGAAACACTACACATCCTTACAGATGATCAGCGTTAAGTTGTCGCGAAAATATTTCGTGCACTTAAATAGATAAAATTAGCACACTATTCCCAGTTGACGTGGTCTGAGATTTCCCCTTAGTCTAATTGCGCATGCGTGACGGATGGCGGAATAATGAGCACGCGGTTGGTTTGGTGTGAATGCTCCCCAGTCTGAGCTATTTCCTCCCGATATTGTTCTTATCATTCGAAATATTAAATTTTCTACGTATTTACCATCAACACCATATTTCTATCAAATTGTCACAGTCTTAATACTGTACCGAACGTTCGAAGATTTGGTTCGTTTTAGATCATGTGCAAAGCCAGCAAAGGTATATCATTAAACAACATACTGTGTTTAATAAACTGCGTTTATATAAAAGTACAGTATTCACAACTTAATTACAAAATTATTTACAAAAACATTTGCTGTATAAGGTATTTACAAAATTATGTAGAAATACACAATGATAAATCTAAAAACTGTGTATAAAAAAAAACAACCAGCATAAAATTAATTAACATTCCTTTCAAACAACTTACAGTATTGTAGTTGGAAAAAAAACAAGCCAATACACACTGTATAAAGGGTATTCCTTTATACACACTGTATAAAGGGTATTCACAAAATATCTACAAAATTACAAACTGAAATATTTACAGAACGAGTATTCATTGTTTACAAAATACACTTATGAAAATTGCATTATTTACATTTCATACAAATAAAAGTAGTTTTAAAAGTGGGGGATAAGTTCAAATCCCGCTCGAGTCAACAATTTTCCGTCGACTCAGTAGTAGTGTAGGTTAATCGTGTCGATAAATTTTCATGTTACCCTGAGGATGATTCTTTATAAATATATTTAAACCAATACTGTAAACTGTTAAAGCATTTTAACATAAACAAGTACTTCAATAATCACGCTGACTATATTAAGAAGTAAGATTTTAAAACGTCTGTAACTTTAAAACATTACTTTTTAAACTGAGCAGCCTTCATTCCACGATCTTCCAACACTGAACAAGATGACCAGGGCAGTCTTGGCGGTGGAAGGGTGTCTCCGACCGGCTCCCTGCCGTCTGGACCTAAAAAGGCGCGAACTTTACCGGGCCTACCATCCGATAACCGGCCACTTGGTAAGATATGCTAAACATTTGCTAAACCGTTAAAGTGCCAATGCAATGAAAAATCCAGATGTAAAATAACTCTTTTGTTTGAAAGAACTCTTGAAACTATAAAGACTAACCATTTACAACTTTTTCATATCTCACTTCACTCTTGAGATATTAAGATTTGTTTGATATGTAAACAATGAAATCACTTGAAATGCATGTGCGTGGATGTATCCAATGGCATCAAATATGCAAATCATCAAACGATTCCATGTGATAACGGTAAAGATATGCAGAATTTTTCAATAAGTCGTTATGCATTGTGATGTCATAAGTATGATCATTTACATATTAAACAAATCTTAATATCTCAAGAGTGAAATGAGATATGAAAAAGTTGTAAATGGTTTGTCTTTGTAGTTTCAAGACTTCTTTCAAACAAAAGAGTTATTTTACAACTGAATTTTTCATTGCGTAGGCACTTTAAGCATTTATATAAAAGGATTTATTGCTAAACAGTTCTTTAAAATTATTTATATAAAAGCATTCATTGCTAAACAGTTTTCCTTTAAAAGCTTTATAAAAAAACATTTATTGCTAAACCGTTCTCCTTTAAAAGAATTTAAAGATCCGTACACGCGACAAAGTTGGTCTTTTCCCGTATAGTTTTAGACAACTCTTTATTTCACATGTTCTGTTTGTTCATACGTAGGTTTTAAATTGAAAACGTTGGGATTCAGCGCGTTTGGTGGGAAAATACATGTTGTCAACTCGGTAAACAAGTCAGCCCTCCTAGAAGGGCTAGCCCTCCTCGAAGGGCTAGAATATTCCCATGTAAACGCGAGATGAAATCCATCCCTCTTAGTAGGGCCAGCCCTACCACAAGGGCTAGACCTCCTTCATATAAACACCCCCTTAGTCTAATTACCTAGAACATTTCTCTACCTCTTTCTTGAGGATTGAACAAATATATGAAGACATATTACAAGTACTATTTGGCATTTCACTCGATTAAACTACATGTTCTAAGGATTTGTGGTGAAGGAAAAATGCAACATTAAGGCCTTTCTTGCTTCTAGTTCCTTGCACAGCCCCAGCATTTCTGATAATATCTCCAAAGTTTCAGACTCTCGCCATGTATATATTTTGACATATAAACTTTAGTGCATTTGTTCTCCAGAAAAAGCATGGTCTGCGGCTTTTGTGCAATTTAAAGTGCCTATCTCACGTTTGGGGATTTTATAAAATCTTAATATGTATATTGTCAGACGAAAATTTCATCTTCATGGAGTTTTTCGCTGTCAAAGTTACCGGATGTGATGTCACAAGATTCCAAACCAGTTTTCTTTTGTTAGTTGTCACAAAAATGGGTTACATCACCGTGTACCGGTAAACAAATAAAACAATGGACACAGACTACGTCATACGCCTCATCAAGTCAGAAGCTTTACAAGAACAAAAACTCTAACCATAACCCAAATAAAAACTCTAGTCCTAACCCTGAAATAAAGAAATACTAACCCTACTTCTAAACCCAACATTTCAATGATGCAATACTCTGTGTTCCGGTAGACATCACATCCATGAGTAATTTTGACAACAAAAAAGTCTATGAAGATGAAATTTTCGGCTGACAAGATATATTACGATTTTGCTCAGGAAGACCCAAATATTACGAATATGTAAAATCCCCAAATGTGAGATAGGCACAAAATTATTAAATTATCAGAAAAAGTGTTTAGTGTCCTTAAAAAGCTATCAAAAATGGCCATTTTTCCTATCGAACCACCACAAAAAGCACTCTATTAAGTTAACCAGTCTATGTTATGTGTGTTGTACAACTGTGCCCCGGAGTACAAGTTTCACATTTGATTCACGTTTTGTTTTGTTGTTTATCAAAGACAATCATCGTCGGAACAGTGACAGTAACATTCATAACGATTGTGACCAGGTCCTCGCGAGCAATCACACGTCACGTGCACAGAGCGTGACCGGTCGACCGAATAATCGTGCGAATCCTCATAACCTCGAACTGGTTGCAAACGGCATCACGGCGCAAGAACCAGCTGGGCAAGCGCTCTTGAGAGACATTGGAAACAATGCTGGCTTCATCAAGTCCGGCAAAACGGGCTTAAAGGGTGAACTGCCGGGTGTTTTACCCAGTGGCAGGAGCAGTCGATCTTCGTCAATGACAAGTGACCGAAGTCCAACAGGAAGTGTGGGGAGCATCACTGGATCCATCACTAGTACCGAAAGCAGGTGAATAAGACCATCCATCCGTCCATACATCCATCAACCAGCCAATCAATCAACCATATCACAATGGCTCGTGGCTTAATTCCAACCTGACTGAGTTATCATATTGCATTCCTCTTATAAACTGTTTTTTTCTATGTAGTCCTTCTGTTCTCCACGGAACAAAGTTAGGCAATGAACAAAGTTTGGAAGAATTTATCGAAGGTCTTGGGCCAGCACAGATGGTTGGACGTCAAGTCCTTGGTGAGTTTTAAAGACAAGTCGTCGCTGTTGTTGTTGTTGTCGTCGTCGTCGTCGTCATAACGAACAGCAACATTCCCAGATCATATTTTTACGTATGTTTTCCGTTTCCAGCCTCTCCGTGCATGGGCGACATACAACTCAGTTTCTACGACCGCAAAGGAGTATTCGAAGTGGAAGTTATCAGAGCTCGTGGTCTTCTGCCGAAGCCTGGATCCAAGATACTACCAGGTAACCATGCATGTGACTATTTACTTGCTTTCATTGGATGATTTCCTCATGAGTTATTAGCATTAAGTAAATCGTCTTTAATAGTAAAACCTTGAAAAAACCTAAAAGTAAAACCTAGTTAAGTTTTCCTGATTTTGTAGTATTTTAGTGAATAATTTAGCCTTGGGAGGTTTCTGGTGATTTTGTTTTTTCCCTCCTTATTAGCTCCATACGTGAAGGTTTATCTGATGGAGAATGGCAAGTGTTTGGCGAAGAAGAAAACACGGACTGCGAGAAGAACCCTGGAACCTTTGTACCAACAACAACTCGAGTTTCGCACGAATGTCTCGCGCAACCAAACATTGCAGGTAAGATGCTTTCTCTGCTGTTGCACTCGATATTCAAGATGGAAACGTGGTTAATGGTACAGAAAACTTTGCGAGTGGTGCAAGTGTATCTTTGAGACCTCAATAGACCCCAATATACCCCAAATAGGACCAGCTACATTGTACATGGAGTATCGTCCGGCTTTAGTAATTTATCCAGTCCATATTTCCCACACAGACGTGGTCTTTTTGCCAAGAATATGTCAACAGCATCGTGATGCAGAGAATTGTTTTGTAGCATATCTTACTTTACTTTTTTCTCTTCCTCACCAAGGTTATCGTGTGGGGTGACTATGGTCGCATGGACCGCAAGGTCTTCATGGGGGTAGTCCAAGTTCTCCTCAGTGACCTTGACCTTTCCCGAATGACCTTTGGTTGGTACAAACTCTTCTCCACCTCGTCCATGTGCGAAGCCCCAATCTTCACGCCACCTGTCAGTCCCATGACCCCTCACGGTCCAGGGTTCTCACGTCAGACGTCCACGTCATCAATCCACAGTCTTCCCGCCACTCATCGCGCTCGTTCCACACACATGCAGAAACACTCGTCGCTCAGCCACATAGGGCCGACGGCACCTGGCCAACCGCGCGTACCACGTCCCAGGATTGAAATGATCGAGGACGAAGGGGATTATGTGTGATAGTACGGGATAGACGACGGCATTCTCTGAGGTACTCTAAAACGGGTGTCAGCGTTGAGCCCAATTTCGTGGTCTGTCCCAAATTAGAGCTTTCGCTATGTCTTCCGGTGTTAAAAACATTGGGATATTTTCCAGTTATTGGGATGTATTTAAGGTATGCTTAGATTCTAATGCATATCAACAAAAGGATATTAGAACGGGGGTACTTCTAAATTTGTGATACGAAACGTTTTAAATATGTTGTCTTTTTGTAAACGCGCATGCGCAGATCAATCCCACAATTATTATGCGAAGTGACAGCTGACAGCCAAACAAGCAGTCGCAGTACGACTTTTTACTGCCAGTTTTTTCTCCGGAAAATAAGCAAAAGGCTCATAGATGTCTTTCGAAAGAGACGTTTTCATTTTCTTCCCTGTATAATACATGACCAAATAACGTCGTGATATATGGTAGAGTAGCTACAAAATAGTTTTATCGTCGATGTATTTATCTATCTATTTATCTAACTGTGTACTATTATTTATATCGCAGTGTTTCTTGTAAATTAATGCCAAGTTGGTTATCTGAATTACCGTGTATTTAACAAAGTATGTGCGTTTTATTTAACGTTGTTTGTAATTGTAAAGTAACAACGGCAAATAGTCGACAGTTTTCTAGTTAATATATGTGTAATTTTTGTTCGTCGTTTTTCTCTCTTAAGGTGGCTCAATAGTCTAAATCATGAGAATTTTCATTTTTCCGCATAAAAACGTGGTTCAATGAAATGGTCTTGTTTACTGAAACGTTTTATACCCTCAAAGTTTACCTGAGTGGAGAAATCGTGTTTGCAATAAATCCAGAAAAATAATTTGCATAAAATCTTATCATAAACACAATTTCTCTAGCTAGATATATAAATGCTACAAGTGTGAAACGTTTCAATCATCAAGACTACCGCTAGAGCTATGCAATGAACCAAAATAAAGCTCAAGATCTGCATTACAAAACATTTTATGAGGAAAAATGCAGTTTCTCATGATTTAGACTATCGAGCCACCTTAAAGTGTTTTTCCTCAAATTCTGGAATTTGAAGATGCTATATTTGTGATATCAAAACTATTTGACCTATATGCATAACATTTTCACTGTGAGTTCATACAGGTATTATCTGTGCAATTACGAATTGATTTGTTGTTAGACTACTCCAAAAAATATCTAGGGCCTTTGGAAGAGATGTAATTGGACATTTTTATCCCTCATTTTTGAAAATATATGAAGGCATTGACATATCTGTAAAATAATTCGTCATTGCACAGCTCTGGTATTGCATGTACCACATATAAAATTTCAGACCCTTAGCACATACCTGTTTGGAGAAATCACTATTGGCGCGTCCTACAATTTCGTGCCTTTAAAAATGTTGTGTTCGCGGAAAAGGGTGTGACTGCTAAGCAATTGAAGATATGGACCCAAATCTTTTTCTTTGTAAATGCTATTGGACCATGTTAACTACTTATCAGTAAACAAATATGACTATATAAAATTTGTAGTACGATAAATCGTGTTCTCAAAATGTTCTCAAAATGACTCCATTTTGACTATCGAGCCACCTTAAAGGACATTGGCAAAATAATAACTATTTATATCGAAGAATATGACTTAATCGGAAAATAGACCTCTTTCATGGCACAAAAATGAAATATTCTCACCAAATTTAATGGTTTTTAACATTAAACAAAATTTGTCCAATAGACAGGGTTAAAAAGATATAAGCTTCATCTTGAAGTGTGCAACTTTCCAAAAAAATTAACCGAAAGAAACGCAAGATATTTGCGTTTGTTTTTGGGCTTTGTAACCCGTGCTGACATCATAAAATTTTCCGATTATCGGAAATTTCCATATGTACTTCTAGTACGTATTCCATATAAGGAAGTGGCCGACGAGCAAATACAAGGCATTGACGAGCAAATACATGGCACTCGTAGACTTGCTCCAAGTCCGAGACGTGGTTCAGTCGAAAATTATATTTTTGGGCATGTTCGATTATCCGCGCTTTTAAAGAGAACTAAGTTAGCTACCGGGATAAAGCTGTACTTATGTTGTAAATAGATCATTTAACTTTCCTTTGATATGTTCTACAGCTTTGTGGGTGGTTTATTTCTCAAGAAAACGTTTGCCAAAGGGTTAGGACCTTTGTTGTTTTGGGGTCGGTTACGTTTACACACTACGATTTGTCGGGCCGATTTTCCAAATATGGGCATCCGATTGATGGCGTTAGCGTTGATGTCAGCAAGTCCCGACACTGAAAATCGGGAGAAAAATCTGTAGAAAAGTCACAGATTTTTCCAGAGTCGTAGCGATTTTTGACTAACTATGACTACCGAGTAAAGCGCGTATATTTAAAAATAAATTAACTAAAAAAAAAGAAATATGTCGACCGTAACTACGAGTGTATAGCGCAGACGAAGCTGTTTTATTAAATACGGAACTAGTTATAGTTTCTTCACCCAAATTGACCTTTTCTTTTTTTTCCTTGTTTTTATTGCCGCCATAATCAAAACCATCGAAGCCGAAGCTGCGATAGCCAAAGACGCGTCTCTTTCACTTTCCGACATTTTTTTTGTTCACGCCATTTGCAAGCAATTTTATGTTGCCTATAGTGATTTTATAATATTTAGTAAAAATCGGGAGGTACGTTTACACACTGCGATTTGTCGGGGATGACGAATTAGCGAAATTTACCGCGAATCACGTAAATATTCGTCAGTGTCGGCCCGACAAATCGTAGTGTGTTAGTAAACCCTTGTGAACTTGAAGAGTAATGGATAATGCCTATTTTCCATACTTTACGTCGTTCTTGAAGAATCTGAGCAACCATTTAAGTTTACTTTTATTGTCAAACCTTATTCTGCTCTTTTAAGCCCAGCCTACTTCGTTTGGTTTCAGTTACGAGACGGGGAGGGAGTTGTACGAACATTAGCTCGATTCGGGAACAAATGGTCTTGTCATTCGGGCATTCATTGTTGTTCATCGTTTAGCAATGGTAAAAGTGGCATATAGTCAGACCTTGGTTCGGGCGTTGTCTAAACGTAATCTTGTATATTCAACTTGAATATCTTGTATATTCAACTTGAATATACCTAATACATTTGGTTTGCTTTTCCTTCCTTCTCTTCTGCCGTCGTGCAACGCATTCTCTATGCGTTTCAGGAGAGATATCCACGCGGTCTAAATTTGGAAAATCTGTGTTACTTTAACGGTAATTAAATACTTCGAATCCCGCACACTGCCGCGGCTGCAAAAACGAGAAAAATGCCCTCAAATTGCAGGAAATACACTTTCAGGGAATCAAAAATTTTCTCGGGGGTGCATGCCCCGGGACCCCCTAATGTACGTGTTTCCAATGCATGTTCATATAGATTAATGAAAAACGTGTAATAATGCTTAGGCTAAACGATGGCAATTCGAGTTCTTCAGTAATATCGACGTCATCATTTATTCAGGCAAGTTATGCTCTGCGTAATCAATAAGTTTATCTACTTAAGAATTTGGCGGGAAATTTCGATAGGGATATCTAGTACGTATTCCTTATAAGGAGGCGCAAATAGAAGGCATTGACGAGCAAATAGCTGACACGTTGAACCCTCGTAATTAAATAACGCTTCTGTAAGATTACGTTTTGTACACAAAGATGTAGAATAACGTTTTTTCATGTTTATTCTGGATACCAAAACTCGTGGAACCTCACTGAGGGGCTGTTTACATGAATTCGGTTTCATTACGGATTGATTGTGAATTCAAACTTAGGATCGAAAATCGCGCGAAATCTGAAATTATACGATTGCGATCAATAACATAAGAGCGGGTATGTTAAGTTTCTTTCAATGATTTCTGCGCCTTGAACTGATAATTTGGCGAAGAATAAACATAAAGAAAAGGGGGAAATCATTACAATACTAGCAACAATATTCGATGCGGTCGCAAGTAAACAAGCATTTAATTCACCTTTAATTTATAATGTCGTCGACAAAGAGGTATTTATATTGAACAATATGACGTCGACGCAATTCCTGTCTCTAGCTGCAAATTGTCGTCTACAAATGTTAAAAGCACGCATGTGTTGTTCGTTTCAGTCTTCTAGGTCGTATTTTTCATTCCGGAATGAAATCTCGCACCGCCTTTACATGACATCGGAATGAAATAATTCAATGAAACTCAATCCGGAATGACAACCAGAATGAACTGAATCCGAATTGAGCTGCATCTCATTCCGGTTCATGTAAACACCTAAAGGGATTTTAACAGAACCGGTATGAGTTCAATACTGATTCATGTAAACAGCTCATTAGAAAACGAGTATGTAATTTAAATATCTGGGTGGAAATGAATTGACCAATCAGGTGTGATATTGGTTAAAAGGAGTCTTGCTTTTCAACTTGCTAGTACAATTTGGCCGTTCTATCTTTGCACAATTTACAATAGATACACGCGTAACCGGAATCATTCTGACAAGTTATGTTATGTTCCAAAAACAATTCTGATATTTCTCAGGAGATCTGGAGGGTTCATTGCTGTAGCACATCTAGACGCGCGGATACAATTTCCTTCTGAATCCAACTCAGTAAAATAATCCGCCAATTATATATCAAGTTGTTTTGAGAATGTTCAGAACTTTTGTATTACGTAATTGGGTGGTAATATCTATAAAAAGAAAAGAGAGAACGAGTTTAGATTTATAAGTGTGTTTGCGCCTTTGCTTATTGTCTCAGCAGTGTCTGTGTATCTGCGTTTGCTATCTCCTTTCCTTTGCGTCAATACACTGTCACTAATGTCACTATACCAATACAGTCACTGCCACCACTACCATCACTGCCACTACTATAGTACTTCCACTTCTGCCACTACCACTACTGTCATTACCATTACAACTATTGTCACTATATTGTCACTATACTGCCACTGCCACTGCGCGAATACTGCCACTACCACCAGTACCGTCACTACCAGTACTACCATTGTCATTAACACTGCTATAGCTACCAGTACTATACCACCACTACCACCAATGTCACTATACCACCAATGTCACTATACCAATACAGTCACTGCCACTACTGCCGCTACTGCAAATACTGCCACTATTACCATCACTGCCACTACTGTCATTACCATTACAACTATTGTCACTACTTCCACTACTGTTACTACCACCAGCACTGTCACTACCACTACTATCATTGTCATCAGCACTGCTAGCTACCAGTACTATACCACAACTGTCACTACCACTATTGCTGTCACTACGGTCACTAACACTATACAATCATTGATATTTGACACTACAACTACTCGCTATCATTGCCACTATTACCCCTGCCTGCGAGTGTGTCTGTATCTATCATTGCATCCGCAGTAACTGTATACTGCATTCTGCTTAATTAGTGACGGTAACTTTGACTCACTATAACTGTCACAGACCCTGCACGTCTCTGTTCTATAACTGTCACAGACCCTGCATGTCTCTGTTCTATAACTGTCACAGACCCTGCATGTCTCTGTTCTATAACTGTCACAGACCCTGCATGTCTCTGTTCTATAACTGTCACAGACCCAGCATGTCTCTGTTCTATAACTGTCACAGACCCAGCATGTCTCTGTTCTATAACTGTCACAGACCCTGCATGTCTCTGTTCTATAACTATCACAGACCCTGCATGTCTCTGTTCTATAACTGTCACAGACCCTGCATGTCTCTGTTCTATAACTGTCACAGACCCTGCATGTCTATGTCGAAATTCACTTACCTTGAAGAAACGCAACCACATACGAATCCCTTTCGTTCTTCTTGCCTTGGAAAATGACCACGACAGTGATGCGCATGTCAGCTCTCGCCAAATAATACGCGGTCTGGTTCTTATCGTCGAAGAAATGATCGACCTCACCACACAAATATTTCTCGCGATCTTGAATCAGGGAAATAACGCCAGGCCAGAGTTTCGTAGGGCATTCCTATACAAGAACACAAATTAAAAAGATAGTTAACAAACTGTAAAGCTACATTTACGCAGGCATGACGGCAAAATCCGGTCCGCAAATTAACCAATCTAATCGTAGAAAGGGCAAAATTACTCGAACATGATTGGCTAATGAGGGGATTTTTTTGCCAAAATTCAGGGCAAAATTACTTGTACCTGACTGGTGGAGACGTCAGCGGGAAACACTTAATTTTGTGAAACTTTGAAAACACGCGTGAAATTAAACCTTAATTTCCTCGGCCTCATGCGATTACCTATACTAATTATATGCATGACAACATTACTGAATTCGGATTGGTTGAGAGGAGTACAATTATTTTATTAATTGTACTGCAGTACAATTAATGATTTCACCAGAACAAACAAAATGATAGTCTCCCTCGCAGCCGCGAGGGAGACTAACAAAATGGCGGATCAAATTTTGTCATGCACACAAGTAATCATGATATCGCTCGTACAATTATAGGATTTACACTACTCGTGATATTTGAAAGTTGTGCCAAATTGCAATTTTCAAATATCACTCGTAGTGTAAATAAAATTACACTCGCGATCTATTGCACCGGAAATAGCCCTAGGCATATAATATTATTTACGCCTCTGTTTAGCCTGATGCAAACACGAGAGAGAGAGTTTGGAGAATTTGAAAGTTTACATAATTACTTTCAAATTCGATCAAACTCTCTCGAGTGTTTGCATCAGGTTATATAAACACAGGACGTCCATTTTCTATTTCTTTTACAAAATAAGACTGCGAAATATGCTGTGACGTCACAACCGTGTTTACATAGCCTGATATAAACACGGTAACTGACCAATCACAACGTAAGACACGACTTATTTTATAAATAAACATAAACGCAATTGCGACAAAATAACCCTAAAAGCTCTAAATCCTAACCCTAACCCTTGTAACAATCACTCTTCGTACGCCATGAACAACAACTAATTTATTCATCAGGTCTAATCCAATATATATACAGTGGTAGTTAATATTAACTATTGATTGAGTTAAAGCTCAATCATCCTAACCCTAAATATCCCTATTCCTAACCCTAAATATCCCTATTCCTAACCCTAAAAATCCCTATTCCTAACCCTAAATACCCCCATTCCTAACCCTAAATACCCTATTCCTGACCCTAAATATCCGAATTTGTAATAGACCACTAGTATGGTTGCTAGCGGCCAGTGACGTGGATAAGGGCGAAGTTTTCGCGAGAAATAGATGGTTTTGCCTCCTTTTTCGAAATAATTTTGAAGAAATAAACACGAGTTTAATTGTTGCTACTAAAACAGTTCGAACGCATAATTCAATTGTTAATTATTCCCGCAGATAAGACCCTTGGACGCTTGTGCAGGGCCTATTCTAAGAAAATTTTAACACTGCGCACTTCAGAGAGCTACGGCATAAATAACCTACCTGGTTTGCCGTCAACGGAGGTACGATTAGCAAAATGGATATAATGAGGTATATTAGTTGTTAATGGCCCTGTGAGAACAAAAGAAATACCCGCAAACATTATATTATGCACACTAAAATAGGCCCTGCGCTCGTGTGTAACTTACACCGGAGAAATATATGGTAGGATACGTGTGAATGCCAGTTGGGGGATCGACTTGGACGTGCGGCAGGTGGTAACCGGGACCTTTGTAGGAGTCCTCTAAACCACGTGTATCCAACGTAAGACAGATGTACGTGGCGTCAGTACGACGTAGAAACGAGGCTATCCTGAAGGGAAGGCAAGAGAAGAAAGTGATTGAAAGCCATAGGGCGAAAGGGGAGATGGTATATGCAATGTTTTGAATGCTCATAAGGGAGGAGTATGTAGGGGAAGGAAGGGTAGGTAGGGGAAGAGGTGGGAGGGGAAGCAGAGAGCATATTAGAAAAGTAAGGAAAGAGAAAGGATATATATATATATATATATATGATACGCATGGTAAATGAAATACAATTTCTTACTTGCTGACATAATCGATACTTGCTTTAGCAGTAAGAGTTTTCATTTCCGATGGGGATGGAGACTGTTTACTTAATGTTGAATGGAAGTACAACGAAAACTATAAAAGTACAAAGATAAATGAGAAGGGAAAACCTTTAAATAGGAACTATTAACCTCAAAACATTTTCTCGCTTTTAAGTAAGGTATAATTAGTTTCATATATAACCTAATCCGATTTGAAATGCCTTTCGAGGAGTTATATATGTTTCAAATAATTATTTTGAGAACGATTTGAAACACGCACCTTTCCCAGCCATCTTGCTGGTGTCCGCCGTGACGTCGCTGCGTCAAAGCTAAATCCAGGTGCTAATTTTTCACAGTGTATTGATCTGTTACTGAAGTGCAAAATTAAAATTCCCCGAAATGTCAGTTCATGTAGCGCCTCAAGTATTGAACAAGAGTCGGAGATTAAGTTTGACACTTTATTAAAGTAAATGGTTTAAACCTAGGAGGATCATTAGAAGTGTGAAGTTGATCGTCCGGTTGTTGTAGTCTTGAGAAAGACTATTTTTTTGTATTAAGTAAGTAATAACTTAAAATAAGTGTGGCAGGGTAACCCGAACAACCAAAGAATAATTAAAATAATTAAATAACAATAATAATTAAATGAAAAACAACATGTAATAGGAACAAGCAAACCACGAGCCTCCAATGCACGCGCACCGATTTCCATGTCCGAGAGTTCTCAGGGTCGTAACAATTGGATAAAGCAGTAACATAATATTTCCCTAATTGGTTAGTTTTGAAAAACGATAGAGAGTTAGTTCTTTTGCGAAGGATATTAGGTATAGGATGTTCCAGATTCTAGTAACTTTATTCATATAGGAGGTTTGGTAAAGTTTTGTACGACAAAAATGTTGATTGAAAAACGTGTTGCTTTATTACATGAATTTAGGCTTGGGCAACACTTCGGGTCAATGTCAACCAAACCATTTTCTGCCTTGAAAAGCATAACCAAATCCAAGAACTCATGCCAGTGACAGATGGGAAGCAAATTAGATTTTGTTAATCTCTCTTGATATGTGTCAGTACAGCGAAATGGCAAGTATTGTTGGTGACTGACGTTTCGACGGCCTCAGGCCTAAGTATATCGCTTTATTATTGATTCTGAGACCTGAGGCTGTCTTTATTATCGACTATGTCTTATCCAACCAAGTTATCCAACCTTAGAGACAAGCGAGGCGTGAAACCTAGCCAACCACTGAAAAAGCAATGGCATTTCTATCTGCTTCCTTGACCCTCCACCAAACATCTTCAATTCAAAACCTTTCTTGACCGACAAGGATCCCGTAAAAGACTAAAACAAGAAAATATTAAAAATAAAGGTGAGAGGAATACTAGTAATAATAGCGCATACACTAATACTAATAAGATATAAAAGGTAAATGGTTTGAAGCTAGGAGTATCATTAGAAGTGTGAAGTTGATCGTCCAGGTTGTTGTAGTCTTGAGAAAGACTGACCATTGTTGGTGACTGACGTTTTGACGGCCTCAGCGGAGACACAGCACCCATTTTAAACTGTTTCGATATTTTTGCCCGAGGAGAATACTGCTTTGTTTGCTAGTTACTGTGGTGGAGAAAGGCTTCGTGCGTGTTTAGAAGGGATTTAGAGAATTGATAGGGAAGAGTCTTACATCTTTGACAGAAGACAATGGAAGAACTTTGTTCCATGATAACAGTTTTACTTTACTTTCATGAAGGTGCAATAATGATGACATGAACTTCCAGTCTGCAAGGTCACACTGAGCTTGAAAAATATGATGAAGCAAGTCCATCTCGACACTAAACAAAAAATACAGAGTGCAGTAGAGTAGGGTAGAGCAGGGCAGGGCAGGGTAGAGTAGAGAGGAGAGAGAGGAGAGGAGAGTATAGTAGAGTAGAGTAGGGTGGGCAGAGTAGAGCAGGGAAGAGCTCAAGAGCAAGTTTCCAATCCAGTTCCTGGTCCCATTATCTATGAAATAACATCAGCATAACGACATACGCAAGCACAGTTAGTGAAAACTAGCCTCCTCCGCAGGCAACTCTGGGGATTGGGACCGAAAAAAAATTCGTGAGAGTTGCCTGCCAAAACTCGACATGTATATTTTCCCACGCGTGTGGACTCACGCATGACAATTTTCATAATTGAGGGATGGGTAGCAAGATGTAATATTTTCTTCTATCAAGGGACCCCTGAGGTAGAAGAGCACTTATCTACATAATAGACCACGGTCAAAGCTGTTACAGTTTCGTACTGTCGTCATGTCGTAGATATTATGGAAAGTCAAAGGGGAATGTTTTTTAAAGCAGCAAAAAAGTTGTCCAAGATTCTGTTAAATTACTCGCCTCGACGATTTCCCAATTAATGTATACATTATAGAATACCCGTCCACTTTTTTAAACCGCATTTAAAGGTAGAAATACAAACCAGGATGGTCTAAAATGTCTTTAAATATAATGTCAAAGGTTTATATTGTGTGTAGTTGTTGATTGTTAATATCAAATTAAATGGGGTTTTAAAATAGAACGAAGTAATATTGTATGTGATTAAAACTTTCCGTAATTTGACCCTTTCACTAACTGTCAACAGATACAAATGGCGAAAGTACAATTTAGCGTTACGTCAATACGGATTCTCTTTACTTGATGGAAACCTTAAGTCAAACTGAACAGCATGATTGTCAACGATTCCGAAGACGCAAACAGCGGCGCTATAGGAACAAAGACGGTTCAACCTTTTACCTTTAGGCCATTATATTAAATGGTGCAGTATTTGAACATTTGGTCGTTAAGGTTACATTATATGATGAAACACTGATTTTCGTCATTTTTACATTTTTATATATTTATATCGAGGGGCTGGAGTTCTTTCGATTGCCGCAAGTTTTTTTCGAAAATATTAAAATGCGACCGAGATATAACTAACAATCTAACGACCACTATTTTTTTGCCGCGAAAGATGTAATTGTAATTGACAGTGTAGCGGCGTGTTTGTTTATTTAGAAAGATATCCTTTATCATACTTTGTATACTGTCCATACAACACAGCGAAATTTTCTTTTTCGAGCGGTAACAAGTGATTTTTCCCGATCGTAAGTACGCGTGCTTCATGTCTCCGAAATCAAAGGGACAGAGAAAGAATACAAGTCCATTTTACTTTACACGGAGAAAGAAAAAAGCTGAGCGAAAGGAATTTATTGCGAACGAGAAACAAGCTCTGGCGAATAGTGACATGGGCTCATGGTTTTCTCAAGAAGAACAGTGGCCAGAACAATTCGACGATTCCAGAGCTTGTTCTTCAGCGACAACTGAAGCAGCAACCGCGAGCGCGAGTAAGAGGAAGATAGAAGAAAGCATGAAAGCGTTTCTCTCTGAAGACACAGGTGGCCGCGTTACAGAATCAACTGATAGTTCTGATAGCAGCGAAGACGAAGAACGCCACGAGGAAGGTTCTGTCTTTTTGAAACCTACCGGCAACTATATTATCAATCCTGATAATTTGGCGCAAATGTTGGAAACGTCTGCTGTATATATTGTTAAAAAATAGTTCGGAGATTTTTTAAGTTTAGAAACCAGGAAGCTCGCTATAAACGGGAAATATATACATACCCAATAGCTCTCATGTCCTCAAGAAGAACTTCTCTGCTATTAGTGTCGCTAGCGCTTGACTTCCCATTTGACTCTCCGTCGCGCACGGCAGATCTTCTCCTGCATTTTCGTTTGGCCGATTTGGATTGCGCTGAAGCTTTGCTTTCTTTACTCATTTGCGCTTCGCCGGCATATTTGTATGTGTTCCTGTTTGGTTTGTAACCTTGCCAAGTTACCCACTTAGATAAGTTGAACCTGATTGGTTCACAGTTTGAGGTGATGACAGAGGGCGGAGAAACACAACAGAGAGCAGGAAAACCCCGCCAAAGCTCTTTTCATCTTTTATAGAGAATGAAATATTCTCAGATTGTCCTCACAAAAAAAGATTAGTACAGCGTACGTTTTATTCGATTTTCTCCAAACTTGGCCACAATGTAGAACAGTACTACAGGAGCAAAACCGTGTTCGCGTTTTTGATTTAGTGCTATACTTTTCAAGTTATAGGCGTCTGTTCCATCGTCTTTACAAAATGTTGGTCAGTTAACTTGTCTGCTTTATATCTCAGCAAATACAATACCTGTCAAAAAACGAGAACACGGTTTTGTTCTTTGATCATTTGAGATGGGAAATATGATGTTTCGGAAGCCTTTGAGCTAAATCAGAAGCGTGCGGATCTTGTGGCGCAAAGGCTGTCATATTTTAAAAAGCTACTCGTAACAACTACAGTTTTAAAAAATGTCGAGTTTTTGCTACATCACTAGCTCCAGCAATGAATTATTGTTATGCTTGCCAAATTTGAAGGGGAAAACGTAAAAATTGAACGCGCGGTGGGCATTTTAGTGAAACGGGTTTTCATCATGTGGAGTAACCTTAAACTGAATTGCTCAAATTAAAGCTCTTACTTTATGCTGTCACCTTGTCAAAGACAGTCGATTTTAAAACAATCACCGATTTTTCGCGACAATCTCGTATTTCAAGTGAAGGACAATTGAAAGCGGAATTGTTTACTGTGTTTTGCCAAATAACAAATTTGAAATTTAAAAATACAAGTAGTGAAAGGTAAATAAGATATCATGTTTCAGCGAGTCAAACGAAAGAATATTTGAAGGTATTTAGTAACAGTCCCGTGTCTTTCCTGTGACTTACGTTGAGGAATTAGAGATCGTAGATCGCGACGAATGTAATTGTGACTTGACGTCCTTTATTCGTTGGTCACAGTCCGACTTTAAAGGACTTTTCTTTCATCAAAATCGTTTACCAAAGATTTGGCTTTTTAACTTTTAACAAAGTTGCTTTAGAACTATCGCTGACAATTCGCAAGGCGGCGTTTTCACATACCGCGGAATTTTAGAAACAATATGTTGTCGCGTAAGTAATCTATTCATTGACAAAACCTACTTTCCCACCCCGGGTCCAGGTGCTTGTCCATCTCTCTCATTTTATTTTTCGTCCGCACGCAATTTTTCGTCCGCCCGCCATTTGTCCCTCCCGCATGAGAGAGATGCCTGCAGAGGAGGCTAAGTGAAAACTAGGATTTACTTAAATTCCACATGTGCGAGGTTGATTGGACGAAAAAACAGATGCTTTTGTTAAGTTGATTATTGGGAATGTGAATAATTGACGTGAGAAACAAAATAATATGCAAAGTTGTGGTTGGAATTCAAGGACTCAAACCTCTATATGTATCCTAATATGACGTGCTTACGGAGTCTCCGTTTCACCGCAGGTCAGGGGGAACGCAGGCTCTGGGAACGATAGAGTATGAATATTAATATACATAGTTATATATATATATTTTTATAATTGATTTATTTACTGCATAAAAATGCATACTGTTAGCCTGTAATTGTTCATATCTTCTTTCATAACATCAATATATTCTATATCACTTGTTTTGTAGATCATAAAGCTTAGCAGTGTTTCAAAATATTCATCAAATACACTGCTACTCTATATTACCCCCTGCGGTGTTCATCTCGCTTAACCGTCAGATAAACATTGTTATATTACTATTTTTACCGTAAAATATACAGGAAAATCAAATTTACTGTTAGGACTAACTGGCTACTTAATATACCATGTAAGAGGGAAAATTCACACATATACTTACGATTAGACGGCTTTTTATGTGTGAATTTTCCCTCTTGCATGGTATATTAAGTAGCCAGTTAGTCCTAACAGTAAATTTGATTTTCCTGTATATTTTACGGTAAAAATAGTAATATAACGATGTTTATCTGATGGTAAAGCGAGATGAACACCGCAGGGGGTAATATAGAGTAGCAGTGTATTTGATGCGGTCAGTATAATCTGCAGACTGCAGACCGCAGACTGCAGACTGCAGACCAAGTATAAAATGCAGAATAGGTATAAAATGCAGACTAAAACTGCAGACTTGGTGTAAAATGCAGACTGCGATATAAAGACTCACCGTGATTTTCACAACACGGAAGTTCAGAAAATTCGACAAGGAATACAGCAGAGCCTTTCCTACGAAGACTTCCAATCACTGACATTCCCGGGCGATGATCGAGGATGAGCATGAAATCTTGTTGGTCAGCAGTCACATTAACTTGATCATCAAGGGAATCGAGGTACACTTTAATAAGGCGGGGGTTAGGGTTATAAAACTCATTCGGCGGGGCGTTAGGATCTATTAAGTAGTTTGAGGGTTAGTGGTTATTCGTATGGTTAAGTGACAAAATTCTGACGATTTAATATAGACCAACAAGATTTCATGCAGGACAGTCCAATTTTCAGATAGGATATATTCACCTAAAAAGATAGAGCTCAGTCAATGAGAAGATCATTTTGGTGTTTAAATTTTCAAAATTGATCCACTATAGCCAAAGTTATAGAGAATAATTTGGTACATAAAACCATATAGCAGCAATATGGCACCAAATACAAACATTTTAACACAAAATTAATATATACTTATTTTAGGTTATTTTAGCAATCACTAATCAAAACACAATAAAACTTGGCATACATGGGTAAAAACATATACCAAATCCATTGGTGTATTTATAATTGTGTGGTAACCATACTCACCATCAAATTATGTGGTCAATCACTAGTATCAAAATACTTATTTTAGCAATTACCATTTGAAACACAATAAAACTTAGCACAAATGAGTAATGACATATGCTGAAACCATTTATAGTGATATTTATATCGGCAAAGTGGTGGTTGCCATGGTAACCATATACTCACCATTCTATGGTCTCTGGTTTCTATGGTTTCTATGGTTTCTATGGTCAATCGGTACAAAGAAATAATATTTTAGTTGATATAGACATTTTATTTGTTACAAACCTTATAGTTTATTGCATACACAATATTTTTGTAATTTTTTCAAATTGTGTTGCTATATATGGCAATTTGGTTACCATGACAACCATTTTAACCAGTCTTGTTAGTTTAAGCAAGATTATATCTGCATATGTTGACTCCGAAGTAGAATAAGTCAATAGTCTGTATAAGGACAACCATAAACATCAGGTCCTAACTATAACCAAACCCTGTGTCCCCTAAAGGGATGACTCAAAAGGACCTTTACATTTTTAGAACTACTAATATCCTAACCCTAATCTCAATCTTAATCCTAACCCCAACCATAACCTTGATCCTAACCTTGATCCTAATCTTAAACCTAGCCCTAACCGTAGCTATCCATAACCTAACGAAAAATAAAAAACAGAAAGGTCCTTTTGAGTCATCCCTTTTAGCCTTCAATTCCCCATGTCTCACATGGTCTTGTTACGGTACCACTGGACAGCGGTCATTTTCATAATCAACAAAATGTAAGTGATTGGAATCCTTGTCGAATTTGCTGAACCTCCGTGTTGTGAAACTCAAGGTGAGTTTTTATCGCAGTCTGCATTTTACACCAAGTCTGCAGTTTTAGTCTGCATTTTATACCTATTCTGCATTTTATACTTGGTCTGCAGTCTGCAGTCTGCGGTCTGCAGTCTGCAGATTATACTGACCGGTATTTGATGAATATTTTGAATCACTGCTAAGCTTTATGATCTATAAACAAGTCATATAGAATATATTGATGTTATGAAAGAAGATATGAACAATTACAGGCTAACAGTATGCATTTTTATGCAGTAAATAATCAATTATAAAAAAATATATATAAACTATGTATATCTATTCATACTCGAAATTTGTGTCTGGGCTACCTATGGAGGAACGCAGAGGAATACCGTAATTATTCGAGAGCGGCGTTTATTGCAAATTTTGTAACAACAACTGTGAATTTATTAAAAAACTAAGAATAAAATTCATGTCTTTTAAATATATATAAATATATATGAAAATTGAACTGTTCACTGTCTTATATAATGACTAAGTTTCATTCTATTTCAATGTCACTGTCTCCTTCGTGGTCCGAGTCTAACAGCTGAATAGTAGGGCATGCCTCTTCAACATCGGAAGACGTGTATTCTTCAGTGTCGAAATATTCTTCAGGTGCGGCGTTTATTCGAGGTATTTTTGCTTGTCCCTGCGGCGTTTATTCGAGGGCGGCGTTTATTCGAGGGCGGCGTTTATTCGAGGGCGGCGTTTATTCGAGGGCGGCGTTTATTCGAGGGCGGCGTTTATTCGAGGGAAGCGTTTATTCGAGGGAAGCGTTTATTCGAATAATTACGGTACTGATATGTTGAGCGCTTGTGTGCTGTTATCTAGGCTATTGCCAACCAAATGCCATGATGAGAGCGATAATTCAGTGTACCGAAAAGGAGAGGTGTTTCACCCATTTTTTCTCAATGAGCCAGAATTTTATAAATCTATGCGAGCCCGATTGGAAAGGGAACGCAACGAGAAGCTGTCGAGTCCCAAACGTTTTCAGCGCATTAGCGAAAGAGAAGATCGCTCGCCTTGGACAACAGAAGTACTTAGGTGTCAAAGTGCTGGCAAGTACACAATGCGGTATCGCGGCATTGACGTATATAAATGTCCTGAAGATCTGGTGTTGTACCATGAACTGTTCGACTTGGTTAAACCCAAGACGGTAATCGAACTGGGTACTCTGTCTGGTGGAATGGCTATTTGGATGGCGGATACTTTAAAGTTGCTTGATATAAATTGCGACATCTACAGCATGGACATCGACACGAGCAATCAAAGTGAAATCGTTAGGAAGCTGAAACCACCAAACGTGACCTTTCTCCAAGGGGACTCCTTCTCAATCGGAGAGACCTTCACTACGAAGTTCCTCGATCAATTACCACACCCCTGGATTTTCATCGAAGATGCCCATGTCAACTTGCCAGTTGTGTTACGGCACTTTCACCATCATTGTCTAGAAGGTGATTACATGGTCGTCGAAGATACAAACCCAAACCTAGAAACAGAGTTTGGAATGGGTTGTGATGCCAACACGAAGATTGGCAGAAAGTCACTTGATTGTCTTCGACATTTCCTGGAGGAGTATCAAGAGTTCTGTGCTGTTGACAGCTTCTTAACTGATTTTTTTGGCTATAATGGTAGCTGGCATTGGCATGGATTTATTCGAAAAATGAAGTGAATATACATTATGTGTTGTGTGTGGTACGCTACAGTACACATCTGCCAAAGCCATTAATAATTCAAAAAGATTTACTATTTTAAAAATGATTTACTATTTTAAAAAGTCGATCGAGATAACGTTCAATGTATAACGATAAAGCGGCCGGGCCTGTTGGCTGATTGCCGACTAATTTCTAAGTACATAAACCGTTTTTATGAAGGGTATACATGTTCTCGTAATACAGAGACTACAAATACGTGGTAGAAAAGGAGAGAGCGAGGGCTGGGGATTATTGCGGTTCGTATTTCTAGTACATTGTCAAAAGTGATTAGAATTGCATAAACTAGTTGATAAATTGGGGTGATGAGGAAAATGGAATTAAGAGTTACTGTATATACCTGAATGAAGACTTTATTGGATCTAAAATTGGATGATGAAACAGTTTTGCGTATCTGCAAGACAAAGTAAAAGTTGATAATACAGTTTAATTATATTCATAATCATATTAAATATTTTGATTTCTGCTTACTTGTTCCTGATTGCTTCAACAGTTTTCACAAGTTCAAGGTAGTTGATGTTTGTACTTGTGCCTGAGGCAGCCAAATTCTCATAGCTGATATTATAAAGTCAAGGTTTTTAAACTGTTGATTGTTGACAGATTACAAACACACAAATGATTGGCCAGAGAGACTGATAATTGTCACACAAATTTGAGTCTATTTTAGGATGTATCTACAATAAATTGGTCCTGATATTCATCAGGACCAATATGGTTTGTATGTTCATATGGTTTGTACAGTATTTGTATAAAACACTGAGATTCTGTGAGTTTGTAATGAGCAACTTGGTTCAATTCACCTGGACAGTGATGGTCTTGGCGAGCGAAGTGAGATCAGGCCTGCGGCATGGAGTGCGACTGAGGCAGGGTGGAGTGCTGCTGAGGGAGCTATGGCGGGGTCCAGGGGCCGAGCTGGTGGTGGGTGTAGGGGGCGAAGTCTGTCAGAAAATTTTATTATACCTATTAATACCTATGAATCATATGATAGCTAATATAAATCATATGTCTATGAATCATATGATAGCTATGATACCTATTACCTAAATATTCTAAATTTTTAATTGTTAAATTATAACTAGTCTGTAGTCTGTACTGAAGATTGAAGACTTGCTTGCAATTTGAATTGTCTAACTATTGTACGTTATTATGCTATTATATTATTTTGTCTCTATTTTATTTTTGTTTGACAATTGCCTTGCCAAATCCAAAAATGAAATCCTTGGAATTTCCAAATCCAAATCCTTGGAATTTCCAGTACCATTCATGGTGGGGGTAAGGATATTTCATGTAACTATACATAATAAAGTAAACACGGTATAAATTCAAAAAACTTTTATGAGATTCCTTTTATATGAATATCTTTTGTGTGAAAACCTTGTCAAATTTTAAATACTGGTAAGTTAGTTAATTACCTTGTACCATGATGAAGTTGCCAAACGAAAAACATGGCACATGGTAATGCAAGGTTAAAAATTGAAAATCAACAAGTGCCAAGTATGATGAGATCCACTAGAATGCCAAGTTTGATTTGATTTCATAAAAAAATTCTGCGATTAGTGGCATTTTGCATTTTCAGGATGCTACGTGGGCATGGAAGATGGGTTTCTCTAGGAAAATGAAAGCTTTTCAACCTACTGTAATTTATGATAATTAATGCTAATTATATTAACATAATGTGTCTTGTTTGGGAAATTTAAACAGGTAATTGGTAAAAGCCAGTTTGTTGGAATTCAGAAAATGTATAGCTTTCACCACCATTATGGTTATTTCCAGAGATGTCAAAAGAAAAGAGAGCTGGTTCAATTTTGAATGTTTTTCAGCCAGACAGGAAAAGGCATAAGTCAGTCAAGGCATAAGTCAGTTAAACCATTAGTCAAGGCATAAGTCAGTTCTCAGAAATTAACTCTAGACTTACATAAAAAATATTTAAATTGGTTGTCTTAGTTTTATTTTCTGCAAAAGGATACAGCTTCATGCAGTCTTGCCTGGCTTGCACAAACAGATTGAGATGCCGGCATAACTCAGCTATCAAGCCATAACTGATCAAATCAGGCAGAAGTGTATTTCGTAGCTTACCAGCACACATTTCAGATAATTTTTCCAGCTCTTTTTCAAGTGTTTGGTAGTATGCACTTAAAGACTATAAGATTGAAAATATCCTAAACTTTGAGTGTCATACATGTATTTTTTTTTTTTGAGGTCCGTAACTCAGGTCCGTAACTAAAATAGAGCCTTTTGATTGGCTGAGTACGAGGTCCGTATCACACCAGTACGGACCTCTCGCAACTTTTCGCGCCAAAAAATTGCAATTTTTTTTACTTTGCTCGAAAAAATAAACACGTTATTTACTGTTTTGGTCGGTCCTTCGGTCTCGGGCCGCTTCTGAGACTGAGGGAAAATATTTTTCCAGTACGGACCTCCCAGCCGGTAAATAACATATATATATTTCCAACTTCAAGACATGCATGGCACAGGATGCTTAATGTTTAATGTTATTTGGAAAAACATTTGTTTCCCTATAATTATATAAATAAGGTTGAACTTTACAAGCCAGTTTAACCCCCAGTATTAGCATATAAATTCTCCTTATTTGTCTCCTAACATTTCTGAGTGCCAAAATAGGAACGATTTTTCACCTGCGGGGTCAAAGTACAAAGTAACTGTTACAACCCCCATTTAGGGAGGTCTGGGGAGACCTCTGAAATGGCATTTCCTGCATTTTGGAGAGCAGAAGTTAACAACATTTAAAGGCAGAAATAGGGAGTAAACAGTGACATTTTATCTCGAAATTGTGACAAATCTGCAATGGGTTGACTTGCAAGCTTGTTGGTAATCGTTGTGATACTCGTTATATCAACAAACGTTTTTGGATTGTTTAAATGCTTGCTTCAACGATGTCCTTTACTTTAGACTGATCTCTAGTGGTATAACCGACGAACATTTTTGATCGAGAAAGCTCAAAGAAGCCATTGCCCAGCTTATTTTCACGATGCAGCTTTGCTGTCATGTGTTTGAAGTTAGATCCCGCAGTCTCAGACCCGGGACTTGTTGGACAAGCCACGCAAACTTTTATAAGCGTCAATCGAGCTAAAAAGCGTCGATCATTTTTGACTTTCAGAATATTCCATTTTAAAATTTTTTTAGTGAAATATAACATATAATTACTTCTTCAAAGTATTCTTTAAATATTCTAAAATAAAATAAGAAAATTTGGAAAAAAGTGGGAGGGGGGCACATGCTCGCCCCCGGCTCCTACGGCACTGTTTCTTATAGTGCCAAAGTTGTATCATATTTTTTACATTACTTACTGTATTAATTCATAGCACAATGTATGCATATTAATTCACAAAATTGAATTTATGGCTTAGCACAGGTTAATCTTATTTCCCAAATACTAACATCTTTCCAGAATCGCTTTTTGGCACCAACAAATGACAACGATGAATAGGTTTTTTCAGCCACTGCCAGATTACTCAAACTGCCAATCAGTGTGAACCATGGAGAGATGACAGCCAAAGACCCTTTTTTGGAATTACTTTCTTTCTCCTGAAAAAACAATAAGATAAAAACGTTATTTCAGGGAGCTTTACGTAAAGTTATTGGTAGAGCATTCCAAATCTCTGCTGCTACCACAGAGAAAGACCACCCTCCCTCCTGCATAATAGAAGACCAAGCAAGGTCTAAATAAGCAGTGTCTCTTGGGCATAAAACCACATGCACAGAATATCATCTTTGGAAAACCAACTTAGGCCCAGTGTTTGAGGTGATCTAGCTCACCAACCAGCTAACTGGTAATTGTGAAATGGTTTCCTCACGTTAATATGAGTGAAATTTTATCCATCCTTCTGTGATGATTTGACAACAAAAGTATCAACGACAACACATGCAAACTCTGGAAGTAAAACAATTTAGGTTACTGATCATGACTTACAGCAAGTTCTTTGGCTTTATCAAATCCAAACTGACTTAGCACCAAAAAGTAAGTCTCCAAAAATGCTTGTTCACTGCTAACCGAATGAACTGGGGAACTGGGCCTGGACGAAGTTTCAGATTCTACACAGTATAAACAATAAGTGAATTAACACTCTTCCCGAACAGGATGGCCGAACAACGCTCTTTCTGAATAGGAACTTTAGTTACTTTGGCCACGTTTGCTAGCTGCTAGCTACAATAGGGCATTATTTTACTTTGTGTGCCGGACACAGAAATTTGCACGAGTAAAATGTTAGTTAGCATGTGTATAGAACTGCCTCGTTCTGTTTATTTTATCTAGGATAGCTTAATTCATGAATTGAACAATTCCAGGACAAAATAAACAGGTTTTTTAAAGAACGAGGCAGTCTATACAGTGCTAAATTTCTGTGTCCGGTACACAAAGTAAGAGCCTACAATAGGTGTTAAACTATTTCTTTTATTTATATGGGTCGTGTTCTATTTTATGAGTAGGTTAAGCCAAATATATCATATGTTAAAAATAGGAAATAAATAGTTTAGAAAAATAGGAAATAAATAGGAATTAAATAGACAATAGTGTCTGATTCTACAAGGATTTCGAGTATGAATAACACAGAGCCATTGTGCTTGCACTGACCAACATCTCAAAAAACAACCCTCCCACCAGTTTACCACCAATAATAGTCAATGAAAAGTCAATGTTATTAATTTAGTCCTGGAATTCAATTGAGATGAAGTGAAACATAATTTTCCAAGAGATGACAATTACTATAGGCTTTTTTCATTTTCCATTATTTTTTCACATACGATTTCTGGATGCTGTCAAGTGATGTGATTCTAATACTGAGGCTATCAGAGGTGCCAAAAATATAAACAAAGTTCGTTTTCTTGCGAATTTTGAACAGAAAACAACTTTTTAATATCAAACACTTTGCCTTTGGGCATAAAAAATCAGACAGATAAATGAAAATAATTAAATAAGAAAAATTTCGTGCGGTTCCTGACAAACCGTGCGGGCGGGTGATCTTACTTTGGGTAGGTAACACTTTTCTAGTAGCCATTTTATGGAGAAACTTCCCCCAGGGAAATTATTATTTCAAGGCATGTTGTTCCTCCATCTTGAATAATATGTCTTCACCTACGCCCGCAGGCCCCACCGCTGTCTGGTCTCGTGAGAAATATGGCAAAACACAACAGGAATAAAAGATCGAAGGTAAAATATTGTCAGTTTGTATCGTATTTTTTTCGAAATATTGTTATTGTATGTTCATTTGTGTATCGGAGTGGACCTTAAACCTTCGTGGTGTAGTTAATACTTATGACGTTGTGAGCCCTTGGTTTGATTTCAATGCCGTATTTATATTAATCTGTCTTTTGGGCCAGACTGGCGAAGTTTGTATAATGGCTTAAAAGGCTTTGACTTTGTCGCTTAAACTAGTGGTGAAAAGAAACATGAAGGACGTTTAAAAAGTTTGATAACGTAACTTAAGATACTAAGATGGTCCACTCTTAATTTCTTTTCATAATGCAACCCATCAATGTTAAGCCCGAGGGGGGGGGGGGGAGGCCGGGCAGATATGGGGAATTTGATTTTTCAGAAGATATTTTGGTCAAAATCCCCACCCTGGAGCCCAAAATATGGGTCAAAAAAGACCAAATCCCCCACCTTGGGCAAAGTATATACTTTTTAAACATATCTGGTTGGATATTTATGAATAATTTTTGACAAATGCTTTTTGTATTCTAAGATAAATAAAAATATAACACTTCTGACACTACAAGTTTCAGCAAACTGCGATAATATAATAGTAGTTTCTAAGCTAGGACAAACTCACGCTACATCAACAAAACAATATTGCACTGCTACATTTATATACACTTTTCCCAACTTTCTTGCCAATATTATTGATATTTGATTTGCCATCACATGTCACACAAACAAACTTCACTTTAATAGGTGCATCTGGCAAAGGCCATTTTAATTTGCTTGCCTTACAACAAAAATTTCAATATACAAATGGTCGTTAAAACCAGAGCTGCAAATAGCGGCTGGTTAATGGTCAATGACCGCCGATATTTGACCGTAGAATTTTTGTTTTCAGTGATCATCGTGACCGGTCAAATATTTTTTCATCAGTTTCTTGTTTAACCTGTGAAATTCAACAGTACGGACAGCTCACCAAGTGTAATGAAATCAGCGGCTAGCACCACGGTCTCTTTATAATGTTATAGTGATTCAAAAGGAAAGATGAACGAAGAATTGTCAAACGTTCCAGTGTAATAGACAGGAAGAAACAAACTGAACAGCAAAATGAATCACCGGCAGGATTGGCCGTTTGACCTCCAGAATTATATTTCTTCTGATCATTATGACCGGCGGATTACAGAAAATTATTTGCAGCACTGTAAAACTTGACAGTATTAAAAAATTTTTCAGAATCACCAGTGCATTCATCGGGTCTCCTCGTGTTACGTTTGTTTTAAAATCCAAGATGTCCACCAATTTGTCCGCAAGGATTAGGTCTCAGTCCTCCTCGCCAAAAATTAAAATGTTCCCACCCCGGGGTATGGACTTTTATCAAATTCAACAGAGTTCAAATCCCCCACATCTGCCCGGGCCTCCCCCCCTCGGGCTTAACATTGATATACAGTAGGTGCATAATTTATGATGTATTTTGACCAAAAATATGCATGTATAACATGTAACATGTGTAACCACGGCTGCATGTGATAAAAATCATTGCTAATATTCATTATAAATTTCAATTAAAATAGTCCTGTGTAACATACTACAGGATAATATATTAGTATAATATTAAAGTTTATATACTATTTAATAGGGATGAGCCGATTGAGAAAAAATCCAATTTACCGATCCGATAAATTCCGATACGATGTACGAGCTGATCGGCCGATTTATCGGTGGTTACCGATATTGGTCACCACAAATTCTTAACGATAAATTTTTGGCCAAACTTCACTTTGCATTGAACGAGCCATGGTACACATTACCAACCGCAAGCAGACGAACACCTTAACCGATGCAAATGTGATGTTAACATTTAGGCTTCATGTTTGCGTCAGTTTGAAGGGTGGATAAGCTGGGGTTGTCAATGCAATCTGACTATCTGAGACTGTTGCTCACATGTCTCTGGCTTTTAAAATGTGTTCAACTACAATCGTGTAATTTTAGTTAGAAAAAAACCACTTGCAAGTTGCAACATTCTACTTCCAGAAGATATTGTATATATTATTGGGCAAAGATGATGTGTCGGTAACCAACTGCATGACAAAGTTTAATAAGTTATTAAGTACGAATGACGGAAGTCGGAAACAAAAAATGTTTCACCTGTAAAGAGAAATATGCCATATCAAATTCATTGTGGAAAAGTATCCGTGTTATAAAAAAGTTGACATTTTTCTTGACAATTTATAGGAAATATCACAAGTAGAAAAGCGAGAATAATATTTATCGATATATGTTGATGCGATCGGCCGATAACCGATCAGCCAGAATGTTGCCGATGAATTTCCGATTATCGGCTCATCCCTACTATTTAACTATTAGTTACAGTATGTATATTATATTTAATTTTAATCAAATATCTAAAAAGGTTGGTGTACTGCCAAAATAGCATGTAAGTTGTCTAACGTTTTTGAACAAAAGCCCTTCATCAGAGAGTGAAACGTAAAGTGAAATAATAACTGAGTGAGACTTCTATAGAATAAATAATTGCCTAAGACAAAAATAAGGGTGGATGGATTGGATGAGTCAGAGAGTAAATAAATAAATTCAACTAAATTATACTTTGCTGATGTTTTAGATGTAAATGTGTGGTAACTGAATTGATCCATAAAAAACTGATCAAAGGTTGTGTGATAGAACCCGAACGATGGAGGAAACAGTTATAGGTAAATGATAATTTAATAATACCAAAATTATGAGTCTGTCATGTAAAGTCGCTTCAACAGCTTCCGTAGCTCGGTTGGTTACTGAGCAATGGTCTAGAAACTGAAACTGAAATAAATGGATTTTATATTTTGTTGTATAGGTATGCAAAATATAGCCACCAGTCCACTATGTGCCAAAGCCAATGAAGTTAGAGCAGAAACAATGCAATGGAAATCTTATTTTAAGTAAATGGATTTTGATTTTCTCAAGTTTCACAAGTAAACATGTTTACTGTATATCACTGGTTATGAAATAAGTTGCATCTGCAAGCTGTGATTGGCCAGTAGCTGTATTTAGATACTGTACTTAACAGTCAACATATTTTAAACGCAGGTGCACACCACCTCTTTGGACCATATGTATCTTTATTGCCACATTATTTTGCTTGAGTACCCCTAAAATCTTTCAATCAACAAGATGTTCTGTCTGAATTGCATGACAAAACTTTATTAACAAACTGATGTAACTGTTCTTGTAACTGTTCTTTATTTTAGAAGCCAAATGATATGTGAAAAAGATTATAATATCATTTCCAGCTGTGATGTTTTGGCCAAGGAAAAGAACTATGAAATGGTCAAATCAAATCCTGAAGAGGTATATTATTCCTGTTTTTTGGAAGCTACTATTACAATTGATTGAATTGATTAACTGCTTTAATCAATTATATTTTAATTTGTACACGCTGTTTAGAATTAGGCTGTGGTCATGTGGTGGTTACTGTAATCGGTTAAACATTTTTTCAAATTAAGAATAATAAAAATATATCTTCTTAATTTATGCTTTGTGTTTTAATTGTCTTAAGTACAATACTGTATTATCATCATTTTCAACCCGTTTCTGCCTGTTTGTTTGTCCAATAGAGATAGATTTTAGCAAACTGAACATTGTACAGATATAGCCTCCTCCGTAGGCAACTCTGTGGCTTCTTTTTTCCGAGTCAAATCGCTTCCAAGGCTGTGTGAGCAATGTTTTCGCTGGGATTGCAAGGAAGTATAGGGATTGATTGACGAAGAGGGGACAAAGACAACGTTGGAAGCTAGTATTTGACTCGTGGAAAAAGAAGCCATAGAGTTGCCTGCAGAGGAGGCTAGTACAGATATTTCTACAATTTAATTTGCAAATAATTTATTCTTTTTCTAAGGTCATATCCACATTATTTTCTCTCCTTGCACACTTGTCTAAAGATTCAACTGTTCAATACTTGTTAACCTTACTGGATGACATGATAACGGTAAGAACTGTAGTAGCTAAAATTAAAAGACTATTTATCTATCTATCTATCTATCTATCTATCCATTTCCAGAGGCACCATTTTCAAATTTTATCATTAATTTTATTTACATGTAGAATGACAAAGAGTGTTTCATTCTACTTCAGGATTACAAAACAAGGTTGGCTGGATTGCTATGTCACAATAAATTACCCTGTGCATGCATGTACAGCAAAATTATGTGTAAACCAAATTATGCGTGCTGAAATTATTAAAATTGTAAATTTGCGATCCTCTCTATTTTTCCCAAGAATCCAGACTTCGCCATGGGTGCAATTCTTCAATTTGCTCCACCGACAAGATGAATTCATTGTCTACCAGGTATTGTACACAACCACATTGAGTTGATGCTTCCGCTGTGATTTATAAAATCACGCATTTCGGATTTTCCTAGCTGATTGTTAATTTGGCGGGAAATAAAATTTACTGACATTGGGAAATTTTATGACGTCAGCATGCACGCGTAAAAAAGATACGGTAACTCCAATTATTATATAGCTAGTAGTACAGTAGGATATGAGCTATCTCGCAATTTGATTGGCTCCTCTACTACTAGGCTATTATCTCATATCCTAGCAGTAGAGAAAAAACATGGTGGCATGTTTTTAGGCAGAAAAAAGCTGAAATCGATGGCGTTTTATAAACTTAAGAAACCCTGATCTTACTAAGTGTTTGGCTATATAATAAACAAACTATACCATTCACTCGTCGTATAATTATCAACTTAATAGCAATATGAACTCATGTACGACTCAAGCTCATGGTATAATTGTTAAATATCTTGCGTTTCCTCCAGTGAATTGTTTTGAAAAGTTGTACACTTCAAGGTGAAGCTTGTACCTTTTTAATTCTGTTTTTTCAAAAAATTCTATTGGACAAATTTTGCTTAATGTTAAAAAACATTAAATTTGGTGATATTGACAAAACAATCTAAACAACCCCACATTTATTTTTCACTAAATGTTTCTCGAAGTAATTCCCACAAGACTGAAGTTTGAAGAGATTTCACCGAAGGAAACGCGAGAAATGGCAGGGAAAAAATGAAAAATCTAACAAAAAGGTACGCAGTGCGTACATGTGTTGACTTTAATTGGGTCAAAGTGAGACTTTGATTGAATTCACTGAAAAACGAAATTTAAGCTATGAAATAAAAACATCATTAATTCGTATTGCGAAGGAACAGAGGAAAGATGCTATTTATTCCATTCCGTGCAATGACTGTGATCAGGAGTACATCGGTCAGACTAAACGTCAGTTTCGTACGTGTTTAAAAGAACACCAGAAGGCTGTTTTCTTTTCAAAAAAGGAAAATTCTGCTTTGTTGGAGCAAGCGTGCGTAACTTACCATGAGATTACGTGGGAAAATTCCAAAATTATCACCACTAATCCACGGTACCATTGAATCGCGATGACGGTGGCTTATTTGAATCTTGTTAATAGATAACATCATCATCGGTTCTATGAGGGTATAAAATAATAGCGATCCTAACTTTACAACGATCACCCCTGATGAAGACACTAGATTGGAGTGTCGAAACGTTGGGTCATGGAAGTAACTTTTAAAGTTACGTTCAAAAACTTTTAAAGCCAGAGTAGCATCAAACTATGTCTGATCATTAAAAACATAATCCCACATTTTCGGCTACATTTCTGCGTTTAATGTTAGATACTGTAATATTATGCCCTATATATTGATATAGCAGTGGCACAATGGCTAAGGCTTGCTTTTGTATTTAAAGATAGCAGTGGCACAATGGCTTGTTTTTGTATTTAAAGATAGCAGTGGCACAATGGCTATGCTTTTCTATAGATAGCAGTGGCACAGTGGCTTGCTTTTGATATTAATGGCATCTGAATGAAATACTGGTCATCGTAAATGCAATGACTCCAAAAAACAAAATAAGCAGTGTAACGATACTTATCCCGCAGTGTTTCCGTTCAAAATTTAGCATTCAATTATAATAAAAACCTGACCACAGTTTCTTGCGATGAAAAGAATACGGCCCGATCCGTAACTTCTTCGGTTATGACGTCATTGCCAGATTGACTGGTCAACACAAAAAAACTGTAGCCTGCGTAGCGGGCAAAAGGAATTGCGAGAATGTCACTGATCTTAATGGTATAAATCTCCCAATATTTTGCTGACGTTTTTGCCATTAAGTGTATATATTCTTCTCTCCTAATACTTGATGTAGTCTGCACGGATCATAGCGAAGCTGGCTTGCTGGGGAAAACTGCGATTACCTCATGCTGACCTAGTGAGCTACTTTGACTGGCTAAGAAACCAACTTGGTGCAGCTGTAAGTACGTTTGAAACTTCTTACAGCCATATAGACTGATACACTTCATCATAATTTATTTTTTAAAGTGCCACTAACCCCCAAAATGACAATGCTTTGTTTGAAAGGAAACTTAAAATGATGATGAATGGCGTTGACAGTTCTTCGACTTGGGGAAGTTGCGCTGAGCGCGTGGGGGCTTGGTCCTCCCGAAAAGCCCCGCGCGCTCAGCGCAATTTCCCCAAAGACGCCTGGGTACGAGGCTGGTTCTTCGATATCTATTTTCGTTCTCGAGGTATTCAATAAGCCAGTTCGTAATGTCGACTCAGGCACATCAAAATGACGCGTTCTGCGTCGGGATAAAACTTATTTCAATTCATAACATCAGGCTGGGGAATTCCGTATAACTAATTTCCAAGTGTAAATAGAAATGCAAATGTCTATTGTGGTTTTAGCGTGATGTTATGAATTGAAATAAGTTTTATCCCGACGCAGAACACGTCATTTTGATGCGCAGTCGACATTACGAACTGGCTTATTGAATGTGATATGTTAATAAGGTACAGAATGACATCAAAGTATGCAAACAACATTGTGGCATGACTAAAAGTCGTGTATATCTTCAAAGTTATCCAATGAAATTGCTTGAAACTTTGCACGTGCATGATGCATACCACAAAACTAAAGAACATGGTTCAAGTTTTGTTGTTGTCGCCATAGTAACAGATTAGCCTTTCTTTATTCCATGCATTAAAGCACGCCGAATCCGAATATGATTACTAAACATTTGTAATGAAATTTCGTTTTCGTTGATTTGGGAATGTTTATCGAAAGATTCGCGAAAAAACTGGACGCTCCAGGAGTTTGGGACTAGCGAGCTTGCGACGTAAATTGCGGTAAACCTGAGTAGCGTCAATCTCGTTCCCAGAGCCTTTCCGCGCCACGCAAACGAAGGGAGTAGCGTTGGAGGAAACAGTAAGAATTTTAGTGATGTTTTCTGAGAGGATCTCGAGTAAAACCGTGTAAGACGTAATAGATTGTCAAGGAAAACATTGATCTTGGTTCCTCTGTTACGTCACAGTCCTACTATTCCCAGGCTCCCAAATCGACGCGAAATTTACATGAAAAACGTTCAAAATGTGATGTTTGAGTGACGAATTTAAAAGGGAACTGTACCAAAAATATAAATAACTTTTAAAGTGGTACTACGATCAAATTTTTACCTATCGATATTTTTACGTATTTATAAAGCAGAGCTGCTAAATATTACTCGGTCGAAACCGTTTTTCTGACTCCGAATCTAGAGTTGACCAGCGTAAAGATTTGACGTCAGACTCTCAACGCAAAGACTCCACATGGCTAGAATTCTTCAAGTAAATCCATGTGATCAAGGTCTTTTTTCAAATTCTTCGTCTGAAAGGCTGCATATTTCATCTACTTTTCGAAGAAAACAAGTAACCTCGACTGAAATTCAGGCGTAGGATTCAGTCTTCAGAGTCTGACGTCACAAACAAATAAACAAATTTACCTTTTGAAATTGCGGGCTCACTTGGAACACGTTCTTAGTAATGGTGGCCTAAATAGTAGTGATCTCAGAGCTCAAAATACTTACTTCAAAATACCATTTTTTAGGTTTTTTTACATTGATGATCACTTTCGACCCTGAAATACTATTCTATGCTGAAGAAAATCTAAAAACGGGGGTGAATTTTCATCGTAGTGTCACTTTAAATAAAAAGCCTTTTAGTGTGATGTTTAGAAATGTTAATAGTTTTACGGTATCTGCTCTTGTACTCGAGAAATAACGTTTTCATTCTCGTATTTTATGTGTTTGTTTGACGGTTCAAACTCGATGTACAGCGGGCAGTTTTTCCAATTTTGACGTCATTGTGCGCAAGGAGCAAAGACACTCGATGACGTCAAAATTGAAAAGAGAATCGCGGCTGTACGCAACTTTGAGCCGTCGAGCACCGAATCTAAAATGGCGACGTCCAGAAACGAGAATGAAAACGTTATTTGTCGAGTACAAGAACAGATATCGTTAAATTATTAATATTTCTAAACATAACACTGGAAGGTCTTCGTTTTAAAAGTTATTTATTTTTTGAATGGAATTCGAATTCACCACGTCAAAAAACCATTTGAAAATCTTGAAATAATAATAGGCTTGAGTTGACCTTTTTTTGTGCATTATTTTACATTTTGTTTCTTTATATTTCTGTACAGAAAAACAAATTCCGTCAAAATGTCGTAGAATGTTTTCAAATCATGTTAAAAATTGATGAATACCGCCAAACCTTTTTGGAGGTTGATGGGGTGACCAGGTAACAGAGATTTTCTTAATTCTGTATCAACAGCGACGGGGTGTGGGAAACGATTTGCCACTGGCGTAGAGGGAGGCCGAATTCGCGGTACTATCGCGGTTTAACACAAAAATGTTGATGATATTAAATCACGCTCGCCATAAACACAACCTCTGAGGGTTTGAATTGAAAAGGCAGTATTAGGGGTCGAATAAGATAATGACTTTGGAATAGAGTCGATATATTACCACCAATATATTTTGTCGCGTTTTAAACTTGAATATCAAGTCTCAAGATGACATTTTTCGATTTATGTTTTATCTTTTATTTCTTCAAATTGTCGGCTGGTCATGGTTATTAGAGGTAGAATTAGTATAAGTATATTAATTAGCTAGTTAATATTGACATTTGACACGACTACCGGTACCTCCTAGAGGATCTTCAACATTTTTTGTTAAACCGCTGTGGTACCGCGGCTACGCCCGTGGCAAATCGCTTCTCACGGGGGGTTAGAGGTGGTGGTATAACGCCTAATTTTGGAAAAAAGTGCCCTTTTTAACTCATGGATATACGAAGCGTATAGGAACGAGTTATTGGAGTGGGGCGATTGTGTTACTCACTCGCTGCGACCAGTGGGACCACCATATGGCAGAAGTGGCATATGCCACGGGCCTCGCGCTTTTGGGGGCCTCGCGCTTTTAAGGGCACCGCCCCTAAAAGAGCGGACTCATAAAAGCACGAGGCCCCTAAATGCGCGGCGCCCCTAAATGCGCGGCGCCCCTAAATGCGCGGCGCCCCTAAATGCGCGGCGCCCCTAAATGCGCGGCGCCCCTAAATGCGCGGCGCCCCTAAATGCGCGGCGCCCCTAAATGCGCGAGGCCCTTAAAAGCGCTGGGCCTCTAAAAGAGCGGGCCCCTAAAAGAGCGATCTTTTAGGGGGCTGCTCTTTAAGGGACTCGCGTATTTAGGAGCCCCGCTCGTTTAGCCCCCCCCCCCCCGCGCTTTCTGATAGCCTTTTTTCTATTGGCTTCCAGCGCGGGGCCCAAACGAAACTACAGGAGGTCCGATGATAAATTTTAGGGAGGTCTGATGGCGGCAGAAATTTACCGATCCCAACGTTCAAATTTTATAATAATTTATAAAATATATTATTATATATATTATTTTATATATTATTATATATTTATATATTTATTTATTATTTGTCTTTGGGGGGAGAAAACTGAAAACGATTTTTTTTAATCTTTTGTGTCTTTGAATTTATTTAGTTAGGTGTTCATAACGTTGGGGGGGGGGGGGTCCGGGGGCCTCGCGCTAAAAATATGCCACAGGCCTCGCGCAACGTTAATCCGGCCCAAATAGTAGGCATTGACGAGCAAATAGAGTGAATTAACGAGCAAATAGCTAACATGTTGCACCCTCGTACCCCAAAACAACAAAGGTCCTAACCCTTTCGCAAACGTTTTCTTGAGAAATAAACCACCCCTAAAGCTATAGACTTAGTTCTCTTTAAGAGCGCGAATAATCGAACATGCCCAAAAATATAATTTTCGTAATACGGATACCATCTTGTAAACAAAAACACGAACTTTCGGCTGTCTTCGACGAACGTTTTCTTGAGAAATAATCAACTCCCAAAGCTACAATATATATTAAAACAAAGATAAATTATCTGTTTACAATATGCGTACAGCTTATCCTGCTAGCGAACGTAGTTTTCTTAAAAAGAGCGGATAATCGAACATATCGTAACGTGTTGACAATCCCACATCCAGTGGGCTGGTACGACTGCCATGTATTTGCTCGTCAATGCCTTGTATTTGCTCGTTATGGAATACGTACTAGAAGTACATATGGAAGGTTGCTAGTCGCTCGCCCCGCTCCTCCGCCTTGCCAGTACGCGTAACTACAGTAACTTTTTGATAACCCCCTTGCAACCTTGACTATGATCTACTGTTGAAAAATCATGACCCCTCCCTCAAATCACTATAGCCCCCCTGTAGATCAATTCCGAACCATTCCTTATTTTAGTTTATTTTATTTCGTGATAATACTGTAACATTGAACGCTCTATATGTTTTTATTTCATGTTCAGTGTGGTATCGTTTCTTCTTCGCGAAAATATTGGTTTCCAGCTACAATACCAACTCATCTTTTGTCTCTGGTTGTTGAGCTTCAATCCTGACATCGCGCGGAAGATTAATGAGTAAGTTTGGTAATACATGAGTAGGTAAGAGTAAGGCCCCGTTTCCACCTAGCCGGTTACGTTTCTAACCTGCACAATATGTAGCTGGTTAGGCGTTTTGTTCCCACGTAACCAGGCGGTTACAAATACATGTATAACCGTATCCGGCTTCGAAAATGGATAACTGTTGTTTGTGTGCAGTGCAGTGCAATACAATTGCTACAATACAATTGCTACAATACAATTGCTACAATACAATTGCTACAATACAATTGCTACAATACAATTGCTACAATACAATTGCTACAATACAATTGCTACAATACAATTGCTACAATACAATTGCTACAATACAATTGTTGCATGTCGTTACTATTAGAGTAGGTGTCTTTGAGATTCTACGGAATACTATACTAAAACACTAAATATACTATTGAACTCCAACGTCATCGAAAGATTGTTTTTCTTTTCTCTTGAATATAGAAACAACGCCGTCATACCTACACTCGCTGATATTCTTCGGGAAACTGGGAAGGAGAAAGTTATTCGTATTACACTGGCGACCTTAAGAGTAAGCACGTTTTCAACTGTATGCTGTAAAATGTGTATTTATACGTTGTCTATATCATGTCAATTTGGATATCGTCGTAGAACCTGTTGGAGAAGCTGGGAGAGAAACGAAAGGACGCAGCCATTACTATGATTCAGAGTAAACTTTTACCAGTAAGTATAGCCTTGGATGAGAGTCGACATAGACAGTTATCTTGACTGAATATAAGTGCTATTTTTTGCTATGATGGATTGAGCTTGAGATTAAAATCCGATAAAGTGGTTATCGATTTTAAAGTGGATATGAAGCGAAAATTAAGTTTATCTTATTTGAAAGAACTCTTCAAATAATGAAGAATATCAATTTACAGCTTTTCCAAATTTCACTTAGTTCTTGAGATATTTAGACTTATGTATTCAAATGAGTTAATCTATGACGTCACACCGTTTGCACAATATTTTAACATATTGGAAAATCGTATATATTTTTAAGATTATTAAACGAAATCACTTGAAACTTTGAATGTGCATACAGACCAGAACATCGTTCTAGTTTTATGTCGCCATGGTAAATTATTAGGTTCCAGTCCTCTTGATTTCCAAAACAAAATTATTTGTTTTCTCTTCGTTGGGAAACATTTTCGAATTGGTACTGGTTGAGTAGATTTGCACTAACTTAACTAATTTGAAACTGAAGTTTGATGTTGGTGCAAAGCCTACTGTCAGAAAACGAAGATTTTCTTCAAGGAGACGTAGAGGTCTGGGAACTATACTATTAATATTGTAACATTAAAACTTGAACTATATTATTCCGTTTAGTGGTCTGTATCGACGTGCAATGTTTCAAGTGATTTCATTCAATAATCTTAAAGATATTCACGATTTTCCAAAATGTTAAAATGTTGTGCAAACCATGTGAAATATGGAAAATAAGTGAAATATGGGCAAGCTGTAAATTTATATTCTTCATTATTTGAAGAGTTCTTTCAAATAAGATAAACTTAATTTTAAAGTTATTACCATAATTAGTAATCATGCCAAATTTCATCTCAAAATTCGTTAAAAAAGAGGTTGTATATTTTACGTGTAAACCTCAATTTTGTTCCCCGCCATTAAAATGACAAAACTTAGCAAGGTGGTTACTGGTTAAAGGGCAAGTTATGACGTCATGGCCTCAAGAGTAACAAATCAAGCCAAGCTTGTTGAGGCTGTGACGTCAAAAGCAGTCTCGACCCATTCCTCGCAAACTCGGCTATTTTAATTGCGGGTCCTACGATGTAAACTTTACATATATGGGAGGGTTCAGAATTTATCTAGAGAGGGGCTATGGTGATTTTGAGGGGGTCATGATTATTCAAAAGTAGGTTCAGGGGGGCTTTCGAAAATTACCCGGAAAATATGGCAAGGGGGGTCATGAAAACGTTTGTTGAAAAAATGTTTTTATAATATCAATTTATACTATGATGTCGGAAAATTTCGAGTGTTGAAATATATACATTTTAAGACCAAACCGGGACCAGTTGCGAGCCTAGTCACGAGCCTAGGTTAGGCCTAGTCACGAGCCTAGGCTTTCGGCAACGGCTTCCGTAGCTCAGTGGTCAGAGCACTGCAATAGCATCGCAGGGTCGCGCGTTCAATTCCAGCCGGAAGGCCTTGATGTTGCATTTTTCGCAACTGGTCCCGGTTTGGTCTAAAATGTATATATTTCAACACTAGAAAGTTTCCTTCACCATAAATCCTTAGAACATGCAGTTTAATCGAGTGAAATGCCAAATATTACTTGTAATATAGTAATATACTATTATCTATTCCAAAACTACAGTATCTTGTTGATACACCTCTCTCACGTTTTCTCGCAAAACCTTTTGACCAACGATCGTGGTGATGGAGCTGACTCTAGCAGCATGTGAAAATGCCGCCGTCTCTTTCAGACATTAAACATAAAACTTGTCGCATTCCGGTTCTAGTTCAGTTACTCTCATCACTCTCAGTAACGCTCATACCATCACTGTCAATGTAAAATACTGAGATACAAAATATACTTGAATCAGCTATTTCAGAGGAGGTCAGTTCAAGTTAAGAGAGGGGGGGGGGGGTATAATAATTGTGCAAAGTTTGATTTCGAAAATCGTTTAAATAATGGTTGTATATACCCCATCATGTGACACACTGCAAACAAAGGTAAATTACTAATTGGCATATCTTTAACATTATTATAGGTGTTGACTGTTCTTGTACATAAAACATGGGTCGACGAAGATATAAAGGTAATTAGTTTTGTAATTCGTGATATTGGCTGACTCCGCAGTAAGCAGTTATACCCTGTTGTATCATAGTTCCCTGCGCAGGCTAAAGTAGCCCGAGTAACGCCTAGCGGGCGTCTTGTTTACAGTTAAAAATGTATTAGCTTAAAAATGTCATACGTTTTAACACAGGATGATGCTGAATATGTTCACGAACAACTGAACGATAGTGTACAAGATTTGAGGTAAGATTGAAATTTTCATTAACTGAAAAATCTATGTCTTAAATATTTTGGTACTGATATTTGCGTCAAGATTGATACTCGTGTATTACTGTCACTTGTACTAATATGCCATAAGAACTGCAGTGCCGTAGGAACGATTTTTGGAGACAGAAGTTAACAAAATTTAAAGGACGAAATAGGGAGTGTTTAGTGTCATTTTTTCTCGAAATTGTGACAAATCTGCGTTGACCGCAAGCTTGTTGGTAATCCCTGATACTCTTTATATCAACAAGCATTTTTGGATTGTTTCAACGATATCCTACGGTTCTGCACCAATATCAAGTTGCAACAAACTTACTGGCTGCAAGCTTGTTAAGCCTTGACAAAATAAACAGTTTACTACAAACTGTTAGCAGATTTGCTGCAAGCCTGCAGCAAACACATCCTCCAACAAAGTTCGTGTAGCCGCAAGACTATTTGTTTCTTAAAATTGAAATACATTTACATATAATTACTCTTTCAAAGTATCTTTAAATATTCTAAAATAAAATAAGAATATTTGGAAAAAAGTGTGGGGGGGGGGGCTCATGCCTCCCAGCCCTCCCGGCTTCTACGGCCATGGAACTACAGTAAGAATAAATATGAAAGCTGCTAAGTTCCCAAAAGAACTGGAGATATGAAAACTTCAATATGTCGAAAAATACTTAAAGGACATTGGCAACAAAAATTAAGTTTGTCTAATATAAAGAACTCGTAAAATGATAGAGTAACATATTTTACAACTTTTCCGTATTTTACTTCGTTTTTGAAATATTTCAGTTTGTTTGATATGTAAATGAGATGGTCTCTGACGTGTCAGGTGTGGGGTAGAGAATTTTCACTCATTAAAAAGGTCTTATATCTCAGTGATTGCTAAGTTTACAGCGTTCATTATCATGAGGAGTTATTATACGCACATGTTCAAGTAAATTTGTGAAACAAACTTTAAGATGGAACTAATATTATAATGTGTGAAACTTCTCTACCCAACACCTGACGTCAGAGACCATCTCATTGAAATATTTCAAAAACGAAGTAAAATACGGAAAAGTTGTAAAATATGTTACTCTATCATTTTACGAGTTCTTTCATATTAGACAAACTTAATTTTTGTTGCCAATGTCCTCTAAGTAAGAGTACGTATTTCCATTTATTTTACGTATTTCCATAGACGATGTGCCCTTCTTTTTATGATAATTTACGTATAAAAAATGTAAAAACGCAAGTTTGTTTTCAATTTAAAGTGCCCCTAACCCCAAAAACATTTTTTGGCTTTTGGCTCAAATCTTGACATAATTTCTAGTATTTATGCGAAAATAAAAATGAATTTCTAAAATCACCAATTTTGATGTTTCTTTGAAGTTGGCCAAAACGCGATTTCTTGTGGCACACTTCCTTGACAAATAATGTCAATAATTCGTTACGAGGAGTCTGGAACGAGTACATTTTGTGACGTCACTCAGGGTACTCATGTCTGAATTTTAGAATTATTTTCCAATCACTCTGATATCTAAATTTCGAAATGCGAAAGGTTGAATGCTAGACTATAACTAACTCCACAGCAGATCACAAGTTGATCAAAGCAAAGTAACGACTACCTTGCGTGACGTCAAAATACATGCTAGCCCCAGACTCCTGCTTGTTAAAAGTACCGACGAAACTGGGCCATTAAAAATCAACTTCAACACGCCATAAAAACATATATCCAAATTATATAATGTATAATATTACTAGAAATACGAATCCGCAATAATCCCCTCGCTCGCCTTTTCTAACACTACCCCCCACCCCACCCCACCCCTAGAGTTTCTTTTCCCAATTGGTGCGCGAAACATAACGATATAACCCATCCATGGTCCCCAGTGCCTTAGACCGCGTATTTGTAGTCTCTGTCGATAAGATTTTGAACATTATCTCGGCCAATATTTACTCGATTTCAATTCTGAAAACAGATTTGGAATTACCGAGTCTAAATACAGTACATAACCAGTGTTCAGCAAAGTACTGATATTTTGTACTTAAGTAAAAGTAAAAAGTAACTCGTCAGTTTATACTTAAGTAAAAGTAAAAGTATGGCCTGAAAATATTACTTAAGTAAAAGTAAAAGTATGGCCTGAAAATCTTACTTAAGTAAAAGTAAAAGTATGGCCGGAAAATTTTACTTAAGTAAAAGTATGGCAAAACATATTCCAGAAAAGTACTTCTGAAACAAACTATATATCGAACCACTAACCAACATGACAAATGACAATTGATAATCTGGTACTGTACTTTAATCTGGGCGCTGTTTGGCGGCGCCAACTCAACAGTTGCCAACACGTACACACGCAAAATGAACTTCACGCGATTTCTCTAGATCTCCAGCGGATGGAGAGTGGACCGAGTATTTCGCAACTCCGCGTTCCGAATTTCTTTTTTTACTTTGCCGATAAAACAAAAAGTAAGGAAGTAAAAAAGTAATTATTTTACAAAAATTTTACTTCGTTACAAGTAAAAAGTATTTGTTGAAAAATATACTTCGTTACAAGTAAATACTGATTTTTTTTACTTAAGTAAAGTAACGAAGTAAATTTACTTCGTTACTGGCGAACACTGTACATAACACACCTACCTATTATATTACAAGAACGTGCATACCCTTCGTAAAAACGGTTTATGTACTTAGAAATTAGTCGGAAATCAGCCAGCCGGCCCGGCCGCTTCGTCGTATACTTTGAACGTTATCTCGATCAATATTTAACCGTTTTCAATTCTGAAAACAGATTTGGAATTAGCGAGTCTAAATCCTTCGTAAAAAACTCTTTATGTAGTTCGTCAAATCGCCAATGGCGCCAAAATATTGTCCGATTCAAACGGATCACCCAAAACGACTTTTTACTTCCTTATAAGGAGTTGGTCCTACCATGCTCCGCTCAAATAAATATATATATATACAAACTTTTGTGAGAAATGGATCCCTGCCGTGGCGAGATTATCACGCTCGGTCGCTTCGCGAAATGAATTAGCCATGATGGCAAACTTTAAGAGTTTATAGCTTGCAAGACTATGCACCAGATTTACTTGAAATTTTAAGTGAACGCTCTTGCCGTGCTTCTCTGTTCATCAAAACTAACTAAACTAATGCTGGCGAATTTTTTCGAATTTCGCTTCATAGACAAATGAAAACGGATAAATTTGAAAACGCATACTTGTGGACGTATAGCCTAACAGTGTTAATTTTCTCTCTTTCTCAGTACATTCGATGAATATGTGGCTGAAATTCGAACAGGACGTCTGGAATGGAGTCCAGTTCACAAATCGGAAAAGTTTTGGGTGAGTTAGAAGCTGTTTTGCATTCCTTCTTTTATGAATTTCGTGTTTGAGTTTTGCCAATTTTATGTAACACTGCGACTTATCTTTTAAATTTTTAGCGTGAAAATTCGCAGCGTTTGAATGAGAAGAATTACGAACTGCTAAAGTTAGTATATCGTCTGGATACTTGTTTGCTTGGAAAGTGGGAGTTAGAAGTTTTGAATTGCGCTGTCCAAATACATTGAATTAACTTTGTTGTTGCCTTGTTCTTGTAGAATCTTAACACGGCTTCTTGATAATTCTAATGATCCTTTAATTCTGGCGGTCTCAGCCCACGATATTGGAGAATATGTTCGTCACTATCCCCGTGGTAAAAGGTAAGATTTTATACGTTTAGCACGTCACGCTACACCAAACTACACCAAACCAAACCACGCCGCGGTACCATACAACACTACCTCACACCGTACCATACCACACTTCATTACACCGTACCATACCATACCACACTTCACTAACCATACCACACTTCACCACACCATACCACACTTCACCACACCATACCACACTTCACCATACCACACTACACTACAAGGTACCATACCACAGTTCACTACATCGTACCATACACACTTCACCACACCATACCACACTACACCGTACCATACCATACCACACTTCACTACATCGTACCATACCACACTACACCACACTTTACCATACTTCACTACACCGTACCAACCATACCACACTTCTACATCATACCATACCACACTACAGCACACTTTACCACACTTCACTTCACCACACCGTACCATACCACACTTCACTGTACCATACCACACTTCACCCCACACTTCACTGTACCATACCACACTTCACCACACCATACCACACTTCACCATACCACATTTCACCACATCTTTCTGCGGTGAGATTCATTCGGATTCTTTCTGCGCATGAAAAGATGGACGAGCCTTATTTGTGTCTGTGTATTCTTCAGTATCTTAGAAACATTGGGCTGTAAAGAACTGGTGATGAAACGAATGGCCCATCACGATCCCAATGTCCGCTATGAGGCGTTGCTGGCAGTGCAGAAACTAATGGTACATAACTGGTAAGACAAGCAACGTCATTGATCAAACCTTCATTATTATATCGCCAGTGCTATACATTCCTTAAACTACGTCACAGGTGGCTCGTCCCAGGCCTCTTTTGGCTTTTTCGTCTTTCGGTTTTTTCTTGCAAATAGCAATGTTTAAAGAGAGATATTTCAACACTAATGGCCCAAATCAAAAACTGTAAACGACCTTATCAACTATTTTGGCGTTTTCTATAAAGAAACAAGAAACTATCCAGGGCTTATAGGCACTTTAATATATCGCGAGATATTATCAATTCAAAATTGAACTTCAATACGTCTTTCAACCAATTGTGATCACATATAAAGTTTGGGCGGTCAACCATTTTCTCCTTAATTTGTGTATTAAAAGCAAAAGTCATCTTTCCTCGACAATTTATATCAGTATACGCGAGGTCATGAACATTCTACCGTCACTTCTGCTGCAGCCATTTTAACTTCGACCCTTATATGAGTCCAGGCAAATAATGCAGCTGCACACTTTAAAGTCGCAAGAAATCGTAGTCACAGACGCCGGCTTTAGTGTACAAATGATGTAAACAACTTGATATAAATTACAATGTGAAAGTTAGAGTGAGTGTCAGGGTCATGCATTGCGCGCTCATATTCGTATGGCGGCCATTTTGTGGGTCGACTGGCAGTTGAGTTCGCTTTCTAATCCGTCGATATCTTTGCAATCCTTTCATTAAATGTGTTAGTTTGTCGATTTCCAAAGTGAAAATATATTAGACTGAATATTTTTATTGCTATTTGTCGTAAACTTCCGTATTGATCTATATGAAAACAATAACAAACACCCGCAATGCATCTCACTCTTTAAAGTCTGTAAGCCGTATAATAAATACTTTATTAACAGAACGTGTTGTCCGGATAGAAAAAAATCCTGCTAAACCTAAATGTATTTAAGGTGAGAAATGTTTGCTTAGTTGTTACCCAGTGTGTGCAAAGTGAAATGTGCGACAACCCACCAATATTGGTAGAAAATGGTACAGTAGAAGTGATGACACGAACGGCGGAACAGTTCGATGGGTTTAGTTGACTTCGTTGATGGTTTGAATTTACATGCCAAGAACATCGAAATCAATCTATTTTTCTCGTCGTACAGGGAAATTAAAAGAGTTCTACAATGAGAATGGAAGATAAAATAAGGATGAGCCGATAATCGGCAACTTTCAGGCTGATCGGTTATCGGCCAAACACATCAACATATATCGGAGGTCCGATAAATATTATTCCGGGTTTTATACTTGTGAATTTCATTTTCTTTTTTAAGAAAAACGCCTAAGTTGTAGTGATTCCACAAATAAACTGAATAAACTGTCGAATTTTATTAATTTGATAAGGTGCATCATGTTTAACACGTCATATTTCTTGTTTGGTGAAACATTTTTTGTTTCCGACTTTTGTCAATCGTATTTCATATTTCAACTTAAAGGACATTGGCAACAAAAATTAAGTTTGTCTAATATGAAAGAACTCGTAAAATGATAGAGTAACACCTTTTACAACTTTTCCGTATTTTACTTCGTTTTTGAAATATTTCAGTTTGTTTGATATGTTAATGAGATGATCTCTGACGTCAGGTGCAGGGTAGAGAATTTGGCTCGATTTCCATATAAATATCCCCAAATTTAAAACATAGTGGCTAACCCAAACCTTACCCTAATCCTAACCCTAACCCTCCACCTAATATATACTAACCCTAACTCTTACGATAATGTTTTATTCTAGAAATAACAGCTGATTTTAATTTCGACTTTTACTACCGATAGTCTATGTGACGTCATTTCGGGATTTTATATGGAAATTCAACCGAGAATTTTCACACATTAGAAAATGTCTTATATCTCAGTGATTGCTAAGTTTACAACGTTCATTATCATGAGGAGTTATACGCACCTCATTTACATATCAAACAAACTGAAATATTTCAAAATCGAAGTAAAATACGGGAAAGTTGTAAAAGGTGTTACTCTATCATTTTACGACTTCTTTCATATTAGACAAACTTAATTTTTGTTGCCAATGACCTTTAAATTCCGTCTTGCTGATAACTGATGGTTAATGATCACATTACTATAGCAATTTGTTTTGCGGCAAATTCAAGTGTCGGGGATTCCTGTTGTCAAATATCGTAACCACCGATAAATAAATCGGCTGATGAGGTCGTAAATCGTATCGGAATTTATCGGATCGGTAAATTTGATTTTTCTTGATCGGTAAAAGAAAATTAGGATAGGTAAAAGAAAATTAGTTAGCTTGTAGAAAAAATTTCACCGGTCATAATTGATTTCGGGCGGTCAAATCATGAAAATCGGGGTTCAGTGACCGCTGACCCCCGTTATTTCGAGAACCGAATAACGTTTTTTCATGTTTATTCAAAATACCTACTCAGTTTTCACGAGTTTTTGTATCCAGAACTTGCGACATCGGTTGAAAGGATGTTTCCCTTGTATTCGATGAAATTTTTGTAGTAAATGTCAAGAATTATTTATAATAAAGGGGCTTCGGTGGTCTAGTGGTCAGGGCCACTGCCTCCCACCTCTGAGGTCAAGAGTTCGAATCCTGTGTTCGGACATTTGATCGCACGTGGAAAGAGTTGGTCAACACTCTGCCGAAAGTCGTGGGTTTTCTCCGGGTTCTCCGGTTTCCTCCCACAGGGAAGTTGACAGGGCGGGTTAGGATAAATAGTTAGGAAAACTAATGATGATAAAAACTATAAAAATAAATAGATAAGGTTAATTGATTGGGGGTACTGGGTACTAGGTACTGAATATAATATAATAAATTGTCGATGTTGTAAAGCGCATTTGATCATATACACATGCTAATTTGCGCTATATAAATAGTAAACATTATTATTATGTCTTTTTATGACAGGGAATATCTTGGAAGGCAGCTGAGTACTACCGGCTAACAAGCGGAAATAATCTTCTAATTTATGGGTGTTGACTCGGTAAAGGTCAGTTCAAAGTTCCCTCGAATTGAAAACAAATTCAATCTCTTCTCATTCCATGATCAATAATCCAATTATATCTTCATTCAGCCGTTCCGCACGTTGTAACCAATAAATTATTGGCATTATTTTAGCATTGTAACCAATAAATTATTGGATTGTAACCAACCCCAAAACAACAAAGGTCATAAACCCTCCGGTCGTACTTCCTCCGTTCCTAACGCCCACTACATCCACTCGCCTACTTGGGGTCACTGATCTCAAAAATAGAACTGGATTGAGCTTTCTATTGTATCTGATGAGCTGATTTTCAAGCTTGCATATTTGAATAATGTAAATTGACGAGAGATCATTAGAAGCTGCGAATTTGCAAGCAAATCAAAATGTGACGCTCGCGTGTCTGGCCAATATAGTTTATTTGTTAACATTAAATGCATAATATCTTGAACCTAAGTTGACGTCTCATATCAAGGGGGCTTTCCATTTACATGGTCAGACTGGTTAGTCCGGCCAGAATGGACCTCCTCTTGATTAGGCCCAAATTTTCTGGGCAGACCAGCCACACTCCTCAAACGTATCGTGTTCCATTTAGCAAAATATTGCCGGACAGACCGGTCTGACCGTGTAATTGGAAAGCGCCATAAGTTTCTCTCACTTGATAATTAGAGCCAACGGCGGCCATTACTATTAAGGGACCAAAGTCGCAGTAAATCTGTAGGTAGGCCATGAATCGTTTTACCCAGTAATTTGAAAAATGTCTTCTGGTCCTCTTTATAGTAAAATTATTTTATTTTGTTGATGGTAAAAAACCTCATAGGATCCTCAGTTGGTCCCTTAGTAATGGCGGACTTCCGGCTTCATTTTCTGAACAATAGTTGCTCGATCCAGTCTTTATTTAGAGATCAGTGCTTGGGGTCCTAAATTAATAGACTATTGAGAGAGACTATGAATGTGGGACTAGTAATTGACTGTTACACGCATGTGCTTTCAATCATAACGTATTACAATGCAATAACTTATTGGTTACAATGCTAAAATAATGCCAATAATTTATTGGTTATAACGTGCGGAATGGGTGCTTCATTCTAAATTACTAATTAAATGGAAATCCACTGACCTCGTGTACCTAGTTAAAGTTAAGGCAAAAATGTCGATAGTAATAAAATGGAATTTTTAATCAGCTTATTGTAGCCGTTTTTCAAATATCTTAGGATTTAAGGTGTTAGAAGTAAATGATTTTAAAGTTTGAAGTTGGTCGGCTTGGTTGTTGTAGTCTAGGGAAAGACTGGTGGTGATGGTGGTGGTGGTGATGGTGGTGATGATGACGACGCACGTTTTAACAACCTCAACAGTGGTCATCTTCTGAATCCAGTGTATCTGTGGATAAAAAGTAGAGTGCTGCGTAGACACTGTTTTGGATATATAGCAAACTGAAAAGGTGGTAAACATCTTCGTTTAGACAGGTTTGCTGAACATCTTCGTTCCATGAGGAACAATGATGTTGACAAACCTGTAGCCCGCCATTTCAACAGCTCCAACCAATTCAAGCCTCGGGAGGATTGTGGTAGTCTCTCGGGCTTCACCCTTGGGACTTCCACAAATCCTCCCTCGGCTTTCGGGGCATTTAATCACTAATTTCCCTCATGTCATGGTATTACTTATAATTACTGTGGGTGCGTAAAGACCTCCTATTCATAATTTTTGCAGTTCACCAATCTTCTAATTTTTTCATGTGTTGGTCTATTGCATTGAGGTGTGGGCTATCGATTTTTGTGTACTCTATATGACGTCAAGCTAAGTTCTCTTTTTAAAGAATGGTTTTCAGTAGGTTTGCATCTAACTAGATCCCATGTTATCTATTTCTTTTATAAAATAACATTTTGAAAATAAGTATAAAACGTAGGAATAAGGTTCAAAAAATCATGAGAATGTAAATTCTCCATAACTCGCGCAAAAATATCACTCAGCTGTCACTACGACTGAATTGTGAAAAAGAGCAAAAGCAATTCGCTCGACAAGAGATACATGAATGATGTCTTAAAAGATCAAAATTTGACATTTTAATACTTTTTGAAAATGTTTTAGCAACCTTTCGTTGGGTTTCAAAAAATGTCGTGTTTCTCTACAGTTCTAGAAACACGCCTTTTCAAAATGTTATTTTATAAAATAAACTAGTGCACTACAGTTTCGATTCTTGAAAGTTTGTATTGAAGTCTTGAATTATGTTCGGCGACGCGCACTCTCCTTGCGAGTATGTTCGCGAGCGCGTGAACTCGTTCTCACTGCTGTCCATGTGTGCGTTCAGCGAGCGCGCTCTTTGTTTCATCGTGTAGCGGAAGATATCCGCGCGAACCACGTGCATCTCGTTGAGCTCCGGCCGGAAGAGTATCACCCAGATCTTTGGTCCGAACATGCACACCAGGAGGTCGAGGGCGGTTGCCAAGATGGTGACGCAGATGAATGTGGAGAGGTTGTTGATGAGGCTTCCCGTGAAGGTGATAAGGAAGATGAGCCAGATGACGGAGAACGTGAACATGGCGAAGGAAATGAGCCGCGCTTCGCTGAAGTTGGCCGGCAGCGAGCGAGCGCGGAACGCCATGATCGCACAGATGATGGCCAGGAGGCCATTGTACAGCAGGAGCACAACGTGCAGGAATTTGGCCGACTGTCCGCAGTCGATGGGCACCGCGCTGTCTTGGATAATGGTTCGGATCTCGATCGGGTGTTGCTCGAGGTACACGATGATGATGATGGCCTCGACGACGAGGAAGAAGAAGACGATGCCGAACTGCGTCCTGACTTTGACAAGTGGTTTATCGCGCAAGTTGCTGACGACATTGTTGAATATTTGAATGAGGCGGAACGTCTTGGTGAACACGAGCGAGGTGGCCAAGGTCATGAGGAAGCCGAAAGCGATCGGTTGCACGTGACACTGAGCCGAGTTCGGCCGACCGATGTACAACATCGGAAGCGCGAACATTATGGCGATGACGATAAGGAGGAGCAGAGAGGGATACTGGGAGGAAGCCTTGACGATGGGGGATTTTCGGTACCTGAAGTACACGCCGAACATAAACATCGCCACCAAGACTCCGAACGACGACAGCGACACGAGAACCGCCGAGGTCACAGAATCCCACCGGATGAATTCCTCCGGGATTCGTAAGCACTGCGTCCGGTTTTTGTTGGATATGTAACCCGTGGGACACAAATCACATTGCTCGTTGCCAGTCTCCAGTTTGTACTGTCCCGCGGGGCACGGCACACATTCCCAGCAACAGGATATGGCTGTGCTGACGTAATATTTTCCAGGGGGACAATGAGATGCGCAACGAGAGACGGGGGGTACTTTCTTCCAACCGTTCCATACGATTTCCTTTGTAAAGTTCAGTTTGCCGTTTACCCAGCTGCCCACGTGCACAAATCTCTTTCCGTGTATAGCTAAAGGATCTGGTTGGAGGTTGCTTATCTGGTACTTGCCTGAAGAGAGAAGGTGGAAGGGTTAGCAAACAAGTCTACAACTATAAACTCCGCACCGTAGTGGACAAAAAACTCCCCACTCCTCAGATCTGTTAACTGTAGTATTGCAACTTGCATCAACTTCTTTGAAGACTGATTTCGATTAGGTTTCTTACTTGAAGGCTTTTGTGTAATTGGGTGAATTGGGTTTATTGCTGTTCTGCGAATAGATATTTAATGCTAAACTTCCGTTGTTAATTATTACAGAACCGAATTTATCGTTCCACAGTTGAGATAATATATAATATACTTTTTTGTTTCGTTAAAAAATCCCCCCCCTTTTTTTCCCATGGGGCCCCGGGGTCAACGACCTATGTCTACGGCTCACACTTTTAAGCCTGATACGGTATTTTACACAAAAGTGTTGCAGTACATTTAGATCACAAAATGTGTGTTGATCAACATTAGTCAGGTCAGTGGTCGCTACCATGAATAGGGCCCATAAATCCGCCATCTTGAAAAAATATTTTGGGGACCTTTTTCCGGGGAGTACCCGCAGTCCCGTTATATATAGGTCAGTGGCAACCTCGTTCCCAGGGCCAGTGGTTCGGACGTATTCCGTAGCTAGGCAACCGGTTGCTAAGGACAGTTCATTTAGCGCCCAATATATTTCGTGAGTGGACAATAAATTCTAGGTATAATAATTATAGTATATAATAATAATTCTAGGTATGCGTGGAATATGTAGGCAAACTTCTTTCGTCTGGTGACGTAATTTGATGACGTCACATGACGTCATCGACAAACACAAACCTCTATAATTTTCGTATTTTTGACAACCCTCAGATGGCTTCAAAATTACACTTTTTTCATATCGATGGACTTATAAACAGTCGATGGACTTAGAGACAGACATATAAACAGTCGAACGGATAAATACATAAATTTTAGTATCCTTATATGCTCCCAGTTATCCAATCCCCTACGTTATACACAGGTGCGTGGCGGCGTTCCATCCGCACTCATCCCAGTCCCCGGCCCCCTCTCGCAATCCCTAAATGCCTGCTTCGCAGGCTACATACCTTCTGGGTTCCCTTCTTTGTCAAAGGTGACGGTATTCTTGAATGCTCCCGTAAAGTTAACTGCCAGCATGAATTCACGGAGCTTCGTCAGGTCGATTTTCTCTGGACATTCCCAATCGCCGCGTTTCTTGCATTCCAGGTACGCTTTCAAGGCGTGCGCAACTGTGTATACGGAGTCCATGACGTACGCCGCTTTATTTCGGTGCAAACTGCTGGCGTCAATCGACGCCATTCCTCTTTTATCATGGTACTGTAACCTCTCGAAGTACTCCGTAAGCCATGGGTTATTGTTGTGACTTTGAGGGGTTAAGCTCTCCAGATATGCGGTAAACGAGTCTATTGCTGTCGTATAGGTAACCACCCCTAACACCCCACCTACCACCGACTCCTTGTGAGAGTACAACTTCTCGCTGAAGCCCCAGTCTTCGGACGCGATCCACGTCTTTCCCGTCATGCCTTGCCTCTCGGCCTCGTGGAGGACCGCGCGAGCCCGCGGTCTTTCGCAGAACAACACGATCACGGTGGTCTTCTTGTCCTGTTTGAGTTTCCGGATGATGTTGGTGATCTGTGTTTTGCTCTCCTGCGACGTGATGTTGAAGTGGAACAGGCTGTGCTGCGAGATGCAGATGTTGAGTTTTCGGGCCTCTTGGTGGAAGCCCGTGACGCCCCGGCGGCCGTAATCTTCGTCGGTCGCCACCGTCGCCACGTAGTTCCACTTGAAATGCTTGGCTATGTCGGCCATGGCTCTCGCCTGGTAGTTGTCGGGAGGGATGGTCCGAAGGAATGTCCTGTAGGACTTTTTGTTGCTCAGCGAGACACTGGTCGAGGAGTAGCTAATCTGAGGCAACGAGTACACGCCGAGCACGTGATTCACGCGTTGCGAGATCTCCGAGCGGGCTCCGCCTATCAGGGTCACGACGTACGGGTCCGTGCCGTTCGCGGAACACGCGCACTCGTGTGTGCTTTGGTTGCCAATCACCAGCGATCGTCGTCGTCGTTTTGTTGTGAAGTCCATGGCCACTTCCAGGGCCACATCAACGTTATTCACCGAATCCCTAATGTCATAACCCAAGGTCATGTTGTTGCCTAGTAGCCCTTGCTTGTTTACTTCCCCGACGGCGAAACGCAGGGCTTCGGACCACATCACTCCACTGTCGTTAATTTCGTAACAGATCGAGGTGCCGTCCTTCGAGCGGATGAACGAGTATTTGGGATGATCCATCATACATAGCGTCTTATTGTTGACGGCTATGTGCACCGGCACCAGACCCCCGACAAAAAAGTCGCCAGTGGAGCTGACCATGCGCTTTGGTGCTGTAGCGTTCTTGGGGTCGTTACCAGAAGCGAAAGCGTAGACGGAGAAAAACCAGAGCACGGCCTGTGACCACTTCATGCTGTCACGGTCTGAAAACGAAAGAAAAGTAAAGAAAAGTAAAATCATCTCATGAATCACCTCTGATTCATTATTCTAACAGTACACCAGTCACCAAACATTTTTGAGTTATTGGTTCGTATTTTAACGCGCCCTATATGCAGCACACTGCTCCTATACCTTTGTATATATAGTGGAGTGCTCCTGCTTTAAGAATTCCAGAATGTCGTTAACTGTCCAGAAAATTGTTGCGTTTCTTACAAATATAGCGTGTAGGCAAGAATACAGCATGTCAGCGGAGCCAGGCAAATACAGTCAGAAAAATCTCCTAGCAAAGCTCCTGCTTGCTTGGCGCTCTGTAGATTCAACAGAGCTAGATCTGTTAATGCGGGTTTACCTTATGATGCTATCAGAAAGTGGAAGCTTTTAACTTCCATATCTCCGCGTGTTTGCTCGTGGGTCTTGCATACTGTCGATATCTGCATGTACGTCTCCTCTTCTCGAAGCTTCTCAAATGCAGTTTAGTCTAATTCATGACTTTATAATGAAGCGAACCTTTTGATTGACGAAAATGTAATTTTGATTAAATGTCATGCAGAAACGCCGTCTGCGTCGGATCCACTTTATTTCAGTATTTACCGCGTGCCAAAGCATTGGCAAACATAATGGCGTTTCAGGATTTATGGTGAAGGAAAAAAGAGTGTTGAAATTTATATATTTTAAGACCAAACCGGTACCAGTGGCGAAAAATGCAACTTCAGGGCCTTCTGGTTGGACCCTGCGATGCCAGTGCAGTGCTTTTCAGCTGGCTCTGGATTTTGTAAATTTTACGAGCAGTTAAACACAATGTTCTTGTATGTAACTAACTTTTGTTGGAGCCATCTGTCTTTTCGAGAAGATGTGAGAAAGATGCTAGACATGATAAGAGTATGAATTCACGCTTAATGGACAGTAAAATGAATTGAAAAACTATAAAATGGAAATTCGTTAGCACTCAAGTCTCAATTACAGCATCGTCGTTTAGCGCGTCAATAGTTTAAATTAACTTTCCACGCCTGTTATGAAATTGAGTAGTTCAGAGGTAAACAGTCCTATATAAAAATGGACATTTGACAAAGAATGATACGAAACGAGTGCGATGGAAGACGTTAACGCGTAGACAGAGAACGCTAAGTTAAAATGTGATATTACTGTTCTTTGTCTTCAAAACCTTGACATGCATGCTATTGGTGCAGCCGGCTTTATGATTCGGTATTGTAAGTAACATGGCATAACAGCAGGTGTTGTCGCCCGGTTGGGTTCGCCAGCGAATTATGAAGAACAGTTGTGCCGCGCGTACGAATTGAATCTCTCAATGGCAACACTTTTTCACTATTTACACGACAGCAAAAGTTCCAAATTCTCACGTACTTTCGTAGGACCAGATTCGTTTTGCTATTTACACGCGAGAATGCCACGAATCCGAAAGCATTTGAAATCCCAGAATCTACTAATGAGAATATTTAGAATCCGAACACTATAGTTTCTCAAGAAGAAATGAGTCGGGGATGAATCTGGATATTTTTGTCATCTGCTTTACTACATGCATTTACCCCATAACTTTCCCAAAATGGCCCTACATAATATGAACATTTATTCGTCGTCTAGATTCTCGTGTAAACCGCAAAACGAATATCCGGCTACAAAAATACGCGAATTCACCAGGCTGCGAATAAGGATATATATATATACTTTTGCTCTCGCGTATCATTTATTTACATTAATAACGCAGTGCAGATTCGTGCTTATCATTTAAAAATGCACGAGAGGATAGTTAATCTTTTTCCTATCAATACCGACAATTTGCATGTTGTTTGCATAAAATGCAACAGCTGTTGTCAGGCTGCAACCGAAAGAAACTGTTTTTGCCAACTAAACTTCCGTATTCTAAAGCGATTTTGGCCGAAAACGGTTTGTTGCAGACGAAGAATAGCGGTTATCAATTCCCTTTTTATTCTCTGTTCATCACCGTTTTTATATATTTTTTAAACTTGGATAGTTGAAACAATAAAAGCTCATGAATACTTTGAAGTGTAAAACACTAAAAGGCTTGTGAGGGGTTTGACTTTCGAGCAACAACGTAAAATGTTTTCGGTTGGACATCTGGTTACTTATACTGTCTTATACTTATTCTGTGATGGAAGAAAATATTTCAAAATTTCAAGCAGTTTTTATTTCAAAAAGTATTCAAAATATTTCAAAATTTCAAGCAGGTTTTGGAGGGTGGCGACAGTTTATTTTTAAATGTTATATTTTATGCAAACATGCATAAAATAACGTTTCGAGCGAAGGCCCTTTGTCAATTGTCAGACGGAGTGAATTAGCTCCTGACAATACTGAATTAGAGTTATAAGATACGAGCCAACGGAAGCTCTTAAATATCTGGTTAAGAGCCGACGTTCGAGGTATCTAACTTATTTAGATCAAATTTTAAAAGGTTTACTGCCAATTAAGTTTTCTCTGGGGGAAGAAACTTTTTGTACAGCCCTAGGTTATATGACGCATTTCTCTGGCTCGGCCAAAAATGGCCAAAACAGCGTTGGAAGCTATTTGACTCTGGAAAAAGAAGCCACAGAGTTGCCTGCGGAGGAGGCTAATATATACATTCATAAACAAAAAACCATTTGAAGAATATACATACATCCCGTTATATTTTGCTGCCGCAGACCTCTAGTGGGCAGTTTTTCAAATTTTGCCAAGCGCACCATGCATTGTGGTTGTACACAGTACAATCTTGCTTTACAATCTTGCTTTACAATCTTGCTTTCCATCGCGGCAGTGGAATCTACGAACTGCTCCTTCGTTGACATTTCGGATTCAAATTGTGGAATTTTACTTTGAAAAGGCAATTAAGCAACAGTTCAAAAACACTGAAAAGTTAACACCTGGATTCACCATTAATTGAGATGTAGCATGAGCAAAGAAAAAAGACTAAAACTAAGTCAAGCCACGAATAGTCAACCCAGAACTGCAGAAGTTTTTTTATGGGATAAAGACCTTACATAGCCGGTGAGTGTTTTTATGTTATGTGTGTTATTTTTGGTGATAGCTTTTGGTGGAATAGCAAGGAATAGCCTTTTATGGTTTCTTGTCAACTTCAAAAAAAAAAGTCGTCTGGAAATGGCTGTTCTGCATTCATTGTGGCCGTGGGGAAAAAAGTCCCCATGAACTAACATAGTTATAAAAAAGACTTTAGTGTTTCAGTGGAAATCTCGTCGCATGGGTCCATGGCCCCGTTTTGTGATGATTTTGCCACTAAATGTCCTGACACTGTATAAATAAATCTAATATGTTTTGCCTTTATAAAAATGTTATGACTGTTGCAAAGTTCATAAAATATTTGCAAAAACCATGTTCTCAAAAAGTTCCTAAACAAGACAAAAAGTTCTTAAAACTAGGAATTCGAATGACATCAGGCACCAGGAGTTCTCCAACACAGGGGCTAAGGTCCCCGATGGCCCACTTAGAAATATCATAACAAGAATCAAGTCAAAAATTGAGAGGAGGATTGGGAGGGGGGGGGGGTGGAGACCCGCTGGCACCACCCTTGTGTAAAGCCTTAAACTCGTAGCCAGGAAAAGCTGCGAAGATGTGATCATGCTAGGGGTGATTTGACCCAAAACTTTTGGGGCACCTGTTATTATTTTCTTTGCATTCTTTGTCTAAGAAGCCAGTTGTTGAAAAATGAAGGTGATTTCATTTTGTTCAATGCCTTTATGATCTTACCTTTTAAATTAATCTACTTGTTAGATATCTCAAGTCTGTTTTTACCACATTTTGTTTCTTTGTTTTTAAGCATTCTTTGTTTAAAAAAACATTTGTTGAAAAATAAAGGTGATATTTCATTCTTTGCATTGCCTCCTTGATCTTACCACTTTCTTACTTGTAAATTAATACATTATTACTCGGGCCGTAGCACGAGTCTTAGTTTCGGCTCTGTTTTCTGGGTTCCACAAATCTGCAAAATTGCACAATAATAGTTCCCAGGCTTTTGAGAACCGTCAGGCATGTTGCGGGTCATTTGAGCCAAATTCGACATCTTTGCTTTTCGTCGAGTTGTTCTTTGACTCTGTTGGTAGATTTTGAAAGTGTGTTGATCGTGAATACGCTCACCATATGCTTACAACTCGCTGATCGTGGTAGACCTATACTAGAAGATGATGAGCGATCGGTGTGCTCGATCAAATCTATGTTTTCATGTTTTATTGAATCGATCAAACTTATGCTTAAATGTGTTATTGAATTGTACTGAAAAATGTTGCTCAAATACTGTAAATCGAAGAACATTGATGAAGACTCTTCGAGAACTTTGAAGTGACTGGTATAAAACATGTTGTGATACTGACCCGAAGTCGACGAGACTCAACATATGAACACTATATGGAAATACGTTTAATACATGTACTAAGGTAACTGTAATATTTTTATAAGCTTTATTGCCTGTATTGTTTATTGCGATGTCATACAATATAAAGTCGATGTTATTCAACAGTTTATTGTTTTATATACATGTTTATCAAAAGTATGTATTTCATATTTATATCGTCGATCATTGATCATATAAAATAAGTGACTATATGCAGTACATTCACATATTTTGCTTAGTAAATCAGGAAACATGTTGCCATCGAATAACCATGTTCTCAAAATGTTCTTTTAAATGTTCTTTCTGGTTTTAAGGTCTTAGATCACTTAGACAGGGTTGCTAAAAGCCACGATGGGACTTGGGGTGGGGTGAATAGGTCAGTATGAGAAATATAGCCAGTATTGGTATAATACTGCTAAAATTATACTAAAATTATAAAATGTCAGTATACCAGTTTTTGAGTATTTTGTAAAGTCATGTTTTATGGGATTTACAGAACCATGAAAAATCCAGAACTTATCACCTTAAACTCTTGAGAGTTAATAATTATCATAACTCCCTTAACCTTTTACTCCAATATCAACATACAAATTCTCCTTATTGGTCTCCAAGCATTTCTTATAGTACTAGTTGGGAGAAGTTGTTTTAAAGAATGTAATTTTGTCTTTGGTGATCATTTCCTATATTCTCATTACGTATGTGCTTGGTTAAGCATTGATATTATTAGGAGAAATTAGATGCTGATCACTCTTGAGGCATAAAGGGATAAGCCATGTGAAGATTGTGACAATATAACTGTTAGCACATGAATGAAGTAATAGAAAGATTGGGTTTTCAAAAGAGGGCTGAACAAGGCTCTGGGGGCATGCTATGTTCACAATTTATTTTCCGAGGTCTACTTTTACTTAGTTCGGGAAAAAGTTAAAATGTTGGACTTGTAAAATAAACATTAATTACAAAATATACTTTGTCCAAATTTCTCTCTTCATTTTTTTTCTCTTCCAATCAGAAGGTGAGTGGGTGGCAATTCCGCCCTGGTTGCGCTACTGCTCCAAAATAACAAAAATATTCTACCCCCTGATGTAACCCTATCCGCTAAAACTCTCTTAAGCCGATTCTAATTCCCTCCACATTCTTGTGGTACTGAATTGAAGGAAAGATGGCCCTCAACAGAAATTTATGTAATTACTATCCTCCTGCCTTTTGGTAAGAGTGAGTAAAGTTCCTTTGTAAATTACTAAACGATGGTAAAAAACGTACAAAATTACGTTTTTTCAAAAAACGCCAAGAACGTTTCGGAACAAAATGAAAACTGAAAATTTGATAAATTGCCAATAAAACTTATACTTCTATAAATGTTCTGTCAAAAAGTTATATTTTTAAATTTGTTTTTTAACGTTCTGCCATTGCGCTGCCATATTTATTTTGGGGCGAGCTAGCAATATCCACAGTTTACAAATATCGGAAAAATATCTGCAGACTATTAACCAATCAAATTCGAGTAAAAAACGCTCATTTTGGCATGGCCGGCGGTCAGCATTGTCCAAGGTTTTCGATCCCATGTCATAATATAGAACACAAACTACGGCTCCATAACAGTAACTATTAAGCCGCCGTTATTAGCTCGTGGCGGCCATATTGGAGTGATCACTCCAAATATGGCCGCCGCAAAATATTCCCAGCTTCATAGTTACTGTAGTGGAGCCGTAGTTTGTGTTCGACTCATCTTTAATAGCATCTTAAAAGATCAGAGACAGATAGTCTCTGTCGCTTATAGTAAAACTACATAGCGTGGTCCGTTCAAGATGGCCACCACGAAATATTCCCGGCTTAATTTTTTAGCAGCATCCAACAATATAATCGCTCGATCCAGTCTTTATTTAGAGATCAGTGGAGCGGTCGCTTACGAAGCTTTTAATTACAGAGTTTGATTGACATTACAATATTATTATTATAACTATTTAGTTTACCAATATTGTAAACTTTAAACATAATTCAGCTTTTTATCATCTAAATCATGGTCGAGTCAACAACTTTTCGGCGGGGGACACTCGAAAGCACTGCGAGCTGTTCAAAACCGCAGTTAAAATCCCGCTCGAACCAACATTAAAGTGTTTCACTTTCGCCTTTGAGAGCCGTTCCGAATTAGTCGGCCGGGCAATCTCATTGAAACAGGCGGCGTCTCTCAATTTCGTTATGATATTGTGAAGGTTCAGATTGCCTTGATTGTGAAACGAGTTTACAGTTTACTATAGATGACGCGAAAATTATAGATCACTTCTCTTATAGTTCGCCTTTTGAGGGCCGTTCCGAATTAGTCCGCGCAATCTCATTGAAACAGGCGGCGTCTCTCAATTTCGTTATGATATTGTGAAGGTTCAGATTGCCTTGATTGTGAAACGAGTTTACAGTTTACTATAGATGACGCGAAAATTATAGATCACGCGAAAATTATAGATCATTTCTCTTAGTTCGCCTTTTGAGGGCCGTTCCGAATTAGTCCGAACAATCTCATTGAAACAGCCTCTTTGGGAAAATTACTGACGCAGAGAAACCTTTGTAGGCTTTTATTAAGACCTGTTATGCACCTTTGAAAGGTCGTTCAATTATAATTTCTGAACTATAACATTGAGATTCATGGTCTCACTGGCAACTTCGAACACGTATATTGAAACGTCTGCGTATAAAAGATCGACATGCATGGTTTTTATATCACTTTACCTTTTACTCTCTGACGAAGGGCCTTCACTCGAAACTTTTAGTCCTCCTACACTATATATTTGAGCAGTATACCAATTCCTTTTAGAGTATTCAACTTGTATGTTGACAAACTAAAAGTTCTGTTTGCGCTGTGTGTACTCAAGGTTAATATAAACGTGTCTTGCTTGGTTCTCATAACGTGGATTATTGATTACGTTGTTAACCTAATGTATTGCATTCGCGCAAATCGGCCACGACGTTTTAAATTTATTTTTGCCATATGCATTTTTGTCTAATTACATTGTTAGGATAATTTTAATAGTTACAATTAGCTAGGGCCCTGGATATGCTAAAATGATGACTCAAAAGGACCTCTCTGTTTTGTCTGATTTTTCTGTTTTTGTCTGGTTTGCTATACGTATGGGTTAGGTTTAAGGTTAGTATATCAAGGTTAGGATTAGTATTAGGATTAAACCTGCAGTTCTTGAAAATGGGACGGTCCTTTTGAGTCATCACTCATCCCTTCTATAGCCTTGTCCTATCTAGGGCCCAATACTCAGAGAAATCTTTGCACTGAAGCTCTTATTTAAACCCCAATATTTTACATATATTACGTTTAACTTTTCCTTTGGCAAAGGCTTTGCATTGTATAGTCGGTTCGAAAATTTTGAACAAAACAAAACAATGATGAATTACGAAATATTAAAAATGTAAAAGATGTTTGTATTTTATATAATAAACACATACACTGTATCCTAGATGAATAGCGCAAAAAAAGAAATTCGCATTTCCTCAACTGTCTAGAAATTGCTATCGAGTGCAGGTAGCGCTATCTCAATCGCTGTTAAAACGAATTGGCTGTTATTGTCCGCAAACTATGGCCGCATGTCAGAAATTTACTTTGAAAACACTGAAATTTAAATCTATAGTTGTTCAACAACAATATAGCCACGTAGACAGTTTGATGTATATACATAATGAGACAATAATCATATCGATGTATTTTATTGCTATAGGGGAGTCAGAAAAGCTATAGTAACTCTAATTTAACCGTCAAGCGTTGCTCAACTATACCTGAAAACTGAAGTCTTGTATGGACACTGATAATTACAGGCAACTTCTCGAAAACTAACGTAATGTTAAAACGATCATATTGCAAACGATGTTGACAATTTAGCTGCACGCAGCATCAATAGAAGTTGCCAATTGTCCTACACTTAACTTCTGAGTCAGACACCTCTGATGCATCTACAGGTCTACTGCTCACACTGAGCCGAAGATCCAAAGATTACAGGTTCCAATGCAGATATGCGACTTCTTGATGATATTTAACAATTATACCATCAGCTCGAGTCGTATATATGAGCTCATAACCTCATTGTTTTATTATATATAAGCCATATAGCCAAACACTTAGTCAGTTCGGGGTTTCTTTATACAACTCCATCGATTTCAGCATTTTTCGCCCAAAAAAAATATGCCGCGATCTTGTTTTTTCTCTACTGCAAGGAAATCAAATTGCGAGATAGCTCATATCCTACTATAGTAGCTATATGATAAATGCATGTATATCCCATATCCCATCTTTGAGATTGTGATGTTTATATACCTATTTGGTATGCTATAGATCATCACTTCATCGCGCTGACGAGCCCCAAATAGGGCGAAACAGCTGTCCGTGAGCACTTAGTTAAAACTGTTTTGTACAGTACTGAGTGGTTATGACGTAAGACTTCTTGATGTATAAATATATATATATATATACATATATATATATATATATATATATATATTGAAAGGATTTATGGTGTAGGAAAATTTCGAGTGTTGGAATACATACATTTTAAGACCAAACCGGGACCAGTTGCGAAAAATGCAACTTTAAGGCCTTCCGGCTTGGAATTGAACCCGCGACCCTGCGATGCTAGTGCAGTGCTCTCTCTCTCTCTCTATATATATATATACAGGCTTGTGGCTTCTTGAGCACTCTGTGCCCATGCACACTTCACGCCGTCTGGATGTGCTGATCGCCGGTGCTGTCCTACATGCGGTTGTCACTAGTAGAAATAGAATAATTTTGAAAAGAAATAAAGAAATAGGATAATTTTGCCATAGGTTTTTAATGAGTCGCACAGACAGTAATCAATCGAATGATTCGAACCAGTATATACATCATTGTAACCTTCGCTTTTCATCTGAGTCTCGGTATAGCTCAAAGGTTAGAGCGTCTGTCCGAGCTCGAAACATTTTCTTAGGATTTGAGCTTGACGATCGTCATGTATCGTCTGTCTCTCCGAGCTCTCACATTCATTATATATATATATATATATATATATGTACATGTATATATTACATATTTATGTAAAGTATTTGGTTAGTGGGAACTCGTGGCTATAAGGACTTGGCAAGATGTTCTAATGACCGGCGAAATGGTGCATTCATTTTCAGCAAAGTTATGTAAGCCGGATCTTTGCTCTAGATCAAATATACTAACCAACATCGACAAAAATTGTCTGTACTCAGTGTCGGTCCTTCAGACCTGTCCACTGTAATAACGAGACTTTCTCAAGTAGAACATAACTAACAAACCGTAGGCTGAAATTAAACGATCATGGTTAACAATAAATGTGCAGGGGACTTTCTTCGCGATACGAATTGTCCGCCTTAAAGCGTGTGTAATCTGTGTTGTATTACTTGTATACGACCGGTTTCTGCCGGTTTCTGATTCACCGGCGGCCGACGCGCGAATGTTACTTACGTCCAGTTTTCAGTGAATCATTATACATAGTGTGGAACTGAAATGTCCAGGAAATCCTTTGACCCATGTCACATTACCTCACATTTGTTAAACTATACGTTCTACACGCGTCTTCATAGAATCTTTTCGTTGATAACATGCATATATAGACCTTACCTCTGCATAGATTATTTGACCGGAGACGGAACCGGTAGATTTTGATATTTGGCATATTGTCTGGACTAGATATATTCTCTAGATATATTCTCTAGATATATTCTCTAGACTGATTTTGGGATTAGTGCAGGTGATATAGAGAGCCTCGGCTTTCATTTCTTTGGCGGCTAACGTTATACAACACTTGATTGTCATAATCACATGGAACAATTATAAATGTCTCATTAAACTGGGAAAGCGAGACGATTGAACGTTAAACACTCCTAAAATATTCCAATTAATGTCCGGTGAGTCGGTGACCCACGTAATGAATCATATTTCATTTCCAAAAAAGGTGAAAGTTAAATAATCTCGTGTTATGAAAGCACTTTATAATTTGATCCAAGCTTTCCTAACTTGAAATAAACTGAGTGACAGCTGCCTCGCTCTCAATATTGTCGACAAGCTCAAATTGCAACACAGGAATATGCTGCGAAATTTTCAAAACTGGATTTAATAGTAAAGTGAAGTGTAGCTATGATTACAAATTGCAGCTAAGTAAATAGAATACAGTGCTCTGTGTATTTCGTCTGAAAAGTTAACTCGAGTGGGATTCTGACTATAGCTCCTTCGGTCTGGGTACGCGGATATTGCACGGCCATTTTCATACGTCAGTTCGAGTGTTGAAAAGTGTTGAAGGCTTTTGGAAAGTTTTTTGTGGTCGTAAAGAACATCAGTGATACAGTTTGTTTTAAGGTTTTTGTCGAGTTTCGTTTTTGAAGAGGGAAAATTTCGTACGGCGTACTGTGCTGCTTTTGGCTGTTCGAACACGTGAAAAAGGACCGCAGCTGACGCCATTATTTTTACGACACTTAGTTTTGTGACCAATTGTAACCAATAACCAATAAGTTATTGGATTGTAACCAACCCCAACACAACAAACATCCTAACCCTAACCCCCCCTCCTAACGAGTTTTCTAACCCTAACCCCCTCCTAGCGAGTTTTCTAAACAATCCAATTACTCTCCACATTTCGACCTTTTTGGTATACTAAATAACAACGACCTTTTTGCAACGAGTCATTAGAGTCCAGTTATATATAGAGGTCAGTGGCTCAACCAGTTGAGCTCTTGAGGAAACTGGGAACTAGTATGCCTGTTTTGAGTTTCCCTTTATTGTTACCCTGAGGTTTATCCCCGTATGTAGTGGATTTTCTCAAGAGAATATTAGGACACTTTTCTGATTATAAAACATACACCAGGATAAGAAATTAAACTGTAAACGTCACTCTTCTCGCACCGATGGTCCGTTCTTAATATTGGCAAGATTGTAATGGTCAAACGGCAGTGCCTATATATGAAGATAAACTTGAAGACACATTTGCAACAAGCGATAGATACACGGTGATCTGTTGATCATGGCGCGCTATAAACTAGATCATATGAACTCTTGCCACGGCTATGACCCATCGCGATGTCATGTGACATCGCGTGACCATCGTTTTCACATCGATTTCACATGGCCAAACGAAGCAAGCTACACGAGTAATTGATCTCTGTGAGATTGTTAAATGCTCAGCTGGAGGTTAATTGTTTTTGGTCGTGGACACTTGGCTGAGTATTCAAAAGAAATTAGGCGAACCAAGTGGATATAGTTTTGCCTCGGTTTGACTACATGCCTGTATATGCTTGTGTAGAAATTTCTAGACCATGATGTTAACATCCCCTATAACCACCATATATGAATTGGCGGAAGGATATTTGCCACTACACAACTTGAACATTTTTCTGCGAGACTTGACCAAATTATCCAACTACCGAACACTCACTAACAACTCCATATAGCCAGCTTGTCTTAATACCCCTTTTTGGTCCTGTTAAAGTATAACTGATGTATCAAAATGTTTTGTATACTACAGTCTACATACAAATATGTTATTAAACCCTTTTGTTCTACATGTCATTGTTTCCCTGTATCATATAATCACGCCAACGCGCCTGACATCATCTTGCATTCCACTTGTTCCGAACAGACAAACCACGAGCGAAGATCAGCCTTAGCTTAGCCAACTTTTGAATTTACCTCAAGAACTAAGTATCATCTTTCGCACCGAAAGCGTTAGCCGACACTTCGATGCTTGGCGTGCGCCATCAGGCAATACGCGCGGTCGATCGTCACCGAAATGATTGAATATATCATCTCTGGCGTGACGAAAGTAAACCTCAACCGTCGTAATCACTTACCTTTATATAAGCTGGCAAAACTCTTTATAATGTCTTCGCTGGTATAGTCCACGCGATGTTTTGTCCTTTTTAATTAGTGGACGGTAGATTCGTCTGGTACTAGATTACACCCTTCTGATATACCGCTATCTGCCACTTTGGTCAGGGCACTATAATGGACTATGTCGATGAGGGCAACGTAAAATCGTGTTACCCCGCGCGAAGGTGCATCGTTGCGTTAAAGTTATGCTTATCCGCAGCGGCGCACTCCAACACGTCACTCTAGACTCGCATGACCCAATACCTGTAACATGCTAAGTGCAGACAAAATCCAAGACAAAACCTGTTTATGTTTTACACCCGCGCGTTCGGCAGGAAATGGTGCTGTTTTAATCGACGAGGACTGGAAATATTGACGCAGCGTCTAGTAGCCATTGCGCGTGCTAATTTTCATTTTTCATCAATTAGCACGAAATCGAATGGTGTGTATATATCGACCACGTGTTGCGGTGAGAATATGATGAAAACGAGATAACGCGAAGCATTTCGAAAGCTATAGATAGATGTATTTTTATAAATATATAACCTTGTAGTTGTCGAGAGGCAACGAGACTAAATTGTTGACTGGAGCACGAGATTTGAACTCGTACATTCTGGTACACCGCTCTGCTTTAATTTGGTTTTCATTACTGACTGAAGATCAAGCTTCATTGTCTGCTTTGGCGGACAATGTGTCTATCGTTGAAAGTTAGGTTTAAAAGTAGCGTTAGTGTTTCTTTATTTTAGGGTTAGATCTAGAGTTTTTATTTGGGTTATGGTTAGGGTTAGGGTTTTTGTTCTTGTAATCAGCTTCTGAATCATGGGAAAGTAACTTTGATGTGACTACTGATGACGTAGTCTGTCCATGATGTCTATAATTGTCTCTTGGTAAAAAAGCCGTACGCTTACATTGTTATTAAATACGAATCCGTGCTGATTTCCACGATGCATGCCGTGACAAACAGCGTATAAAGCCTCAGAGAGCGCTGACATATCGACCCACTCAAGTGCATGCTAATGGCTCGAACATCTCCGACTAGTGAACCTGAGAAGGTTCTGATATTAATTTGTTTCGTGTTTCAAAAAAATGTTTTCTATTTCTTTTTATCAAATTACATTTTGAAAATAGGTGACGACGGTTCAGGGTTTACAAAATTACAAAATAACAATTACAAAAGTCTTGTACTGCGTAGCATAATATCGTATTTGGGATGCATTATTATATCAATCGGGTATCTGTCTGTACCTCTCAGTGAATCTTGCACATGCTAAATTTGTTGATTTTTTCATCAACACTAATTTGCAATAAATAATAATATTCTAAGGGACCGGTCATTATTTATGGCCGGGGTGGGGGCCGAAGAGAAAATGGTTGGGTAACTGAAAATTCTAAGACTTAACTGATGGTTGGGTAAAAAAATCACTTATCTGAAGGGTTGGGTAGCAAAATTTTCCTGACTATTTGCATAAATAGTTAAAAATTAAGAGTTCATCATTTAAAATTGGAATCGTCTTTAGTTCTCCTTAGTCATCATTGCACATTAGCTTTTATTATTGCATTCCTTTCCTTGGATTCCTGCTATGGTCTGTATAGACTATAGGGAGATAATAATCTGAAAGCTACAGTAGGATCTGTCTGTATATCTACTTGAGTTTGTTATTAAAACTTGTATCGACGATGTGCATGGAATCGGGCTTAATCTAACAAAAATATAACCGATCCCGGCTAATGTGTCCACGTCTTGACCAGTCATGTTTCTGTATCTTAACTGGTTTGTCTGGCAGTTGTGATTATGCTATCTATACCTGAACATTTAAAGTCTTGCATTGATATCAATAGCTTATTTATTATTCCGAGCAGTTTTGGGAAAGGGCAAAAGTGCCAACCGCAATCTAATTTGCCATTGGCGTTTCATTGTTATTAAAAGCAATTCCAAAAATGGACTGTTGACGTCGGTTGAGGTTTGGGCAAACGGAAAGCTGGGCATACAATAAATTCTTTCTAGAATTTTCAATAATTTTCTCGTATGCATAATGCTTTCTGGCTTTGCACTCATACCAAATACGTCAAATATTCGCTTTATTTCGCGCTCGATGACTTCATTTGTCTGTGTCGGTTCGATGTTTATAACAATAGGGAGGTTACACAACCTGTCTTGTCCAATCGTACTTCGAAATTCTTGCGAACCAACACCCTTCCGCAGAACATCATGGTGTCTCAGGAATTGCAAAACAATCGCAATGCAAAACAATTTATGGTAAACATAGTTCAACTAAATACTGATGAACTTTGCTTTAATATTTCATGGCGATAATGCTCAAAATAATTGCCCGAAATTGCATGCCAATAGTGCCCGAATTTTATTAAAAAAAAGTCATTTGGAGCGGTCCCCCCACCCGCCTCCTGTATGTGTCTAAATCGTACCGGCATCAAATCATCACGGTATCAAACTGTTCACACGGTACCGGTATCATTTCATGCCGTTACGGTGTTGCGTTCACACGATGCCGGTATGATTTCGAGTTTTTGATTATTACGGACCGTTTTGATGGCAGTCACTATTCAATGAGTCACTATTATATTCGATACTGCCATAAACGATTAAACGCTATTATGCCTCCGAAGGAAAAAAACAAAAAGTAACGAAGAATCGGTTCCAAGCTTTGCCTGGACCGATGAGGAAATATCATTACTTCTTAATGTACTTCGATAGACTACAAGTCGAAACAGATACATGATGGCTTTGACTGGGAGTCGATCAAATCAAATTATGTCGACATAACTGAAAATGTTGTCGAACAATATCCAAGTATAGGAGAAGTTGATCGAGAAAGTTTCCCTAAGTATGAACCAACGTTATTGTAATAAACTTAAGTTCAGTTGTAATGTGCTACACAAGCCTGTTAGGATCGCCATTACCAACTATCTCCATTTTTATTAAAATTCCCGGTTGCCGGGTTGCGACTTACATTTCGGGCTTAGATGGGGCCAAGGTTAGGGTTAGGGTTAGAAATATATAAAAATAAGGACAACAATGTACATGTACGCTATATTGAACGAAAAAACAATAGGCTATTTTTATCACCATCTAAGACTAACTCGCAACGTAAGTCGCAACCCACAACGTAAGATGGCGACTTACGTTGTGGGTTGCGACTTACCCGCAACACGGCCAAAAAAAAGTGACAGGATCATGTCCCTTCTGAGCCACCGTAGAAATGCAAATGTATATTGTGGTTTTAGCCTGATGTTATGAATTGAAATAAGTTTTATCCCGACGCAGAACACGTCATTTTGATGCGTGGTCGACATTACGAACTGGCTCGAAATGGCGAATGCAATTTCGGCACAATTTTCAAATATCACGAGTAGTGTAAATCCTTAATTACGCGAGCAAAATGATATGATTACTTGTTTATTATGATGCATGACAAAATTACGTTGTAGTTTAATCAGCTGTCCAACTAAGTTTCATCTGAAGGTTTGGTATAGCCATATAAGCAATAGCTATAGATTGTTCTTTCAAAGAAGTCAAATCATTTTTCCACAACAAAATGTCTAAACACAAAAAGTTACTTTACGAATCCTATATACGCTTCGTATTAAATCACGCCTTTAAAAACGTCCTTTTCCTTTTAAAACAGCGTCAAATTTTAATCCAAATGTTATCTGCATTATTCATGTTAAGCAGCCGCCTCATGCACGAAGCCTAAAGTGAACCCAGCCTTATACTCATAATTTATGAGTACACTCGCGAGAGACACGCGTGTCTTAATGCATGACTATATAGGATGGCAAATTAGGCCAACAACTAATGTTCAGGATGAATTAAGAGTACATTTGTGAAGAAAAATTTATATACATTATAGGAAGATTTCCTTAAAAATGATTAAAACATCCATAATAATCAATAAGAAAAGTTGTGTACATATGAAAGCTTGTGTAATTATAACTATGAGTCTACGTAGATTGTAAAATTTTGTTATTTTTTCTTCTTATATTTCCCTGAAAACTGGCCCCAAAACGCACTTGCTAATTCAAAACTTTTCTGGGGGTGCGCACGCCGCCGAATCCCCCTAGATGTGTCTCGGGCCTTACGGCCCTCAATTCTTGGGCCTTCTGCCCTCGCCCCCCATAAAACAAGCCCAAGGATTTTGTCATATATATAACAAAAATGTTAACCATATTTGGATTATCATTATTTTGTATTGCTTCTCTGGTAGACGCCAAGAACTTGATGCCGATGTCCCACGCTAGAGCGCTTTTTTAACGATGATTTTTTATGCATATATTTGTTACACCGCTAAATAAATGTGCGTATAACATGCTATGTGTGGAGGCGTTTTTTTATCGAAATTTTGGTGTTGTAGTTACAGTAAAAGACAGTTTAGCTTGTTCGCCGTTAAACTGAATCGTTTCGTGTAACATAATAACTTGTTAGTTGTCGCTGTACATGTTACTGGATATAATATGAAAAAGAGAAACGTATATGTATATTCATGGACGACGTTTCGGACGATGTGTCATCCTTCAGGTCAGATTCTCCATCTGACCTGAAGAAGGACACACAAGTACTCTTACTTAAGTATTTTTCGACCGACATTGAAGTTCTCTTATTTCTCCTTTTCATATTTATATCCAGTTCTTTTGAGAACTTAGCAGCTTTCATATTTATTCTTATTATCGCTGTACAAGTTACTGGCAAGCTGCTTTGTTTTTTAAACAATTTGCATTCATCTCGCCAAAAGACTGGTTTTTGACAACTCTTTGGGGGGGGGGGGGGGGGGGGGAGACACGAGATATACATAATAAAACAATTCGGTACAAATACAATTCTACTTTGAGTAATTCTCTTTGATGTTGTGTCCAACGGTCCAACCGACCGCAAGCGCAATACATAAGTCGTTTAGACCGCAGGTATATATGGCGGCAAGCGTCATGAGATAAACAAATAGTCCTTAGATGAATGATGATACGAATTCCAGATGTGTTATGAAGATAAAAACACACTTAAGCCCGGTTTCCATATGATCGCAACGATCGCAGCGATTCCAACGATCGCGTCGACTCGTTGCGATGCTAGAAATCGGGCTTCGATCGCAACGATCGCAGAGATAGAAATTTTTCTATCTCCGCGATCGCAATGATCGCCAGGTTTATGGTTTCCATATGATCGCAAGGATCGCAATGATCGCAGAACTCTTTATTTCTGCGATCGTTGCGATCCTTGCCATCATTGCGATCCTTGCGATCATATGGAAACCGGGCTTTAGTTATAAACATGTATTAAGAATAATATTTGAACATTTATCTGACTGCCCCGGCAACCGCTCTGGCCGTTTTTTAAACGATCATTAATCGCTCTTATACTGATCGATTAGGAGTTTAATCAACCCAGTCTCCACCTAGTTAATGTAGACCTAGGAAAGTTGAACTGAGTTCAAGTCACAACAGTCGCTGACTAGTTGGCGACTGATCACCGACTAGTCGCAGTGTAACAACGATATGGACAACATTTTGCCTGTCTGCGTCGTCGCCGACAGTAAATGTATCCCATAATGCACTTTGCGGCTAATTTCAAAATGGCTTCCCAAGCAACAACCCGTTGTCGGCGACTTTCAAACCGTTGTCGGCGACTTTCGTGACCATATGGAAACACCAGTCGGCGACCAGTCGGAGACTGTTACGCATATATATGGAAACCAGGCTTAAGACGTGAACATGATAAAGTTTTTGTACCATTTATACGCGCGTTTCGCATCTTTATGTCTCGATCTTGGGATATGACTTTGTTTCTGTTGTATATGACTTTGCCTCTCATGCGTAATGTCTTCAGCTGCGTTGACTTTGTCACTGTTGAGTGTTGTGTATGACTTTGACTCTGTTGTATAATGTAGATGCCCGCTCAGTTGTTATGACTTTTACACTTTCAGTGTATGAATTGACTCTGTTGTAATATAACTTTAGTTGTGTATTGGTTGTTTTCAGTTGTGTATTAGTTGTTTTCAGTTGTGTATTGGTTGTTTTCAGTTGTGTATTAGTTGTTTTCAGTTGTGTATTAGTTGTTTTCAGTTGTGTATTAGTTGTTTTCAGTTGTGTATTGGTTGTTTTCAGTTGTGTATTAGTTGTTTTCAGTTGTGTATTAGTTGTTTTCAGTTGTGTATTAGTTGTTTTCAGTTGTGTTTTTGTTGTTTTCAGTTATGTATTAGTTGTTTTCAGTTGTGTATTAGTTGTTTTCAGTTGTGTATTAGTTGTTTTCAGTTGTGTATTGGTAATTGTTTTCAGTTGTGTATTAGTTGTTTTCAGTTATGTATTAGTTGTTTTCAGTTGTGTATTAGTTGTTTTCAGTTGTGTATTAGTTGTTTTCAGTTGTGTATTAGTTGTTTTCAGTTGTGTTTTTGTTGTTTTCAGTTATGTATTAGTTGTTTTCAGTTGTGTATTAGTTGTTTTCAGTTGTGTATTAGTTGTTTTCAGTTGTGTATTAGTAATTGTTTTCAGTTGTGTATTAGTTGTTTTCAGTTATGTATTAGTTGCTTTCAGTTGTGTATTAGTTGTTTTCAGTTGTGTATTGGTTGTTTTCAGTTGTGTATTAGTTGTTTTCAGTTGTGTATTAGTTGTTTTCAGTTGTGTTTTTGTTGTTTTCAGTTATGTATTAGTTGTTTTCAGTTGTGTATTAGTTGTTTTCAGTTGTGTATTAGTTGTTTTCAGTTGTGTATTGGTAATTGTTTTCAGTTGTGTATTAGTTGTTTTCAGTTATGTATTAGTTGTTTTCAGTTGTGTATTAGTTGTTTTCAGTTGTGTATTAGTTGTTTTCAGTTGTGTATTAGTTGTTTTCAGTTGTGTATTAGTTGTTTTCAGTTGTGTATTAGTTGTTTTCAGTTGTGTATTAGTTGTTTTCAGTTATGTATTAGTTGTTTTCAGTTGTGTATTAGTTGTTTTCAGTTGTGTATTAGTTGTTTTCAGTTGTGTATTAGTTGTTTTCAGTTGTGTATTAGTAATTGTTTTCAGTTGTGTATTAGTTGTTTTCAGTTATGTATTAGTTGTTTTCAGTTGTGTATTAGTTGTTTTCAGTTGTGTATTAGTTGTTTTCAGTTGTGTATTAGTTGTTTTCAGTTGTGTATTAGTTGTTTTCAGTTGTGTATTAGTTGTTTTCAGTTGTGTATTAGTTGTTTTCAGTTGTGTATTGGTAATTGTTTTCAGTTGTGTTTTTGTTGTTTTCAGTTATGTATTAGTTGTTTTCAGTTGTGTATTAGTTGTTTTCAGTTGTGTATTAGTTGTTTTCAGTTGTGTATTGGTAATTGTTTTCAGTTGTGTATTAGTTGTTTTCAGTTATGTATTAGTTGTTTTCAGTTGTGTATTAGTTGTTTTCAGTTGTGTATTAGTTGTTTTCAGTTGTGTATTAGTTGTTTTCAGTTGCGTATTAGTTGTTTTCAGTTGTGTATTAGTTATTTTCAGTTGTGTATTAGTTGTTTTCAGTTGTGTATTAGTTGTTTTCAGTTGTGTATTAGTTGTTTTCAGTTGTGTACTAGTTGTTTTCAGTTGTGTATTAGTTGTTTTCAGTTGTGTATTAGTTGTTTTCAGTTGTGTATTAGTTGTTTTCAGTTGTGTATTAGTTGTTTTCAGTTGTGTATTAGTTGTTTTCAGTTGTGTATTAGTTGTTTTCAGTTGTGTATTAGTTGTTTTCAGTTGTGTACTAGTTGTTTTCAGTTGTGTATTAGTTGTGTATTAGTTGTTTTCAGTTGTGTATTAGTTGTTTTCAGTTGTGTATTAGTTGTTTTCAGTTGTGTATTAGTTGTTTTCAGTTGCGTATTAGTTGTTTTCAGTTGTGTATTAGTTGTTTTCAGTTGTGTATTGGTTGTTTTCAGTTGTGTATTGGTTGTTTTCAGTTGTGTATTAGTTGTTTTCAGTTGTGTATTAGTTGTTTTCAGTTGTGTATTAGTTGTTTTCAGTTGCGTATTATAGTTGTTTTGTGACTGCAGTTGCGTAAATCTATTTTGCATGACTTTGACACCATTCTTTGTTATGTATATGAGGTCTTTGTTCACACTGAACACCATATCAATTCCTGTCTCGTCCGAGTCTCAACTCGGTTTACTTCAGATGTCATACACTATAGTATTTTTCGGATTATCGTTTATTTTTATTGATTCATCACAAATCTACATGTTTGATCAACGTCTACGAATCCCAAGGCACTAAAGCGCGTGTTGAATTACTGACGGCTACATGATCCAAGTTTGACGTTCGTTCGATCTTATGAATGACTATCAATGATAGTCATCAGAATCGTCGAAATATCCACGTATATTAATCGTCCATTAGGAGTCGGCGGTGTTCGCGATATCAATAGGCAATTTTAATCGTGTTTAACGATATACGGCTTATAAAAGTCAAGATCAATAATCTACATCAGATAATAGTCCAGACGATATATATTTCATTTTACCCGCTGCTGTAAAAGCAAGAGAAATCAGCTTTAAAATTGTTATAGAGTTTCGGTCAAATAAATCAAAACTCGGCAAATTTCGTTGAAACGTCGTAAATTGATAGCGCCAGTAAATTCATATAATGCTTGTTTGCTTATTCCTGCCATGCAATATTAATTTCAACACGCGAGAAATATTAACAGTGCTCTTTTTCCGGCACGAAAGTGCATGTCGTAATACCCTTCACATTTCCTTTTTTTCTTGAAAACAAGACACAATATCGTGGAGTTTGTTCTCATAGCACTGCAACACCCCTCCCCCGAAACCATTAACTCATTTCCCGTTTCCTCTCTTCGACAGCTATTTGTTATCTTGCTGCGAATGCTAAACACTTCCGCTGACTATATTTGCATTTTCGTATTACTCGGCCGTATTTGACGAACCTTCGTGACGTTTACTTAACAATCATAGGCGAGAGAAACATTTGAAAATGGGAATCGATAACGGACACCGCCGAGTTGGGTTATCGCACAACATTAGATCTACACGTCTGGTGTTTTCGTTGGCTTTCGTTATCGTTCTTCTCGGCCGCGTAGACAACGTAAGAGGCAACAACGTAAGAGGCAGTGAAGCGAAGTCGACTTTAATCAGAGATGGCCAAGTCATCATCGAAGGTATGTTTGCCCTGACCAACGCCAAAGGCGAACCGAAACCCAACAACGTCGCGGCCGCGGAGGCGATGATATACGAGATCGAAAATATCAACCGAAGAAACGACATCTTGCCCGGCTTTACGCTCGGATACGAGATCTTCGACGACAAAAACAATGACCTTCACGTGATCATGGAACAGACGATCAAAATCGTGTCCAAACACAGGCCGCGTTTGGAGTGTCATGTTGGCGAGAAAATCTGTGTGAAAGACAGGGAATGGGGTTCGTTGACTAAGCCAATATCGGCCCTCCTAGGCCCCGCCACGTCGGGTAATACCGTCCCCGTTGCCAGCGTACTTGGCTTGTACAGCATCCCACAGATAGGCTACTCGGCTTCGTCGAGCCTTTTGAGCGACAAATCTCGCTTCAAATCATTCCTGCGTACCATCCCGTCGGACAACTTTCAAGCCGAGGCGATTGCGTCACTCGTGAAGTATTTCGGATGGAATTACGTGTTTTTTGTCGCCAGCGACGACGAGTACGGTCGCCAGGGTTTGGCTTCGTTTAAAAACGCAGCAAGGAAGCTGAGCGTGTGTACCGCCGGTGACGTCAACATCGCGTTTGAGAGGGACGAGTCGACGAAAGAAGTTCAAGACGCGGTCAAGAAGATCGCCGCGCAGGAACGCGTACGTGTTGTTGTGCTCTTCATGTTCGATAGTCAGGCAGCGAGAATCTTTCAGGAATCCACGAGGCAAGGAGTCGGTAATATCACGTGGATAATGAGCGACGCCATCGGATCGGGCATCCTCGGCTACAACGTGAGCAGGACGATACTACACGGAGCGTTCGCCGTCGACTTTGTTTACAAGAACATCCCGGAGTTCAAAAGACACCTCGATAATATCACCGTACGAAATGCGCGAGGAAATCCGTGGTTGTCCAAGCTGCTGGAGAACACGCTGAACTGCAGTGCTGCGAGCGGCATGGCCGTCGCGGGGAAGAAGCGGTGCTCGTTGGACGAGAAACTCGACTTGTCGCTAATCGACTTTTCCAACAATTGGAGTAGGTTCGTGAATATCATCAACGGCGTGAAAGCCATTGGACACGGCCTACACAACCTCATGACGTGCAAAGATGGGCTTGGCTTGCTAGAAAGTGGACGGTGCCCGAACAAGTCTCTACCGGTGAACGGAAAGGACTTCTATTTGTATATTCGAAATGCGACATTCGACGGAGCGATCGATGAAAAGGTGGCCTTTGATAATAACGGGGATCGCGTCACAAAAGAGTACATATTTAAAAACCTCGTGTACGACCGCGAGAAGGACAGTGTCGTGTTTCGTACTGTGACAAAGTGGAGCTCCGAGTTGCGTAACAAACAGTATCATCTCTCCGGTGACTTTGACAATGTCATGTGGAACACGGGCCAGAAGCCAGAGTCCACCTGCAGTCGGGTGTGCGTCGCGGGAGAGAAGCAAGTCGGCCAATCGGTTTGCTGCTGGGCATGTGAACGGTGTCCCAAGGGAGAGATCAGCAATGAAACGGGAGCGACAAATTGCACCCGTTGTCCCGAGGGCTTCTACGCGAACGAAAAGCAGACGAAGTGTCTGCTTATAGGCGTGGATTATGTGCAAGTTACTGATCCGTTCTCGATTATCATCACCACTATCAGTTGTTTGGGCTTGGTCGCCATGGTGGCCACTTCCTTGCTGTTCATCCACGTCAGAGCCACTCCTCTCATCCAAGACTCCGGCGAGCTGCTCCTCGGTCTGTTCGTGTTGGCGTCTACTCTGGCGTTCACGTTCTCCATATTCCAGGTGACGTTGTACCGTACCGACGGCGCATGTCGTTTCTTGAGTGTCTTCCTGCTTTTCGTCATCCTTCTGGCTGCCACCGCGCTATTGGCTAAAACCAAGATGTGCGACAGTCATTTGCACCAGTTCACCTCGCACTACATCAAGGCCGCCGCCCAGTACTACACCATCCTCATGGTCGTCACGTTCCTGCTATTCCAGCTGCTCCTGATCGGGATCTGGTACCTAACCGATTCGCCGCAGGCGCACACGTTCGAAATGACCGAAGCGATGCAACTCCGGGAATGCAATTCCAGCTGGTCAGCGGCTCGCTTCATCGCGTCCGCCTTCCCCCTCCTGGTTCTACTCGTCGCCACCGTGTTCGCGTTCAAGGAACGCAACAACCGCGACAATCACAGCGAAGCAAAATATATCAGCTTCTGCACCATCTCGCTATGCATCCTCCTTATCGCGTTCTTCCCCACTTATCGCTTCGTCAAAGGGATCACCACCAGCATCGTCATAGCAACCACGTCACTCGTCGGCGGTTTTGCTATCACCGGCTGCATCATCCTACCGAAGGTCTACATCCCGCTCGTCCATCCGCGTCGCAACGTTCGCGGGAGCGAACGCAGCAACGAGCCCACGGTCAGCTCTGCGCATACCGTCAGCCACCCGGGCAGCTCGAATCAGCCCGAGTTCGTTCATTCCGCGGGGACTGGGGAGGACCTCGGCGCACCAAATGAGACCGAGTTGGTGTCGTCATCTTCAAGTGCCAGTTCCCGAAGTGGAAATGCCGCGCGAAAACTCGAGTGAAATAGAGGACTGTGTTCGACAAATAACGGGTTTTTTCTCAGACCGCTTCCACAAAATACTGCCCTTGATGAGATGTCGGTAATCAGCTAGAAAGTATACTTCAATGGTTTCATCGAGAGACTGAGAATCAGTTGCTTAAAGGTTAACTTGAGGGTTAGTGTAAGCATGGATAATAAAAAGACTGGATAGGAAACTAGCTGACGTCAGCATGAAAACCATAGTTGAAAATCGTGATATCGCGAAGATGTCACGAGTATGCAGATTTTGCTGAATTTCTCTTTGACTTCTCCATATTTTCGTATTCAGGTAGCTATATGAGATTCCAAAAAGTTTCATCGTCTCACACACCTGCCTAAGCCACGGTTAAGTGTTCGAGGGAAATGTTGTTTGTCTTTGCGCTGTTGTGAAGAAACTGGCGTTGCAAAAACTACCGTTGTTTTAGTTGAAATTTGCGTCTGATACTCCAAGTATGACTATCATTTTTAGCTGTATTATTGCTAAAAGTTGCGATTTATGGAGATTTTATGACGTCACGATTTTCAACTAGGTTTTCACGCGATCAAAATCAGCACGCTGGAAACGTCACACGTGATATTAGTTTCCTATCCAGTCTTTCTACTATCCATGGTATAAGGGTTTGAAAAATAACCCAAAATCAAACCCTTATACTACTTGAACAACTTGTTCCCAGTCTCCTTTGGATGCTTATTTTGAAGTATTCTACACCATTCTCGTCCCAGCCCTCGTTTCTCTTAGCTCGGTGCACGAGTTGCGTATTAAATTCCTAAGTTATATTTATTAAGTTGTTTTTTTGCCTCAGTACCCCATTCGTTGAAGACCTCCATAGCACTTTAGCCAAACGTTTCAGTTTAAAGATTTTAAGTCAAACTCTTTTTACAAAAAAACATTTCCATGCTCATATAAAATGTTTTTAAATTATTTCATATGGCTAGGGCTACTTCCGGTGTAAATACGTAATATGATTGGTTAACTCTTGCGGTCCGGCTTTTACCGTAATGCCCGTGGGCGCGCTTACGGATTTTCTGACAGTTTTGGCGGGAAAACTTTTTTGTTGATTTGAGCACAAATAGAAGCGAACTATGTATCTTCATTGAAAAATCCCGAACAATGCGTGCTGGAACATGTTGTGTTGACGACGAATGTTTCATTCGGAACGAATACCAACAGCCGTAGGCACACTACGATTTGTCGGGCCGACACTGACGAATATTTACGTGATTCGTGGTAAATTTCGCTAATTCGTCATCCCCGACAAATCGCAGTGTGTAAACGTACCTCCCGATTTTTACTAAATATTATAAAATCACTATAGGCAACATAAAATTGCTTGCAAATAGCGTGAACAAAAAAAATTTCGCAAAGTGAAAGAAGTCTTCGGCTGTCGCAGCTTCGGCTTCGATGGTTTTGATTATGGCGGCAAAAAAAACAAGGAAAAAAAGAAAAGGTCAATTTGGGTGAAGAAACTATAAAGGTACGTTTACACACTACGATTTGTCGGGCCGACACTGACGAATGTTTACGTGATTCGCGGTAAATTTCGCTAATTCGTCATCCCCGACAAATCGCAGTGTGTAAACGTAACTCCCGATTTTTACTCCCGATTTTTATTAAATATTATTAGTTAGTTAGTTTGGTTAGTTAGTTAGTTAGTTTAATAAAAATGTCACATTGCAGTCCGTAGACTGAATTGCGTAACATACAAAATAATAACATAATAAATATGTTACATTTATATATACAAAATTGAAAAGTTGTTAAGTAAAATTATGTACAAGAGCTCCGTATATAGTAATTCGATTAAAAACTAGTCCAAACTTTTATGCTTTAAGTACACATGCTTGGAATAAAAGTGTTCTTGAAACGGTTCGTATGAATACGGGGCATGGCATAGGTCCTGGAGTGTCTTAGATTGTAACTCTGTTTACTCTTGGGAGGTAACACAGACGATAGTTTGTGATCCGGGCATGACGTGATAGAATCAAAAAGCTTGTGACATGATGCAACGCGTCTGGCATACAGTGTAACCAGACCGAACCTAGCTAAGCAGTCTGAGTAGGATGCATGAGGACAAATGCACTCTCTTTTGTACTCTCTCAATGTCCGCGCTAAGATATTGCGGAAGCGCGTGATGAAAAACAGGCGCACAGTACTCTAAAACTGGTCTTATGACAGTGCAGTAAAAAGTAACAATGTCACAGCATGGAACATTGGCACGCTTCAAAAGCACAATAAAATAGAGGCGCTTATTTGCTTTCTTGATACACTCTGATATGTGTTCGTTCCATTTTAAATCTGAGCATACTGTGACTCCTAAGATTTTGACACTGTTCGATACTGATAATTCTTTGTCATAGACTACTGCTGGTGAGAAATTATGGGTGTTCTTTTTAAAACCAATGTACATCTCCTTGCATTTGTCAGTGTTCGATATCATCTTATTTTCGTTCGACCACGCCTCAACAGCGGAGACAGCATTTTGTACATCACCGCTGGAGCCTCGAGGTATAGTCTGGGCAATAGTCGTTGTCGTCCACGTATTTCCATGTAAGCGCATCAACTTTGAGATCGTTAATCATTAACAAAAACAACCAGGGACCAAGTTTGGTCCCCTGGGGAACCCCAGCGGGGACTGAGCCCCACTCCGACTGACAGTCAGCTGATAGTTTGACTCGTTGTTTCCGGTCAGTCAGAAAGTCCAACACCCAAACGGCGACGCTTCGTGGAATGTTCAGACCTAAGATCTTAGTGGCCAACAAATTGTGATCAATAAGGTCGAAGGCCTTGCGATAATCAAAAAGCACAATTCTGACAGCCGCGCCCGTGGCGTCGGTGGCTTTGGACCAGTGGTGTATCATAGATATCAGAGCGTGCAAGGTGGAAGATCTTGGGATACCACCGTATTGATTAGGGTCGATAATCTGCAACACCGCAGGACCAACATGTGCAGAAACCACAAACTCCTCCGCAAGCTTGGAGATGGCGGGCGTCAACGAGATAGGACGCAGGTGTTTACTGGCATCTAACACAGGTTTCTGTTTTGGAAGGGGTACCACATCAGCAAGCTTCCATGAGGCGGGAAGACATTGTTCTCTAAAGCTAGCGTTCAGTATGGAAGTGATGGGCTGCACTAGGATCTCTGCGTATTCTCGTAGGAGCCAATTGCCAACGCCGTCAGGTCCAGTCGCCTTGCGTGGGTTCAATTTGGTTAGAGTAGAGAGAACAGCTAATTCAGTGATGGTAAACAAATTTGAATCATCCTCATCAACAGGGACTATATTTAAGGGATGGTAGTTTTCCATAGGCTCCAAGAACGCAGCGTTAATGGCATTGGCTATTTCAAGATCACTAGAATGATCAAAGCGACATCCAAGCTGCAGGTTTGACAAAAGACTTGCCGAGGCGGGAGTCATACCGGCAATTCGTTTAACGGCGCTCCACCACTGAGAAGGTTTGGTATTCTTTAGATTAGCAATTTTAGATGTAAAGTACTTACTGCGAAGTGATTTGCGCACGCGGTTGACTTCATTACGGTAACGCCTGTATTGATCCATATCCCCTTGGTGAAAGGCAAGCTGGCGGAGCTTGATGAGGTTCTTAAACTGCTCAGTAACCCAGGGGGGGTCATTTGAATGGAATTTGACGTGTTTGACCGGCATGATATGATCAAGACCGATTTTAATGAAATCCATAAAGAGCGCCAGTTTGGATTCACACTTAGGAGCATCATTGATCACTGACCAGTCGATAGATGAGAGAAAACGCCCGAGCTCTGACTTGCGACTGGCTCGGGTGTCACGCTTGGAGACAGTAGTCCTGCTTGGTCCTTCTCTAGGGGCACATATGGTTGGACGCACGATGACGACATTGTGGTCAGAAAGGCCAAACGGCGGTAGAATATGCACAGAGTTCTTATCGTATAGATCTGGCAGGTTGGTTAAAACCAAATCCAAAATTTGATCGCCCCTGGTGGGTTTGTCAACAAGTTGCCGTAGTCTAAACTGAACAAGAAGACGATTAATTTTCAGCCGACCGAAATCACCACAGAGAAGGATCCCACAACCTGGGAATTCACCCTCAATAGTAGTCAAAGTTGTTGATAAATAGTCCAGCAAAGCAGAGTCCCTGGTGCAGTCATTAAAAAACGGGTGGTATATGGTGGCCGCGATAACACAAGGTATCCCACGTGGAAGTCTTTTTGGTCTAATCCACGCCCATAATGCTTCGAACTCAGGATCTTGTAAATAACCAAGAAGTCTGTAATTGATCGAGTTCTCTATGTATAGCCCTGTGCCACCGTGGATATCGGTAACACGATTTCTTGAAATGAACGAATAACCAGGGATATGGAGATGGTTATCGCAAATCGAATCCCTCAGCCACGTTTCAGTAAAAAAACCTAAATCAGGTTTAAGGTCCAGGATAGTCAAGCGAACTTCATCGATCTTGGGCGCTAAGGACATTGTATTAGCAAGCAACAGGCTCAGACCAAACACGCCACGCGATTCACATGGACGATCAGTAATGATTGGATTCGGGATGATGACACCGCTACACCGAAGAATTCCCGATGGTGATCGTAAGTTATTCATTCGGTCCACAGACGGCGCCAGTGAAACATGACGGTTGATTGTCTTACCAATTCCAAAGATATTAGTTTGAATATTTAATGGCCTCGGCGAACAGCTATGCAAAATAGGAAATTCGAATACTTGTGAAGCATTTTTATCATAAACCGTCGTGATATTTTCGCTTGAAATTAGAGTAGTATCGGCGCTGAATTGAGTAGTAGTAGTAGTCTCCAGACACGATAGGCTGTTAATACGTTTACTGCGACCGCCACGGCAACCACGACGAGTAGATTTCACACGGGAAATACTGTGTTCAGTGAGGCATCGCCACAGAACTGGACTCAGCAGGGCCGAGGAAAACGCCGATAACTGTTGTAGTGCTAACAGCTTCGTCTGCTATACACTCGTAGTTTACGGTCGATATATTTATTTTCTTGTTTTAATTTTTTTTTAAATATACGCGCGTTTATTCGGTAGTCATAGTTACAGTCAAAAATCGCTACGACTCTGGAAAAATCTGTGACTTTTCTACAGATTTTTCTCCCGATTTTCAGTGTCTGGACTTGCTGACGTCAACGCTAACGCCATCAATTGGATGCCCATATTTGGAAAATCGGCCCGACAAATCGCAGTGTGTAAAAGAAAATTAACTAAAAGCCTCGTTTGCTTGGTCTGTATACGAAACTTTCCCGTAGATGGGCACTTTATTATAAGTAGATTGTATATTTCATGGTTCTGAGTCGTCGTGGTGTTTATCAAAAATGTGAATATATAGTGGGACTTAGATCAACTAATAGCTTTCTTAGTTCAACTAGTAGTTTTAATAAAAGCTGTAATAGTTGTGAATTATTAAAGTCGTAGAACAATGACAAACCGCTGTAAACGATTGAAAAATCCGCTCAATTCTGTCACTATTCAATTATTTAGTTTAGTTTAGTTTATTATATTTATCACTCTTAGGTGAACGGAATGCCCCAAATACCGTAGAAGCCCAATTGATCGATAGGGGTCCCAAGGTTGTCCCAAGGTTGTCCCAAGGTAGTTATCCGAGAAGACCTGAAAGTCTTACCATTTGCTGGTATTATTGCAAAGGCAACACTTTCTTCTCAATTATTTTTAAGACCCTGAGTAGTGGACTGGTGGTACGACCCAACTGTTGTGCCGTTGTAAACCTCAAATATGGAACGAAAGTCTGAAACATGCATGTTGCTGAGGTGAGACGTCATAATTGCGAATCGGAAATGGCGAACGCCTACTTCGAACTAACGACTATTAGAGTATTAGTAGAAAGTAGCCTACTCTGCAGGGAACTCGGAGGGATTGGGGAGAGAAAAAAGCACGCGTCTATCCCCGGTCGGAACAACTCGGTTTAGTGGAGCGCGGTGATGCCTGCAGCTTGTTTAGCCATAAATTGTTTCATCATAGTTCACATTTGGTCTGTTGGAGGTGACTCTTCAGTATTTCCTGCGAAGGAGGCTAAGTAGAAAGTTACTATTAGTCTAATGTAAATGCTGCAATATGATTGGCTATGCTACTGCTATCTAATTTATAACAATTAGACATCGAGTCTGAGTTTTCTCCCAAACTCTCTTGAGTGTTTTGATCAGCTTATGTAAACACAACGCGTCATTTCCTATTCTTTTATAAAATAAGACTAAAATTATTCTTTATACAAAAACTAATTTGAAATTGGAGTCACGTTTTAAAATTTCAAATCACAAGTGAAGTCTGTGAAACAAGTACCCGTCCAAAAAAAGAAAAAGAACAAAATAATACGGATGATTATTGATCAGGCGCCAATAAATTTATTTTGCTTATCAAAGAACCTACGAAAACGTTTTCTAAGTGGTTTTATTGATTCTATAATCCCACGTTCAGCTGAAAATGGCATGTTGTTTCTCACAACTGTGTAAATGGAACGTCCCAAGGCCTGACCAGCTGATAATGGATATGTTGTTTATATACCTGTGTTTATACATAATGCAGGATATGTTGTTTATGACTTGATCATGGATATGTTGTTTATGACTTGATCATGGATATGTTGTTTATTTAAAGGTTATGTTAATAAAATCGGTCCAATTGCTTTTATTATTCACATCAACAATCTACCTTTGGTGATCCCCCACACTGATGATAATAGTGATGATGTTTTAATGTTTATGCATGGTGATATACAACTATTTCCGAAGTCATAAACGTACTCCTCCACACGTCCGGAGACTCGATTGGAAACTCACAATGTAATTTTGATAAAGTGTTACAGTTTACGAGCGACGAAAATACGGAAATCAATTTTATAAAATAGGTACGCAATGCGTACATGCGTCTGGCACAGATGTATAGTAGTAAAACTGGAAACAATAATATTTGGTATTTACATTCGATCATTGGAAGTGATTGCTAGATGGAAGTGATTGCTAGAATGATTTCAGGTGAAGGAAAATCGTTACTTTACATATGAATTGGTGGACTTGTGCAGATATATTAACCATTTATAAAAACTGACTAATAACAAACATATTTCTTGTGGTAGAACTATACTCCATTTGTGGTATAGCCCATTGTTTATCTAATTCATTGACTGGCTACACTACCGATGGGCATTGTAGTATTTTAGCGCTTGGTCTTGGGTTATATGTAAGGAAATGTTAATTGACTTCCGGAAGATTAAAAGAATGATAAATCCATCACATAAACTTCATTATCTACTGCCTAAAAAAATCTCACAAATAAAGGAAAGGGAGATGAGGACAAATGGATTAAAGTAATACAATTTTACATGTGAATGAATGTTTTAAACTGAGCCCTATAGTGTACGCGATTGATAAGTACGTCCAGGTTAGTTACCGAAACCGAGATAAGGTTATTGAGGTAACCAACCTACTTAGTTCATTTTGTTATGCTAGGTGATTTAACAAAAATGAAGTGGATAATTCCGTGATATTTAAGGTAGTTTAAGTGAAATTTAGTAGCTGATTTAGTATTCAAGGTCACTGAGGGCTTTATATAGCATAAAGCCCGACATTCGAGGGATCTAACTGATTTAGTTCATGATTGAGGAGGTTTTCCAACAAAGTTTTGTCCATTTTATCCACCTTGGACAAAGATTTCCCTTAGTTTTTCCTTCATTTCTTATCTAATTAGTATTCATGGTCTTTCCGCGGTACATCAAAGAAAACCGACTCGATCATAAACTAAAGGTTGTTAATAGCGGACTAATTGTAATTAGGTAAAGTTTATGCTTTTTTAACTTAATTTTTTGTTTATATATGGAAAGATTATACTCATTTGTAATTATTCGGGTCCGAGTGGTTTACCCTCGGATTTTTTTTTCAATGTCGAGACACGTGATCGAGTTACATAATCCCGATAGGCTTTGGCACTTTGCGAATCTGAGCGTGCTAAATTTGCTAAATTTCATGCGCCATTTCTGAGGTTCGTTACAGTGCATTTTATCGACTACAAATGTTTTACCAAAAGAACGAGAATTTGTCTTTGTTTCGTCTTTTGTTCTGGCATCTGCTCTTGGCTTTTTATGCTCTTATGACTATGACTATGACTATGTCGACCTTATCGGTCACAGGCTTGACTGCATTTCTTTGTTTGGCTTTTGCGTACGTGTGAACGGGCGCGCTAGTCGACATGTAAATCACGGCGACACATTGGCTCACACCTGTCACTTAAAGGCTGGCTCACACGAGAGCATAATCATAATCATAAGGACAAGACAAAAGGCAAAACAAAGGAATGAAGTCAAGCCTGCGACATAATTAAGATGGACATATAAGAAGCAAAGCAAGAGCAAAACAAAAGAAGAAACAAAGAAAAATTCTCGTTGTTTTGTTTTCGTACGTCCCTGAGCAAAAGTCATGCTTTGTTTTCGTTGCTTATGCTTACAGCTTATGTCGCTCATGTGAACCGGCTTAAAGGTCAAGTGTTTTGTTGACATCTGAAAAACTTACACGGCATAGCCTAAAATTAGGCACTGCTCATATTAAACTCAACATTTTTCGAAGATTTACGATGATTTTCTTGAGAAAGATTCGAGTTTGTTGTCAAAGGGATGTTTGCAAAAGTGTTCGAGACTATGCCCTTTGGCTCGCATGTGTTGAATGAGCTGCTTCCACTTCTAAAGATAAAGTGAATTATTGTATAGATACGAGTGTTTTACATGTAGTCACTCACGACTCACGAGAGACATGTAGTACAGTACTGGAATATATTTTCACTAATGAGGTATCGTGTCATGTCGCAAATTGAACATTTTGTGTTGTTGGCTTGAAGATATGAATTTTATCTTCCCGTCGTGAAACTAACAATATTTATATTGTAATAACCTCTGTATAGATGCATACAAAAGTGAAATCATACTTTATTCATAATTCAATATTCACGACCACTATCTAGGTAAACATATAACATGCAAAATCTCAACAGTATACGTATATGTTCCAACAACAATAACATGGCCACATACATTTTCTACATTCCGGTGACGTAAATACATGTACCCAGTGCATGTACCTTGTTTTTCGCAAACCTAACCACATGTTTGAATTATAAACCTCAAACTCATGGAGCGTTCATAATTTACCTAGAGGGGGGGAGGGGGGGGGGGGGGGGGGGGGGCTATGGCAATTTTGAGGGGGGTCATAATTTTTCAACAATGATTTTGGGGGGGGGGCTTTCGAAAATCACCCAAATATAAAACAGAGTGCAAGGGGGGGGGGGGTCATCAAAAAAGTTTCAAACATTCTGTCGACTACAATCATCAAGCATTTTTGACCCATTATTAAAAATAGTCATACACTTCACTTAAGGTGAACATGAAGACACATTAAATTTGAAATTATACATTATTGTTTAGTTCATTTCTGGCCACCTTGAAAAAATGAGAGATGAATATATACATTATCTTGCTTTAAACATGAAAAGACATTGCAAGATAAGCACATAAAATTACCTTTAATAAAACAACAATAATATTCAGTACAGTCATTTTTGTATAAAGTATGGGAAGATTATTTGTATTGAAAACCATGCAATTATCATTAATGGTACTTTTTAATTTGTTGTGAAAGGTTTCTGTTTGTGAAAATAAAGCTTAGTTATAAATGATGGAAATACTGAGATGCAAAATGACTGTATACTTATCACTCATTTTAGAGGAAGTCTCATCAACATTAGAGTAGGGGGGTCACAAAAATTTACCTTTGCATGGATGGTATCACATTAGGGGGGGGGGGGGGGGGGGGGGGGGGGGGGGGCAGAGTAAATTCCCTGGGAACATTAGGGGGGCTTCCAAAAAATGTAGGGGGGGATTTTAAAATCACCATAGCCCCCTCTAAATAAATTATGAACTAAATAAATTCATGAGGAAAACACAAAGGAAAATCATAACCGAGACGTTGTTTTGATATGTGATCTTAATTAGCCAAACATTTCGACAACTTGCACCTCGATTTTCTCTTAAAATACTGATTTGTTTGAGATGCTATATCATACACTCGAAAGGCGTTTATTATCTGATTTCCAAACACCTCGAAGTGTGTTAAAAAACTCGGCCTGCGGCCTCGTTTTTCAACACACGTCTCGGTGTTTGGAAATCAGATAATAAACGCCTCGTGTATGATATATTACGTAATACTATATATATATATATATATATGCCCTAATGTTGCATTAATCATTCCATTGCCAGCAACCGATCCCCCTCTATACGTGAAGTTGGATCATAAACTGCGTGGTGGCGTCGATATGGAACTACAGAACAAATGAAGGTCAGTGGTAGTATTTAAACCCGATTTTCTGAGCAAAGTCCAACACCAAATAAGTCCACTCACAGCAAAATAATACATTTAAGGTTGAAAACTTGGAGTTTCTTTTCCGAATTGGCAAAAAGCCATTAATGGCGGCCATGCGCAAAACGGTCATATTTAGTGAGAAAATAAATTCATTATTTCACAGCTTCAATACTAAGTGAGCGTAGTTATTTGGTGGTGTTCTTCGACTCTATGCAAAAAAATAGGTACGCATTGGCGTACATGTATCTGCTTAAAACTGGAAGCGTAATATGCATACTAAGACAGAAATATGACCTTTAATGTATTGTGCTTCTGTGTATTTACCGCAGTGCGAGCTATAAGTCAAGAACATTGTTTGAGTGTATTTTAAGACGTGATATATTGTGACCTGTATAATATATTACAACATTCGTCATTACAGTGTGAGAATTATGCCTCAGGTTTGTTCTTAGCTTCTCCGCAGCCAACTGTTATCTTATACAACCCCGGTCTGCCCGTGAAACCCACCGAGAACGCAAAGGCTTGCTTGTTACCGTGCTGTAGGGGAGGGGTAGCAAAGACTACCAGTTTCGTACCGTGTGAATACGCGGCCGATAGACTCCATGTTGGGGAACCCGCTCTCCTATTGTTTACAATATAATGCGCCCGCCTTAGCTTCCCCCAAATGTAGGCCAATCGTGCCTCCAATTGCCTGCAAGCGCCTAGATAAGAGGCTTTGTTTGTTTCCTTGTAAAACCTGAGCAGAATAACATCTTTTACTAGAAATACGTAACCGCAATAACCCCTCGCCCGGTTATTCACCCCCCCCCTGCGTTATTTTCCCCATCCATGGTCCCAGACCTTGCACGCCGTGTATTTGTAGATCACAAATCACAAAATAGCGGTTTCGTCGTAGATTTTGAACGTTATCTCGAACATTATTTAACCGATTTCAATTCTGAAAACATTTGAAATTGTCGAGTCTAAATACATAACATACGTGTCTATTACAATAACGCGCATACCCTAGCTTCGTAAAATCTGTTTATGTACTTAGAAATTTATCGGTAATCATGCGGCCGCTTCGTCGAATATTATTTTGAACGTTATCTCGGTCAATATTTAACCGTTTTTGATTCTGAAAACAGATTTGGAATTAACCCAGTCCAAGTGCATAACATACACGTGCCTATATGTTCGGGAAGACGGAAGACCACATCAAAATTAATAAGACATACCTCAACATTTTGGCTCGATTTCTTCCCACGAAATAACGTACGAAACGCGTAATTTGCGTGTTAGTAAACTGGGAAGTTATTGACATCTTTCAGCCGCATTAATTATGCTGGAGCGTGTGCTGAACTTCGGCTGGCAATCGTAAGTTGTCGGCGTTCCAGACTCTGATCATTCATTGGCTAACTGAGTTAACAAACCTCAATCGAAGTTTTCAAAAATTCATCGTTTCAATTTCAATTTTCGTTTCAACGTTCATAACCATAAAAGGTATATTGTAATACTGCGCTAGGCGGTGGCTATTACCAGGGTCATGTTCAATGCAGTTCTAGAGTAATCAGAGCGCTGGAAACTCTCTCATTTCAACTCTGAAATTGTACACATCAAATAGACCTAACTTCAAAAAGTATTTACAAAGTATTTGCTATAATTCGTTTAAAAACATTAAAATTATCAAGACAACGAGTAGCCATATCAATTTCATTCCAGTCATCGGAAGCACATGATAACGGAGTGTCCAATGACCCCAACGATGCTTTACTTTAGGTTTACGAACATTAGATTTATTTCTAGTGTTATAACTGTGATTATTATTTATTTAAAATAATTCGTGATCCCTGATTGGCTAACAGCCAACGGTGAAATCGTCATATCAACTCATTGCCCTACCAAATATGGAGTTGTGACATCAATGGTGCAATATGACAAAAGATTATTGCACGATTGACGTCACCTGGTGCAATATGAAAAACTAATATACGCTATGACTAGTTTTCCAACGATGCAGTTGTTAAATAGTTGATAAAGTTAATCTTTTAAATAAATAATAAAACAATTATTGAATTCGGTTTTGGCATGATATAGTGAAGAATTATCAAGGCCTCACTTTGTGTTATCCGCCTCAGCCTTCGACTTCGGCAGATAACACAAACTTCGGCCTTGATAATTCTTCATATCATGCTCAACCTCATTCAATAATTGATAAATATAGTGTTGTTAAGAGTCATGTTATCTTATTCAAACATTTAATATACAAAAAATACATATATGAAATTTTTTCTAAACTCAAGTGGTTTCTATACATAATACGACTGTATAATACAACATGCGTGGGCGTCCCTATTCGTAAAACATCGAGCCGTACTCGGCACTAAACTGTCTAAAGGGCCTAAAGACCCATCTACACGATACGATTTATCGTATATACGATTGTCATTCTGGAGTACGTTGTCGTATACGTTTGTCGTACTAGCGTATGCAATTGTTTGCATACGACACAATTCTCGTTTATGATTCGATAGCGAATGTTGACACGCGTGTACAGTTTGATCTAGGCCTTTATAGATTGTGCTATACTAAATTGAGTGAAAGTTGCTCAAAAACATGGGAAAATGTTGCTCAAAATTTGCCAAAAATTGAAAAGGTTGCTCCCAAATTTCAAAAGGTTGCAGCTATAGGTTACGATTTTATTATGGATAATCAACACAGCATAAGCTTAACTTCGACTCGAGTCGTCGAGTGTTAGTAATACAACATAATTCACAGTATTGATAAGTAATAATGAATATATCCGGCAGACCGACCGGTACTATTACTGCTCAATAAGCTCAATATGTTCTAAATAGTCTCTTATAAGTTTATAACCGTATATATCAGCTTTCAGCCACTTGGCACTGCTTTAAACTGCCTCTTGGCACTGTTGTACCTTATCATAACCGAGGCCTCAAGGTAATCTTCAAGTGCAGACTCTTGTTGGGCGTTGAATGCATTGTTCATAAGACTGAAAGCTCTTTCGGCAGTCCTGCCACGGATAAAATAAACTTTATTTCATCCTATTAAACAAAGAAACAAAATGGCGGCTCCAGCAGCTCTTATTGAATAACCGCTGGAAATTTCGAGCGTTGTTCGCAGACTTCTTTAAATAGCATTCGTGGGGCCGGCGTGGGTGCACAATCGCGCATCAATAATCAATGATCGTCTAGACGTCTACAGTATTTTTATTGTCGTCTAAATATATTACAAATTTGATTAAGTCTGTTTACATCTCTAAATGCTCATTTGGTGCTTAAAACAGTTAAAAGTTGCTCTGGACGGTAAGCTGCTCCTTGAGGTTGCTCGAAGGACAAAAAGTTGCCCAGAACTCCAAAAGTTGCTAAAACGTTGCCGAGCACAATCTATATAAAGGCCTAGTTTGATCACGTACAACAAGATCACAATCGTATACGACATATCGTAATGGTGTAGATTGGTGTAGATAACCATAGAGATCATAAATAAAACTAGAGGGGGCACTTTGAGGAAAATCGGGTAGCCAATTAATTGGCCGCCGCCATTGACTCAGTTGGAGGCAAAATAATCCCACCCGGATGTACAATTACCAGTTCCCAGACCTCTAACTAGACCACGAGTAGTAGGAGAATTTTAATGTTTCTAACATTACGTCTGACGTCTATAACTGAACAGACAACGGCAAAATGGAATTAATTTGTTTTATACAATAAAAATTGGAAACAAACCATTCAAAAGGCTTATTAGCTCTTTGGCGATTTCTGGGGCGTGAAAAAAGATAAAAGCAGTCGGCTGACGTGATCTGGCGTGAGCTGACGTGAGCCGTTTGAGCAGTCTACAAACGAGCATGAATTTACCATGGCTGGTTTGATTTCCGAAAAAAGGTGTATTAGCACATGAGCAGTTTCAACACAACTTGCAAAAAACCTCGAAAAAACAACACGGTTTTCGTTTTCTACACTGTCAAAAGACATGAGAAACAGCGAGCGACCTTTGACCTCACGACAATCACCGTATTTTTACATCCGGGTGTGCTATCTTGCCGCCAATTTATCCAAGATGGCGGCGTTCAATTGGTTACCCGGGATTTACTTAAATGAAGATTGGATGCCCCCTCTAGTTTTATTTATGATCTCTATATGGTAGATAATCCTCTCACGAGCGAGGTCGCTAAGCGACCGAGCGAGACGAGGGTCATGATAATCTCGAGATTTCTCACTTTTCTCACCGAGAACATAAGCAGGTTTTTACGAAGGGTGTGCACGTTCTCGTAATACAATATACACGTATGTTATGTATTTAGACTCGTTAATTCCAAATCTGTTTTCATAATTGAAAACGGTTTTCATAATTGAAAACGGTTAAATAGTGACCTAGTGACCGATATAACGTTCAAAATAATATACGAAAGCCGCCATCTTGTTTATTTACTTTTCGCGCTTAAAGGTCAAAGTACAAGCAGGCGCTTGTCAGCGGTTTCTCGCACAAATCTAAGAGGATTGACGCATGTGCAGACAATTTTCATCGTAGATAAAAACAACTGTTTCAGCTGGAAAGAGCATATTGAAAATAGTAGAAGTGCAAAGTTTGAAAGAAATTGTGTAAAAAAGGAAGAAGTTACACAAGCAGAAAGTTGGCCATTTCAAAAGGGATTTATTAGTGATTTAATAAGGATTTTGGCTTGGCGGGCGGGCGTTGCACGCCAAGCCAAAATCCCTATTAAATCCATAGTGAAGAGCAAAATTTCCAAAGTGTGTAGCTTTCGCACTATTTGCCCGATTAGTTTCAAACTTTGCACTTTTACTATTTTTAATATGATCTTTCTAGCTAAAACAGTTGTTTTTACCTCATATGAAAATTTGAAATAAAATTGCTACTGCGCATGACCCTGAAACTCGTCTATTGAAAAAGTGTATTACAAATACACGGCGTGCGAGGTCTGGGGACCATAGATAGATCATAGGAATCATATATCCATTTCGATAGTGCGTTTCCAAATAAAAGTTTTATCAAGAATCTCCGAGGAAAGACTTTCATAAAGAGGTGAGTGATTTTTTCCTCAAATATAAATATTCAATTACGACCTAAAATGACGAATGTTATACTCGTAGTCGTATATATGATGTATTCAAATTTAGATTTTGCGGAGGTGAGAATTTGAATTGAGAGAACACTGGAGAAAGAAGACGTGTAGAACGCTTTTTCCCGGTTATAGGCGAAATATACATGTGTTCAGAGATTCGATCGTGTGTGATGTGTCGGCTGATTTGTCCAACATACAATGCATCACAGCTGATTGACACTTCTAGCATTCATTGGTCTACAAATCCGAACGCATTCAATTACGTTTTCAATTACGTTTGTTTTCCGTCCTTCTGGTCGTCTTTATAATTTCTCCACACATATCCTTTAGTTTGAAATCTCATGTGGTTCAGTTATTCATATAAATGTCATATAAGTGTCAATGCTGTGATGCATTGTCTGTTGGACAAAACCGTGCCGAAACATTCACACACGAATCTCAGAACATATGTGAATTTCGCCTATAACCGGCTAAAAAACATTCTATGTCTTTTCAAATTCTCTCTAGTGTTCTCTCGCATATAATCGTTCCGCTAATCACCCAATTTCTTTCTCTCCGAAATTGCTAAATTAGAGAGCGGAAATTACGGACGTGAGCCGATTTGCCTGATGCTTACAGGTCCAGGGCCCGGTCTTAAGCTGATAAGAGGACCCGTATCAAAGGCGGTGTTATGAATTATGGTAGCCAGGTTGGACTGACTTTAGTTCGGATGTATAGTGTTTTCCCTATTGGGTGTTTACATTGGGTCCGTCATGAGATTCAGTTTACGCCGTCATAAACTCGTGTCGCGGTTGCTAGAACGACCGGCCTGATGTAAACAAGATCGAAGTCCGATCCGGCATCTAAAAGTTGTCAAAACATCAAAAGGAAGACTGTCATATTTGAAATGGACCAAAGCTAATTATGACGCCGGCCTCGTGTAAAGTAGATCTGAAATGAGCGAATGTAGCCGGTCTGAGGTTAGGCCAGCCACTTGTAAATACTCCCGTAAGTACCCCGTGAGAGGGTTTTCGGGTTCAGCAGGCGCTTTACAATTACTAGTATTTCGTACGTGATGTACTTAGTCTACAATCTGCTTACTGTATATCCCCCAAAAATGGTTGCAGGAAAATAAGCTTACTATGACAACCATAAAAAATCGCCAACGGTATTTTCCACATTTCCAAGCAACATCGTCTCTATAGGTTTGTTTTTATAAAAATCTGCCAAAATTCCATCAAGTCGTCACGTCGTTGATAATGTAGTTGAATTTGCTACCTATGAATTATTTCTCCAAATGCTGAAAATTGTATTCCTATTAAGATTCACATTTTGAGGAGTAGTATATTGACCGCACCGCCTGGCGGCCCTCCATGAATCGATCGGCGCTCATGTCTGACACTAACGGGTACACTCCGTTGTCATATACGTGGTTAAAGGGGAACTGTACCCAAAAATTAAGTTACTTTTAAATAAAAGGCCTTTAAGTATAATATTTAGAAATGTTAATAGTTTTACGGTATCTACTCTTGTACTCGAGAAATAACGTTTTCATTCTCGTATTTTAGGCTTCTGCAGGGCGCCGTCATTTTCGAGTTTGCTCGACGGCTCAGACTCGACGGCTCAGACTTGGGGTTTCTTTTCAATGTTGACGTCATTGAGTGCAAGGTACAAAAGTCAAGCACTCAATGACGTCAAAATTGAAAAGAAAACCACCGCTGTACATCAATATTGAGCCGTCGAACAAACTCGAAAATGGCGGCGTCCAGAAACACAAAATACCAGAATGAATACGTATTTCTCGAGTACAACAGCAAATACCGTAAAACTATTAACATTTCTAAACAGTATACTTAAAGGCCTTTTATTTCGAACTAAATTGGGTACAGTTCCCCTTTAATGGTTGTAGGAAGAGTATACTGCTGAGTTTCGAGTGCTGAAATTGAAGTATCGGTTCGTCATTTAACAACGCCGTCAAACTGACGTTTTGACCGTGAAAGTTCACGAAGGAAATGAATGTCCTCAGTGCGATGAATATATCTCTAATGATGTATGAGAATCATGACAAGCTACTTCAAGTTTACAGCACTATATATATAGGATTTAGACACTACGTAAAACACTATCTCGCATTTGAAATATCCAACTATCTCCCCCACCACCCCCACCTCCCCAGGTAAGGAAACAAGACGGTAACCTTAACGATATTGCGTATACAAAGTCCACAAATCCTCCCTCGGCTTTCTGCAGGGACATTTAATTACTTATTTCCCTTATGTCATGGTATTACTTATAAATAATTTTGAAAGAAGTATTTTAATACATAGTGTTTCGTTAGTAAACTCGTAACATCATCAGAGTGACAAATGGCAATGAATGAATGAGGCATAAATAGCTAAACTATTACACGAATAGAAAGTGACGAAGTAAAACAAATGAATGAAGGAGGCATACATAACTAAACTGTTACATGAATAGAAAGTGATATATATATATATATATGTGTGTGTGTGTGTGTGTGTGTAACAAATCTGATGATCGGTTACATGTTTAGTAACGGTAACGCTAGTATTAAAATGTTTTTTTCAAAATTATGTTGTGTTATGGCTTTTTTTAAAGCTATCAGCTGGGCAATAATATTCTTAACTAGAATATCTAACTTATATATACACAGTCCGTTTTCTTTGAATTTTTTGAAGACTGAGCCCACTTTGTAACTCGAGTAATATTCTTCAACAGTTCAACTGAATGTTCCATAGCTCTTTCCTCTCTTCCGTAGCAGTCTTTCCGTAGACCTTTGGTGAATTACAAAAGGAAACAAGTCCAAAGTTTATCTTGTTTACCGTTAATTAAACCGCAGCATGTTTTAAAACTTAAGTGCATTTTACGGGGGGGGGGGTGTTCTCCCTTTTATGCCATCGCTCCATGTTTAAGTACCAAAACATAAATGTTTATTTAACTCATTCATCATCATCTATAGTTGGCGTTCCCTTATAATTGTCTGCAAAGTTTGAAACTCACGCACTCGCGTCAGCCGAAGCGAGCTCATTTAGTGGGACGGCTAAAAGGGATGATTCAAAAGGACCGTCCATTCTAATTTCAAGAGCTAGTGTAATCCTAATCCCAAACCTAATCCTAACCTTGATCCTAACCTTAAACATAACCTTAACCGTGGCTAACGCTAACGTAACAAAAAATAAAGTCCAGACAAAAACAGAAAGGTCCTTTTGAGTCATCCTTTTTAGCCATATTTACCATTAATAGTGATGACTCAGCGACCAATTACACACTCTTTATCACAGGACAAATGATTAAGGTTTAATTTGAATTTCTAATGGCACTCTCTGTGACAATCGATGTTATGTTTTCCACTTAGCATTTTCGCCACTTTCGGTTGGCCGCAAAACGTTATTCAGCAATTTTTTTTTTAAAAATGAACATGGCAAACTAAGTTTCGGTGAAAATGTACACGGTCTGCCTTTTTCAATGTGGGCTTTGATTTTGTGCCGACCTCGGAATTGAGGATGTCCTTACTTTTGTTTGAATCACCTGCAATGTGTCACTTTTTGCCATCGGAAGTCTAGCTAGTGAAGCCAAATAACAAAAAACACGATCAGTCACACAGATGCAGCGTGGGCGACGTTAGTAGTAGACGAAGCTCTCACTCGATTCAAAGACTTGCGAAGAGTAATTCGAAAAAATTAAGAAGAAGTATTGTTGGCGATTCCTGTTTTTTTTTTACGTGTGTGACGATTAGGTGTTGTTGATTCTTATCTGGGTCTTTCTAAATACATGTATATGAATAACCGAAATGGAACGGCGATTTATATTATCAACTGCCTAAGTCAGTTTTCGAGTAAGTATTGATGTGAGTATATTAAGGTTAGTAAAGGGTTAGTATTAGGGTTAGTATTTGGGTTAGCATTTGGGTTTAGATTTCGTGATTGTTAATGTTGTCGAAAAAGCGCCGTAATCTGCCGAATAGAACTTTCCACGCGATTCGCTGACGCCGCGCGCAGCACCGACGTACTTTGCGATAATTATCGTTTAGGTTATTAGTCGAAATAAACTTCTTTGATCACGCCACATTTCGGATCCATAGTTAATCAGAGCAGGGGCTTCGATATAGCAGTGAAGCGGAATATAGTGACTCCTTGGTGTATTAACCGTATATGCCCGAGTCAGAGTTAGGATTTATCAGTTCGGTTGTTTTTTTTAGCCGATAAGGTATGATCCTGCACATTTTAGTTAATCAGAGCAGTGATTTCGACATAGAAGTGAAGTGTCGTGTATATTTACTCATTGTTGTATATCCAACCGTAGAATAGACCATAGAATCTGACTTGGGCTTTAATTCGGTTGTTTTTTTTAGCTTTGAATTATACTTCGTGTCCTAAATCCCAGAATACGTGATTACACGAATGAAAAGAGAAATGATCAAGCCGCGGCCGACAGTAGCAACATTCTTGTTTTTATCTGTTTGCTGTACAACGCAATTGTTCGCCGTGTTAAGTGCATTCGTGGATCGGACGAAGAGCGGAGACGTCGTTATCGCTGCGTTGCTGCCAGTTTCAAAAGGCAACAAGTGCCAGAATGAGAATCCCGTGGGCGTTCTCTTGTCGGAAGCTCTCGTCCACTCTGTGTCGAAAAATCACAGCTCACTGAAGAGAAACTTCACTATTGGCTACTACATAAAGGATACCTGTGGGGACCCTCGCGTTGCCGTGCAGGCTGCGTTTGACCTAGTATCGTCACGGACACCCAGCAGGGATGACAAATCCTCGCGCGGCGATCATGAGGAGATGCGACGAAGAATCGTAGCAGTGGTTGTCGACAGTGGCAGTGATTCATCAACACGGAATTCAATCAAAGGAATTCTCGATGCATATGGCTTACCTCAGGTAAAATGTTATATCAAACTATTATACTTTATATAATATTAATTTATAGAAAGTGTCGCGTAGGCAGGGTAGAACTGGATGGATGGATGGATGGATGGATGGATATATGGATGGATGGACGGTCAGGTTGACGGGAAGATGGATTTGTATGAGAGAAAGCGGTGTTTTATCATCGTTTATCGACAGGTGCGCTTTGTTTATCAACAGTCCAGTCTGTGATTGATGGTTCTCTTAATTCATTACACAACATTTTCAAAAAGACAACAGACAATGAACCGTGTATGGAGATATTTGCATATGAGCTCTAAATTTAATGCGAACACTAAGTCAGTTAAACACTAAGTTTCCATGTTTGGTTGATGTTGATAACTTGTCACCCTGGTGGATCCGATTCACTCGTGTTGCTTTAGAGTGAATTGACGAGTGACTCATTGCCATCAATTCTGTTGCGTAGACTATTGTCTGTTAAGCGTTTGCGTCAGATTTTCGGGCCAATTTCCCATCTGTAACACACGTGATATACCGCTGAAAGCAAGAAGCTGCGTTTGAGACGAGACTTCCCAATCCCTCGTTAGTTAATACACATGAAATCACATCCATCAGGATGTCAGAAGTCGGCCCGATTAATCTCAGTGCCTAAACGTGGTATACGCCAGTACGACAACTTTAAGCGAAAACACAGTTAACAGACACCTCGCTAAGACAGTCACTTCTTTATGGTACTGTTTATATGAGCCGGAACGGGACGATAGCCGGGACGGGACGATAGCCGGAACGGGACGATAGCCGGAACGGGACGATAGCCGGACGGGACGATAGCCGGGACGTTTTTTGTCGCAAGCTTACATGAGAATTTATTCAGGCGGAACAATTTCACTCGGAACGTAATTTCGTGCACGCAAAAGCAGCATGAAATGTTCCAACTCATGGCAGCTGTGAATATCAACAAACTATTGATTGCCTGAAAAATATTGATCGCCTGGCTATACTTGGCAAGTATAAGATCACTGATTATTCACAAAATGAATTTTGGATATTATTTTATTATTGAGAATGACCCTGTGCTCGGTGAATTTACGCTTCTTTGTATGGATTACGATCTAATCAGTCCAGATGAGTATAGCTTTTTTTTTAATTTAAAAGCTTATTTTGACACGGGGTGGCCTTTCAGTTCCCTGATTTTCAAAGTGCCGTGTTCACAAAATACTATATATAAATACAAAATTTGCTTGTAGATGTGTATAAGACTCCGCCTGCCCGTAGGGTAGCGCGGAGGTTTAAAATGGCCGCGTCTGTTTTCGTCGTCGGTGTCGGAAACTGGCACGTACACGTGCACATGTGTACATCAAGTGACATCAATAGACATTTAGGGAATTTATAGAGGGGTACTTGTGTTTTCTACAATAAGTTTGTTTTTGCCGTAGCGCCTTTGCATTAAAGTGTTTCTTGATCGTTAATCATAGGTCAAAATTTCGATTACGTATAAGGTCATAATAAACACTGTGGTATGTCCGCTACTATATATGTACACCATGGTATTGCTACTCGAGTAATATCTTGTGTCAGCAATTACATGCTCTCCAAAGACCTTTGTACAACTTTTAACGGGAGAGCCGACCCTCTTGAGCAGTTCCATTAACCCCCATTTATTTTGCCACCTTGTGTATATTTCGTTGCCTGCAGGCGGAGTGAACGCCTGAGCAGGCGTCTTGTTGCGTCATTAAAACCATCGAGAAACTTCTCTATAATTAATTGTAGTATTTGTTAATTAATGTTTTAAATGATTGAATTGATAGAATATCAAAGCTCTCGATAATTTCAAGTGGTAATTTATTCCACGACGTAGCTCCGCGATAAGAAAAGCTGAGATCGAGAAGATCGAGCCGAGCAAGTGCTCAAAGCGCCCTCTATTTTTGTTTTCACCATAGATTTTAATTGGACAGAAAAGTTTTGGCGAAAGAACGCTGCGTAAAGAAACCACCCAAGTTACGAGCGAACTTTTGAAAGCACTCGACTACTCGTTGGTGACCGTACTCGGATCGGACGTCGTCGGCTCTCCGGCATCACTCCTTGAATCGGAGTTGACAAGTCAAGGCTACTGTCTCGCCGCTGCGACAACATCAACTCGCGGGCAAAAAGGGTCGGAGATGAACCCGAGACAGTCGACCAAGGTTCGCGCAAAACGTTGGCAAAGCGTCGCACGTGCCGACCTTGTGGTCGTTTTGTCTGATGTAGAGAAGGCCCAGGAGATTCTCGAGGACGCTGGAGAACATGGCGTGCAAAACAAGACCTGGGTGATTGTTGATGAAACAACGACCCGATATTACGCCCTCCGGAAAACACATCCTGGTGACGTCATCCTTGTCATGACAAAAGACATTCAAAGAATGTTCTCTGAACTGAAAAAGCTCCAACGTTATCTGACTAAACATCACGATAAAATCGAACGAAAAAGGGTTCGAGGAAAAATAGGGTTGGAGACAAGTGCGTTTTTATCGAAATGGTCCCGATTTATCCAGGACTATCCCCACAACACGGAGTCTTCCTCGGTGTCCCTGATCTCGAGCGCCAATCGCGCAGCGGATGTTGTAAGTGCGGTTTCAAAGTTGAGGTCAACGTTGAATGCAATTTTGTGTCCCAAGACTAACGTTTGTGAACCCTTCGTTAAGGTGACGTTCAAAACAATCGCGTATTTGCGCACAAAAATGAAATGGTACTTCACAAAAGATCGTTCATTTGACCACTCGTGTTCCAACACTGCGTCATCTGGCCCCTCTAGGTGCAACGGTCCGAGATACGTCCTCAGAAAGGCTCATACCACTAACACTCGAACTTTCCCACGGGTCGGAGACTGGGATCATAAGTCCGGCTGGAAACTAAGCCCCTCGGAAGTCAACACCTCAAAGAAACGCCAAAATGTTTGGAAATGTCCGACGGGACGCCCGGTGAAACTGCCATCTTACTGGGATAGCTGCCGTCAATTCGCTTGCCTCACGTGCCCGACAGATAACCAGGCGCTGGTGAGCTGGAGGAACAATTCGTGTCGGTTGTGTACGGCACGGAAATGTTCGGACATTCCGCTCGTTTACGTGAAATTTTCTCATCCTTTCGCATTGACTGTAACGTGCCTCTGTGTTTTCAGCGAGGCGTGCGTCATTTTTGTCGTCATCATCTTCGTCAAGTATCGAGAAACGCCGGTCGTGAAATCCTCGAACCGCGTGTTCAACTTCCTCATGTTGAGCACGCTCAGTCTTTTGTTCGCTGTCACTCCGAGTTTCCTGGGTCGACCAGGTTATCTGAGATGCAACGGTATTTCGGCTGCCTTCCTCATGTTTTATGCAACGGTGAGCTCGATACTATTTTCCAAAACTTTCCGCCTCTTGCTCATCTTCAAGTCGATGCAACAACGTCAGAAATTCCTTGGCAACACCTCCTTTTTCCTAACCACAATTGTCTTCGTTCTCATCCAAGCCTTCCTGTGTGTGTTGAGTACCTTTCTTCACCCAGTCGACGTGGAGAGCCGTTTTCTCTCGGACACTGTGTTGCTGCACTGCGGGCGTAGTTCGTCACCCGCAACCGCCATCGGTTTTGTCTACAACTGCCTGCTGTCGGGCCTGTGTAGCATTTTCGCGTACAAGGCGAGGAAACTACCCAAGAACTTCAACGAGGCGAAATACATATTGTTCACGATTTTCTCGTATGCTTTCTCGTGGATGATCGTACTCACTGGTTATTACGACGTGTACTACTCGGCCAAACAGACCACTGTCACATGCCTAGGACTTGCCGTCGGAGGACTATCGGTACTCGCCTGTCTCTTTTTCCCCAAGCTCTACACTATATTTTTCTGTCCCCAGCTCAACACTAAGTCGGTAACCGTCGAGGCAGCTCGGAGGTATTCGGTCGAGGCGTCGGTGTGTCTCGGAGGTATACGATCGGACCGCATTCAACGAAGTTCGACCGTCGAATTTCCGTGCATGCCACGCTCTGGTGACAACTTCCTGGGCGTGGTCGGCGCTGCTCGTCCGAGAATGCACTCGGATAGCTCGATTACGGAACTTACATCGTTGGAAGGAACAGGAAATAGTCCAGCAAGCTCGTTGGGAAGCGGCGACACCATCCCAGTGTGAACTCATCGAAATCCAGCTCATGATCTTCAGTTGTAGACACGAAGCCTCACGATTCTCGGTTTCACGTACCAATTTCACCCATTTTCATTGTGCGTGCTTCCACCATCTGCATGCATGCATGCAATGCCACGGTTTGTTTTAACGTGGTTCGATAGTTTGATTGTGTGTAAAAATAATATTGCGATCAAAAGATATATAGCGTTCATCTTCGCTCTATTTTAGGTTCGTTGCATAGTTTTTGGTTTTCATTACTCCAAGTTTTACGTCGTCATTTTCCTTCCAGGAGAAATATTTTTTCCCAGAATATAAACATTTAGGGACCGGTCATTATTTATGGCCGGGAGGTGGGGGCCGAAGAGAAAATGGTTGCTTAACTGAAAATTCTAAGACCTAAATGGTTGGGTTACTTCTCTGAAGGGTTGGGTAGCAAAATTGTTATGACATTTACATAAAAAAATTAAGAGTTCATCATTTAAAATTGGAATCTCGTCATCAGTTCTCCTTAGTCATTTCACATTAGCTTATATTATTGTATTCCTTCCCTTGGATTCCTGCTCAGTACAGGGAGATAATAATCTGAAAGTTACAGTAGGATCTGTTTGTAATCGACGATGTGCTGGGAATTGGGCTTTATCTAACTTTTTTCTCCTTGGGTTGGGTAAAAGATTTTATTTACTCATAAATGGTTGGGACGGTTAAACATCTGATTTTAATTTGGTTGGGTAAAATTTTTTTTCAGCACCAAATCTATTTCTCTTCCGCCCCCGCCCCGACCATAAATAATGACCGACCCTTATGCAGACTAGATTTTAATGACTCAGTCTGCTCACGATACGATACGTATCTCGATACAACAGTCGCGATACGATACGTATCTCGACAAAGTGGGGACAACATGTTGTAATGACTACAAGTGAAATGCATAACCAGAGGCGTAGGAACGGATTTAAAGTTGGGGGGGGGGGGGGGGCTCTGAAGTTGACAAGCAGGTAATCAGTGACCGCGTTTTTAGGGAATCTATTTTGAAACCGAGCTCACAACTCAACATCAACTATAAACATATTCTAAGCTCGGAAAGACAATTTGCAGCAATTTGAGCAAACGTTTTCATCTAACTCTTTAATACCAAGTACCGCCATTCTTTTGCGCCTAGTACTGAGGTAGATTCCTTAAGTAGCTTCCCTCCTAGCCTCTATAATCGTACTAATACAATTGGAAAAAAACATTAAATTTAGCAACGCTTGTTCTGATTTTGAGGGGGCTCAGCACCCACCCCCCCCCCCCCCCCCCCCCAAGGCTCCCGCTTCCTACGCCTCTGTACATCACCGTATAGTTTTATAGTTTTACTACGATAGTCTTGATTTGCGGTGTCCATTTCTAAACGAAACATTAATCAGATGTTTCAATTAATTGCATTAAACATGAAAACTAAACTTTAGTCTTAAAGTGCCCCAAAGACGAAATACGAGGGAAATTTTCATGTCGTTTTTTTATCACAGAATATCATTTTAGGTTAAGAAGTGTTCTCATTTGTAAAAGAAGTTAACAACGAACATTTTATCACAAGTAATTCAACCTCCAAACTCTCCTAAACTTTATCCGCCATTGCTCAAAACATGTTCTTAAAGAGTCAGGGTCATGCATTGCGCGCTCACATTCGTACGGCGGCCATTTTGTAGGCCGTCTGGCAGTTGTTGTATCGCTTTCTATTTTCTAATCCGTCGATATCTTTGTAATCCTTTCATTAAACGTGTTAGTTTGTCGATTTCCAAAGTGAAAATATACTAGACTGAATATTTTTATTGATATTTGTTGTAAACTTCCGTATTGATCTATATGAAAACAATAACAAACACCCCCGCAATGCATGACCCTGACACTCGCTCTTTCAAAAGCGAGCCGCGATTTCAAAATAATCTGACGTCAAAGGCTCAACAGAGTATAAGTCTTTGACGTCACTTCCGGAACATGCTTGATTAATGGCGGCCGTATAATTTTGTATAAAAACAGTCGAAAAACTAATTTTTCATGCTCGTAATGACTTGAAATTTGGCAAGTGAAATTAAGGAGGACATGATATTTACGAATATGTAAAATACAGAACACCAATGATTTGGGGGCCAACCTATTTCTCCTTAGTGACCATAAATCGGCCTGATTAATCACAGGGTGTAAACGTTTAAAGTCCCTAATAAGTACAGAATGCGTAATTTTCCACACCTGACGTCAAAGGTATAGCCTCTTGAATTATTTTCAATTTCGTTTGTTGTAGCCTTTTGTATATTTTTAATAGAATTCAAACGCCTAATTTGACGTCAAAAGAGTCTATACCATCACTCGAAGCTGGAACAGCGATAATAATAATAATAGAAGTTTTATGAGCGTTAATATACAATAGTTTCAACAATACATTTTTAAAGTAACTTATCATGTTACTTATCGCATCTATAGTCACTGTACAACTAGTTGTTAGTTGGATTTGTAATAAACGTATTTGATCGGCTGATATTCTCTGACTGAGCGGTCACCTCCAACCTAGCCTGTGTACAGCCTGATATAAGTACCCTCAGGCTGTACACAGGCTACCTCCTCCGCAGGCAACTCTGTGGCTTCTCTCCCTTCACAATCGGATTGTGACAATCCCTATACTTCCCTGCAATCCCAGCCAAAACATTGCTGTCTTATTGTAGTGTATATAGTATATACGAATTTTCTTTGAATGACGCTTATGAGAGATTGATTACTGGTCGCTTATACGAGAGCTTTTAATTACAGAATTTGAGTGACAATTCAGAGGGCGTTTTACAATGGTAGTCGTAACTACAGCTGGTTGTCACCTCGAGTGTGATTGCGAGATTCGACTGTATATACATACTGTTTATACATATCAGTTTTTAATTAAATCTAATTTGCTGTGTTATTAATATTTGACGTTCAAGGCTCACTGCAATGTAAAAGTCACCGGCCCAAAACCAAAGCTCCAAGACAAGTAATATTCACTCGATAAATACACGTATTACATCCACCAAATATACATCGCCCAAAATGAACGAACGTTCTAGCTGCAATGGTTATCAAAACCCTGGATATCCATTTATGTTGCGCACGCACATCCACTTTTACCGTCGATGTCCCTCTTATCCACTCCACGTCCTCACAGCGAATAATTCGCCACAAATCATTCCACCACAGATACGATTTGTTTCTTGCGTTCGGGAACAAATGGCACGGTTCCATCGGCGCTGTGTAATCGACGGTTCTCCTCTCTATAATAGGAGGAAATCATGTATCAAGAATCCAATTAAATAGTTATATAGAAATGAAGACGTTTTAGGAGCATTATACAATAGTCTCAATGCTCTTACAACAATACATTCTTAAAGTTACTTATAAAAGTAATTACATTCATTATAAAATCAAAACTTTAACTACTACATGTACAACTAATAAAGCTATGATAACCACAACAACTATTAATTCGAAAACATTTCATTCGAAAACAGAGAACAGAAGTGCTGACTTAAAAACCACTCCACTACCAATAAAGAAGCACTCAATGACGTCATATTTTCAAAACAAATATGGCGTCAAAATGCTCAAATTTTCAACTTCAACTAGCCAATATCTTCTTAACTAAATTGATAGGAATGCTGAAACTTTGGGAATAAACTGAAGTCAGCAAGATTTTTAATATGGACTTTATTTGTATTTTGGCTGGAGTATCACTTTGAAAGAAAACGACCGAATCCGACTAAACGTAGTCTCTAACTATATTACGTGGCATCGACATCAGGTACTTACTTTGCTGTTCGAGAACTCAGCATTACTCGTTTCTCTCTTGCTGCTTTGTATATGGCAGACGGGACGTGTCGATGTCTGCAGGGGGAAAATCAGGAACAGTTATCGTTGACAGAAATTTAAAACACAAAGCTAGACGTATATCTCAAACTCATTAATAATTCATGAACCGAAAACAAAGGAAATCAGCACCGGAGATTTGGATATCGGAAGAAGAAATTACATAAATTAAGCCAACTTTCACCTCGATTTTCTCTTAAAATACTGATTTGTTTGAGATGTAATATGAAACACTCGGAAGAGTGATTCATCAGGATATCCAAACACCTCGAAGTTTGTTAAAAAACCTCGGCTTCGCCTCGGTTTTCAACAAACGTCTCGGTGTTTGGATATCCTGATGAAACACACTCTCCTCGTGTTTCATATATCACATGAAGTGTTGTTTTAGTACAGGGTTTTGAATTTAGTTCTATTTTTTCCAGTTTAGTTCTAGTCTGAACAAGCAAATTCGATTCAGTTTTAGTTTAGTTGTACTGTAGTTTGAACAAGAAAATTCGTTTTAGTTTAGTTCTAGTCTGAACAAGCAAATTCGATTCAGTTTTAGTTTAGTTGTACTGTAGTTTGAACACTAAAATTCGTTTTAGTTTAGTTCTAGTCTGAACAAGCAAATTCGATTCAGTTTTAGTTTAGTTGTACTGTAGTTTGAACACTAAAATTCGTTTTAGTTTAGTTGTACTGTAGTTTGAACACTAAAATTCGTTTTAGTTTAGTTCTAGTCTGAACAAGCAAATTCGATTCAGTTTTAGTTTAGTTGTACTGTAGTTTGAACACTAAAATTCGTTTTAGTTTAGTTCTAGTTTGAACAAGCAAACTCTTTTTAGTTTTAGTTCAGTTCGAATTAAAAACTATATTTTAGTTTTAGTTATAATTTAATTCCGTAAATTCTATTTCGTTCTAGTTTATAGTTTCAGTGCAAGTAGCTGATATATAAATATATATAGTGACGAAAGTGACAGTGGAATATTAATGAGAATAGAGGAGTGAGAAGTATTATGTATAAGTTAATAATCTATATCTTTGTAAATCATTCCCTTCACTCTGAAGATGTTACTTGTCTAGTAACAAGAAATAGAATTATGTTTTATTATTGCATGTTTTCTTGTGGTTATTCAACAATGCCTCTTCTGAAAATAATTTGTTGGTTAATATTAGGGTTTGAATTTGGGTTATTTTTTAAACCTATATGCTAATTCTGGCAGTCATTTTACTAGCCTGCGAACGCAGCCGCCTGTTTCCGCCCTCCCGCGGAAAAGGGCGGAAACAGGCGGCTGCGTTCGCAGGCTATCATTTTACCGGACAGTAATTATGACCCGGCAGCGAGGCCGAAAAGTAACTTGGGAGGTCGAAGACTCGAAAGGTAACTTCCGGTTTCGGGACTAAAAAGTTGTCGACACAAACGTATACATAAAAAATCTGGATTACGTCGAACGCAATCACACTCGTCGTTAATTCCTCCATCTTGTTTGTAAAACTTGCTTCTCACTTTATGCGTGTTATTCATTCCTTTCTTTAATTAATGGCTGTATTGGCTTGGTTGTGATCAAGAAATGTTACCTTAAAATTCTCAAAACTTGTGGATGGAATTTGTATCTTTCTTTCAACTTCTTGTTGTACGTCAGCGCTGCTTTTTCACGTGGGGCAAGCTACGCGATAAACAGAATGGCAAAATACTCATCGACACAGTGGAAACTTGGTGCATATCTATACATCACAGTCCATTTTAAAGTGTTTATGAAATGAAAATTAAGTTTGTGTTATTTCAATGAACTCTTGAATGTAAGGGTCAATGTCGTTTATTAACACACTTCTATATCTCACTCTGTTCTGAAGATATTCAGATTTGAAAGATATGTAAATGAATAACCAATGACGTAAGAATCTTGACAGAACCTACCAAAAATCCCGCGAGAACCACGCGCATTCGCGCGGGAAGGTGCGGTAAAATCTTGCGTATTGCGGGAATCGCGATACGTGTATTGCTAACCTAATAAGCATGATATCAGAAATTATCCAGACCGAGGTCAATGTTATCTGCCGAAGGCTGAGGCGGATAACATTGACCGAGGGCTTGATTTTCATTTCATATACACTGTAATACATGTTTAACACAACCTATGCTGCAATAAAACTATATACTCACCGGTCCTAGTTTAGCTGCTGCTTCGGCCTTCCATATTCTGAAACGAGGTAAACGAAAACCCAATTAAATATTCACATCAAATAGAAATGTTCACAGTGAAATATCCCCTGCGTCAAATATCCGCCAAAATTCAAGTCTCAACAAGAGTGGTAGTGTGGTACGTATGTCGGTAGGACATATGGCACACCACTGATGAACCACCTGAGTCCGAGTAGCTTCAGGGGCGGATTAGGGTTGTGCGGGGCCCGCGGCACATTTTCAGCACAAGGCCTCTGGCCCACTGAGCTGGGGTGGAAAGGCCGCACGGAACATTGTGCCCCTATTATTTGATATTTTAATTCAGCTCGTGATTTCCTTATACAATATTGCTGACATTATATACGGATCAATTTTTCTTCCTTTAGTCCTCCGCGCCCTTAAAAACCTCCTGTGGTTACAAAAAATGAAAATATAGGTCAAGAATGAATACACTTATATATTAAATGTGACTTACAGCTTGGTTATATTTGAACATAGTAAATTGTTTGCTACTCAAGCTTTCACGCAAGCTCAATCGCAACCTTCTGATCTCCGGTTAGACGCTCTAACCATTGAGCTACCAGAACTCAAATGGCAAGTGACATTAATATATTCTGATAAAGATATACAGACATATCGAGACTGCTGAATTAGTAGTACGTATGTCACACATACGAACTAGTACACAACGTAGCCTTTGCTCTCCATCTGAATTCTGGTAGCTCAATGGTTAAATCGTCTCACCGGTGATCAGAAGGTTATGGGTTCGATTCCCATCCGGGACTCAGAAAGGATTCTGAGGAATATACGCCATCGAGGAACCTTCCTGACGAAATTTTTCTTGATTGTGCATACCGGATGTTCATTTCGTCGCTTCCCGACAAGATGAATGATGCATCAGGACTCCATTTTACACAAAACACTCGCTGCATTCTCTTCGTGTGATACACTTCTCTGAAACATGTCAATAAAGAAGACATAAGTACAGCACTGATAACTACATTACAGCTTGGTGTCAATCATGTTGAGATATCGAGTCGACTGGGAACAGTATGTTCGGTTTTATCCAATTTAAGTGCACCAGATATTCTCGCGACACCTGAGGTGTCGTGCGCGAGGTTTCAACTGAAAAATCAAATAACTCTTGGAGAGGAAGTTGAGGAAATAACGAGCACATTATCCCCAGTCGACTCGATAGCTGGTATAGCAAATAACAAAATACAAAACATACAAAGTAAATGTACCGATAAAAGTGTGACAATAATAGTAAGTAAATAGTAAGTCACTATCTCGTCGTCGTGATAGCGAATTTATGATATCCATTGGATAGGACTTATTTATTCACCGGATAAGTTACCCAGGCTTTGAACAACGGCCCTTTCTGTTAAAGATGAACGTTCGTTCATTAAGTCATAAAATGTATTTGGACAATACAACAATACAACTGCTATAAAGTGTAACCAAGTCGGATGTTTTTGGTAGTTTTAATACCCAAAATATTCAAGTTATGTAACTTTGTAACTTCAAATTATTCACTTTGTAACTGCAAAGAGTTACTTTATTGTACTGGTTTCATTTTACATAAAGTGCCTATGAAACGAATGTGCTTGTGACAATACAAATGCCATATATTAGTGTAAGCAGGTCGGATGTTTTTGATAGTTTTAATACCCAAAATCAAGTTATGCAACTTTGTAACTATACAAATTAGTGACTTTGTAACTGTAACGAGTTACATTTTACGAAAATTTCATAGGCACTATAATATTTTATGATCCATTTTGGTACTTCTTGATGGTGGTATCGGTTTTTCAATCACGACAAAGGAAAGTGCTTTATTTTTTTTGTAAAAGTGGAACAATTACACCAATTTTTCCCCACCTCATCGCGCGGTAAAATCACCTCTTTGACGTCACACGTTAGAGTCGGCATGATTTTAGAGATATTACTAATCTCGCTTCGAGAGGAGAAAGTTGACTCTAACTCAAACATCAGTAATATTTCCACAGCTAAGCATTCAAGCGCCACGAAAAACATATCGATATTATCGACGACTCTAACGTGTGACGTCACTAGACTGCTGCTTCGGTCCAAGACTCCGGACATTTTTTCTATCAAAATAGCGATGTTTGAACGGCTCCATAATATCCAGCGCATAAGTACCAAAGTGGGTCATAAAAACAGAGTTTCATAGGCACTTTAAAGGAACTGAAACTAAACCTTCTGATTGCCGATGAGAAGGTTACATGAGGTTCGATGCCTGTTGAGCTTGCCGATCGTCCATGTATCATCTGTCTACTGCGAGCTCCCACATTCACAACATAATGACTGATGATTCAGAGTATATAACACATGATGATTGTCTATTCGAGGTTAGTTCGGAGACTGAAGTACTCGTGGTATCGCTGGTAGCACGCATGTGCGATCTGAAGTCGCGCTTAAAATCGCAGCCGAAGTTGTACAAAAAAATCGCCTGTGAGAATTGGCCTTAATGTGTGGGCCATGGCTGTTCAACTGGTAAAAACCCTAGCATTGCTAATATAGTTAACGTCGTTCTATACGACAAGGCACTTACTACCCTTCCCCCTCACCTGCTATGTCCGCGGTCACGTGGGAATATCCTGATAGTCTTATCAAAACTACCGGAAACGAACTCTTCCCCGGTGGGAGAATAGTCCACGTCAAGAACAGCCCCAACGTGATCTTGGTGAACGTTGACGGCGTGGTCTAGTCTGCGCATGTCGTAAGTATAGAGATTGGAATCTTCGTTGGCCGCAGTGAAGGTGAACGCCTCCATTGGGTTCCAGGCTACCACATTGCTTCGCATTTTCATCAGCAGTTTCCGCAATGGGGTCGCCCCCCTGATGTCGTAAAGGACGACGCTGCGGTCTGAGGCGGTGCTGGCAAGAAGGTTGGCCTAAAAAAACATACAAAACAACCCATTTCAGTACGCCATAGTTGGAGGAGTGTTGAGAAGTCCAAGCACAATTCAAAATGGTGGCTTTGCATTTTTTGAAGATGATAAAGAAATGGTAATCGCCATAACATATAGGTCTGTACGAGAAATTGTTATATGGCTTGGCTCGTGAGCGGTCTTAACGCAGCTTTTCTGCAATCTGATTGGTTCCTGAGCGTTACAAAACAACTGAAAAGTTTTTAAAAATTGCGAAAAAAATGAGGAAATTTAAGAGAGCCATATAATTTTGGTCGCTCTTTAAAGCAAAATTGGTCTTGATTTTTTCGCACAGATCTCGCTCCTTCGTCGCTCGATCTGTACTGAAAGACTGCGGATAGAATAAAGTCTTCTGTAAAGACCTCCCAAGTGAAATCAATTTTGAAAATCGTATGAAAATAAAGCACATACTATTTTCATCCGACAAAATAAGAAATAGGATACGAGTCAACGAGTGTTGGATCGACTCAGGTCACCTCTGGAAGTGGAGATCTATCTGAGACTGATCTCACATCTTGAGGTCTATCTCAAAGTGCAGTGGGAACATGGGTTTCACGTTTAGCATCAAACATTGAACGCAAGGCTGTCATTCAGTTTGGATTCTTCTTCTGAGGCTAAGCTAACGTAAATCATATTGGAGATATGTTTTCCTGACTTCGGGAGCTCTTCCAAAAGTATGTGATGTCAGAATGTGTTGTCTGCCAGCGATTGATTCGTTCTTTTAACTTTACCTCTATGGGATTAAACTTGACACTGTGGACGGTGTCCACGCCCCATTGAAATGAACGGAGTGGCTCTGATCTGTTTTCGTGCCAAATGTCAACTTGTTCTCCACATGTGGCGTACACTGAATCTTTCCAATGATGATCAATACCATGAAACATGGTCTAGCAAGACAAAGAATAAAATGATTGTTGGTAGACGTTAGTTGAACTTGCACATTATCGAGGTTAGCTTAAATTTTAGCTTAGGTATTTTTCGACATATTGAAATTCTATGTGTGAAGTTGATCGTCCAGGTTGTTGTAGTCTTGAGAAAGACTGTTGTTGGTGACTGACGTTTCGACGGCCTCAGCGGCGGTCATCTTCAGAGTCAAGTAAAGCGTGTTTGTCAGGGTTTGCCTATATATACGTCTGGTTCATTACGTCATCGTTTGTTTGTGTCATAATTAGTGTGAGTGGGTCATGCGTGGGCCAATATTGTTTGTAAGCGTGGGCCAATATTGTTTGTCATGCGTTAAGCGTGGGTATATTGTTTGTCGGTAGGTCTATTGTTCGTTGGTGGTGAGTGATGTTCTGACGCTCTCACGGGGTGGTCATCTTTAGAGTCAAGAGTATTGTATCAGTGGTTATTTGTTAAAAATAAAAGTTGATTGAGGTTAGCGCAGTCTTGAGAAAGACTGTTGGCATCTTCAGAGTCAAGAGCATTAGTAGATATTTGTTAAAAACAAAAGTTGATTGTCATGGTTAGCGCAGTCTTGAGAAAGATTGTTTGTGGTGCCTAAGACATTGACAACATCATGAGTTATGGTCATCTTCTTAGACCCCGTTCACACGATGCCGGTACGAAATCGTACCGGCATCAAATCATCACGGTATCAAACTATTCACACGGTACCGGTAATCTGCGATTGGTGGCATTTTTTCCATTTGGCATTTACAACTTTTGTTTATTATTTACAAAGATTAAAATTCCCGCCACCGCGCTTCTTTTACCCTTTCAAAAAAGTTTTGTAAAACCGTGATGAAATCATCACGGTTAGTGTAATCTTGAGGAAAAAACTGTATGGGGTTTGATGAAGATATGATTTTTGTACTTTATGTGTTGACATATATAATGTATTGGCAATAAAAGAGTGCTTTAAATTTCATAAAACTTATTTCGATAACCAACACTTAAGCTCAGTTTGATTTGTTTGGAAAAAAGAATGCTGAGCTCGCGGGTAAGCACGCAAATCGCTCGCGTAAGCACCCATCCCCTTGTTTTGCTGAAAATTAGAAACGCAGCGGGTGGTGCTTAACAAGTCGAACACCGTGGTAATAAACTTTATTTTCCAATTGGTTTTTCTTGCTAATAGTCAGCTAAAGAAAATTGCGTATCTTTCCAAGAATAGTATGTTTTTGATGGGCAAAAAATACTGCTTGACTGGTAAACATTGTTTCTTAGCGGTCACGATGACTGCGCGGAGCGTTTTAATGGTTATTTCGAAACGTATTAAAATCTAATTCTAAGTCGTTTTCCTCACCAAAAGTCTTCAATTACTTCTTCAAGTCGTCATCTAGCGAAGGACTCGTGTGAGACACTTAGGTCATCAGTGTGCCGTCAACTGTTAGTTTGATATCCCACAAGAGAAGAAAGATTGGATGATGATCTGTTTACCAACTTTTCCCCACCACTGACTTATCCAATTGATGAAGTTTTGGTGCGTTGAATGGCGAAAATTGCCATTTACATTCATCTCAGCTGTTTCACCCATTCAGCTATTAAACTGTCTTTAAACGCTTTATTAATGGTGCGTAAAGAGGCTGTGCGAAGCTATACCAAATAGGCACAACAGGTTCCCAACGTTGCGTAGCGTCTTACAACGTAGCATAACGTCTTTCCACAACGTAGCATAACGTCTTTCCACATAGCGTAACGTATTGTAACGTAGTGTAAAGTCTTACAATGTGGCGTAAGTAGCATAACGTCTTTCCGCGTAGCGTAACGTCTTACAACTTTGCGTAGCGTCTTACAACGTTGCGTAACATCTTACAACTTAGCGTAACGTTTTACAACGTAACTTCATAAAAGTAGCGTAACGCCTTACAACGTAGTGTAACGTCTTACAACGTAGCGTAACGTCTTACAACTTTGCGTAGCGTCTTAGAACGTTGCGTAACATCTTACAACTTAGCGTAACATTTTACAACGTAACTTCTTAAAAGCAACGTAACTTCTTAAAAGTAGCGTAACGCCTTACAACGTAGTGTAACGTCTTACAACGTAGCGTAACGTCTTACAACTTTGCGTAGCGTCTTACAACGTTGCGTAACATCTTACAACTTAGCGTAACGTTTTACATCGTAACTTCTTAAAAGTAGCGTAACGCCTTACAACGTAGTGTAACATCTTACAATGCAGCGTAACGTCTTACAACTTTGCGTAGCGTAATACCGCTATACCGCCCAACACAGACAGTTTTACATACTTTTCCAACAATAGTGTGCACTAAGTGAGCAGAACTTCTTGTATGATCATCCTCTCGTAAGCTCCAGTGCTTAATTAGCTTGTCATCACCAATCTAAACAATAAAAATATAGCAGCAATACTATTGTAGAGACGTCTGGAAAGAATATGTTGTATCCCACAATGCCTTTTGCTTGTCAAAAATCCTATCTATAACTTACTAAACAGATTCAACTTACTGAAATGAAAATTTCTCCTGATGGTACAACTGCCAAACCTCTTACAAAGCCACTAAAAATTCATGATAGAATTCAAAATGAGCAATTACAGTGGAAGATCTTCCATATGCATGACAAAGTCAGGCATCAGACAAGTTCTATCAAAAGTAAATTACATTACTAGGTGAACAAACAATAGGGCACGAGGTTTGTCCCCTAAAAGGTTTTTTACATGTGACTAGGGACAGGAATGCTCTGGCCAGTGTGAATTCCAAAATGTTTTGCCACTGGACAACTGAATAGCTTCATCTTGCCGGACATCTTCATCGCGTGCTGCAGCATGTGATTGGTTATTAAAATGTTACCTTAATATTACTGTAACTCTGTTACTTACCATAATACAGTGTGAAAACATTACATCATGGGAAACCCATTGGGCGGGGGGTTAGGATCTAAGGTGTTTTGGTTAGCATGTAGTTCTATGATGTACATCATATAGGCATCTCTCATATGCAGATACTAAAAAAGATTGTCCAGAAGATGATTGCTTGCCGCTGACTGGGATAAATGGCATGCTCGCCCTCCCTCTACGCTTGTGATGTAATGTTACCCAATATAGTGATCTTAGCTTTTCCAGTAGTTCCTATTGTGTTAGGAACCAATCACAAGCCATATCAATTTCCTGTTGCTGAGTTACAAGTACTTGTTCAATATGCAAAAGTCATTTTAGTTGTCAAACCTGTGAGCAACATAAGATTTGATGCATTCTCTTCTGGGAAGATTCCATAGTTTTACCTATATTTAAAGGTTACGAAAATATTTAGTCTTGTAAGGAGAATTATATTAAAGTGGTTCGCTAGTACGTAACACGTATAGAGGCAAAATAGACTCTATAGTCAAAACTCAAAAATACCTCCCCATCACAGGAACCAGACAACAGCAACGACAAGCTCTTATGAAATTTCGCCATGCAGTTCACTCCATCAGTATGGCCTTCGAGAGATCCCACAAAAGGTTTGGCAAAAACACGTTCCAATTTCGCTGCATTCAAAGCCCTGGTGTACTCGCGAGCAGATTCAAACGGATGCAAACTCGGGTCGACATTACGCGAAACTTTGTGAATATCAGACTTGCATTCACGAATATAGTCAGCAGGATTCCGTGATAACACTTTCACCTTCATAGTTCAAAGGATAATAGCACTGAAGTCGAAAGGAAGAAATAAAAACCTTATGCGAAACTTTTAACCTTCGGACGCCATATTGAATTTGAGTACACATGTGGAGAATATCCATAAATATCCCTAATATCCCGAGAGTGGCAATTAATCCATGTTTACCACCTGTATCCATAGTCAATCACCATGACGATAACAGAATGAAAATGATGAGAACAGTTAGAAAACGTTGAGGTATTTTGGAGAAGAAAGCATGTCAAATGTCAAGGTAAGTTTTCTTCTGTTCTCCTTGTATTCATATTTGAATATTTCGTGAGATTTTAGAGTCTTTTGTGGGTTATATTCACTTTATAGAAGAAAATATAAAGCTTTGAAGTTTGAGACATTGAAACCAGAAAATGGTGAATTATTTGTTACAAGAACTATTTGTATAGCTTCTTTGCCAAACAACCAACAAAATTTATTAAGATAAAAACAATAGAGAAGAGAAACTTAACCAAAGAAACAGCTTTTAATGCAGTTGTGTTAAACTAAGAAAACCTGAGAAGAAGCATGATGCCATGATACATAACTCATAACTTAACTCTACTTCAAGGTCAGCAATTCATGGCTTTATTTGCATTAGAGACTAGCCGATCACCAAAACTTACCGATAAGCCAATTTGATTAATCGGTGGTCAATCATGACACATAATAGGATTAATTCCACAAAAAAATAACCAACCTAGTTGTCGCATGGCTCCATAATTTCCAAATTTACGCAATAATATGTTATTTAATTCAACAGTGTAGTACTTATTTACAATGTATAGACTAAAAAAACTGTTCCTGACAGTTTGATTGCTTTCAAATTTTATGGGTAAATAACAACAACTGAAGATGAACAGTGTTCAAAACAGAATAAAATGAACAAAAACCATTATAATAATTGCCTGATTAATCCGGCCAGATCGATGTGTGGCATTTATCCAATAATACTAACTACTATTTAAAGAAAAGTTATTTACCATATTTTGCAGTGTATAAGTCGACCTCGCATACAGGTGTAAGTCAACTCCTTATTTTTGACCCAAAAAATTGTGATTTTTACGATACCCTGAAGTTCAGTCCTTGAAATTAAATAGTTACGAGACACAGAATAGGAAAGGGTCAGCCGTCTTCTTGTAAGCTGTTCTTTGAGTTCACGCCAGTGACATTTCCTACCACGATCCACACATTTTGTCTTCTGTAACTTTTTTATTTTGCCAGATTGTTTCTTCCAGTCTTTTTATACCAAACTTGCGGCCGGGAGCAGAGTTGTTTGACTTTTCAGCAAAATCAACAACCTTTAATTAATTGTGCTTCGTAATTTTGTCATTTTGGTGGCATGTTGAAGATTTGTTTGCACCACTAGTACAAGGTAGCTAGAACAAAATGTGTTGAATCACTCGAATGCGTTGATGACGTCGATGATTTTGTACATAATTTTATGACCCATGTGAATTTTGGGTCCTAATACACCATGGAATACAGTACAGAAGAAAAAATCATTCATGATGTGGGGTAATTTGTTTTTCAGCTTCCAGAGATACACTCTATGGAAAAGTTTCAAGCAAAAAACTGGAAACAACTAGGCAAAAAAGACATTCAAAAACTAGATGTTGTGCAAAGAAGCCGTTATATGGCGGTAGGTAGGAGCAGAAATTATTATGAAACAGAGGCAGGCCAAAATATGAATTAAACGGAGTGATGATGCTCCTGACCTCATGATTTTTTTATGAGCTAAACCCTTGGAAGGCAGTTACTATAACTGGAAACTATAGGGACACTGTTAAATAAATCATTATATTATTATTATTATATTATTATTATTATATTACTAGATTTGTGAATTGTTGATCATCCAGGTTGTTGTAGTCTTGAGAAAGACTATTGTTGGTGAACATTGGCCCATGCTTAATGCATGATGCAACACCCACTTGAACACTAATTATGACACAAACAAATGATGATGTAATGAAAGGCAAACCCTGACAAACACACTTTACTTGACTCTGTAGATGACTGCCGCTGAGGCTGTCGAAATGTCACTCACCAACAATAGTCTTTCTCGGATGATCAACTTCACACATCTAATGCATACTCCTAGGTTCATTTGTATTAACTTTCTCTGAGAAAGATCCACTGCTGGTGTAACTACAGTATTAGTTAGGAAAACACTGTTCAATTCAGAATTAGCACTGATTTTCATGGTTCTGGCAACATTTAAGCAAGGAATTTATGTTTTTGTTTAGTATGAAGTTGTCTCCAAACAGGCTGGTAAAGATATGTTTGAAACACGGAGGAGAATACATGAGACAAGAAAGAAGTCCCTGTGAGTTTTCCATGTTTATCCCAAAGAATTCCCATGTTTATTAGGACGTTCATACAAAATTAATGTGTGAAGCACTTGCAAAATGATGTTGAAGAAATATAATAGTTAAATTATATATATATACAGGGCTCAAGATTTGCGGTATCCGATATCCACGGGATACCAGATTTTAATTTTGGATATTGGATATCATAGGCTTAGTATCCCGACGGGATACTATAAAAAATTTGAATTTCCGATCCAAACCCCAAAGTCTGTACATTTTGGCGAAATGTTCGCCAAAATAGCTCTGTTTTTTATTCCATGTATTTTTTCGTTGTTAGTCACGTGAATGCGGAATGGATCTGTGCACAAGATTAATTCTCGACATACGCTAAATTGTAGAATAGCCGGCCACTTTCGCTATTTGTATCTGTTGACAGTTAGTAAAAGGGTCAAATTACGGAAAATTTATCATATTCAATTTCTTCGTTCTATTTTAAAACCCCATTTCATTTGATAACAATCAACCAGTACACACGATATAAACCTTCGACATTATATTTAAAGACATTTTAGAGCATTCTGGTTTATATTTCTGCATGCGGTTTCAAAAGTGGATGGATATTTTACCTTGTTTGGATACTGCTAGCCTAATCGGAATACCTACTATCCAAATCTCGGATACTAAATTTCAAGGAGGGATACCAGATTTTAAGGTGCTAAGTATCCACTTGGATACTGGTAAAAAATTCAAATCTTGAGCCCTGATATAATATATATATATATATATATATATATAATATATAGCAAAGTGAAAAGGTGGTAAACTGCCAAGAATTTAGTGACGAGATACTGACGTTTCGAGCGGAGCCCTTCATCAGAGTAAGACGAGATGAAATGAAATAAATAGGGCTTATATGTGTATGCCAAAAGGGTGTCACAAGTAGAAAGTAGCCAATCAAATGCACGGGAGATAAACAAACTAATAATTAATGAGATGGGAAACGTTAGATCACTCTACTTTTATATATAATATATATACATGTATATATTTGAGCACTCTGGCCCTACACCGCTTCATGCTCTCTGGATGTGCGCATGACCGCTGTTTGTCCCACAAGCGGTTATCACCGGCAATCGTTTGTGTATAATTAGTTCTCATGCCCATATCTACGACTAGATCGTACCAAGCTATACTGATACTAATGAGCTGTGGAACAGCGAAACACGTGTCTGTAGATATTGTACTATATATATATATTATATATATATATATATATATATATATATATATATATATATATATATATATATATATACTAAAACAAATGTGATGTTGTTCACGGAACGTTGAAAGTGCTCAATACCATAAAGGTAGAGCGAATTGATATAGTGAAAGTGGTCTTACCTCAAAATGATAAAAGCCGCAACTGTCAGTTTCACGCAAGGCGATCTTCAGGCGAATCTTCTATACAGAACTTGTGACTAGGCTCTCGGCAACGGCTTCCGTAGCTCAGTGGTCAGAGCACTGCACTAGCATCGCTTGGTCGCGGGTTCAATTCCCAGCCGGAAGGCCTTAAAGTTGCATTTTTCGCAACTGGTCCAGGTTTGGTCTTAAAATGTATGTATTCCAACACTCGGAATTTTCCTTCACCATAAATCCTTTCAACATGTAGTTTGATCGAGTGAAATGCCAAATATTACCTATAATATACCCAGAATCTTATCCCGGCATTACCACCACCATATACAGAACTCGTGACTAGGCTCTCGGCAACGGCTTCCGTAGCTCAGTGGTCAGAGCACTGCACTAGCATCGCAGGGTCGTGGGTTCAATTCCCAGCCGGAAGGCCTTAAAGTTGCATTTTTGCGCAACTGGTCCCGGTTTGGTCTTAAAATGTATGTATTCCAACACTCGAAATTTACATTTTTGATTGAAAAGTTTATAAAATCACTAAAATTTTAGAGCAGACACGCAAAAAATGGCGTCGACGACAATTGTCAATCGATTATGGCTTTTCTTTATAATTTTAATAGCAATTTTTGCGTGGCTACGGGAATTAACTTATAGTTTGTCAGAACTATTTTATTTGTGTTCAATATTTGTGTTCAATATGTTCCTGTTTTTTTCTGCAGATCGTTTTGAAAAGTGATGTGCAACTTTTATTATTTGGGCCAAAACGATGTGCAAATTGCACATTGCACACCGTTAAGTTGAACCCTGTATATATAATTATATCATTATCTGTAATATGTAGAGTGTCCATCATAGTAGAGGTTCCTGAACTGTACCATAAAAATATAAGAAAAATAAGAGGAAAAAAAAATGTGTTTTACTTTTTCAAGGAAAGGAAAATCAACTCAAGATAGATTGAATCCAGAGCAAGAAAAACATGCCAAGTTAATCGGACAGCTTAAGTAAGTTGTGTATGAGAAAACAAAAGTTGTTACCAGTACTTAGATAGATAGAAACTTTTATTTCAATATAGGGTATAATCCCGTCAAAACGTAAAATTACATCTGTTATCAATGGGAGCCCTATTTATTTAAAACTTTTATTTAAAATTAAAACTAAATAATTATAAAAAACAACTTACAAGATAGTTTTTACTGTTTATATAATTATGCTATTTACTGTTTATATATGTTCACTCTGCAACGATATTAACAATAAAATAATTACTTTGCCTTCAGTTTGAAAATTAATGTTTCAAAAGTGTTTGCAATAATATTAACGGATTTTTCGGGGTGCCACGGGTAAATGTGACACGTTGTTGGCAAAATTTTAATTACGAAGTTTTAGTCTACGGAAGTATTTAGTTTGCTTGCTGTTTGTCAAAAGAAACCTGAATGAAAATAATTTGAATGAAAATAAAAGAGAACTAGACCTCACCATTGACCATATAGACCTCACACTCTCGGTTAATAAGTCTTTATTCGACGTTTAAGATTTCCGCCCGGTAAATCTCTGGTAACTATTTTAAATAAAACCTATGACAGACTAGTTTGGTAAAATATTGGTTCTTCTTAGCGGGTGGTTACTGTACTACTTCTTTCAACTCGTTCTAAAGGGCTGCTGAAGCGAGAAACAGAATCAGATTGATGAGGCTTCGTTACAGTGGTAACAAGGTAAAGTGGACATTAAGCAAACAAACTAAGACGCTGCTAAGTAAAAGTAATCTTGAGTATTTACTTATTTAAAAAATACGTCACTCACCGGCCTAGGTCGTTCCGTGTCTGACTCGTACCCAGTCGTCTCTACAGGCTGGGGAAACTACAGGGAGCCAAGAGGTTTATGGGAATGGTCCTGGATTCCCATCATGCACCGTTGCTGCAGCTGGCTTTGCCCCATCGTCGCTGACTTTGCCCCCATGCTGAGTTAGGTCAGCGTAGTTTTCCTCTAGAGATAGAGAGACGACTGGGTAAGAGTCAGGTTTCCGTATAAGGAAAAACTGCACCCTCGGTTTTAGGCTGCAGCCTCAGGCCGTATATTCAAGACTTTCTATTGGTACATAGCATATATGCATTCAAAACTCACGTTGATAATGATTTCTGTCTGTAATAGGCTTCTGAGATGAACAATCTCATAGCGTGTCAGCCATCCGCTATTAAGGCAGTCCGACTGCAGTGTTTGGTTCCACCTCATCCTGAAAAGATCTCCATACGGGATTTGCTTGGAAAAGATGAGGTATGCCTGCAACATATATATATATATATATTATAAACAAACGATCTGTGTTATGCCGTTGTAGTTGTCAAATTTATCAGTTCGTTGAAATTCTTACATACACAAGCTGTTTACCATCTTAGGTTTTTTAGCCAATAACAATCGATATTGTATGAGTATTGTGTAATAATAACAATTATCTGCAGTTATGAAATACCTCAATAGTAACTGATTATTATTTTGGTGTCTTCCTACAGCGATCTCGCGTGGATACACTTCTTGAAGACGAGCTGAACCTGACGACAAACCGTATTTTGTCATGAAGTGTTAACTCATGTGTTAGCCTTTAACATTCTGACGTGGCAAACGGGTTTCTCCAATCATCGCCCTATCTCAACATAAAGTGCTAAACTTTAAACACTGCATTTGTATACTTCCTTACTTTGACACACTCATGAATTATGCTGAAGAGAACGAAATGACGGCTAACGAAATGATGAAGTGAAAAGTGCATTTTGCGACATACATGTATACCAGTGAATCATGCACAGCGAAAAATCACATGTAACAGCGCAAAATCACATGTACCACTACCAGCGCAAAATCACATGTACCACTACCTGCGCAAAATCACATGTACGACTACCAGCGCAAAATCACATGTACCACTACCAGCGCAAAATCACATGTACCAGCGAAAAATTACATATAACTGGTTACGTTGGGAAATTATTTGTTGAATTTATTTCTAGAGAATATTAAATACATGAATGTGTAGAAATATGAAATTTATTTCGAGTGTTTTGAGTGTTTATCATATTTAAAAATAGGATATAATATGAAAAGGAGAAATAAGAGAACTTCAATGTGTCGAAAAATACTTAAAGGACATTGGCAACAAAAATTAAGTTTGTCTAATATGAAAGAACTCGTAAAATGATAGAGCAACACCTTTTACAACTTTCCCGTATTTTACTTCGTTTTTGAAATATTTCAGTTTGTTTGATATGTAAATGAGATGGTCTCTGACGTCAGGTGTTGGGTGGAGAATGTTCACTCATTAAAATATTAGTTACATCTTCAAGTTTGTTCCACAAATTTACTTGAAAATGTGCGTATAACAACTCCCCATGATAATGAACGTTGTAAACTTAGCAATCACTGAGATATAAGACATTTTTTAATGAGTGAAAATTCTGTACCCCACACCTGACGTCAGAGACCATCTCATTTACATATCATACAAACTGAGATATTTCAAAAACGAAGTAAAATACGGAAAAGTTGTAAAAGGTGTTACTCTATCATTTTACGAGTTCTTTCATATTAGACAAACTTAATTTTTGTTGCCAATGTCCTTTAAGTAAGAGTACTTACGTATATATTCATGGAAGACGGTTTGGGACGATGTGTCCTTCAGATCTGACCTGAAGAAGGACACGTCGTCCGAAACGTCGTCCATAAATATACGTAAGTACTCTTACTTAAGTATTTTTCGATACATTGAAGTTCTCTTATTTCTCCTTTTCATATTATATCCAGTTCCTTTGAGAACTTAGCAACTTTCATATTTATGAATTATGTATTGTTTAAAACACTCGCAGCAGTGTTTTATCGGTTTTGAACGGCTTCAAAAACGACTGCATCTACGACCACGTCCACACGTATGCGTTTTCATAGCGTTTTTATATTGTTCTCAGTCCTCAGGGGAACAGAAAACAATGCTACCATTACCCGAAACAATATGAAAACGCTAGGAAAACGTATACGTGTGGATGGGGTCTAAGTAATCATGTTTACCAACCAAGGGCGGCGGAACAGTTCAAATATAGGGGGGGGGGGGGGGGGGGCGAGACAGAAGGTCCAAGAATCGAGGGGAGGTCCGGCGGCATGCGCACACATTTCTCCTTACTTACGCTATAAGACGCTCTTAACTGTGACGAAAAGCATCCAATATTCTCGTTTTTCTTCTTGTTGGCTGTCACAGAACATATTTATTGACATTTTAGCTGTTTGTGAGCAAAGGTTCGTCTTACAGTCCATTTTATAAAAATGGCGGGGAAAATCTCAAAATCCATGTTTTCCATCGAGTTGTAGAAAGAATCAGCGCGTGCATTTTTAATTTGTTATTTTATAATGTTTAATGAGTTTTTGAATCATATTTTAAAAAAGACTCAAACATGTGTTTGATTATCGAATTTTTTAGTGGCGGAAATCCTTATAAAACACTATTTTTTATATAAGAATACCATAATCGCCTCCGATTCTTTTGTTCTAATAGCTAATTTGAGGTTATCTGAATTACTTTTTTAGTTTTCTCTCACCATTCCGAATATAAGCCCACCCGTATATCAACCCATGGGCTTATACATGGACAAGAAAAATGTCCTGTTTATTACTGTTTTCTATGAAAATAAAATAGTGATTTCGTAGTGGTTATACAAATTTAAACGTTGTTTTGAAAACCCCTATAGACCTTATTCAAAAATGGCCGCCAAATTAATATTCTTTTATATGCATATAAATTAAGGTCGTGGCTCAGTTAGTTGAAGACTGCGATTAAGGTTGGAGTGGGATTAGGGTTAGGATTAGGGTTAGATTGGGGATTTGGGTTTAGTTTAAATATATGTTTACGTCACAATCCTCAACTGCGAGGGTACCATCCGATCTAGCAACGACCATAAATTAGCCCTTATGAACTCGTTTTCAGGTACGAAATTGAAAAGGATTCTTTCTTTAAAACGAGGTCATAAGGGCCAATTGATATGCATATAAAAGAGTTTTAAATTGTCGGCCATTTATTTATAAGGTCTATACCATGCCGTGAATGGCAATATAAAGTCAAAAAATATTTATATGTTAACCTTGTGTTATATTGAAATAAAGTCAATAAATGTTATTACTAACACAAAATCTTGTCCGTGTATAAGCCCCCCCCCCCGTATATAAGCCCCCATCCATGTATAAGCCCACCAAAAAGTGCTTACGAACGAATATAAGCTTAGGGCTTATATTCGGAGGTTTACGGTATTTCGGGGGCGCAACTAGAAAATTTCAACAAAATTACATTTTGCTACCTATCATTTACATATTATTCGACCTATTTTTAAAAGAAATCACGCAACAATACCACAAAAAACAATGCATTTAAAACCCAGGTAAAAATGACAATGAAAGAGATATACACATTTCTCCAATAAGTCATACATGTGTGACGAAATTCCAGACATTTGCGTATTAAACAAACTGATATATCTCAAAAAGAAAGCAAAGAAACGAAAATCTTCAAAAGAAGTTACTTTGTCATTTTAAAAGTTCTTCCAAATAAGACAATAAAACATTTTTAGGTTATGGGCACTTTAAAGTGGCACTACGATGAAAATTCACCCCCGTTTTTTAGATTTTCTTTAGCATAGAATAGTATTTCAGGGTCGAAAGTGATCATCGATGTAAAAAAAAACTTAAAAATGGTATTTTAAAGTAAGTATTTTGAGCTCTGAGATCACTACAATCTAGGCCACTATTACTAAGAACGTTGTTCCAAGTGATATTGTTAATATATTGTTAATATATGTTAATATTGTTAATATATGATGTTAATAAGTGATATTATCATTCACTTTAATATTTCTACTGTTTTGATTGGTTGATTTACCTGCAAATAACTGCGTGCAAATATCGATTCAGCTGCAAATAACTGGTGCAAATACTTTATTGAGCATGCGCACATGGAAAATGATTCGTCAGCTTGAATTGAAAAAGCGATTTGTCGTCTTTACTTGAGGAAAAGGACGCCGAAAACACAAAAAAGGCAACCAAAGTTGCTTTAAACCTATTTCGAGGGTATTTACAAGAAAAAGGATTGAGTGAAGCTGAGCTATTGACGTCTAAAGTTAAACTTGCGACGGTGAATGATAAAACAATTGTTGAACTCGGCTATCACAAAATATCGTGATTTATCAGTGGCTCGCAGATCAATTATTTGCCTCTGCCTTCGGCATCGGCAAATAATTGATCTGCTCGCCACTGATAAATCACGATATTTTGCGCAACCTCGTCCAATAATTGTATATTATTAATATATTGTTATTATTGATATTAGATATATATATGATATTAGATTGATATAGAGGGATCTCGTGATTCTCATCACTCATCATAGTTATGGTTTAGTTAATCCAAGGTATCAAGTGACATTTTAGAACAGAGATTCCTTTACCTTTGACTCTGTTTTGAAACTTAATACCGCGCGCTGTCTTGTCATCGTCTTATACGTCTCCGCTTCGTGCCACCAACTTACTTGTATATTTTTAATACCTTATCTCTGTATAAAGAATAATGATGAACGTGCGCATTTTGTGCGTCGTGGTTATGCTGATGCTCCTGTGTTTCTCAACAGCCTTTAAAATCGAGCAAAAACGCGTGAAAGATCACCCAAAGGGGTTCGGGACTGCTAAACATGCCATCATCATTGGTAAGTTTTGTGGGCGCTATCTCGATACCGATAACCGATGTATACCCAATAACCTGAAAACTAACCCTAATATACTAACGTTACTAATATACTAACCTTATTTTATTATGTACTAACCATAATCGATTGATGCTATAAGCCTATAATACATTTGCATTTCGGTTGTTGATACGTATATCGAGAAAGAGCCGTTTTGTGATAATAAGCTTTGATAGCTTGCTCAAGATATTGCTCAAGATAAAGAACTTTCACTCGTTTAATACCAGAACAATAAATGAAAAAATGGCCGCCGAGGGTTCATACATTTTAGCGCGGTGATGCCTGCGAAGTAGGCTAGGATACAGTGAGTTACATATTTTCAAATTATTCAGTTACCGAAGGTCAGTCAAATCTATACCTAGAGGTTCTTCTTCGCTCGTAGGGGGATAACGGGGCACGCGAGGATGCGAGGCGGCAAAAGTGGGCGGGGCGAAACTGGCATTTGATACCCTGGCACCTACGATTTCTACTTTCTAGAGATAACTTTCTAAAGATAACAGCCAATGACAATTTTTAGTGATAACTTTCGTCAATACTTGTCATTCTGACTCTACGAATGACGGAAGTTTTAAATTGTCCTGTTCACTGTTGTCATTACAAGTTTGCCGTGATTATTAAAATGTTGGAAAACCCAATATTCCCATGCAACAACAATTCAATGACGCGTGGCCTATTTTATTTCTTTGCGGTTTTCAACCCAATTTGGCGGATCGTATGGATTTGACATATCTAAGACTAATCAAACCAGTATTAACTGAATAATTGTCGTTAGTTTCGGGAAATGCTTTTCGCCGAATTGGTGAACGAGTCAAGACTGATCTATTTTGTGTCTTTCTAATCTTGCTGCACCATTTATTCAGGCATCGACGGCTTTGGTGGTGAGTTTTTAAAGAACGTCTCCCATCAATACCCGGCCTTACGGTCTTTCTTCGACTTCGGAGCATTCACAACGCAGTCGAGAAATGTGATCCCAACTGTAAGTATACTAAAGTAAAGGCGTTTAGTAAAACTTGGAACACGGAACACCGGAACAGCAAATAATAAACATAAAAACAAAAAATATTATTATTGCGTTCGACGAAGGAGAACGCATTCTAATCTTGCAAATCTTGTTATGGGTTAGCTGCTTTACAGCTAAAAGAAATCAAGATAAAATCTTTCCCCTTTTTGAATAAATTACCGTTTTGGAATTTGGAATAAATTATTGCATTAGCACTATATAGCTAGGAAAATGCTGCCTCGGGACTAACATAGGAGCAGTGGATACGAAGTTGCCTGTAGAAGTGTTTAGGATTACGCATGCCAGCAGAATGATGCTAGGAATTTTCTATAGCATGGAGGTCAAATAAATAGAATGTAGAATATAAACAACGTATAAAGGCGATCATATAGCCATGTAATAAATAACATGTCATGGTAATCATATGGCGCGTTTATAATGTCAAAATTCAATCTGATCATTTGAACACCATATACATCTAATTCGAACAACATTTACTCGAAACGTGCAAGCCTCGCGAAGTTATAAATTTTCCATTCAAGCGATACTTTGCCAAATCGAACTTCACGATTATAATGTTTGCTGACTTATCTAGCGGTCGAGCGGTCATATTTAAAATCGAATGCGGGATGTCATCATGTCACCGTTGTCAAAAACATTGAGGTTTATATAGTGTCTCCTTGACTAAGACGCTGTCGTTTGTTTCCGTGTTCCAGTCGATAACAATCTAAACCACGGCCTTCTCATTTTAAAATAACATACGGTATTATAACTGTAATCATATGGCGCGTTTATAATGTCAAAATTCAATCTGATCATACATCATTTAAACACCATACGTCTAATTCGAACAACATTTACTCGAAACGAGCAAGCCTCGCGAAGTTATGAAACTTTTGCTAAATCGAACTTCACGATTGTAATATTTCTGAATTGAAACGATTTACATGTATGACTGGCAATCGAACAAACGAACGGGAAATATACTCTCCTAATACTAAAATAACGTACGGAAATAACTCAGGATGTCACCGTTGTCAAAACATTGAGATTGCAGTGTGTTATATATTTATTAGCTTTATTTATTTTCATAATGCGTTACAGCATAATTACCGATCTCATTCGCCATTTACTGGTCCACATGCATCGAACGCAATTACATAATCTTTGATTACTCCAGGAGTAATCAAAGATTATGTAATTGCGTTCGACGCATTACTCCAGGAGTAATCAAAGATTATGTAATTGCGTTCGACGCATGCAGTGGACCAGTAAATGGCGAATGAAGAATTATGCTGTGACGAATTATGAAGATAAATAAAGCTAATAAATTGAAGGAGACACTGTATAACCTCAATGTTTTTGACAACGGTGACATCCCACGTTATTTTAATATTAGGAGGGTATATTTCCCGTTCGTTTGTTCGATTTGAAAGTTGACCGCCAGATACCTGTAAGTCGTTCAATTCAGAAATATTACAATCGTGAAGTTCGATTTGGCAAAAGTTTCGCTTGAATGGAAAATGTATAACTTCGCGAGGCTTGCTCGTTTCGAGTAAATGTTGTTCGAATTAGATGTATGGTGTTCAAATGATCAGATTAAATTTTGACATTATAAACGCGCCATATGATTATCGTTATACCGTATGTTATTTTAAAATGAGAAGCCATATGATCGCCTTGATACGTGGTTTAGATTGTTATCGACTGGAACACGGCAACAAACGACAGCGTCTTAATTCAAGGAGACACTATATAAACCTCAATGTTTTTGACAACGGTGACATCACGCATTCCCGTTCGTTAGTTCGATTTGAAATATGACCGTTCGACCGCTAGATAACTCAGCAAATATTACAATCGTGAAGTTCGATTTGGCAAAGTGTCGCTTGAATGGAAAATTTATAACTTCGCGAAGCTTGCACGTTTCGAGTATGAATTTTGACATTATAAACGCGCCATATGATTACTATATGTTATTTATTACAAGGCTATAATGCTATATGATCGCCTTTATACGTGGTTTATATTCTACATTCTATTTATTTGATCCTCCATGCTAAAGAAAATTTCTAGCATCTGATTCTGCTGGCATGCCTAATCCTGAACACTTCTACAGGCAACTTCGTATCCACTGCTCCTGTGTTAGTCCATATGCCATAATTTATTCCAAATTCCAAAACGGTAATTTATTCAAAAAGGGGAAAGATTTTATCTTGATTTCTTTTAGCTGTAAAGCACAGGTAACCCATAACATGCAAGATTAGAATGCGTTCTCCTTCGTCGAACGCAATTATTATTAATAATAATTAATATTCATTAAAATTCAATATTAATATTAACAATACATAATAATGCTAATTTATTAATATTTTTATTATTAATATTAAAATTAAATTCATGAAAAATACGTAATGATAAAATTCATGATAAGAACTGTAACCGTTGAGCTACATGGACTCAAATGGCAGTGTGAAGCTTACATATGTATACAACCCGTCAGAGGCGTAGGAACGAATTTAGTGTTGGGGGGGGGGGGGGGCTGAAGTCAACAAGCAGGTAATCAGTGACTGCATTTTAAGGGGGCTGGTGCCGGGGTCTTCCCCCGGAAATTTTTGAAATCTAGAATCTCGGAAAGACAATTTGCAGCAATTTGAGCAAACGTTTTCATCTAATTCTACGGCGAGCATAGTTCAAATGAATCCAAGAGTTACCTGCTGCCTCTTACCAGGTGACGCCATTTTTTGCGCCTAGTACTGACAGAAGGGTCTGGGAACCAATCTAACACTCGTATGCCACACCTGTTTGTAAAATCTCGTGTAGATGAAGCCCGTAGGTAGATTACCTTAAGTAGCTTCTCTCCTATTAATACCATTTTTCTATTAATACCATAGTTCTATTAATACAATTGGGAAAAACATTAAATTTAGCAATGTTTGTCCTGATTTTTTTGGGGGGGCTTAGCCCCCCGGTTCCTACGCCTATGCAACCCGTAACCGTCTGATGATCAGTGAGATGCTTTATAACCATTGAGCTACATGGACTTAGATGGACTCAGATGGCAGGACAAATGTTACATACGTGTACAATCTGCGTTTGTGGTGTCAATATGTACAACGAGCAACCTTCTCTTTTTTTTCGCAGGTGAGTGCGCCCAACTGGGGAACGTATTTAACAAGTATGGGCGTCACGCAGCACGGGATGTACGGAAATGATTGGGTTATAGCTAACGGTAATTCAGCTGGAGAGACAAGCTACAGCGTACCCCCAACATCTGGACGGGGTTTACCGCAAACCATATTCAGCGTGATCAAGGAACACGATCAGAGCCTCAAGGTACGAGAATAATGATAATAATAATAATTAAAATGTCTTATATATAGCGCACATATCCAGCTTTAGTTCTCCCTCTGCCCCTATTTCTGAACCAAAACCGCCAGCTGCGCATACTCGTAATTCCCAGACTCGCAACTCCCAGGTTAAAACAGAAAGCATCAACTGAATACGTCTATTAAAGTGGATTGAGATGACCAAGTTAAAGCCATCTTAATCAACAGCTTCTATCCATCTTTGAGTTGACGTCGTCCTGATTCCTGAAGACGTGAAAATGTGGCGTCGTACACCGAACAAGAACGACGTTGAGATTACTCTCGGGACTAAAGATTATTCATTTTCTTTGTTTTACATGAAAAAGGACGTCGTCGTCAACTCTCAACCTATAGTTTGACCAGAAACAAGAAGAGACGAAACTCATACTGGCATACAAAGTCTTGTCTACCAGCTCTCGTATAATGTAACACCATAATCAGAGGCGTGGCAACTGACTTAAAGTTGGGGGGGGGGGGGGCTGAAGTCGACAAGCAGATAATCAGTGACCGCATTTTTAGGGGGGTCTGGGGTAATTTTGAAATCTAGAACCGCGGAAAGACAATTTGCTGCAATTTGAGCATTTTTTCATCTATATAATTCTACAGCGAGCATAGTTCAAATGAATCCAAGCTTGCCTACTGCCTCTTACCCACCTCTTACCAGGTGACGCCATTTTTTTGCGCCTAGTGGCTAGTACTGACAAAAGGGTCTGGGACCAATCTAACACGCAGATCTGGGAACGAGATTGTTTAGTGGTTGGCTAACATTTCAGTCTATTCAGGCTACACCCGTTTGTGAAATCCCACCCGTAGATGAAGCCTGTAGGTAGATTACCTTAAGTAGCTTCTCTCCTAGCCTCTATATAGTCGTACTAATACAATTGAAAAAAAACCATTAAATTTGGCAACGCTTGTGCTGATTTTTGTTAGGGGGGGGGGGGGGGGGGGGGGGGCTCAGCCACCACTTAAAATTTGTGGGACCATAATCAAGAGACAAGTAAAAAAGGTTTAAAACGTGTTTACTAACGTTTTGTTTTTTATATCTACTGTGCTTGCGTGAGCGAAGGGTCTATAAATTATATATTATACCGAAACAATCTTGAATACTGTCTTCTTGTTCCTCCATTGTTGACAGACTCGTCTTGGTTTACGCGCGTGTTATTTGGTTTTCGCGCGTGGTATTTGGTTTCGCGCGTGGTACTCGAGCTCTATTTCCCCTCCGCAGAGGGAAATTCACTATTATTCCCCTCCACAGAGGGGAATTCGAGTTAGCTGGAGCTCGAGGTGGGGTAATTCTATGATAAATTGACTGGTCACGTGGTACAAATCTAGCTCTCTGATTGGACAATTTATAGTTGAGGTATAATGAGACATATCATAGCATTTGATAGCAGTGGATACATGTACGTCTAAGCGTACTTATTTTTTAAACATGTTTTAAAAAAATTTTTAACTTGTTTCTTTATTGTGGCGTAGTATTAAGAATTTTGAGCTGGGTTCTTTTCTTTATTGTACTATTACGATTTTCCCCCGGAAAATCAATGGCTAAAAGTAGATTAATAGATCATTTGCGGTAAATACGGAATTTATTATTTGAACGAAATCTTGTCTCTAATCGTTGAGTATTATTTTAAAATTTCTCCAGACTGCATTGATCTTCACGTGGGAGTGGTTTATTCAAATCATTAAAAAAAATCCCCATGTTGATAATTGGTTCTGGGGACACGAGGGAATTGTGTGTGGAAAAACGGAGTCGGAACCAGATTGCCTGAATCGACAAGATTGGAACGTGCAGCAAAAGACGATTGAAGCTATCAAGAACGACAAACCTACGTTTACATTCGTGCATTTTGGTAATTTGATCGCGATTTATAATAATAATAATAATAATAATAATAAAAGACTTATTAGGAGCATTATACAATAGTCTCAATGCTCTTACAACAATATATTCTTAAAGTTACTTATAAAACTAATTACAGTTTCATTACAAGATAAAGCCTATACTACATATATTACCAACATGAACAAAAAACTATTAATTTAAAAAAAGAAAAGTCTTAAGTGCTGACTTAAAACTACTTAACATTTCAAAGCTTCTAATTTCCTGTGGTAATAAATTCCACAGTTTTGGTGCTGCAACCGAGAATGCTCTGTCTCTATGAGTCACCGTTTTGGATTTTGGCTCAAATAGCAGATTTCGGTCAGATGATCTCAAAGCACGAGTAGGTTTATATTTAGTTAGCAAATCAGTAATATAAACAGGCGCCTGGCCATGCAAAGCCTTGAAAGTAATTATTAGTATCTTAAATACAATCCTTGATCTTACCGGCAACCAGTGAAGATTACGAAGCACAGGGGAGATATGCTCCGATTTTTTAACCCCTGTAACAAGTCTAGCAGCTGTATTTTGAATTCGCTGTAACTTGCTCAATTCAGTTTCTGGTAAGCCATATAGGATGCTATTACAGCTGTCAAGTTTTGATGTTGTGAATGCATGCACCAACTTCTCACAGTCCTTTTTACTCAAATATTTCCTGATCTTGCCAATATTTCTGATAGCCAAAGTGGCCGATTTATTTATTTATCGTCCCTTTGTTCTTCTTGTTCTTGTTGTTGTTGTTCTTGTTGTTGTTCTTGTTGTTTTTCTTGTTCTTCTGTTCTTGTTTTGTTCTTGTTCTTGTTCTTGTGTTCGTCCTCGTGTTTGTCCTCGTGTTCATTTTCGTGTTCATTTTCGTGTTTGTCGTCGTGTTCATTTTCGTGTTGGTGTTCTTGTACTTGTTTTTGCTATTTTGCTTGTTCTTGTTCTCGCTGTTCATCTCCTCGTTGTTGTTGTTGTTGTTGTTGTTGTTGTTGTTGTTGTTGTTGTTGTTGTTGTTGTTGTTGTTGTCGTCGTCGTCGTCGTCGTCGTCGTCGTCGTCGTCGTCGTCGTTGTTTCTGACAATCCTTCTTTCTCTTGTACAGACGCTGTTGATGGAGCAGGTCATGCGTCATGGTGGGGAAGTGACTTGTATTACGAAATGGTGGAACAAAAAGAAATTCAGCTCTCGGGAATTTTGGAAGCTCTTGAAGAGACTATTACTGATTCTGGTAAATCATTCTTTTTACTCAATTGCATGGTAGACTGGTGGATTAAAGTATATGGGTTGGATAGTCTTGTTATTCAGTTGGTAGAGTTTTGAACTAGACTAAGAGTACCAAAGTTTGTGAGTTAGGTATTCTTGTAGCTTAGTTGATCGAGCGTTGGACAGGGGTATCAAAGGGTCTGATATGGATGTACTTGTGGTTTCGTGTTTCAAATTGTAGTACCAGTTATAGTGGAGTTTTCATATCATCTTTTTTCATTTGACAGGTAAACCCATGATTGAAGAGACGATGGTTGTTGTAGTGTCAGATCACGGTGGATACAGAGGCGGTCACGGTTGGACGCCGCCATTCATTGCCGAGGTTTATGTACCACTTCTTATACGAGGTAATCTATTTTCCTTTGAAATAAAGGAAGGGAGGAAGGAAGGAAAGAACTAAGGAAGGAAGGAACGAACTAAGGAAGGAAGGAACGAACTAAGGAAGGAAGGAATGAATGAACTAAGGAAGGAAGGAAGGAACGAACTAAGGAAGGAAGGAACGAACTAAGGAAGGAAGGAACGAACTAAGGAAGGAAGGAACGAACTAAGGAAGGAAGGAACGAACTAAAGAAGGAAGGAACGAACTAAGGAAGGAACTAAGAAAGGAACGAACGGAACGAACGAACGAACGAACGAACGAACGAACGAACGAACGAACGAACGAACGAACGAACGAACGAACGAAGCAAGGAGGGAAGGAGAGAGGAGGGAGGAAGGAAGGAAGTGAGGGAGGGAAGGAAGGAAGTGAGGGAGGGAAGGTTGTAATATGAGTCACCATCTTTGTGTATTTCTGCAGGACCTGGAGTGAAAAATGTGAACATGGAGGACATTGAATTCGCTGATGTGTCCACACTCGATATGCCGGTAACGGTGTTGAATGCACTAGGAATAGAGAAAGGAAAATTCATGAGAGGAAGAGTGTTGGAGGAAATTTATGGCGATAACCAAGTTTAACTTAAAATACTTTAATTATTGTCTTTGTTTAATAAAATTCTTAATTATTAGAAGTAGAAAATATTGAGGTTAAGTAACTTAAGTTATGTCGATCAACTCGATTATGATAGTACCTGAAGTATCATTTCGATCAATTCGATTATGATAGTACCTGAAGATGATCGACTTGATCGAAAATGTTTTTTTCTGAAATTTTGTACATTGGGTTTTAACCTTGATATTTTATATAATCATGGTCTTATAGGAATAAACTCAACTTTGTGATGTGTATAGAAATTGTGTTAACTTTGTAAGACATAAAGACACGTTAGTATTGGCGGAATATTATAAATTGTTTTGAAGGTCTGTTGATATGACCGAGGCAACCACCGGAATAACTCACTGATCTGCATAATTTATAAATCTCGTGCGTAAAAGAGATAAAGCGTCCCCGCATATAAAGCGCATGCGCCTATAAGCTAAAATTCAAGAATTTTCGATAATCTTCAGAGTCAAAGTGGACGCTAGAGGCGCATGCGCCTACAAAAATTCGCATATAGGAGCACCTCTAACCATACATACATACATACATACTTTAATTTATGCTCCCCGAAGGGCTTTTCAGCATACCTTTACATAATATACAAAAATTAAATTTAAAATATTTAAGAAGAATTTACTATATTTACAAGTGTTAAATATACGTATGAAAATTATGCGTTCAATTATGCGTTCAAGTTCAACTTTAAAAAGTTTAATATCATTAATTGATTTAAAGGAGTTGTCCAAATTGTTCCATAATTTGACAGCACGATAATGAACGACCTCTGCCCAGTGGTTGTTTGAAACATTGAGATCGATAAATCGTTTCTATTTCGAGTGGAATGTTCATGTATTGTGCCACATTGGTAAAATTTATTACTTAGATAAGACGGGGACAAACCGTTCAAACATTTGAAAATTTGAATAGTGTCTCTGTACTGTAGTTGTCGATCTACCGGTAGCCATTTAAGTTCTTGCAAAACTGGTGTTATGTGGTCGTATTTGTACGTATTTTATATAACCCTGAGTAAAAGAATATAACCTGAGAGTAAAAGAAACAATGGAATTGAAGTTCCATGCAAAATGCCAATACCAATTACCAATACCGGGTAAAAGCGCCGAGATCTAAAGCGATTCAAGCTGAGTGTGTTATACAAGAATATCTTGGAAGAATAAACCAAAAGCAATAATTATTGTATTTTATTACCGTATAACGAACATTATCACTGTGACCATTGTGACACTACAATTTATAACAGACAATGTTCGATGGTTTACTGTAAGAAGTATGCGTATACATGTAATTATCAAAAGTACGGTATTCTTTTCCTGTCTATCAAACACGCAGATTTTGATCGCGCCCATTATCCGGATATTAGCGCGTGCGTCTTTATCCAGGGTGCGCTTATATGCGGGAGAATAGGGTACATGTTTATTTTCTTGGTAACGCGCAGATAAAACACGTGCTGCGAGTGTTTTGAACAGCTTCAAAAATGAACCTCTTGGGACTTCCAACAATAGTGTTAATTCATTCAATTTCGAGACCTGTCAGCAATTTGATGAAAATTTGTATGTCGTCGTTTTTGCTGTAGAAGAATAAAATTCTACAACAGTCAACAGGGCTGTTCAAGAATCTTCAAAGACATAGAAATGGTTCGAATGGAACAAATCAGGTCACACTATTTTATCGAAGAGCATATAGATGAATCAAGAGGCTTCAAGTAGCTTCGGTTTTGACTAGAAATCCCATACTATTTATCCGAGTTTTTTTTTATGCTAATTAAATCGGGTTAAATAAGAGTTTCGATTAGTAGATTTCAGGCGAAGTTTGGATGGCCGAATGATTAAGGCCAGTGTATACCAAGCTTTTTCGGTGGTAGGACTAAGTGAAAAAAAACCCAGAGGGTTTCAGACTAAGTTGAAAAAAACGAGAGGGTCAACTTAACCGACCCCAAAACAACAAAGGTCCTAACCCTTTGGCAAAGGTTTTCTTGAGAAATAAACCACCCCAAAAGCTATAGAATATATCAAAGGAAAGTTAAATGATCTATTTACAACATACGTACAGCTTTATCCCAGTAGCTAACTTAGTTCTCTTTAAAAGGGCGGATAATCGAACATGCGGCCAAAAATATAATTTTCGTAATACGGATACCATCTTGTAAACAAAAACACGAACTTTCGGCTGTCTTCGACGAACGTTTTCTTGAGAAATAATCAACGCCCAAAGCAGATAAATTATCTGTTGACAATATGTGCACAGCTTATCCGGCAAGCGAACGTAGTTTTCCTAAAAAGAGCGGATAATCGAACATATCGTAACGTGTTCGAGCGAGGTGTTCGAGTGCCTTGTATTTGCTCGTCAATGCCTTGTATTTGCTCGTCGGCCACTTCCTTATATGCAATACGTACTAGAAGTACATATGCTCTGTTTTTCCGTTACTTAGTCTGACCCCCACTGTTTTTTCCCTTACTACAATCCAATTTACTAGGAGGCTGGTACGAGCCACGAGGGTTCAACGTGTCAGCTATTTGCTCGTTAATTCACTCTATTTGCTCGTCAATGCCTTATCTATTTGCGCCTCCTTATAAGGAATACGTACTAGATACGCCTATCAAACAGAGGGGGTCAGACTAAGTATGAAAAAAACAGAGGGTAAACTAAGTATGAAAAAACAGAGGGGGTGAGACTAATTATAAGTAATACCATGACTTGAGGGAAATTAGCGATTAAATTGCCCGCCGCCGAGGGAAGATTTGTGAAAGTCCGAGGGCGAAGCCCGAGGACTTTTACAAATCTTCCCGAGGCGAAGGGCAATTTAATCGCTAATTTCCCGACAAGTCATGGTATCAGTTTGTAATATTATGATCGCCGAGGAAAACTTTGAGAACCTTATCTAGCCCGTGGTTGGAGGCAGAGTCCTTTGTCTTATAAGATTCCCGTCTGGATATGATATGCAAGCGGGAAATTTAGTGGAAAACAAAGGATTTGTTTGTCTTCTAATTTTCCCTCATTCACATGCACGGGAAAATGAGTAGACAAAGAAATCCTTTGTGTTCTACTAAATTTCCGGCATGCATATCGTAGGAATGAGGGAAATTTAGAAGACAATGGCAAAATTTCCCTCTTGCATGAGCAATGAGGGAAATTAGCGATTAAATTCTCGAAGAGAACAAAAGAATCCGAGGCGATCATGGTATTAGTAGAAATAAAAAGGAGGGGTCTTTGCACGGCACAGGTGAAACAAAGGGAAATCAGTTTTAAAAAAAATTTGAACAGGGGTATTTCTATTTAGCCCTTCCTACGCCCTTATACTTATTATAAGTAATACCATGACATGAGGGAAATTAATTGTGCGTGACACACACCTGGACTTTATATTTCCCTCATCTCATGGTATTACTTATAATAAGTGATAAGGGCGTAGGCCGAGGTGAATTTTATCACTTTACCCAGAGGAGCTTCAAAATAACAACTTGCATGCTTATTATTGGGAATGCGTAGAACTGACGTGCGAAACAATAGAATAATTATATGCAAAGTGTAGTGGTGGAATTCAAAAAGGAAAATTTGAATTGTAAAGTGTTTTACTTCGTTTAACTGCTTGAGTTCGTTGGATGAAACTAGACGACCTTTTTCTAACCCAAATTAAGTTTGGTATGAAAGAGCCGGATATTACATGTTGAGGAAAAGCTGTAGACTGTAGTTTGCTACGACAACGGGCAGTTTAACGAAAAGCACAAGTAATTGACGATGTGTGTAATTTAAATGCATTGCCAGACAATATATTTGAAAAGTCAACCTTAGAACAACGCATGAGAATGTAAGTAAGAAATGTTCGTCTAATAAAGTAAAGATTCAAGTGTTCTTGGTGTTAGTATTCTCAGTTTTACCAAATGCATAAATCGTAATTAGAAGTGTAAGGGCCGGGTAAAAGTTGGTGGTTCGCAAACACGTCTGTATTTTCTCCACAAATTTCACTACAACCATTCGTTGTTATATATTTAATTCAGCAATTTTAAACGTTTCACCCACTCGTTGAAAGGCTGTAAGAAATTCCGCCATATTTTTGAGTTTATTTATTTCGCTTCAAAGGTCAGCTTCCACAATCTGGAATCCTCGTTGTGACTCTGCAATACAAAGGGAATGGAAGGTGCCACTCGTTTCATCTGTTGGGCCATCGGAAGAGAGCCGTGTTAGGATGTATGCGAAAGAAACTACGAAAACACCGACTTTGAGGTGTTTGGATAGATGATGCAGCACTCTTTCGCCGGTTTATGATCTCGGTATTTTAAGAGAGAATCGAGAAGGAAGATGGGTTAATCTATGTAAGTTCTTCTTTACATATCCCCGTCTCGCTGTTGTTATTATCTTACGAATTAGAATGCATTGCGCCCTAACAATAAGATTGTTATCTCGCTGGCGGCCATTTTGTGGGCCACAAAATTCGTTATTATAAGTAATACCATGACTTGAGGGAAATTAGCGATTAAATTGCCCGCCGCCGAGGGAAGATTTGTGAAAGTCCGAGGGCAAAATCGCCGAGGAAAACTCAGGGAAGTATGCTGAGATAAGTTTAGGTGTTTGATTTTGTATGGTTCAGTGAAGCAAGTACATGTACAAAGGTCCAGTAGCAAGTACATGTCCAGTAGTTACGGATGAAATTAAGGAAAAGTGGTTCATGTAAGATAGATGTTAAAGCTGTTGTCAATAATGAAAGTGGTGGTCGTGGGGAACGAGATATTGAGAATGGTGCTGTGAATTTAGACGCCCCCGTGTTTAATAACTGCACGGTTACCTTTGTTGTTAAAAAATAAGTTAACTGTTTTGAAATTAAAGTGTGTATTGCATTAATTCGGTCTTCGTATTTGAAGATTATTTGTATGCGTAATTAAGATATTAGATGAACAACGTTTTTGATCTGAAATCCAGGTCACGCGTATTGTGTTGGCATGGTTCACCGGGGTATCCAACCGCAATCACCTGATTAATTCGCCTACTCTGATTGGTTAATTAATTCATGAATTATTCAGGTTAGGAAGGCCGGTAAACTTCAAAGCGACTAGCAAGTTACTTATGTTGAAGATGCCCTGAAAGTGCACAAATCTTTTGTTTTATGTTCATTAATATTTATACAGCACGGTTGAGTGCAATTAAACCCAAACGCTGCTATTGGCTGCTTGCTTCATTATACAGAAAATACAATGTGTTCAGTAAGTGTGAAAGTGCACATATTTACATAAAAGTGAACAAAAACATAGAACAAAAGCCTTCACAAGCCTTCTGAACCAGGTATACTTTCTATTAACTATGAGTGGATACGAGGTTGCCTGTAGAAGCGTTCAGGATTAGGCATGCCAGCAGAATGATGCTAGAATTTGAAATGTTCTATAGCATGGAGGATAAAATAAATAGAGTGTAGAATATAAACCACGTATAAAGGCGATCATATAGTTGTAATATTAAAATAACATATGGTAATCATATGGCGCAAAATTCAATATGACAATTCGAACGCCATACATCTAATTCGAACGCCATACATCCAATTCGAACAACTAGATTTACTCGAAACGAGCAAGCCTCGCGAAGTTATAAATTTTCCATTCAAGCGACACTTTTGCCAAATCGAACTTCACGTTTGTAATATTTGCTGACTTATAAGTAGCGGTCGAGCGGTCATATTTCAAATCGAACTAACGAACGGGAATGCGGGATGTCACCGTTGTCAAAAACATTGATGTTATATAGTGTCTCCTTGAATTAAGACGCTGTCGTTTGTTCCCGTGCTCCACTCGATAACAATCTAAACCACGCACGTATTAAGACGATCATATAACATACGGAAATCATGCGGGATGTCCCATTCTAAATATATTGTTTACTATAGAAGTCAAAGTTAGGAATGTCTAAATGTCATAGCGGCATGAACACATAAAAATTCCATCTATGTATAAACCCTTATCGCTGATGACCATTCTTTAATTTGACATATAGTTTTTTATCTTGACAGTTAAGCAAAAATATTTTTATCTTGTATATATATAGGCTTATGTTTCGGCCTTCAAAAACATTTTTAACTGAGGAAGACTAGAGTTAATTTTCTAGTCGAAACGTCTTTTTACCAACATTTTAGTCAGTGTCAAATATAATTTAATTCGTTCTTTAAAAAACCCGCTTTAAATTTCTGTTTTTATTCAGTTTTGTTACTAATATATGCTAATATATTTGGAACCGCGTAACATCCAATGCATGATGGGACATGCTTTGTGAGCACATATTTCGGAAACCTGGTGCTCCTCATCGACTTCAACAACGCATCAACGGACATGGCGCATTTTATGGTTTACTTGTCGCTGTGGAGTGCCCTTGTCTTGGCGTCAAATTCTGCAAGCGTTCCGTGCGCTAAAAACGTACCGAGGGGATTTGGCTCCGCAAAACACGCAATTATCATCGGTAAGTATTATTTCTATAGCGCCTGTTAATATGGAATCTAGGTGACCCGTCACATTGGCGCATTCCCGGTCCGTATAAAAAATACTGTTTTTCCGGCGTACGTGTTTACATATAGGGCCATAGGTTACTCGTCTTGGCAAAATCTCGGCGCATGCAGGGATGTTAATATTTCCTTGTTGTCTGTCGGAGAATTTGTATGGTCAGGGAAAACTGTTAATTTTATATTGTAGTTAATAGTTTGCCGTGTTCAGTTTTGTGAAATATCAGAGCGCATAGTACTTAATGTCGGATCTTGTTGTAATCGGGTGCAAAAAAAAAGTTTTCGTTCAAGAATAAGGAAATTATATGTTACTTTGTAACATCTGTCAGCTTTTCTTTCCTTATGAAATACAATAGTCATGACTCATGACTATTGTATCACCAGGCTCCCAACGTCGCTACGAAACCCTAAAATCTTATCATATTTCCCATACCGATCTTTTAAAGTCTTTTGCGCATAGTCTTAGCGGAGTATAACTTATATATTGCAATTATTTTTGGGGTATATATGATTATTTATGTTATGTACCATTTACAACGTAAGCTGTTGTATCGGATATACAAGCTCGAGCCGAAGGCGAGATAGTTATCCGATATACAACACGCACGCGAATGTTGTAATTAGCTTGGGGTACTTGAACATTAAAATGTTTATCGACATTATTGCAGATTCAATGGTTTATGTAAATCAGCAGAATTTTGTATCTGTACAATGACCGTCATGCCACTTATTTCCTTTGCCTTTTCTTCGTGAATCATTAATGATACTCTAAATGTAGTAATACCTACATAATATGTATAAGATGCCGACGTACAGCACACCAAGTGCGTGAATAGCGAGAACAGCGCACACGAATAGGGTCAGAAAGGAGAACAGAACACATTCGACAGAGTCGGAACGGAGAACAATTTAATAGAGTAAAACATCATCTTATATAGTACACTATTGCGTGAGAACCTCGCCCATAAAAGAAACTACGTCATTTACATCTTTCATGATAGTATAAAACTTAACACCTAAGGATTTAACTGTAGGGAGGAACATGTCATCACATCCGTCTATATAGGTTCTATACACGCTACATATAATAATAGGCTGTATGTAAAAACAGGACCCAGGACCCGGACCGGGGACCCAAGGACCCATGTAAAACCAGGACCCATGTCAAAATGGGCGGGGGTTAAGAAAATTTCATATTTGATGGCGGGGGGTGATATTTTATTCTACTACATGCAGTAAAAACCCGCAAACAAGAACCTATGATAAGAACCGCAGGCTGAAATTAAGACTTTATTTATATAAGAACATATAAGAACATATAAGAACGGTCGGTTGAAATTGCGGTTGAAATTGCGGTTGAAATTGCGACAACCTCGTACGTACCCAGAGGCCGAGTCGCACGTCACAGCAAAGTTTAGTTTGCTCCTGGCTTCTTGCATGTCTCCAAAAGACGCCTGCACGCTTCGCGAGCCGTTCGTATTTATCATAGCCCGGCTGATTTTTAGATTTTATGCCACGAAAATCTTTCTTTGACTGCAAGAAATAATTAGAATACCCTGTGTGCTATGCTTATAGAAAAACAAAGGCTATTTGGCTTGTTATGTCATTCTGCATTTCTCAAACAGTCGCAATAAGATTTTCGTGACATAAAATCAGCACGGCTTGTCGTCTCATATGAACGCGGTGCATGTTTTATCGTACAGGTCGACAGCTGTGATATCCGTCAGTTTATCGTGTTTTGTTAATATGGGGACCGTGTCCGTATGTACCACACGACGTATTTGAGCTAGGATCGAGTCAAATTAACATTGAGAAACTCATTAAAATCGAGAAAACACCATAACTAAGGTAAAAAATATAGACAGCCGGCCCGCGAATCACTGCGAATATAGCTTAACCAGCTTATTTATGGCCGCTCAGTCAAACCGCACGAGCTTCGCATTTCTCACGCCAAGTAACGCGACTACAAATAGACCCTTTGCACCAGCAAGAAATATTTCTGTGGTTACCCATTTGTAATGTTACTGGTTAAGAAACGAAACGTCAATTTATATCATTTAGTCTTGTGTTTATGGCTCTTCATTTAAAAGTTTTGAGCTGGGCTCTTATTTTTATTCTACGTTTTCGCTTTCCGCCACATAGCCCATAGACGTTAATATAATTAAATTTACTGACATAACAAAGTTTCTTATTACAACCCTATGAAGTATACACGTACAATACAATAAAAACCCGCTAACAAGAACCTACATTTTACCCAATCAGCCTGGGATAGGTTCTTATTATGTTCTTATATCAATACATTCTTAATTTCAGGCTGCGGTTCTTAATAATCATAGGTTCTTCAGTTCTTGTTTGCGAGTTTTTACTGCATGTAGTAGAATAAAATATCACCCCCCGCCACCAAATATGAAATTTTCTTAACCCCCCGCCCAATTTGACATGGGTCCTGGTTTTACATGGGTCCTCGGGTCCCCGTTCCGGGTCCTGTTTTTACATATAGCCTATAATAATATGTGATAGACCAGAAGTTACTATAGCAAGAGAAGTGCTGCCTTGAAATCCAAGGCAAGTTGTGATATTGTGCAAAATTGCAAAAATAAGTGTTGGGCTTATTGAAGTCAAAGTCGCAGTGGAGGTAGTACAGCCTCGTACCCATGCGGTTGTGGTTTAGAGGTAATACCAGAGCAGTGAGTTCTACATATATATGGAGCTCACAATGAGCTTGCTAGACCATACAGTAGGTACTCACACTCTGGGGTACGTTAGATGACCGGCCCCTTGTGTTGTAAGCGTTCTCAAATATGTGATAGATAGTGCATGTGTACGATAGATGTATGTGTTCCCATGTATGTTATTGTATATGGTACACATGTAATTTTATTTGTTAAACATGTCCTATATATAATATCTACAAATTATCTTTCATATCTTATTTTTTTACCATTTTTATAGATTCTTCTTTTTATTTTAAAACTTTGAACTAACTATAAACAAATAAATTAATAAATATAATGCAAACTAGGGTTTTAGCCCCTAGCCCTAACACATTATGACATCAAACAATGTCAATTTATTTCGCACATATTATTGAGGCGAGCCCCTTAGTTGTGGTATCAAGCGCGGTGCACCCGTGTACGTACGTGCACGCCATTCGTACCCACCTTCTTCTCCGGTCGGACATTATTACATCTACTTCACCGGTACTTTTCTGAAGGCAGCGAAGAAATGAAAGAGAACGGCGGCTGACGAGACAGCAGAGGAAAGGGAAGTAAGGTTATCGAGACGAAGGCAAACAGACACAAGAGAAGCTCCAGCTGTGCTTATATATTATCAACAGCTTATATATTATCTACTTGCTACGAGACGTGCGATGCATACGCCCCAGGATATCGATGACGCACGAGAGTATGACACTCGAATGCAACGCAACCATAATCCGATAGCATTCGAAGTTATTGTCACGCAATAAGCGCAGACGACGCAGTGTGGACGAAATACGCACCCACCATCCCACCTCTTTAACAAGACTGAATTACTCCATCAGTTTCGCAACTGATGTTTGAAGGGTACAGGTAAGCTCCGATTGGTAAGCGGATCAGGACTCAATAGGACCAATCAATCTGATCCTATTCCAAGCACCACGAAACCAATCAAACAGGAGCCAATCGGACCGCCTGTTACCCAACCAACCAAACAAGGGAATCGCACATATTTTGGGGCGAGCCTCTTAGTTGCGTACGGTCGGACATTTTTACATCTACTTCACCGGTACTTTTCTGATACAATCATGGACGAATCAGTGGAAACAAGAAGGCAGCAGACGGCTGACGAGACAGCAGAGGAAAGGGAAGTAAGGTTATCGAGACGAAGGCAAACAGACACAAGAGAAGCTCCAGCTGTGCTTATATATTATCAACAGCTTATATATTATCAACAGCTTATATATTATCAACAGCTTATATATTATCTACTTATCTACTTATAGTTATATGTATCTACTTATATATTATCTACTTATGCATGTGCTTATATATTATCTACAAAATATATATACAACTCGTTCAACTCGTACATAGTGCCCTAACAACTCGTCTATGGTTATAAACCTTCATGACGCCAATGATGCGTATAAACTATGACAATAACAATGTTATTGGCTCGTTCTTTATAAACGCCAATGAATCCAATGATGCGTATTCTCGTGTAGAAACAAGACACAAGAAGGCAGCGAAGAAATGAAAGAGAACGGCAGCAGAGGACAGACGAGACAGCAGAGGAAAGGGAAGTAAGGTTATCAAGACGAAGGCAAACAGACACAAGAGGAGCTCCAGCTGTGCTTATATATTATCAACAGCGTCTACAAAATATATTTACAACTCGTTCAACTCGTATATAGTGCCTTAACAACTCGTCTATGGTTATAAACGCCAATGATGCGTATAAACTATGACAATAACAATGTTATTGCCTCGTTCTTTAAAAACCTCATTGGACTTATAAACGCGAATGATGCGCATAAACTATGACAATAAATAACAATGTTATTGCCTCGTTCTTTAAAAACCTCATTGGACTTATAAACGCCAATGATGCGTATAAACTATGACAATAACAATGTTATTGCCTCGTTCTTTAAAAACCTCATTTGACTTATAAACGCGAATGATGCGCATAAACTATGACAATAAATAACAATGTTATTGCCTCGTTCTTTAAAAACCTCATTGGACTTATAAACGCGAATGATGCGCATAAACTATGACAATAACAATGTTATTGCCTCGTTCTTTAAAAACCTCATTGGACTTATAAACGCGAATGATGCGCATAAACTATGACAATAACAATGTTATTGCCTCGTTCTTTAAAAACCTCATATGACTTGTAAACGCGAATGATGCGCATAAACTATGACAATAACAATGTTATTGCCTCGTTCTTTAAAAACCTCATTTGACTTATAAACGCGAATGATGCGCATAAACTATGACAATAACAATGTTATTGCCTCGTTCTTTAAAAACCTCATATGACTTATATAAACGCGAATGATGCGTATAAACTATGACAATAACAATGTTATTGCCTCGTTCTTTAAAAACCTCATTCGACTTATAAACGCGAATGATGCGCATAAACTATGACAATAACAATGTTATTGCCTCATTCTTTAAAAACCTCATTTGACTTATAAACGCGAATGATGCGCATAAACTATGACAATAACAATGTTATTGCCTCGTTCTTTAAAAACCTCATTTGACTTATAAACGCGACTGATGATGCGCATAAACTATGACAATAACAATGTTATTGCCTCGTTCTTTAAAAACCTCATTGGACTTATAAACGCCAATGATGCGCATAAACTATGACAATAAATAACAATGTTATTGCCTCGTTCTTTAAAAACCTCATTGGACTTATAAACGCGAATGATGCGTATAAACTATGACAATAACAATGTTATTGCCTCGTTCTTTAAAAACCTCATTGGACTTATAAACGCCAATGATGCGCATAAACTATGACAATAACAATGTTATTGCCTCGTTCTTTAAAAACCTCATTGGACTTATAAACGCCAATGATGCGCATAAACTATGGCAATAACAATGTTATTGCCTCATTCTTTAAAAACCTCATTGGACTTATAAACGCCAATGATGCGCATAAACTATGACAATAAATAACAATGTTATTGCCTCGTTCTTTAAAAACCTCATTGGACTTATAAACGCGAATGATGCGTATAAACTATGACAATAACAATGTTATTGCCTCGTTCTTTAAAAACCTCATTGGACTTATAAACGCCAATGATGCGCATAAACTATGACAATAAATAACAATGTTATTGCCTCGTTCTTTAAAAACCTCATTGGACTTATAAACGCGAATGATGCGTATAAACTATGACAATAACAATGTTATTGCCTCGTTCTTTAAAAACCTCATTCGACTTATAAACGCGAATGATGCGTATAAACTATGACAATAACAATGTTATTGCCTCGTTCTTTAAAAACCTCATTCGACTTATAAACGCCAATGATGCGTATAAACTATGACAATAACAATGTTATTGCCTCGTTCTTTAAAAACCTCATTCGACTTATAAACGCCAATGATGCGCATAAACTATGACAACAAATAACAATGTTATTGCCTCGTTCTTTAAAAACCTCATTCGACTTATAAACGCCAATGATGCGTATAAACCATGACAACAAATAACAATGTTATTGCCTCGTTCTTTAAAAACCTCATTGGACTTATAAACGCGAATGATGCGCATAAACTATGACAATAACAATGTTATTGCCTCGTTCTTCAAAAACCTCATTCGACTTATAAACGCCAATGATGCGTATAAACTATGACAATAACAATGTTATTGCCTCGTTCTTTAAAAACCTCATATGACTTATAAACGCGAATGATGCGCATAAACTATGACAATAACAATGTTATTGCCTCGTTCTTTAAAAACCTCATATGACTTATAAACGCGAATGATGCGCATAAACTATGGCAATAACAATGTTATTGCCTCGTTCTTCAAAAACCTCATTCGACTTATAAACGCGAATGATGCGCATAAACTATGGCAATAACAATGTTATTGCCTCATTCTTTAAAAACCTCATATGACTTATAAACGCGAATGATGCGCATAAACTATGACAATAACAATGTTATTGCCTCGTTCTTTAAAAACCTCATTCGACTTATAAACGCGAATGATGCGCATAAACTATGACAATAACAATGTTATTGCCTCGTTCTTTAAAAACCTCATTCGACTTATAAACGCGAATGATGCGCATAAACTATGACGATAACAATGTTATTGCCTCGTTCTTTAAAAACCTCATTCGACTTATAAACGCCAATGATGCGCATAAACTATGGCAATAACAATGTTATTGCCTCGTTCTTTAAAAACCTCATTCGACTTATAAACGCGAATGATGCGCATAAACTATGGCAATAACTAGCCTCCTCCGCAGGCAACTCTGTGGCTTCTTTTATCCGTGTCAAATCGCTTCCAAGGCTGTACGAGCAATGTTTTCGTTGGGATTGCAGGGAAGTATAGGGATTGTGAAGGGATTGATTGACGAAGAGGGGACAGCAGGGGATTGGGGAAGAAATTAATTTTTAAATTAATTCTTAATTTTTTCGCCTCGCCCCATTCCCCTCCCTTGGCGCATTTCTCGGCCAAAACAGCGTTGGAAGCTATTTGACTCGGGAAAAAGAAGCCAAAGAGTTGCCTGCGGAGGAGGCTAGGCAATAACAATGTTATTGCCTCATTCTTTAAAAACCTCATATGACTTATAAACGCGACTGATGATGCGCATAAACAATGGCAATAACAATGTTATTGCCTCGTTCTTTAAAAACCTCATATGACTTATAAACGCGAATGATGCGCATAAACTATGGCAACAACAATGTTATTGCCTCGTTCTTTAAAAACCTCATGACTTATAAATGCGATATCGATATATCGATACCACATATCGAATGATATCGATATGTGGCGGCCGAGAGCGAAGGTCGGCGCATTTAAGTTTAAGAGATTGTAAATAAAAGGAGTGTTCTCCAAAACTCGACACGTTACAAAGGTGCAAGTCCTATCGAAATATTAAGTGCAAGTCAGGAGTGAACTCGGGGTGAGGAACTTCGCCGCGATATGTTTTGACTTCACAGCATCCAAACTCTGATCGTTCACGATGCTATTAAAGTGAATCAGTTGTCGAAGGTTTTTCCTCAACTTTGGATCACAAACTACGGTTTTTTGTCAGAAACTACAAGCGCAGATGGCATCTCCAAGATGGCCGCCGCGGCAGCGTGGCTCTTTAGAATACCCAAATTAAAAGGTCGAAAATGTGGAGAGAGGACTGGGATAGAGTTTGCCTTAATTTCGATAATTTTAATTACCCCCCACCCCTCCTAACGCGTTTTCTAACCCTAACCCTTAGAAAACTCGTTAGGCAGGGGTTAGGATCTTTGTTGTTTTGGGGTTGGTTCCAGTCCTCTCTCCACATTTCGACCTTTTGGGTATACTGAAGAGACACAACCTTTTTCACAACATTGAACAATCACACCATGGCTGTTGTTCGACCTAGTCAATATAAGTGAGAATAATTCACTTGAGTGAGATACATTTGAACCCGTTTCATGATAGCACGTTGACACACTGCCACTAGAATTGTTGTTGAAATCTACCTTATCATAAATATCTCAAATCTCAAATTACCCTTACTGTACAATAGAATTTATTTACACATTTTTAGTTCTTTTTATTCATTTTTTATTAACTATTGTTGTTGAAAATGATTTCGTCAGAAATATCTCAAATTATCTTTTTTTTAATGATTCGCCCAAATATATATAAAATTAGAAAGTCATTTTCTAAATTAATGGTTCTTTAGTTTTCCGGCTAGAGGTCTATTTGAAACCTTGTACTAAATAGTATAGTTTTACTGTAGGTGACTATCTGTCTCTGCATATCTTTTAAGTACTCTGGAAATTTTCCTGACATACAGTTGGCATCCCTGAAATATAAATGTGTAACTCTTGTAGAATAGACCGTTGATATGATCATATTTTTACTCCACCAACGATATATGTGCGGCGACGTTCTGGATGTAGTTTATACTAAAGAAATACCTAATGGTTTCCGTGTTTGGATGGCCTGATCCAAACACGCGGGATGTTGCGAGACTTGAGAAAAGCGTAAAGAAACACGAGCCGCCAGGCGAGTGTTTTTAGCTTTTCGAAAGTCGAGCAACATCCCAAGTGTTGGGATCAGGCTATAGTCCAAACACGGAAAAACAATTAGGTATTTATTTTATAAAATAATACGAACGAACGAGCAACATAAACTTGAGTAAAATTTTGGCAGGAAATTTCCGTGTCCAACCACGGGATTGACCAATCAGAGCTTGCGTAGCATACATGTTATTTTATAATGAAGTTTCCTCCCTTCGTATTTGACCATACCACAGAACTCAACAGTAAAACAATTTTCTGAATACCAATATTTTGATCACAGTGAATGATATGTGTGTTTTTGTCATAAATTAGTTTCATTTGGCCGAGGTGGGACATGTTGAAACACTTTTAGGTCATCGACGTATTAAAATGTTAAATAGTTGATTGTAATTAATGGCAAACATTTGGACTTTTAATGCACGGTGGCGAGAAGATATGAGTTTATGATTACAAAATAAAAACTACAGCTGTTTGACCTAAAACGTTCAGAAAATTCAAATAGAAGATACAACATGTCAATAATTTAATGCATTGCCAAATGGTTTGATTTAACATAAAAAATTGAAAGAAACAAAGTTTTGACTCTTACTTTATTGCTTTACTTGAAACGAACAAAAGGCGGGAAAACTGATGTGACTTGTCGTCGATATATGCGACATATGAGAAATACGCCGCTCGGTTTCCGCATGGGTGTAATGTTTTATGGATTCTATGAGTGTTTTAGTTACTGGTAAAATATTCTTCTCAGTATATGATACTCCCCGTCTAATTGCAAACATCCTTCTCTTGTTAGGAATTGATGGTTTAGGCGGCGTTTTTTTAAAAAATGCCACCCAAAACATATCAACCTTGCATTCATTCATGGAACGTGGCGCTTACACGACCCAAGCAAGAGGGGCCTATCCAACGGTAAATATAGAAATATACGCAACAACCTCTCGCTCGAGTATTGTAATACAATGCATGCAATGTGTATATATGTACGTATGTAGGTATATATGTACGTATATGTAGGTATATATATATATATATATATTCAAATACATATATGGAAAAAGTGACTGCCCCAACCGGGAATCGAACCCTGGTCTCCGAATCAACGTTTCGGCGCTCTAACCTCTGAGCTATTGAGACACGGTCAGAACAGACTTTTTCCATATTATATGTATTTGACTATATTAAATCCTCTCTAACATTAATTATTCTTAAAGCCCTCTGTATACAAGAAGTTCTGTTGTGTATCGCTTCGCTACTTTGGGAAGTGCGCTCGAGAGGCCTTGCTTCACGTTATGGTTAGATGCAATGTCTTCCTGTTGGTGTCCAGTGAAATCGGCGAATTTAATATGTATATGGAGAAATCACTGACTGTTCTGACCGTGTCTCACTTTTTCCATATATGTATTTTACAATATTAAATCCTATATATATATATATATATATAATTTGACTAGGATAAAACTATTGAGCTAGTATATAGTTCCCCGTTGCGCACCACCACGTAAATCGAAAAAGTGGTTCCGAAAAAGCCATTTTCGCCTCCATTCACCAAAGTTGTTCTTAGCTAACCAAAGCAATGTGGTTTTTATTTTCCTAGTTTAGTGCCCCCAACTGGTCAGTTTATCTAACTGGAATGGAGCCCATGCAGACTGGCATATTTAGCAACAGCTGGACAATCGACAACAGTGATCCGGCCAATTTGATTTCGTACAGCGTTCCACCATTATCTGGCCGTGGTCTACCTACGACGATATTTCGCCAAGTCCATGAAAAGGACAGCAATTTGAAGGTGAAAATGTTTCCTTGTTGACCATTTAAATTATCCATATGCAAAAAGTGAACCGCGTCCCATTCTAGGCATAAGAAACCTTCGCCAACCAGCCTGTAACCTCGGCCGGTGAGACGCTCTAACCATTGAGCTAACGAGACTCAGATGGATCGCGGATATATATGTATTGTCTATGCGGCAGTCACTATATCAGTAATGTTTGGCTGTGTTGTATACAGCTAAATGAATTAACGTTGTCCTCGACAAAGCTAAAAGGCCAAAGCTAAAACGTCAAAGGCAAGCGCGAAACGTACGATTTCCTTCAAACTTTTAGTTCTTGGCTGTAAGTCTCCCCTGTATTTCAATTTCGACACAACTAAATTAAAACTTGTCGCTATTATCGTACTTTTCGCGCTTGGCTTTAACCTTTTAGCTTTGGCCTTTTAGCTTTGTCGAGGACAACGTTAATTGATTTAGCTGTATACACAGTGATGAAATCCCCGACAGGGACCTGTAACCTTCTGATTGCCCTTTGAGACACTCTAACCATTGAGCCACCGAGACTCATCTGTCCTGGACTCAGAAACATTTTCTGAGGATTTTAACTAATTGACGATTTATCGTCTGTCTACTCCAAGCTCCCACATTCACTACATTAGTGTGTATATATATACAACATACACAAGGGACCTTAATGTGCCAACTTCAATGGTAACGGCAGTTAAATCAGTTAAAGCAATATAAATTTTGCAATTTCACTACCGCGTTTGACACTGACTCAAAAGCTCATTTTATAATTTCAAAAACGCTTCATTGCTTCTAAAACGATTTTAGTGCCTGGTAAGCCACAAGGAGGCTATTGTAACTGTCAAGCCCTAGATGTTATACTATAGATGTTAAATGCGTGCGCACTCAAGGGCGTAAATTGGTACCTGAATTCGGGAGGACGTCGATGGCGTAGCCCGGGAAAATTTTTGAAATTCAAATTCTGAGATACCATTTCCTGCATTTTGAGGGCACTTTGGACCCTAAAAAGGTATAACACGAAAAAGGTCCTAAATGTTCAATAAACTTTGAAAACAGTGGCGTAACTGAGGTAGACGGGGCCCTTATATACATGTCTTGGGTCTGGGGCCCCATCAACTATATGTTGTATTAAAGCTCGACTATATAACTTCTATATTATCACTACAGTACAATGTTAAACAATCGTGAATACCTAGACACCTATATACTCCTTCCTCCTCGAGTTAACGTTGGCAAATCGATAAATCAGCTCTTTCTTATCAACTGAAGGTCAATCTCCCACCAAGGATATTAATGATTCTTCACCATAAATCGCAGATTCGCAGGAGGCCGAGGGTGGTCTGGGAGAATCGATTATCGGGGCCCAGTAAATTAGTTCTGACTAAATATGACGATGAAATATATGTCCGTAATTTTTCATTATAATCTTCCAGGGGCCCCACTGGGTCGGGGGCCCTTAGTTTTCGACCTAACCCAACCTAGTGAGCGTTACGCCAATGCTTTGAATCGATTTCCCACGTTGTCACTACAATTTGCAAGCTACGGTCAACCGTGAGACAAAAAAGTAGGGTGGATAATTATATAGGTATCCCACATCCCCCAGGATTGACCCCATGCGTGCACTAGCTGTCATAGTCCTGGTCAGTATAGAACACCGCTCCGACTATAAACCAGAGGGAAAATCATAAACCAGAGGGAATCAACATAAACCAGAGGGGAAATTGTTAAGAGATATTGAAGAAACTATGGGGCTTGAGTGTTTAGTAAAACAACCAACAAGAATCACTAACGTAACTCAAACTTTGATTGATGTGATTCTGACTAATCAACCAGAACTATTCAAAAAAAGTGGTGTCTACAATCAAGAGTTGAGTGACCATTCTCTTGTATACAGTTTCTTATGGGAGAAGGTCAGTTCACATAAAGCCAAGATTATAAAATTCAGGTCATTCAAGAATTTTAATCCAGAGAGTTTTAAAGAACACTTATCTTCTGCCCCTTGGCAAGTAGGGGAAATATTTGAGGACATTGATGATCAAGTTGAATACTGGAATTCACTTATGACAGAGGTTTTAGATGAACATCTGCCCATAAAACAAATGCGAGTGAGAGATGTGGACCACATAATGGAAAAAAGCTATTCGGCAAAAACGAAGAGCTGCAAAGCGTTTTGCAAGAAGTAAGCACCCCGATGACTGGTTGAAGGTGAAACAATTTCGGAATGAAGCAACTAGACTGAGGAGGAAATCGATCAAGGAATACTGGAAGATAAAAGCAGAAAATCTTAAGACTAACCCTAAGAACTTCTATAAGACCTTCATCCCATTTCTAGGGTCAAATAAGAAAAACACAAGTTTCATATATGAAGTTGAACATTAATGGCTGTGTCACCAAGGATCAGAAGGACATAGCTGAGGCTTTTGGTAATTATTTTTCCAAAATAGCTGATGGGATTAACCGGATTTTATAGATCATCCTAGTGTTATTTCTATTATTGATCATGTAGATAAGAACTTTAATTTTGATATTCAAACTTTTCATACTGGAGATGTAAAGAAAGCACTGACTGATTTAAATCCCAACAAAGCAACCGGTTGGGATCTTATTCCACCCAAAGCCTTAAAGATTGGTGTTGAAGAATTATATATTCCACTTACCACATTATTCAATAACTGTTTAGCTGAAGGAAAATGGCCAAATAAATGGAAGAGGGGTGAGTGGGTACCTGTCTTCAAAAAAGATGATTATCTAGAGAAGGAAAATTTTAGATCTATAACAATTCAGGTAACAGTGAATAAGTTATTTGAACAGCTATTGGCTAAACAAGTAACGAATAATTGTGATGACCAACTCAGTGAATTTCTCACTGCATACAGAAAGCGGCATAGTTGCGAAACTGCTCTTAACATGCTGATAGAAAATTGGAGAGCTGCTGTTGACAAAGGTGAACAGGTTGGGTTACTATCTACTAATATGAACAAGGCATTCGACAGTATGCACCATCCACTTATGTTAGCTAAACTGAAAGGTTATGGTATCGGTGAGAAAGGCCTTAACCTCTTTCGATCTTACTTTTCTGATCGCTTGAGCAGAGTTAGACTTGGAGACATCTCTATAGCTCTTGGAAATTAGTAAATAGAGGTTGCCCGCAAGGTTCAGCTCTTGGTCCATTATTATGGAATCTTTCCCAGAATGATTTGACCTATCTGATTAAATCCAACATTTGTATGTATGCAGATGATCATCAGTTTTTTGTCATGAATTTTTGTCAGGATTGTGCGACGGAAGCGACTGGTTGGTATGACTCAAATCTACTGAAGGGAAACTTTAAGAAATATGGAAGTATGGTAATTGGTAAGAAGAATGAAGACATCAGAATAAATGTCAAGGGTACTGCGGTAGAATCTTATGACAATCTTAAACTGCTAGGAGTGAACATTGAACTTCACTGAGCATATTAGCAGTGTCTGCAAAAAGAGCAGCCAGCGAGTTGGTGTCTTAATGAGAATGCGTAATTTGATCCCAACTAATGCTAAATTACAACTCTATAAAGCGGCAATTCTCCCACATTTGACATATTGCCACACTGTGTGGCATTTTTGCAGGGCAAGTGATTCTAGGAAGCTTGAACGTGTCCAAGAAAGGGCTCTACGAGCTGTCTTCTGCGATAAGAACTCAACATATGATCAGCTTCTGAACTGGGCTAAAATTCCATCATTACATAACAGAAGACTGCAGGATATTGCCACAATCATGTACACTTTGCCCGAAGTATATCCGTGATCTATTTTCAATTAATAATTCATCTTATAATTTAAGGGTTAAAGAGTTTAATATACCTAGATTTAAAACAGTTACTTATGGCAAACATTCACTAACTCAGGTGAGTTAATGCCTGGGTCAAACTTTTCCTCGAACCAGTAATTCAATTGCGCGGCCGGCCGCCGTATTTGGCGCTTTGCGACATTTTTTGCGATTAACAAAATGGAGTTACCAAGGAGCGATAGATCGAGCAGGAAGATGTATATTTGCTTGGAGGTGATCGTGGTTTGTTAACGTCACGCTTTACTGTACAGTAAATTTGAAAACGACGAGTTATTTGAAGGAAGTCGTCAATGGTCAAGGTACGCAATATTTATCTGGTTGTTAGTATGAAGGCCGAGTTGTTATATTTAATATACTATAGTGTATATTTTGTTTCGATAATATAAAAATAATAACCAGAACAGTGAAGACAAACGCTTGTACGGTTTGTCTTCACGCAGCATTTCAAACGTTTATTCATTAAATTACATATTATTACGTTTATCTATAACTAAACTTTATACATTTTATTGAATACTGTCAGTAGATATTTGTTGTTTACTCCAGCCTATTATACATATATTACCCTAGACCTAGTTATTATTCTTACACAGTCTACCTGCACAGTTACACAATTAGTTTTTAAATCTACAGTACCTCCCTAAAGACATTTTTAAATCTTTTGACCACTTTTTCTCTGAATTGAAGCTCTTGCTATTGCTGTGCAATTATAGATTATAATTTTTACTTGAGTGGGTTTATCATAATATATATATATATAAATATTAGCTAAGAACAGTAAAGCTTGAACTAGTTGCCGAAAGACTTGTAAATCTTGACAACCCGCTGCCCAAAGACGTGAACATCTTGACAACTTTGAAGTTCTAGCTATTTCTGTTCATTTATATAGGTTTAATTGAGATGTGATTTTATCATTATAATATACAGTTTCTATAATATACAGCATTTATAACTATGGCTTACTGTAATTACACAGTAAAGCTTGAACTAGCTGCCGAAAGACTTGTAAATCTTGACAACCCGCTGCCCAAAGACGTGAACATCTTGACAACTTTGAAGTTCCAGCTATTGCTGTGCATTTATATATAAGGTTTAATTGAGATGTGATTTTATCATTATATATAAAGTATTTATAACTATGGTTTACTGTAATTACACAGTGAAACTTGAACTAGCTGCTGAAAGACTTGTAAATCTTGACAGCCCGTTGCCCAAAGACGAAACATCTTGACAACTTTGACGTTCTTGCTATTACTGCAGTGCATTTATGGTTTTATTTGTAATTGAAATGTGGTTTTATCATTATAATTATTATAAATATGGCTTTATTACACAGTAAAGCTCAAACTAGCTGCCGAAAGACTTGGAAATCTTGACAGCCCATTGCCCAAAGACGAAACATCTTGACAACTTTGAAGTTCTTGCTATTACTGCAGTGCATTTATGGTTTTATTTTTACTTGAAATGTGGTTTTATAATTATAATTATTATAAATATGGCTTTATTACACAGTAAAGCTCAAACTAGCTGCCGAAAGACTTGGAAATCTTGACAGCCCGTTGCCCAAAGACGAAACATCTTGACAACTTTGAAGTTCTTGTTGCTATTGCTGTGAATTTATGGTTTTATTTGTAATTGAAATGTGGTTTTATCATTATAATTTTTATAAATATGGCTTGATTACACAGCAAAGCTTGAATGGCAAAGACTTGTAAATCTCGACAACCCATTGTAGTTGCTTTGAATAAACTGTTGACTTTTTGTTTTCAGGATTCCTTTAAATTGACAAAGATGATCCAGTGCATCTCCAGGCATTGTCATAGCACATAAAGAATGAATCCAAATTCAACACAATACATAACAATGTGCATGCATGTACATTAATTTGGTTTGGACTCCCAGTAATTGAAGAAAACACCTGTACTTATATGGCATATCATGTATCTTTGCACATTGTGTATATAATTATATACCGTAGTGTACTGTATGTTCAGGTAGCAAATGAAGTGAATTTGTATAGTACATTTTTGTGATGTCTTACTATTAATAAAAGTATTTGTACAGTGTTGTATAGAGAGTGTTTATTTCTGGCATGATGTACTGTAGGTGCACAGTGCTGTCTTGTTATTGCAAAATATAGTGTGGGCTTGAGTAATAAAAACATGCATTATTACTTCATAATGTCCTTCAAATTATCCCACTAGGCCCTCCAGAATTTTACTGTCAGACTATAAATTCAAGAATATTTTACTTGTTGAACTGGTTGATTAACTTTCCTGCTTCCCAGCAGCTTACAGTACCTGTCGCAATGTATTGCCATTATTCAAGGTAGTTACTTGACCAATTAATTTTTATGTACAAGACAGCAAATCTAATCAATCAGGCACCCACTTGAAGCCATCAAAGGAAGCAAACTCATGAACCGTTGTTCAGCAGCAGAGTACGTGCTAATAGCATGAACTAGACAGCATGAACCCAAAATAATTTTCTTTAGCACAGGTGAAGTAGTTAGGATGGATAATCAGTTCAAAATAATTTTTGCACAGCAGTTACCTCTAACGTCAACAAAACTTTTCACAAAGTGATCAAATACCTGCTGCATTTTGCGGGCTTCGTATTCCTTCGTCACTCGTTTTCATCTCCGGTTGGATAAAAACCGCTCTAGTCGCTTCCTACGCGGCCACTTTGGCAAATCCGCATGTGCTGTATGCGGGAGAATAGGACTTCTTACCATACTAGATAATAAAGCTTATGTAAATTATGAAAATATTTGCATAAAGAGACAGACCACTGTAGTATATATCTTTGCCTTTTTCAAGCGCAAAAACTTGAATTTGGCGCAATTTACAAGGTCGCGGAAAGCCGCTGAACAAATGTACTTTGGTCTCGCCGAAAGAAATGGCGAATGGCGCTCACCTCCTCTTGGCAATAAACTTGAACTTCGCTCGCGTTGCCCATAGAGTTTCTTCGTTTGGTAGAAAACATTTTACGCTATATCAGTAGACTATACCTCCAACTTTATGAATCAAACTTCGAAAGTGACATTTATATCTCGCAAATAACTCTAAATTAGATAATCCGTAATATTTTTGCCAAGTTTGTTGTTAATGTCGTTAATACGTACGATTTATAAAGTAATAACCACATTCGAAGTTTGAATGGAATAGTACAACTTGGTATCTGAAACATTAACAGTCAAACAACGTTTGGGAAAGCGATTTTCCTATCGCGGACGGGTTTCTTAATGACCTATTTTGTTGATGGTTTTATGCCTATAATTAATCACGTGACATTGTTTAATTCAAATAAAAATTTCCAAAAAATTCGCGAGGTTAGTTTGTGTAACATTAACTTGTAAAGTTTCCCATTTCTCCGTACTTTGATCATCTAAAAGGACGTTTCTTTTGCGCTCTTCATTTCATGCCGCGTAAGAGACTGGACCCAGACATTAAGACACCTGAGAAGATACTTTGGCCCTGTACTCTGGTCCAAATTACAATCAAATGTAAGGAATCTGCCATCTCTAGAGAGTTTTAAAAGATCTATCAGAAAGATAAATGTGAAGGAATTAGTAACTGAAAGTAATCAAGGTTGCAATAACTGTTCCTTATGCACTTCTTGATATATATGTAGATAGATCATTATATAACATTAATTTATATATAATTTATTCTAATTAGTGTAACTATTATCATCATTGTATATTGTATATTTAAGACTAGGGAAATTTTATATATTTTATAATTATTGCACAATTTTATATTTTTGTATAGTATTAGTGGTTTGTCACTGCTATTACTTCATTGACACTGAAATAAAGTTTTTTATTTTATTTTATTTATTTATGTCTTCATGACGAGGGTAACTCACGGAGAGTTGAAAGCTACTGCTTAAATAACACTGACCTCAACACATAAGCTGAATTGAGCAAGTTACAGCGAATTCAGGTTATACAGCTGCCAGACTAGCCTGTGTACAGCCTGAATATACACCTGTAATACAGGTGTATATTCAGACTGTACACAGGCTACTGCCAGACGTGTTGCGAAGGTTAAAAAATCAGATCACATCTTCCATATGCTTATAGTAATCTTCAGTGGTCGCCAGTAAGATCAAGGATTATTTTCAAGATACTGTGGATTATTTTCAAAGCTTTACATGGCCAGGCACCGATTTATATCACTGATTTACTGACTGGATATAACTCTACTTGCACTTTAAGATCATCCAATCGAAATCTGTTATTTGTGCCAAAATCGAATACACTGTACTTTCATATTCTCGGTTGCCGCTTCAAATGACTCTGGAAGAGCAAATTAGAAGCACTGACTGTTTAACTATTTCCTGTCCGGCTGAAAAACATCCAAAATTGAACTATCTCTTTGTTCTATTAATATCTCTGGAAATATCCATAACTGTTGCGAAACCTATACCTTTTCTGAAAGCCCAATAAAGCGGCTGTTACCAATGCTTTTGAATTTTCCGAACAAGACACATCATGAGAATATAAATTAACACTAATTATCATAAATCAGGTAGAAAAACTTCCATTTTTCTAGAAAATGCTATCTTGCACGCCCGCGTAGCATCATGAAAATTCAAAATGCCACCAATCGCAGAGTTGTTTATGAAATCAAATCAAATTTGGCATGTGGGTGGATCTCAGGTGCCTGGCGCTTGTAGAATTTGGTGTTGCTGGCGTTACTGTGTGCCGTGTTTTTCGATTGACGACATCGGCGTCTTCTATGACCGCTTTTGACTGGGCGACAGGAAAGAGTTAAGTAGTTTTAAGTCAGCACATAGTTTTAAGTACTTTTGATTTTATTTAACAAATAGATTACATTTTTCCGTGTGTACTGTAATAGATCCACAGATGACGTCATAGCGTGTAAAGAACAAAAAAGTACGGCACGAGCCGCCGGGGCGAGTGTCGTGACTTTCGTTCTTTACACGCTATGACGTCTTCTGTGCATCTATTACAGTACACACACGGAAAAATGTAATCTATTTGTTTTATACATCAAATACTAAATTTACCGAACTTTAACATTCTTAAATCGTCAAATGGGCAGGGCTTTTGAAGAGAGGGAAATTACGGGGTTAAAAAATCATCAACAAATTAAAATCATGTTTAATTACGTCATTAGTGATCTATACAAATAACGTGACCTGATTGGTTAACGAAAGAAACACAACAGTTCTGATTGGCTAATACTTCAAGCTGCTAGGTCACGACTCTGTGACGTCAACTGTGTATCTATACTGTAATAACACATACTTTTTAGCCAATCAAATTGCTGGAAATACTAAAGTTGTTGTTGTATAAAATGAAATAATACTCCTAAAACGTCTTTATTATTATTACTGAACGGAATCCAACTCACATTAATGCTGTGCTCTTCCTTGGAGCCCGTATATACTATAGATTATCAATTCCATTCCAAGAATTATTTTGCGCGAGCCTTACAAACAAACAAACAAACAAACAAACAAACAAACAAACAAACAAACAAACAAACACAAACAAACAAACGCCGCATATAAACAGCGTTATATTCACCTATAACGTTTCAGTTCAACTTTAATCCAATATCAAACCGTGAACATGTTACATGAGCATTTCTTTCAGACCGCGATGATATTTGCCTGGGAATGGTTGAAATACTTTGCAGTAAATAACACGGACGTTGACGAATGGTTTTGGGGAGGCCAGGGACTCAACAGGACAGAGAACGAAACGTTCACGGAGTTTATTCGAAGACAGGATAGGAAAGTGATGAACCGCACATTGAAATATATCAAGGAAAACAAACCAACTCTGACATTTGTGCACCTTGGTAAGTTGACTGTTGTCTGTCGCTTAGTCAAGGGGGAGGTGTTATATATGGATCAATTAAGGTGCAATGTTGGAGGAACTACTCAATCATCACCACTAGAATTGGGCATCTTCTTCGTGTACCACACAATGGACACAGCCTTATATGTCATAGACACATCAAGGTTATTTGCTCAGGATTCAGAAGCTTTACAAGAACAAAAACCCTAACCATAATCCAAATAAAAACTCTTGTCCTAACCCTAATATAAAGAAATACTGTAACCCTACTTTTAAACTCAACATCAAAAGATTAGAAGAAAACTAATACCCATTCTCATGTAAGGTGACAATGAACTTTCATTTAAGAAACACTTGTTTTGGGGGTCGAGTGCCCGTTTAAGTCAACCAATCACAGCGTGTCTCACATATAAATGGCAAAGCCAGAGCTATATAACAACTTCGTATTTTTCCTGTTTTTTTTAGATGTATTGGACGCTGCTGGTCATACTACGGGCTGGGGCGGTCCCAAATATTACGAAGTTCTTTCGGAAATAGATGGGGAAATTAAAAAAATACTGGACATTTTGAACGAAACCAAAGGCACCTCAGGTAATTCCCCCGTCCAAGCATTCTCATGTAAATATAACATTTGTAAATCAGCCACTTTGGCAATAGACCTTACCCATTATGACGTACGTATCTATTAGTGACTACTACTACCATAATTCCTTGCGAGATTTCCTTTCTCATGTTGGAGACGAAAAACAGCAAAAAGATATACCGAAAAGGATTCTGGTAGTAGTAGTCACTAATAGATTCATGCGTCATAATGGGTAAGGTCTATTACTTTGAAAGGGTATTGGCAAGATCAGTGCACGCATTTATAATATCTAGACTTGACAGTTGCAACTCTCTCCTCCGCAGAGGTTTCCAATGCAGTAGAGGGGGGTTATATGGTTCGGATAAGGAATGAGGTAGAGGGTAATGGGACGAGGAAGCGGTTTTCCTCATCCCATTACCCTCTACCGCATTCCTTATCCGAACCCATATAACCCAGTGGCGTAGCCAAGGGGGGGCGACCCCAAGACCATTCTTGTGAAAAGTCTAAATCCGGGGAGAAATTTGAGGGGGCAGGGGGGGGGGAGATGTCCCGGGCATCAAGTCAAATTATCAAATTATAAAAACATATCGATGAGCAACTCGAAGATATCTGATAATTCGCGTGGTCTTTGGCATAGATGGAAATTTAAGGCAAGGCTGTCAAAAAATTTAAAATGTGTTGGTCAGCGGCTAATCGTAACAAAATATCAATGTTCTACCGCCATGTGACTGACTCATGTGTTATGCAATTATGTAAAATGCCGAAGCTCCTGCTCAGCAAAAGTTCTGATGTCCACGGAAGCTGATTCATTGGAAGAGCTTGATTTTAATTACCAAATGTGACGCGTGATCATTACAGCATTATTGAACATATCCATTACTATGAAGAGGGGATATTTTGTATCTTTCAATCTTTGTCTGCATGTTTGTCAAGTCCATCTTGCTCTCTATGACTCACTTTGCGTTAAAACCCACCCAAAACAAGAGAAACAAAATTCCCTTTATGGAAAAATTAATTAAAATATTCTGTACTTATTAAAGGGGTCTATGATTCTATGAAATGTTTCGATTTAGAGTTGTTTATCAATGAATCTCAAGATATCTTGACGTGTATTGTGCCATGTTCTGATTTAGTAATAACAAAATTTTCCGATTTATGGCCTTCACAGGGGCGCAACTAGAAAATTTCGAGAGCAGGGGTTGAACGCCAAAAAGGGAAAAGTTTCTCAGTCATTGGCGTCGGAAGATGTTGTGTTTTTTGAGGGGGCTAACTGCAGCCTCTAGGGGGGTCGGGGGCATGCTTCCCCGGAAATTTTTTGAAAACTAGAGTCTCTGAAATAGTATTTCCTGCATTCTGAGACTGTTCCTCACAGAATTGTCAGGTTCATTGATTGCGCCCAAAATGTGCATATTTGGGAGGTGAGAAAGTTTATAAGAACCAACATGGCACCAGAATTCAACGGGAAAACGAACCAGACCTTTGAATAATTTAGTTTATCTTTCGCTGAATATCCGTTGGTGTTAAACAAGGGAACAAACAGCGTTTTAGCTCTAAAATCCTAAAAATATTGGGGTGGGTACCCATTTCAAATATTTGGGGAGCTATAACTGCCCTTGCGCTCAGTATTCTAAACAATTTGGGACACTAGATATCTTCGTTATGCTTCTTCAAGAACACTCAACAACAACAACAACAACAACAACCACCACCACAACAACATTACAGCAACAACAACTTTTATTTACCCAAACATTTAACATGAATGATTTACAAAATATATAAAGCACGTTGTATGAGTTATGACACGCGTGTAGCATCTTTTACAAACATTAAGAACATACTCGGGCCTCAAGACTAGTATTTGTCAGAATAAAATGTTGTTCTGCCACTTCTAATTCAGCTCTGGAACACGGGCGTAAGAAGACTAGTACCCAGAATCTCGCCGCGCCCGGTGGAAGATTTGAAGCCGAATTAGAAGCCTTTGAGTATCGCCAGATTTGAAGAGAATTGTATTGCGTGTTGTGACGATTAATTATCTGTTTATCTAATGTCTAAGTAAGTATTAGCTAGTATTAGAGGTCTCACAAAAAGGGCAAGGGTTAAAAAGGGCAGGGGTTGCAACCCCCCAACCCCCTCTAGTTGCGCCCCTGCTTCAGATTACTTTTAAAAATTCGCCTCAGAATGCGGGAAATGGTGTTTCAGAGACCCTAGAAATCCAAAATTTTCCGGGGAGCATGCCCCAAACCCCCCCCCAAAGCCAACCCCCCTCTACTCCTCTGAGGAGGAGAGAGCAGTTGCAATAACATCCTGTATGGCTTACCAGAAGCTGAACTGAGCAAGTTACAACGAATTCAGAATACAGCTGCCAGACATGTTGCGTGGGTTAAAAAATCAGATCACATCTCCCCTGTGCTTAGTAATCTTCACTGGTTGCCAGTAAAGATCAAGAATTATTTTCAAGTAAGATCAAGGATTATTTTCAAGATACTCATGTTGATTAATTTCAAAGCTTTACTTGGCCAAGTACCAATTTATATCAGTGATTTACAAATCCACTCCACTTTTTCGTTACTGATATGGAAATTGCAAATTCACTCTACTTTTTTGCATTCCGACTTTTTTGTCGAGTTTTTTAACCGATTTTTTGTCGAGTTTGGGGTACGTACAGAGGTTTTCCAAATAGGCGTCCGTCCGTTTGAATCACTTTTAATAATGCTGAACAAAAAATTCGAGAAAAAAAACGATTCTATTAATCTGCTCATCAGTTCCTCTATGACTGGCAAACAAATCTAAACAGCCACACGATAATTTTTTAGGTAAACCAATGCTGGATGATACGTTGGTTATGATCGTCTCTGATCACGGTGGCTGGAATATGACCCATAAATATGGTGCGCCATTCATCGCTTTAGTTGACATTCCAATACTCATAAGTGGTAAGAAATAAACTACCGACGTTTGATGCGTAGATAGGTTAAGGAGGTTGGTTGAGGTTGGTAGGTTGAGGTTGGTAGGTACATATAGGTAAGTTACAGTTGGTAAGTTACAGGTTGAGGTTGTTAAGTTGAGGTTGGTAAATTACAATTGGTAGGTTGAGGTTGGTAAGTTAGAGTTGGTATAGGTTGTGGTTGTTAAGTTGGGTCCTACGAGCAGAATTTAGACTAAGTTGGAAATGTGCCTGCAAAAATTTGTGTTCCACTGTTAGTCCTTTTCAAATTTTACTAAAAGAATGAATCATTCAATCATATTCAGTTTTTATTTATTCGGCCTTTCATATACTACAGTGTAAAAGTAGAGTGCTGCCGTCCTTTCGCTCGGCTTTTCCCACGCGTTGTTTATGTATGTGCCGTTTCGTAACCGGGCACAAAAAGTTATCTGGTGCCTTAATGGGATGCTGAAACTGACATTCTGGTCATTGAATTAGGTCTCAAGCGAGTAAAGCGAAGCGGGAAAGATGCTGCAAACGATATTATTTGTTCTTTGTCTATTTAGTTTACACACGATCAATCATTTCTTTTTATTTCTGTGACAGGCTCTTCAACGAAAAACTTGCATTGCATGCAAAACACCTGAAAAAAACTGTTTACGCAAAAAAACTGTTTCAGTGTTTGACTGTTAACTTGTTCACACTTCACCACATGCATGACCAACGCCACTGTGTATAGAGTTTAAACGGTTTTTGTTTCTAACAAAAAGATATTATTTGGAAAATGTATGTCGTATACGTCATGTAAACACATCTAATGAATTAAAAAAATAAAATCTCTGTGCCTGCACAAACTTTCTGAATTGTAAATAGTGCCTGCGAACATCATGCTTTGTACACACAGTTTTAATAATTAGCTAAAAAATCAACAAAAAATTGTGCCTGCACAAATTGAAAATGTGCCTGCGAGCGGCGCTCGCGCACTTTAATGAGGCCTGGTAGGTTAAGATTGGTAAGTTACAGTTGGTAGGTTATAGTTGGTACTACCAACTATACACTGTAAGGCGTGTTTAGGTATGTACTATAGGTAGGTGTGTACGTGTATGTGTAATAATAATAATGTGCGTGTATGTGTAATAATAAGTGGTAGATTAGTAGGAAGGTAGGTTGGCAAGTGATGCATTATGGTATTGATAGAAAAGATATGTTACGTAGTATCGAAACAATTCCATCTAGGTCCTGGAGTTATAAAAAACAAGAGTTTGAACGAGGAAGCCGTATCGAGCTTGGACGTCGCAGTGACAGTTTTGAACGCTCTTGGCATTGAGAAAACCCAGTTCATGAGAGGTCGAGTGTTGGAGAATATTTATCCCAGTTCGCCACTGCCAGTCAGTCCTAATAGTGCCAGTGGTGTACTCATCTCATCATTCTGTTGCATTTTGATGCTGATTTCTGCTTTCATGGTTACCAGTGGGTTTTGAATTTCTTCGTATATAACTGTGTAACGGGAGGAGCTTATAGCTTCATTTCTTATTAAATTACGGAATTTGTAGTGAAACTTTTTCTTAGCGTTCGATGACTTTTTTTGTATAACTTTGGTATAACATAATACATGGCATGACCTGCTTGTAAAACGAACTGGGGTATGCAAAAATCCAGGTTTTTTTTATTACCGAGTGGAACGATTGTATAATTTTAACATTGATGATATTCTAAATTCAAATCTGTGTATTTTAAGTAACTTTAATTAGCCTAGTTCGTAACTTTGTAATTATCTTAACTATTTTAATTTTTTCATTTGTAAGCTGTATTCTAGTTTTGAGGACCCCCATGAAAAGCACTTATTGGTGAATGGGGCTTTCCTCGTATAAGCATAAATTTACAAATTTACTTGGCACTTCCGTCATGGTGGCCCATACCCTTGGACGGGGTAATCCACAATCGTTCCCCCAAGTTCAGCGAGTCAGAAGAACAAACGGTCTCTAAATTCTAAAAAATTTGAGATAAAAATTGATAATTATTTACACAATTTCTAGGAAATTAAGTTTTAAAGTGCCTATAACCCTCATTTTATGATTTATAAACATTCTATACAAGACAAATAGTGGAATATTTCTCAGATATGTTCTTTCCTTCGATACTTTTTATAATAATAATAAAAGACGTATTAGGAGCATTATACAATATTCTCAATGCTCTTATACAACAACATATTCTTAATTTTACTTATAAAACTAATTACAGTTTCATTATAATGAACAAAAAACTATTAATTTAAAAAAAGAAAAGTCTTAAGTGCTAACTTAAAACTACTTAACATATCAAAGCTTCTAATTTCCTGTGGTAATGAATTCCACAGTTTTATATACAGGTTTAGTGTGACGTCAACCCAGTCACATTTCGGATACAATATTCTGCTGAGAAATTTGACCTAATTCAAACGTAGATGGTATACTTGAACGTTATACTAGAGATTGTAACAACTTTGTCACTTAAATCCTCGACCAGTTTATCACACGGAGGCAGGAAAGAAAGCCAAATTCCTGGGTGACGTTACATTAGCATTTTCTTTAAAATTCAAAATACAAGTGGAGTTCATATGAAAAATCTTACTGACTTTAGTTTATTTCCAAAGTTTCGGCATTCCAATCGATCAAGTTAAGAAGATATCGCAAGTTGAAGTTGGAAAGTTTGTCCAATTTCGACGCCATATTTGTTTCAAATATGACGTCACTGAGTGCTTCCATTTCGTATCATGCCAAAGAAGCTCCTCTACTTTCCCGCATGAGGAACTAAATAGTTTATTTCGACTAATTGTCATCGAAAGAGCATTCACAACAGCTACCACTATGTGATCGCCATCAAAACAACCCCACTGCCAAAGATAAAGACGCACTCAACGACGTCATATTTTCAAAAAAAAAAATATGGCGTCAAAATCATCAAATTTTCAACTTCAACTAGCCATATCTTCTTAACTAAATTGATAGGAATGCTGAAACTTTGGGAATAAACTGAAGTCAGCAAGATTTTTAATATGAACGTCATTTGTACTTTGGCATTCTTAAAAGTAAAAAACATAAACCAGTATAATTTATCGAAAGATAGATCAAATTAAAGAAATATTTCCCTGTTCAAATATTTGCCTTATATAGCCCGGCGGTTAAGCCCGAAATATTGCCAAGTGAAATATCTACAAGTAGATAGAGTTATTAGTGCTGATGATATGGAGGCAACGCAGATTTCTTCCTGGTTGCCACAAAATCGAGTTTCTCTTCCAATTTACCTATTAAAGTACTATATTATAAAAAAGTGAAAATTCAAAGTTCCCTTTCAGCGAATATCACCCATATCATTAGAAAGTTCGCAAAAATCTATATGAAGGACATTCAAGCGGGTAGGACGATTTTGAGTTGACTAAGCCTATTTTGAGTTAACTTTCAAAAATGTGGATATGCCGTAAAATGCTACAAAATGCTTTTTTAGTGGGGTTTAGCCTTCTGTAACTCAAAACGAGCTTGGAAAATCGTACAACCCGCTTGAATGAGTTTTTTTACTTCAATGAGTACTTGGTAAATTGGAAGAGAAACTCGATTTTGTGGCAACCAGGAAGAAATCTACGTTGCCTCTATATCAGAAAGTCATCAGCACTATAGTAACTCTATCTACTTGCCAAGTTTCATGCTTGTATCACAGAACGCACAATTCACCCCTTAACAGCTGGACTATTATATAGAATGTTTAAAACATTGAGTTACAGGCACATTAACTGTTTACATGTACAAAGACACCACAACGCTAAAATGACCAGGAAAAGCTATCTGACCCAATCTCGTGTCTAAGAATTCTGGAGTTCTAGAAAAACGCGCATCGCTTAAGAAAATAGTTTCCGAAAATATACCGTTTTCGGTCCAATAATAATATTGAATTCAATGCATCAGTATGGTAATTATTCTAATAAGACTGCGTAAGACAATAGTTCTTTACTAAAAAGGCGATTTCGTGGGTTACACCATTACCATTTTATCATGTTGTGCGTCTTCGCCATCTTTGACGGAATGTTTCGGGAGTTCTTCTCGCATGGTCGGAATATGCTCGTAGTCATCTTCCTCTTCGTCGACACAGTCTAGAAAGCAAAATAATTTTCAAGTTGACGACGACGTTGATTCTCATAAAACTTTACTTTTGACTGTGATTATAGTCGTGCATGCATGCCGGGTGCAATTCTGGTGATTATTAAAATGTTGGCATAAAACTGTAGCCGGATTTATTACTCAATATTCAAATTTTAACATGTGAAATATAGGTTCTCCCATCGACTTTCGAACATTTGACTAAACGCTTTTTTAATACCAAACAACAATATTTGATTGATCTAATCAAACCGGTATTATCTGAATAATTTGAAAATCGTTGTTGCATAGTCACACTTACGTTTTGATAACGTTTCACAGAATCTTCGTTTTAATATTTTCACACTGTAACTCGCTGTAAAATGGGACAGCATATTCTAAAGTCGTGGGCAAATTTCGATGTTTCCTCGAATGTTTCCCCACCCTTGGAAACATTGTTGCGGAAACAAAATTTGCTTCCCTGGAAGCAAAAATGTTTCTCAACAAATTCAGAAACATTTTTTGTTTCCCAAGTGTGATTTTTGTTGCGGAAACATTTTTTCCCCCGTTTGCCCATGTTTTCCACAACGAGAAACATTGTTTTCCTGATTGGGCATGCGCAAAGACAAATAACGCGACAAAATGGCTGAAATCACAGCAGCTGTTGTTGACGAAAATCCCTCGCAGATACAGAGCAATAAAAAGAAGGTAAAACGACGCTGTCTACATCAGCTAATTCTTTGAAAATGTTCTGAAATGCTCCTTTGGTGTATCTTCTCTTTATCCACTGTCTATCTCATGGCCCTCTTCGTTTTTTCGCCTCATCTTCGTCTTCCAGCAATAGCTGAATTAAAGTACATGATACTGTCTTTGTTGATATGGCAGACGCCATATTTTTTGTTTTGATCTGAGTGTTTGACCTTGTTTCATAGTTTGCCCACTCTGGGAAACATAGCAAAACATTGGTTAGAAACAATGTTTCCGCAACAATGTTTCCTAGTTTGCCCACGTCTTAAGGACCATATGCAAATTATCCTTGAAGTGGCCGCCATTTTCCCGTAAATTTCTGGTAATGAGTATACCAACCCATGAGTTTTTACTCGTATTTTTTGCACTACCTACTCAGCGCGCTACTTTTTTATTATATGAAGACATTATGTGTATTTGGTTTCAAACTTTTTGAAAGTTTGTAGAACTATAACCATATATTCTATATTAATTTAGGAACATCATCATTAGTGTTTCGTGAGCTTCGCAACATTTATTTTTAGCTCTTAATTTGATTATTTTACGCATGTAACGAGCGCCTCTTATTATTCTGTGTCTTTTAGAACACATAGGTTTACTGGAGCGTTATCTAGAAATTAAAAAAGTTTTAATTTGTTAAAGTTGAATCGTTTCATCGATTTTTAATCTCATATAATTGTAATTTTAATCGTATAAATTTTGCTTTTGGCTGTAAAGTTTTAGAAATAAAGTAACTGAGTTTTTAAAATAAATGAGTTTTTATGTCCTGTCTTCATGTAGTTTAAATGATAGGAAATGTAATCATAAACATGTAATCATAAACATTTCATTATAAAAGTGTGGCAGTGCCCATGTGGATGGCTCCATTAGGTAGAAAGGATAGGTAGGCTATGAAAGGATATTATTTCAGCCCTTTTCAAAATTTCCATATCCCCCTCCTTTATGAAGGGGATTCCATCTTATATATTTAGCCCAGTCATACTTCGTAACTATAATTTCCGAAGATGTTGTGATGTGTACAACGAAATTGTTTATAAGGTTATTTCTTCAAAATTGTTTCGAAAAAACGAGGCATAAGCATGTCTTTTCTGTGTGACTGGAGGAGCTTATAGCTTCATTTCTTATTAGAATTACGGAATTTGTAGTAAAACTTTTGGTAAGCGTTCGATGACTCTTTTTGTACGCGTTACTCGATATGTATTGGCCATTAAGTAACCAATCAGATTGTAGTATTTGCATTCGACTACTAGTAATACTTGATAATACACTGCCTATGATGCAGCACACCTGCACTTGGCGACGACATACCATTTGGCGACAGCCTGTCCGCTGTATCCGCTTCCTTTCCGGTATCAGCCACTTCTCCTTCCTCTTTTCGCTCATCCTTTTCTACTTGACTTTCCAGCCTGTCCCTCTTCTGTTTATTCTTATCCACTTTCGCGTACATCGTTTCCAGTTCTTCCTTACTCGCAGCAATTGTCGCTTGCGGTAGTCTGCCGCTCAATGCATTTGGAAGTTGCGAAGTGTTAGTACTGGTCTCTTGCACTATGAAATCGCCACTTATCCTTGTCAACGTGTACGGCTCAATAAGCTCTTTGTCGTTGTCACGTGACACCTGGCGCGGTAGATTTTCCAAAGGAGGCAGAGGCGGCGGCGTTGTCGCAGCCATCGCACCTCGTACAACCGATTTGGTTCTCCGGGCGCCGCTTTCTCGGAATGTCGACGAGGTCGAAGCAAGGTCCGAAGCGCTTCGTTTTCGAGTTAAATTCGGATCTTCGTACAGATCCAATGTGTTTCGTTTATCTACGACCTCGTAGAACGTTTCTTCGAAAGTCTCCACGTTTGGTGCCTTTCGATTCATTGAATCTCCCACTGATTCATATGTGTCCGAATCATCGAATATCCTATTTTGATTGTTTGAAAAGTTGTTCGAAGTACTTTGCATCGCGTTCTGCTCGTCAACGGAATCGTACAAGATTTCTTCGTCCTGGTTATTTGTTATCGAAATCCACTGCTGTGTCGCGGCTGTACTGGAGGAATCGCGATTTGACCGCCGAATTTCGTCACTTGCAGAAACCGGCTCGTAGTTCGCGTATTCATCGATATTCTCCGAAGTCACGCGCTTGTTTATGCTATCAAATGGCTCTGCGTAGTTATCGTCAACGGTCGACACCACTTGGGGCACTTCGGTCGGGCGTTGCGGCAGTTCACGGTCGATGAAACTTCTGCGATTCCTGTTGGCAAATGGGTTAATTGTCAATGGAGTTATTGGGGAGCTGGGTTCAGAAGTACTTTCAGTTTCAGAGGCGTTCTTCTTTTTGTTTTTCTTGTGGTCGTGTTTTTGCTTCTGGTTCTCCGCGCTTGAATGCACTTTTAAGGAAAACCTTGATATTCTCGAGGTACCACCTTTAGCTTCAGGAGCAGTGTGTGCCCTTTTTGATCTCATATCCTTGTCTTTTCTTTTGCTTTTCAAGTTTCCCTTTTCTTTCTCTTTGTTTTGCATGTCCCGTTGTGGTTCTTTGCCGCATGCTTGACCGTCCATTGTGTCTCCTTCATTTTCGTTGGGATTTTTGTCGCATATGTCAACGGCACCTAGGTCCGGATCGGCTGCAGTTTTTGATGACCTATTATTACAGTTTCTATCAATCACGACGTCGTCAACCTTGTCAACTTTCTTCGCGAGGTCTTCTTGATTTTCGTGCTTGACAACGTCAACGTCCTCGCTCTCTGAATAGTCTTTTTGTCGAACACTCTGAAACAGAAAAAGAAAATTATGATTTATTCTTGATACCGAGTTTACAAGGTGACTTTCATGTCAATGAGACTGGTGGAGTCGATTAGTAATGCCTCTCCTTCTTTTATCTTTCCTTTTGCCTTCCTCATTCCCTCTTTCCGGTTTCTCTTTTCTCCTTCCTCTATGCCCTTCCCTCTTCTCTTCCCTTTTCTTCCCTTCCCTTCCCTTCCCTTCCCTCTTCCCTCTTCCCTTCTCAACCTGGTCATAACTAAAGAGAGAGAGAGAGAGAGAGAGAGAGAGAGACAACTTTATTTAAAAACGGTAATTCCTTCAATTTTACAATTGCTTTTCAAGGAAGCCATTTAACTTAAACTAATTAATAAAACTAATATTTACATATCAAAGTCATAAGATTTTACAAAGTTTTTAAAAATATGTACAGAGGATGCAGATTTCATCGATGATGGTAAATTATTCCATAGTACTGAACCACTGTATGCCAAACTACGTTTTGAGTACTCGGTTTGAGGTAATGAATCTTTAAATTTACATCTGAATTTCTCAAATTGTAACCATGAGTCTCATTGACAAAGGAAAACAATTCTTGTAAGTGGTCAGGTGCATTACCATTAACAATTTTGTACATCATACTGGCTTTTGTTTGATTTCTTTGAGATTCTAGATTACGCCAGTTTAATGAATTCAGAATGGTTGTTGATCTAATTTCATAACCTGATTTAGTAATAATACGAGCAGCTCTATTTTGTAGTTTTTGGAGCTTGCTCTTTAACACAGTGCCACAGTTTCCCCATATAAGAGAACAGCAATCAAAATGGGGGGATACGAGTGCATTGTATACTTCAATCAAGTTGGATAATGGAAGTAGATCTCGTAATTGACGAAGCATCCTCAAACCCTTTAGAACTTTTGGAATAATTATTTCATTCACATGAGCGTCCCAAAGTAGTTTGTCATCTACTATAACGTCCTAGCAGCTTAGATTTAGTGACTCTTTTAATAGCTTCATTGTTAAGATTAATTTTAGGATCAGTAATAAACTAAAGAGTATGGATGGGAGGTAGGTTTCAAAGTGGTTATAACAACCCTAACTGCAAATTGCAATTAAGCAGAGAAAAGTTCTAGTTTTTAATTGGATCCTAAAAATAACCCTAATACTAACCTTAATACTAAATATAATACTTACACAATGTCCTAAGGGACCAGTCATTATTTATGGTGCGGGGTTAAAAAATAGGGGGGGGGGGGGGTCAGAAGGATTTTCTTTGTGAAAAGGGGGTCATGTTATAAGCCCTTGAAGGGGGGTTGTAAAATAAATAAATAAATATATTTATTTTCTAAAAAGGCTTTGTAGTCAAATTTAATCAAGTAAAGTAACATTTAATGTGTAAGAAGCTTTCTTTTGCTGTTTTAACATTCCACTGGTCCACACGCTTTTATAACAAAGACTATGTACAGTGACCTCTTATTTATAATCCTAATTTGTATAATAGAACACAAAGTACCTTGACACTTTAATAGCACTTTGTTGAGATGTCAATAGGAGTCGTCAGTACCCATGTTTGTCCGCATTCACCCATAATTATTAAGAAAATAGCTCATTTGCAATAATTTGTGAGTCAAATTTGGTTTGTTTGTCTGCATTTTGAGCTATTAATAGCAACCGCTTAACTCTTTCCCGACCGGCGCAGTTAAAACGGGTCATTGAAGACCCGCAAAGTCGTCAATCGAAAAACATGGCACACGGTAACGCAAGATTAAAAATTGAAATTCGACAAGCGCCAGGAACATGAAATCTACGCACACGCCAAGTTTGATTTGATTTCATAAACAACTCTGCGATTGGTGGCATTTTGAGTTTTCAAGATGCTACGCGTGCAAGATGGCCTTTTCTAGAAAAATGTAAATTTTTCAACCTGATTTATGATAATTAATGCTAATTTATATTAACATAATGTGTTTTGTTCGGGAAATTTAAAAGAACAAGTAAAAGCCGGTTTATTGGGCTTCCAGAAAATGTATAGCTTTTGCAACAGTTATGGTTATTTCAAGAGATATCAATAGAACAACGTGGTCGTTCAATTTTTGATGTTTTTCAGCCGTAGGGAAAGAGCTAAAGGGCTATTAGTATATTGAAGTTAACATATTTTTAGTATTTTTTCATTCGAACTGTCAGTTTAAACACAAAGTTATTTTTATATATCAAGTTACTATACATTTAGTGCCAATCAGAAATATCAACATCCACTATGTATTTCACCACAGTATACTCTTTACTAAATAACACACTTTTGCCCCTTTTTAATATTCCCCCCTTCTTTTTTTTTGGGGGGGAGGGGGTCACAAAAAATAAAAGTCATTTTCTGGGGGTCACCTGAAATTGCTAGTCCTTAAAGGGGGGTTGAACGCTATTTTATCTTTGAGACCAATTTTTTATACCTTGACTTTTTCAGATTTCACAACTTTAACGTCTTCATCTCCAGAGTAGACCTCTGACTTAGGCCTGATTTAAATAAAAACAATTCAAACATCAGTTTGGCAGAGTTCTTTTAAATACTTTTAAATGTTTGACTGAGATGAGGTGTTAATTTTAGTCTCCTTGGTGGGTGGGACAGGGATTGGCATGAAATTCAATATTTCCTGTATGTGTGATGCAAAATATTAGGAAACAAGAAAGCACCCTTTTACAAGATCACACCTTGCTTAATATCCCATTCTCTTGTTTAAAAACTCCTTGAAGGTGACCCTAAACTTCAGTGACCTTAAAAACAAGTCTCACAAGCATCAGTTACCCATAATTTTCAAGCACATACTTTCTTCGACTCAATCCACACAGAGCAACAAGGATTACCATTGCACACAAGAGAAGTCCAGTAAAAACAAGGCTGTACGTTTGGAAACCAGTCACTTCTTTGTCATCGCCAGACTTGGCAATCGTTAAGAGTTTGCGTTTGGTCAACTGGATGAAATCTAAAAAGGCATGTAAATGTTAGAATTATTTCTTTAAAATCTATACATATGGTAATCAGCTGTAGACACTTCTCAAATTTGCTTAAGGTTGCTCTATATAGAAATGATCATCAAATCATGCATGCAGGAGTCACAGCTTGCCAGAAAATGGGGGTCACAAATATTCAATAGGCCATTTTGAAGGTTGTTATGTGTATTACAATATAGCAACTGACCCAATGTTAATGAAATTAACAGAATTCAAAAGTTGAAGTTGAAATCAATATTAGAACCCAGGGTGGTTTTGTGGGCATTGAAGCAAATTTGGGAAATGACATTTGTGTTCCTATCATGGTTTTTATTTGTCAAATAAAAGTGAATTTGAATTTTTGATAATTTCCATTTTCATAATAAATGAACTTTATTCCCTATGATTTACTTATTTTCAAAATGTTATTTTCTAAAAGAAATAGAAAACATTTTTTCCATATCAATATAGCAGTTATAGCCAATAAAGGCAAAGGCCAGGGCAATAAGATTAGTTCTTGGAAATGGGAAGGTCCTTTTGGGTTATCCCCTTTTAGCCATGCCCGTTATTTGTCATCGAAACAGGCCACCTGTCCCCTGTCGGAAATGGCATGTACTCAAGGAAATTATTTATGTGTATATGTATCACTCTTCAGAAAATTATAAAGAGGTGTTTGTTCAGAGGCTGCCTAGAGGCTGCCTCTGGTTGTCTACGATTAAACTGAATGACGGTAAATATTTAATATTTATACTTTCGACAAAATCCTCGACAAACCTGTAGAGTCTACATCAAGACCGACACAAATCAACCTTTCTTGGCACTCCATCCACATCGAGAGGCAATGCAAATCGTCCTTCAACCAAACCTAATAAATGTCATGAGGGAGTCTGAATAAAGCGGTCTGCCGTTTTTAGACTAGGACAGTCCATAAACTGTTACTGTATACATATCACGTATTAGTTAGGTCGGCAAGAGGACCAGACACTTAAATAAAGTTTATGTGTACGTGTGTATCTATCATGTTTGTATACCTCCACGGAGCCACCATGTGTGTTTCTGCCCCTAATAGAAGATACCCCATGAATATCGGCATCGGCTTTCTTCAGCAAAAGGTCACAGTTCTTCCGTGGCCTTAACCGCAAATGTTTTCCCAGCTTTTCACCGTTTCCTGGGAAACTCTGACGGTTTAGCGCAAGTTCTTCAAATGAAGGTATCAATTCTGAAGACGAAGTGGTGTTTCTACGTAGCCAAATCTCAACAGATTCGCAGTCACAACTTCTAGAAGCTTTTCTACTTCCTTGTACTCCATTATTATTCCTCGCAGCGAAAGGGAAAGCAAACGCTGATTGAAATAACAACCCCAATCCTAGTAAGATGACCACCAAACCAGGAGACTCCATATTATTGTTTTCCTGGACATCAGTTCACCAAACAAACATTAATCGTTTTGTAGCGTTTTCTTATCCTGCAACCTGAAATGAATAAGCATAACATTTTTCGTGGGAAATCTAAGGCGGTGTCACGAAATTATAACCAAACGGAAGCCGAACGAAGCGATTGACCGGAACCAAAGGCAAAGTTTGTTTATATTTGGCAAATGAATCCTCCAATAGGATTTCTTTGGAATCTCCAACCCTTCCTTTCCCCTGTGATTATTTGTTTTTAGCCTTTCCTGATTGGATGACGTGCGGTCGCACAGGGGAAAATTTATACAAAATCAATAAGATACATAACAAAAATACAATACAATAACACAAAAAAGGTGGATCAGATGGATTTGATGTCCATTCAGAACCACCGTAACACCGCAACAGTAAAATTAAAACGTTCACCACTCGCGTTGCCAAGAGAAATTTGACGCGTACTTACGTTTATAATTAGGCCACTCCAAATTAGACTTTAATTTCCCGTCTATCCCTTTCTGAGAATTGCACGCAGGCTGAACGTTTATGAAATCTCACAGCCGTTCGGTGACCATCAAATCATGTTGTATTTTTGATTTTTTTATCTCCAGAAACAGCAGCAAAGTACTTTCGTTTACCGGCGCCGTTTGGAAATCGAAATTTGTCATTATACTGGCTTTAACGCTCAACTGCCCAAAAAATAATGAATTTTCATTACTCTGGATTCATAAAAAGCAAATAATGGTACATTACGACAATAATGGACAAATCACGCGGTGGACGGGAAACTAAACTCTAATTTTTAAAAAATTTTTTTTAATGTTTTTGCCCATATATTATAAATTATAAAATATTTACATTATTATTGGAGTGGCCTAATTTATAAACTGGTCATGAACTACGAAATTGGTACCAAGATCGAAAATATGTCCCTGCTAGGACATTTGCCTAGATAAGTTTCGATATTTTGCAGATTTGATATTGAGTATGGAGGAAATGGTCGTTTCAAACGGGCTGTACGAGCGGATTTGTTCCAGTCCGAGGCGAAGCCGAGGACTTCATGAAATTATTTCGGGGTGAAGACTTCTTCCCAACATGTTATACACTGAAAGTCTGAAAACGCTTTTAATTTGAATTGTTTGTTTTACAAAAAGTCAAGATTTTTACAGGAATATTTATGTTTGTATAATTTTGTTGCTAATTGAATCCAAAAGGGGATGTGATCGCACCGCCGACCCCTTCCGCGTACGCCCCTGATTGTGCGTGATTCAAAGTAGAGATTCCTAATTCCTTGGCTCGGCCCTGACGGTTAATTGCACAAGGTGATGACACTCCACAAATTTTGCCACACTGCCAAACTGCTACACTGCCAAACTTCGAAGTTCCTGCTGCCAAGACTCCCAAGATTCACTGTCAATTTATTCAAGGTTGCAGATAAATTGAGATAAATTAATCAGATTAACATTAAGAACATTTAAACTAATTGTGTGCCCTAATTACCCAAATTCCATTCTGATGACGCATTCTGTGCTCTTCTAACCGAAGAAAAAGTCAATAACAGAGCCGAACTTAAGACTCGTGCTACGGAAAAATCGTGAATCACCTTGAGCCCGCAATCTTAGTATAATAATAGCGGTTTTTGTACTTAACATTACTTAAGATCGCTTGATGCATGTTTTGCGGAAAACGCGAAGTAATGGCGGGTTGTTTCAAATTTTCAAACAACTTGCATCAAAAAATAAATAAATAAATAATTCACTGAGAAGGTGCAGTATTCTCAACTACTTCTCAAAAATATAAACCTTGTCTACACTCCTACAACAACAAAATCAGGAAAGTAATCACTACAGTTAACTACAGTACAGCAGCACTGAAAAAGGCATGTCACACGAAACTGAATCTTTTCCCAAGCCGAATACGGAATAGATCATTCTCGTTTCCTAGGCATACAGTACCTAAATAAATATAGCGTTGATGAAATGTAGTTGTAAATCGTCTTTACCGAAGACTCGAAGCTAAGGTACATGTAGTTCTTGGCGACTGTAAATAATTGGCAGCCGCCGGCCGGTCACAGTTTTGAAGAACTATATATGACTGGCAGTAATCGTAACAATAATCTTAACGTAAACCCTAGTCATAACCCAAATGCTAACCCTAACCATTAAAAAATAAAAGAAAAGTCACAAAAAGATGTGCGTTGCGGGGTTCGAACCCGTCAGTTTCTGCATTGCAACAGGTCAACAATAAGCAAAAGCGACCGGTCATCTTAGTCCACTATTATAAATTGCCGGTCATATAGTTTTTCCAAAACCGTGACAGGCTGCTGGTTATATAGTCACTAAATAATTTCACTGATCATGGCAAAAGCTTTCAATACATTATTATTTTTTAAAAATAGTATTATTATTGTTAGCCATATATGATATTTTACCCAAAATGTCAAATTATGGTTATTATAAAATTAGACTTCCACAGCACAAGTCAAGATATGTTTCCATTTTCGGACAGTATGCTCTTCGTTTTAATACTGACTTAGCATATTCTTCGCATAGTGAATCATCATGCTCCAGCGGAATATACTAGTAAAAAATCCGCTGACAATATTAGGCGACCACAGGCTCAAGGTGATTCACGGTAGCCGAGTACGGGTGATCGCGTGGGGACTAGGACTAATTTCAAAATTTCCCACTTTGCATTGCGTATTCCATGTGGTTTTTTGCTCCAACTTCTTTTCAAGATGTCGTGTGTGGCAAGTTCTGCAGAACTTATCAGTGTTGGGGGAGAGAGAACAACCGGGGAGTCCGTTAGGACCCAAAATAGTAAGGCATAAAGACGTCTCTATGTCTGGGCTAACTTTTATACTGAGAGAAATGGCTTCAATTTGCGTTATTTTATCTTTCAGTCATGGCTGTGTCGGCGATTGCCAATATTGTCAAAAGTTCTTTAGGTCCTGTTGGATTGGATAAAATGCTTGTGGATGATGTAGGAGTGAGTATTAAAGCTATATCTTTTAAGTTAAGCTGTTTCACAATAAAAAATGTTATATTATTTGTCTAGATTGTTGTACACAACTATTTAACAGTAACACAAAATTTTATGTATAGTTTAATAATTAATAGACTGTGTCTATTACATAAAGTTTGTACTTTTTTGTGCATTTAGCAAAGTTAGCAGTTTGGGTTGTAGACTGTCTCACTAATCTCTAAGGGGCCGTCGACAAATAGATTTTGTTCGCAATCTTCTGCAATGTTGTTGACCCCCTCCCCTACGTCCAGACTCGAAAGTTTGTATTTCGTCCGCAGAAGATTTACGCCAACTAAATATTGCCCAAAATTTGTATGCCAGTCAGGGGAATTGTACAATTTTCCCCAAATTTTTTTGCGCCAGTCATGGCGGGTCTAGGAGTGAAAACCAAATAGATGCACTGTGTGCTATGAGATTGGTCGCTATAAGGCTATTTAGTTGATGAAATTGTATTTAATTTGCTATTTAAGAGTTCAGTGCTGGCAAATAAACAGATTGCCACCTTTTCTCGACATCCGTTGGCTTTGGGCTTGACGTTCGTTGATTTGTTTACTTGTCCGGTCACTCACAGGTCACTCAGGCCTGAATATTACCACCGGACATTGTCCGGCGTTAATTCGTCTTGTGACCGGCAGCTTGGAGCTGCTGCCGGACCAACCTAGTACCCAGGCTTTTCACACGCTCGACGGACTCGCTGAGCGAAAACCCTGGTGGACACTGGTCACGTGATCTGCTAAACAATTTTGTGTCAGGGGAGGGGTGGTCTTAAACACGTTGAGTTGACGAAGCCAACAAATTCTAAAAGAAATAGCGGAGTATGCGTTCACCGATGGTTTTTCCTTTGAAGTCTTCACGTTGTTGTTACCACAAGCGTGTATTGTAAAGATGTTGTTGCAGTTTTCCCTAAATATTTTCCATCTGTTGCCAATGTTGTTGTTCGCCAAAGAATGCAATGTGATTCGTTTTCTGTTGTTTTAATATTTCTTTAATCCATGACCAGATCAGGATTTTAATATCATCAATTTTCAACGTAAAAAGCAAAGGAAATATTGGAAATATAGTCTATAGACGAAGTTGAAGAGCTTCAATGTGATTTTTGATATTATCAAAGGATAAACTTATGGACGCTCAATACAACTTTGTATTTACTCACACGGAATCATTCTTGTCTTGCAAATTTGGTCGAGAATTATTACACAGCAAGCTGTATCAAGAAAGAGTGTGTGTCGTCGCTAAATTATAGAATACCTGTCCACTTTCGCTCTTTGTATCTGTAATCTGTTGACAGTTATTAAAAGGGTCAAATTACGGAAAGTTCGTCATAGGCAATTGTTTCCGATCGTTCTATTTAAAACCTCATTTAATTTGATAACTATCAACAAGTATACACAAAATAAACCTTCGACATTAAGAAGACTTGTAGGAGAATAATTTTTTAGGAGAATAATGATGTATCGTTATTATCGACATATTCCAATAATCGTAGAGACGCGTGTTCGAAAGAAATAAATGACCAAAGAAGTGACCTGTCATATCTTGACTAATGTCAACAAACCCTTTGTCATCCCTCCCTAAACTAACATAGCAACGCTAATTAAAAATCTGCTAGATTTTAGCAGTTCACGTGACCAGCGTCTACCAGGGTTTTCGCTCAGCGAGTCCGCCGAGCGTGTGAAAAGCCTGGGTACGAGGTTGCTGCCGGACATCAATGTCCGGGCCGGACATCAATGTCTGGCCGACTCGACCACTTATAGACCAAATTTTGCCTCCCAGTAAGTTAACGTTTATATGACAATCCAGCTACTTTGATATTTATCGACCACGTACACATGACATGTGGCTCAAAATGATTTTTCCCACGTATCACGCATTGTGTGAATTCCATGCGCAGTCAACACAGTCATGGCCTGTAACCGCTTTATGATCGCGTTAATCACACAAAGATGGCGAATTAAAGTGAGATCTAACAGCGTTGTTCGCTGTATTGGCGACAAGGCTATTAATGTACAACATTTATCACACTGCATTACATAACGGCAAAATTATGTAGTGTCATGCTAAAACGATTTGGGGATAAAATTAACAAACCGTGTCCGACAGAAAAGTGGTCTTGTTTGGCCGATTTACTCTGTGGCCGGACATCGTGTCCGGCGAGCTCCAAAAAATTATATTCAGGCCTGCTCCGGTGGTACTCTCTTTGAAAAGTTGTGGTTTCCCTGTGACACACGTGACAGCGCGGTGCCAGGGGGGTGCGGGGGCATCTCCAACATGGCGGACAGTACTTAAGGAGAAGAGATGTAACGATGTTAGGGTACCGTCTTGGGTTTCCCTGTGACACACGTGACAGCGCGGTGCCAGGGGGTGCGGGGGCATCTCCAACATGGCGGACAGTCAGACTCTTTATATTCCTGTACTCCCTCATGATTTTATAGTATATATATTGCATGGCAGTATTAGTTATTAGAGAATTACTCACGGTTTTAAGTCTTTACAACGAGAGCGCCTGCCAGTCTCCAGTCATGCTCAAACACCGTGGCCAAAGCGCCACGTGCCGAATAACTAACGGAAATTGACAATACACATATCAAAAGCTCTGGGCTCAACTTGAGGTTTTTTACGTTGTCTTATAGTTCACATAAGAGCAATCCGTTATAAGCAATGCCAATGATGTAGTTCATCAAACAATATTTTTTCACGAAGTACGGTTTGGAGTTTTGAAACCTGTCAATGGACCGCATTATATGCACGTGATAAGATCGACCGCAATATTATTAAGTTCGACCGCTTTGGTCGGATATATCGATCAAAGTGCAAATTTAATTTCAAACGTCGAATTTATCATTTATCTAGGTTCGACACATGATAAGTTCGACGTTTGAAACGGAATGAGCGGGAGATATTATTGTTAACGTTATTTGAGAAATTCAAACATAATAATAATAATAATAATAATAATAGACGTATTAGGAGCATTATACAATAGTCTCAATGCTCTTACAACAATATATTCTTAAATTTACTTATAAAACTTATTACAGTTTCATTATAAGATAAATCATACTACATATTTTCCCACTATGAACAAAAAAAAACTATTAATTTTAAAAAAGAAAAGTCTTAACTGCTGACTTAAAATTACCCAACATATCAAAGCTTCTAATTTCCTGTGGTAATGAGTACCAACGTCGTTGTCGTTGTTAGGAGTTCAACCACAAAATCGGTAATACATTGTATGCAGAATACAGAGACTAATAAGAATGACTTCAAAACTACTCCAATGATTACTACAGGGTTCGAATTAATGCATCGCGATTCGCAAAACGCGATGCACTTTTTATAATTTGCGATGCAAAAAATGGCAAATACTAGTAAAATTGCGATGCAACAACTCAAAACGGAGTTTTGTTTACTGGCTGTTTGTAAATTCCCAATATAGTACGTAAGGAACGTGCGCGCATATTCCTTGTTCTGTAGTTTTTCATCCCCTGGAGCTGATCGTCGTGTTCTTACACGTGGGACAGCGAATATTTCCAACATGTTTTCCACCAGGTACATCCCATTCGAGCTTGATGTTGTACTCTTTCTCCCAGGTCTTTACCGTTTTCAGTTTAGGCATGTTTTCAGTTTAGACATGTCATATTCAGCTGCTTTTACATGTTTTATCACGTTGCTTTGCGTTTTTTGGGTAACCAGTATGGCGGGAACACTTCAGTCGTCGAACTTATCTGTAGCGCGCTTGTGCATATCAGTGTTGACATGCTTTTTGACGGAATCAGGCATTGCAATTTTAGAGTCGAAAGATATGCGATCGAACTATCACCGAAATGACGATGTCAGATTTGGAAAATGATGAAGCTGATGATGAAACCGATTAACTTTTTAATTCTTACCTTTGTTTTAAGTACTTTGTATTACATATTATATATCTACATTGCTTTAATAAATAACGAATTTGATCGGGGGGGGGGGCAATTTTTCGAACAAATATTTTTGCGATGCACTTTTGAAACGTTAATTCGAACCCTGTACTAGTTAATAATTTCCTTTGTTTTGATCTTGATACGGCAAGTTAATTGACGTCCGCGTCATGTCTTTCTGCTGCGGATGAATGGACGAACTCGGAACCTGAAGCGTTTAGTCGACCGTTGCCGTTAGATGTGTAGACCACAACCTAACCGCATCTCCACCGCTACCTCACCGCAACCGCAGTGTTAGGTTACTCTGACTGGTACTGTAGTTTTACTCTAATCTTTTAAGATGCTAAAATGAAACATTTGTTGAAGGTTTACCTATGAAGTACCTATGAGTACCTATAAGTACCAGCTTAAGCTGGAATTAGCATGTGGCTGCCATATTGGAGTGACACACTAGCGACCTTGGCCACGATTTTTGATAGTGTGAACAGGTTTTACCTGGCCTTGGTTTGACCTGGGCCTGGCATAACCTGGGCCACAAAAATTAGGCTGGCAAAAGTAGCTGGCCTTTTCCTGGATTTTGCTAGTGTGAATGGGTTGCATTTTACCTGGACCTGGTCTAGACCTCTAGTGTGAATGCAGCTTAACACCCTCCTTCGTTCTAGGAATTTCCAGTGCCTTCCATCCACAGTGGGCACAATAGTAATTAAACTGAAAACTTTTTATGCTTTATTTTGTAAAATAATTCTAAATATATCATAATTTTAGGATGTCACTGTTACCAACGATGGTGCCACAATATTGAAGTTACTCGAAGTGGAACATCCTGCCGCAAAGGTTTTATGTGAGCTTGCCGACCTGCAAGACCAAGAAGTTGGTGACGGCACAACATCTGTTGTAATATTAGCTGCAGAATTACTGAAGAATGCCGAAGACTTAGTGAGAGCTAAGATACACCCTACTTCTATTATCAGTGGATACCGGCTGGCATGCAAGTAAATAATCTTAATTCTTATATTCATATAATAATATTTGTTTTTATATAATCTTGTTAGTGTTTTAGAATGACAACACGCTAACAATATAATTTGTTTTACTCAGGGCTCGATATAATTTTGGACAAACCTCCAACAATTTTGTTACTGTTTTTGGTGGGACATGCAGTCAGTTGCAACAATAAATGCAGGGCTCTAGATTTGAATTTTTTACCAGTATCCAAGTGGATACTAGCACCTTAAAATCTGGTATCCCTCCTTGAAATTTAGTATCCCAGATTTGAATAGTAGGTATTCCGATTAGCAGTATCCAAACAAGGTAAAATATCCGAAAAATAAGTGCCGGACAGGTGCTATCATTAATGATTTATGAAATGGTATAACAATGATTTCCAGAAATATGTATTTTATGAGCAATTATAGAATATCCGTCCACTTTTGAAACCGCATTTAAGGCAGAAATACAAACCAGGATGCTCTAAAATTTCTTTAAATATAATATCGAAGGTTTATATTGTGTGTACTGGTTGATTGTTATCAAATAATAGAACGAAGAAATTGTATATGATGAATTTTCCGTAATTTGACACTTTTACTAACTGTCAACAGATACAAATAGCGAAAGTGGACGGGTATTCTACAATTTAGCGTATGTGGAGAATTAATCTTGTGCCCAGATCCATTCCGCATTCACGCGACAAACAACAAAAAAAATACACGGAATAAAAAACAAAGCACCAAAACAGAGCTATTTTGTCGAACATTTCGCCAAAATGTACAGACTTCGGGGTTTGGATCGGAAATTCAAATTTTTCATAGTATCCCGTCGGGATACCCCGTCGGGATACTAAGCCTATGATATCTACAGTAATATCCAAAATTAAAATCTGGTATACCGTGGATATCTGGATACCGCAAATCTTGAGCCCTGAAATGTCCTTGGCAAAATTGATGGTGGTGGGGTTACCAATATTTATACCTGCATGTTATGATATTCATTAGATAAGATATGGTATCATAGAAGCAGTTTTAGTTCTTACAACACTCAGCAAATTCTAAGCTTCATTTGCAAACAGAAAAACAAATTATTCTTATGAATAAATACGAATTTAACAGAAGAAGAATGTGAATCAAGTTTTGTTGGGTTTTTTTTTATTACTCTGGCCGTAGCACGAGTCTTAAATCCGGCTTCATTTCTGTGTTCGTCGTCGTCGTCATCGTCGTCGGTTTTTTTGTACGTCGAGAGAATGTAATTATTGCGTGGGCGTATAAATAGCGAATTAAAGTGATTTCGGGCAGTTTTATTGTCAATGAATCGCAGTCTGAAAAGCATTTACGAGACCTGTAAACCTGCAAACTAATGCAAAGATTCTCTCCAAGATGAGAGAAACACAGATGAGAGATTAAAGAAAGAACTTGAAGAACCGTGGACCGTCAACATGACAACATATAGTGGTTGCAAGTGAGTTCGGACTTTAGTTTTATTGGCAATGAATCGCAGTTGGAAAAGTTTACCGAGACCTATAAACCCGCAAACCATTGCAAACATTCTCTCCAAGATGAGAGAAACACAGATGAGAGATCAATCATGAAGACGGAATCGTCGGAATGGACAGCCAAAAGACAGGGAAATGTTATATTGACTGTGTTGTCTGTTGACATTTATCCGTGAAACTCCGTAATATTAATCATTATGAAACGTTGTGTTTTTGTCGGATTTAAATCAATTCTATATCGAAATGATCACTTGAATCTGGCGAATCGAACGCTGTACATGTAGGTTTTGTCTACTTAAAATGTGAAGATCAGATGTTATATGAGAAAATGCGTAAGCGATTAAAGCGAGACTCGTCTTTAAAATCAAAGGAGATGATTTAATGCTTTTATGTCCATTAAACCGATGTAATTTCGTAACAGACATGTTTCGTATACCTTGCCGTTGATTTTTATATAAATTTTGACACATCAAGACCTTCAATCGAACAGATATTAGAAAAAATAGCATTGCCGTGTTTAGTGTTTACATTAAATGTTGTCTGCGTGTCGGGCGTTCTGCATTGGGGGGGAGGGGAGCTAGCCTGCATGTAGACGCCTGATTTTTCTTCGTCTTCATTTCTAGCCCAACTTGCTTCTAAAAGATTACAGAAATCAATGCATTAAAAATTATCCTTTGTAATATAAGATAAGTGAGCGGGTTTTTTAATTCCAACTGTCTAACATGCCACCAATGCGTACCCCGCATCTCTGCAGGCAATATGCGCGCCATGTCCCTAAAAGTAGCCTGAGTTAACGCCTACCGGGCGTCTTGTTTATAATATTAAATTGCCAAAAAATTTGTTTGACAAAATGTCTGCTAAGTTAAGCTTGGGCAGTTTTTATCAAAACATAAAACCGACAAACCGTCCAATTCTAAACTGTTAAAACCGCTTTTTACAAAATTTCGGGGAAAATGCAATTTCAGTATAATTCAACTGTTTAAGGTTACAGAATACCCTAGAATGGTAATTTTTTTTGAAAATGGTGTTTTGATATGTTTGTAAAGGTTACCATTAGATCTATTAGCTGCAAAAATTTGAATTGAAAATATTGAAAATTGAGCGAGTTATCGTGTTAAAACGGTTTACGGTTATTATCCGTGGCGGGAAAGTCAACTATTAATTAACAGGATGAATGACAGCTAACTTGTATCAAATTACGAAAGAAATTGGAAAAATAAACACAACTTCAAGTCGTCTCTCTAGCTCTATGTCTGACAGTAAACGGAATAAAAATCCATTCTGTGGTAGTCGTAAAAAACGGGCCAAACACAAGAAAGCTGACAAAGATGTCTTTTTGGATGAAAAAAGGAACATTTATCTGCCAGCGACAAGGGTTCATACTTTGAACAAGAGACACAATGGCCAGACGTGATTACGAACAGCGATAAACGTTCTCAAAGGTCTTCTAGAAGCGAGCAGAAACTGAAGACTAGTATGGAAAGTTTCCAGAAGCGAAAAGCGGCATTACTGGTCAGAATCACAATCTGAATCAGATGATTTTGATTCGGATTTTAACTCAAGTGAAAATGAGGATGACAGTTCTGCTTGTTACCAACCACCCGTTGGCAATTATATTGTCAGTCCAGAATGTTTGGAATTAATGCTAAAAAACTCTGCAGTGTGTAAGGAGTGCCAGCTTCCACTAAAAATACTTGAAAAAATGAATTCGAGACAAGGTTCAGGAGCGAAATGGATTTTCTCTTGCTCAAGTAAGACCTGTATTTCGCACCAAACATGTTTTCCTGAACCGATTTCGAAAAGAACAGGCCAGAAATAGGACGTGAATTTCGGTGAATACATCCTCTGTTGTTGCTTTCAGAGCAATAGGAAAAGGCAAAGCCGCAGCAGAAAAATGTCTTAGCATGATGGATATTTCTTCTCCCGTTTACACTTGGAGTAAACATACCAAAAACATTAGAAATGAAATCTATTGCTGTGGTGCTGGGGCCATCAAGGTGTAGAATCTGACTCACTGGCATTGCGCTTTTTTTCTTTAGCCGTCGGCCGTCCGAGTACTTTTCGCGCATCTTAGACAAGGGCTATTTCAGTGTACTTGTATAGTCTTTGTTTTGCAATTGCAACTCACCCAAAACAAACAATTAATATCGCTGTTGTTCTTATTGGTGCAAAGTAATTCAATTATTAGAGCAGGTGGAGAATTTGCAATAGCTGTTAAAACTGCGCCAAACTTTCACGGCTTATTTATTACCACATCAATTTTGAGTCACATAGGGGCACTAAAAGGTGTAACCTGATCGCGCGTTTTAACCGATTCCCACCAAACGCGCACAGGATGTCAGCGAACAGCTGGGCTACAAAAGTGTGTCGGCGTTTTTTTTTATTGTAAAAACTAACTGAGTTACGGACCTTCATTCGTCAATTGCTTCTTCCACAACATAGGTCGAGGAATAAAATATCCTAGCTGCTAAACCCCTCCAGTAATAAAAAAACCCCGACACACTTTTTTAGAACAAACATCGAGAAGTGTAAATATGGTAAATTGAGAGCTTTTTGGTAAAATCAAAGACCAGGTTAAACCGCGGCGCGAAGGTCATATGATTTTAAATTGATGAATATATCTGGAAAAATATTGTATTTATTATTTTTTTCACAATTTGAGAGTGTTCTTCGCATACTTAACTATATTTGGTGCAAATTTGAGACAAATCGGAGACAAATTGCGCGGGCGGTAACAAATTTCGTGAATGGGCTTGCTAGGGTGTTCTGTAACCTTAAAGTAGTCAAGGAATGCAATTTCAAATGTTTACTGACTCTATAAATACTGCATAAATCATGACAAAATAGTGAAAATATTAAACAAAAAACGAATGTTCAGCGAAAACGTTTTCTAACTTTAATTTTATTTTGCTTTCCTCATCTTTAATAGTAACAATTTTAAGAACAAAAAAATTATACGTTGTTTTAAACTTGTACTGGTTTTCCGGTTTTTCTAAAAGCCAAACCAAAAAACCCGGTCTAATATTAAAACAGAAAAAAAAGCGGTAAACCGCCCAACCTTACGCTAAGTCGTAAGATTGACGGGACACTTGTATCTTCTGGTTGGACAATGTTCAAAAATTTATTTCTCAATCAATGATCATAGTACTATTGGATAATTATCATTACATTTACACTATTAGAATTACAATAGATCATGAGTTTTACAACCACCACTATTGTCACATACAACAAGTGGTTGTAAATGATTTCATCATTGCTTCCCTGTTTAGATTCCAATATCACAACTTTGCATCCCCAAATGAATGCTTTGGCCAATGTCTTGATGCTACTTTTTATCTTTGTGTCTATGAGTATGTTTTCAAGTCAATCCAGTGTATTTTGGGTTGAGAATTAGCATGTTGAGGCCAATGTATGTGTGATGGCACACACCAAACAAAAAGAACTGATCACTATTAAGTTCAGCATGGTTTTCAAAGTTTGCGAAAAAAGCTATTTTTTCACATAATTCCACATGTTTGGCTTAGTCAAACTTTAGAAGTGATGTCATTTTAAGGTAAAATATGATATTTTTTATTGAAACTTGTATGCCCCTATGTTGACCAAGCCAATATTTTACTGGTCCTTTGGCCAACATTGAAGCACGTCCCTACCACCCAAATGTTTTCTTATTACATCTTGCCAGTGAAAAGATCTGTGATAAGATATATACCACTTCCAATAACCAAATGAGTTCCTATGGTGTCAGAGTATCAACACATGTGTTTCCCCTGATGTAGGGAAGCTTGCAGGTATATTCAAGAACATCTAATAATCGGTGTGGACCAGCTTGGAGAGGACTGTATAGTAAATGTTGCAAAGACAGCAATGTCTTCAAAACTGATTGGACCTGATGGTGACTTCTTTGGGAAAATGGTTGTTGATGCAGTTATGGCTGTTAAAAGGGCAGGAGTGAAAGGCGAAATTAAATACCCCATAAAGTCCATAAATGTTCTCAAGGCTCACGGAGCCAGTGCCAGGGAGAGCATACTTGTGAATGGCTATGCATTGAATTGTACCATTGCATCACAAGGTATTTGATCAAAATCGTGTGTAATAATTAAAAATATATCTAACAGGCCTTGTGATGAGAGAAGCTTGACCACATCCAGTCAATCTTCTAGCACTATCAAAATCTTCTAGTGCTATGGTGATTTTGTGTTTTATGTACATTAATGGGAACGTGAAATTTACTGATTCCGGGTTAATGTTCACAAACATTTTGCCAAAAAATGCTGGGTTAAGATGCTTTTATACAAATAGATTGGCTTTGTAACCCCACATGATCATGTTAATCAAGTAGTGGGAATGTATGTACATTATAATATTAGTATTTCAATGACCACCAATACCTATTTGGTGCATCAAAATAGGTAATTTTGTACATTCAAATCGTTATCTTGGGGAAAATGTAATTGGGTGCAAATAAATTTTAGACGTAATATGTCCAATAAATTAAAATTCAATAGTTCAAATGTGTGACAGTGTGTACTACCCGCGACAAAACAACTTATATTTTCACTTTCAACCAGGTGCTCATGAATCATTAGTGCCTGGTTAATTTCAGGAGCTCAGTTAATCAACCCCCTTTGGGTTTTTTTCATCACAAGGCCTGATCTTCAAGTACTTAATTATGCCCAGCGTTTTTCACATATACCGTATTTTCCGGGCGATTACGCGCACTGAGTATTACGCGCAGTTGCCAATTTTGGCATCAAAATAACTTTTTGACGACAGATCGGACGCACCGGAAGATAACGTGCATAGCAGTTTTATATTTTGAAAGTGTAAAAATTATTAAACCAGTCAGTGTGACTTAATAAAAATAGTTGTTTTATTATACGTTTCGAAGTATTTATGGTTTGATTCTTTCGTAAATTTGGTGGCTCTAAAAAGAGCCGTTTTTTTGGTGAAAATATTTTAGAAGTCGTCTTCGAAGCCATTGAACACTATCTTCCCTTTGGCAAAACCCATTCAGTTTCTTGTGAAACCTATTTAACTTATTTTTGAAACTGTAAACAAATTTTGCTCACGCATTACGCGCACCGTACTATAACACGCAGCAACTTTTAAAAAAGAAAAATCAATAGATAACGCGCGCGTAATCGCCCGGAAAATACGGTAATTACAATTACTGTATGATTAATATTTATGATAAATTTATGTTTCTCTTTACTAGCTATGCCTAAAAGAGTTACAAATGCCAAAATTGCTTGTCTGGACTTCACTTTGCAAAAAAGCAAAATGCATTTGGGTGTAAGTGTGGTGGTAGAAGATCCTGATAAACTCGAAGCAATTAGGAAGAGGTCAGTAATAATAATAGTGTTTTAAATAATTAGACAGATTGGCAATGTCGACTGCGCATCAAAATGACGTGTTCTGTGTCGGGATAAAACCACAATAATTTACATTTGTATTTCTATTTAGACTTGCAAATTCGTTATACTGAATTCCCCAGCATGATGTTTTGAATTGAAATAAGTTTTATCCCGACGCAGAACGCGTCATTTTGATGCGCAGTCGACATTACGAACTGGCTTATTAAGCAAAACAACACATATGTATATAGCTCTTATTTCATAATATGGTTTCAACATGTCCATTCCTAGGGAGTCTGATATAACAAAAGAGAGAGTACAAAAGATCTTGGCAACAGGAGCCAATGTTATACTTGTAAGTGGTGGAATCGATGACCTCTGCCTGAAATACTTTGTCGAGGCTGGAGCAATGGCTATAAGACGATGTAAAAAAGCTGATCTAAAGAGGATTGCCAGAGCTACTGGAGGTAAGTAATGTCATACTGTAGAATGGATTTTCTTAACTTGTTTGCTAAAGAACCAATATTGTATTGCTTTGGGCTAAAACATTGCTTTGGGCCCACTAAAACATGTTAATGTTTAAAGGGAAATGGCAATAAAAATTAAGTTTATCTTATTTGAAAGAACTTTTAAAATGATATATGAAGACCTTTTACAGATTTTCCATATCGTTCTTGGTTCTGTAAATATTTCACTTCTTTTTAACAAAGAACATTGAACATTCTGCCATCTTGGATATGCATAACCATCCTTGGATATGCATGACATCTCAACCAGGGTAGAAATGTTTTTTATATCAGCAATTATCGAGTCATTATAGATGCTAAATCGTAGTTGTTTTGGGTGTTGTATACTTTTAAGTGAAGTGGCAATCTATTTGAACGCATTCCACTGATATTTGGGCAATTATTTACAACTTTTAGAATGTTTACCCTGGTTTTGACATCACTTAATTAGATCTAATTATAAAACAAGATGGCGGATTGCAGATATTTTTGTTCACAGATATTTCAAAAATTAAGGAAGTTACGGGGAAATTTTAAAAGGTCTTCATATATTATTTTAAATGTTCTTTCAAATGAGACAAAGAAAATTTGTATTGCCATTTCCCTTTAAAGCTCCCCTTTAAGCTAGCCCAGTATGATTTATAGTATACAAATTCTCCTAATTGGTCTCCAAACATTTCTTATAGACTATAAGTTATAGTAGTAGTTGGGAGAAGTTGTTGTAAAACTTGTCACTTTATCATTGGTGATCATTTCAGGGCTCGAAATAAGCGCCGATCAATGTCGGCAAGAAATTGTTTATGATTGGCGGAAAAGCAGAGTTGGTGATCATCTTGATCGGCAAGAAATATATTGGACCACTCAAAAAGATGCACACGCATACAGTTAAAAGATAATTCAAACACTCATCAATAATTCATGAAGAAAATTCGTCCTGATTTACATAAACTTTATCTTTGATTTTCTCGGCTTAGACAACATTCTCAGCACGTGTTTTATCAGATCTAAAACACTCGGGCTACGCCCTCGTGTTTTAAATCTGATAAAACACTGCTGCTCGTTTATTAAACAATACATAAAACACAGTCAGAAAAGCATTTATTTAGTCTAAGATAAGACAGGAAACTGCACCAATACTTTTCTCACTGATATCATTAACTATAAATAAATTTGCATGAAGTACTTGCACAATCTGCAATCCGAACCACTGACCACGAACATTTCTTTAGGTCTGATAATTTGAAAATACTGATAATTTTCCATAGTTGCATAATGAGAATTTGTAGTTAGATGCTTGTGAGTTTTATCTGAATTCGTACTTTGTCTTACTCATAGTTATAGTGTAGTGAACTTAGGAAAACGTTCCCGATCGGCCAGATTTTCATTTGATCAGTGGAAATTATCATGACTGGCAATCACCATGATCGGGAACTTTGGGAAAGTTATTTTGAGCACTGTCATTTCCTTTATTCCCATTGCATGCACCTCATGTACCTCCATGCACCTCCATGCACCTCCATGCACCTCCATGCACCTCATGTACCTCTGCTTGCATGGTTAGGTGCTGATCTGCGGAGGGTTAAATTAGAATTATGTTTTGCATTTCTAGCTACCTTGTCTCTAACTATGACCAACCTTGAAGGAGAGGAGAGCTTTGATACCAGTATGTTAGGGCAAGCTGAAGAAGTTGTCCAAGAGAGAATTTCTGATGATGAACTGATTTTGATCAAAGGGTTAGTTGAAAATTTTCAAGGTTATGCAAAATATAGCCTTGTAAAGACAGATCATCAAGGCAAGGCTGCGTTACAGACACAGATTATGATCATTGGTTAAACACAAATTGTTTATTTTTAGAACAAAAGCACGATCAGCAGCCTCGATAATTCTGCGAGGGGCAAACGACTTTATGCTGGATGAAATGGAAAGATCCCTTCATGATGCTCTATGTGTTGTGAAACGTGTGCTAGATTCTAAAAAAGTAGTTCCAGGAGGAGGTGCAGTGGAAGCAGCATTGTCAATTTATTTGGAGAACTTTGCTACGTCTCTTGTAAGTTTGAAAAATTACCATAGTACTCAGGGTTCGTACAGAACTTCAATGTCCTTGAAAGTACTTGAATTTAAAAAAAAAATTGACCTACATAATTTAATTTTTATGACATTTTCTGAAAGATAGAATTTTGTCAGCATCTGTGCGAGTTCGCTTCCTTGAGGACGTTCATCTCTCAGGCAGTTTGAAATTCATTGAAGTGGCAGCTAGTATAAGTAACAGTTTTCCATTTGCCGTGATTTCCCACTGCTTTCCAAACCTCATTTTCAGCAATTTGGTCCTTGAATTTCTCCCTCCCTAACCTGTACAAACCCTGAGTACTGTATTTATTTTCAGTTGTATTTTTGGCATTGTTATCGAATGCTTCAACTCTTCTTATAATACAAAACAGGGCTCAAGGGAGCAGTTAGCGATTGCCGAGTTTGCAAACTCACTTCTAGTTATTCCGAAAATCCTGGCTGTCAATGCTGCCAAGGACTCAACAGAGCTTGTGGCAAAGCTAAGGGCTTACCACAATACTTCCCAGACAAATAGTGATAAAGTGAATTTTAAATGGTAAGTGAAATATAATGGCTTGATCAAACAGTACATGTTCAGTACCATCATAGGAAGTTATTTCTTTTTTGCACTTAAAGTATGTACATTAAATGATCTTAAAACAATGATATTCACGTTCCTAGACACATTCAGCTTTACAGCAAGCCTGGAATAATTATTTTTGCTCTACCTGTCAGAGTGACAAAAGATTGTACCTGTCACGGTACAACTTATTGTAACGTCTCCATACTTAGCGTAACGTCTCGCTACTTAGCGCAATATCTCCAAACTTAGCGTAACGTCTCACAACTTACCGCAATATCTCCAAACTTAGCGTAACGTCTCCAGACTTAGCATAACGTCTCACAACTTAGCGCAATATCTCCAAACTTAGCGTAACGTCTCCAGACTTAGCATAACGTCTCACAACTTAGCGCAATATCTCCAAACTTAGCGTAACGTCTCCAGACTTAGCATAACGTCTCACAACTTAGCGCAATATCTCCAAACTTACCGTAACGGCTCCAGACTTAGCATAACGTCTCACAACTTAGCGCAATATCTCCAAACTTACCGTAACGGCTCCAGACTTAGCGTAATGTCTCACAACTTAGCGCAATGTCTCCAAACTGTCTCCAAATTTAGCGTCACGTCTCCAAAGTTAGCATAATGTCTACAAAGTTAGCATAATGTTTTTAAATTTACCGGAATGTCTCGAAACTTGGCGTAATCTCTCTCATCTGAGATTGTACAACACAAAATCTACTTTCACAAAAAGTTGAGAGTATAATATTCGGACGAGATGAGCATCGGACAAATTAATGACAGACACAATATTGTAACTGTCATATCTCAGACAATGTACGCGACTGGACGCTAATATCCAAGGTTTGGTTCACAGGCAGCAAAAGATGAAAACATGTTTTCACTAATTACAGAACACCGGCGTAGGAAGCAGGCGGCTAATAATTAGTATATTGTGATTTGTGATGGCTCAAAGATCCAATCTTTCTTTTCTCGGACTCCAAGGTGTGCGTTAACTGAAGGTGTTTAATTCTACTTGTTTGCGGGGAGGCCATATTCGGGACGCGGAATACACTAAAATAGTACGGATCCGCGGGCGATTCAGATTCGTTTACTGTTCATTAGCGTCTCAACAACTTATTCTTGATGTATGTTCATACAGCACATACAGAGGCCCTTGATCTTGTGTCTGTTGCCAAATAATTCGCGATTGCAAACACATGCCGGCAAATATATTTTCTATCTGTTCAAGATTTCTCGGGGAATATTGCACCAGAACCCGCCTACAATTCGCGCGCTTTGTTAGGCACAGAGGCTCCGCACTTATGGCCAGGAGGCCTCGCATTTTTTAGTTTATCAATCATAAATTGGTATTTTATAGCCTTGAGAAATCTCTTAAATCTCCTCTCAAAATGCAGAGAATGCCATTTCAGAGAACTCTAAAATTCAAAATTTTCTGGGCGAGCAATTACCTGGAAACTCCCTAGCGGCGCGACGACCTTAAGCCCCCCGCTAACCAAAAACATCTTCCTACGCCTCTGCAGAAATTACAATAATGAACCAATAGTCTACAATAATATGGTTATACAGTATAGTATACATATAGTTGATCTATGATCTCATGAACTTGGGGAAAGGGGATGTTTCTGACACTGTCTTTTTGTTACCTGTAAACAAGCTGAATATGTACTATGTGAGTGTCCATGTTTTGAGATCATAATTTTACTGAAAGTACAAAAGTTTAAGAGAAACTACATGTACTTAATTTATACTGTAGCTAACATACCCTATGGATCACTATGTTAACTGACAGAATACCATATTAATGGTCTTGGTTTTCTGCTTTGAGTGTAGGATGGGACTAGATCTTGTTGAAGGAACTTTGAGAGATAGCAAGGCAGCTGGTGTGTTGGAACCAGTTGTTTGCAAAGTAAAGTGTCTGAAGTTTGCCACTGAAGCGGCCATAACTATACTCAGAATTGATGATATGATTAAGTTGGACAAACAGAAAGAGGAACAACCCGGAAGGTCCTACCAAGATGCTGTACGGGGTGGACATCTGTAGAGAGATCAGGGAAAATCTGATGAAAAGATATTTAGCCAGCTCAGCTAAAGCAGACAAACTATCCTACTTAGAAACAAAATTATTATGGAGATTTGTGACATAATTATTAATGGTGTTAACTTGTGTTTGTTGTACTTTGAAAAGGTCATTAAAAGTATACAACAAAAATGTTATTGTTATATGTTCTAAGGATTTATGGTGAAGGAAAATTTTGAGTGTTGGAATATATACATTTTAAGATCAAACCGACCAGTTGCGAAAAATGCAACTTCAAGGCCTTCCTGTTGGAATTGAACCCCCGCAACCCTGCAATGCTAGTGCCTCTGGCATCCCTGTTATTACCACCTCGGGTAAAATTCTCTACAATCTGCATCCTCGGCTTGTGAACATCATTGCATGGCTTCTTCGATTACTTTAATTTGGTTGCCTAAGTGAGACTTACTCTACCACCAAATTAGAGGTACATGTATTGTAATGTAGACAAAACTTTGGTTCTAAATCAGAAAAGCTCTTAATTATTAACAGTTTCTTAGCTGGGTGAGCTATCAATGAAGGCACTTTTGCAAAAAGATGATTGTAACCTGTCAGAAACATTAAACTATAACCTAAACAAATGTTAATACTGTAATTTGTTTATTCTTTGGTTTTATTTATGTGTGTCCATTTTGGTTTTCGTTTTTCAATAAATGCTTTGATTCCTTCATTGCCATCAGCTAGTTTCAAATTCTCAACCATTTCTGATCCAGCTATCCTATAATAATAGTGAACAAAATTAGGACTGGTTATTATTTGTAGCTGCTGGGTTGGAAATATTTTAAACCTGAATTCAAAAATATTCATTAACCGTTCTATCGGGGAATAAAATTTTTGAAACTATTGTCCAAACAAGCAAATTGGTGAATTTAAAACTTGGTTGATCTTTGTGTGGTCATGGGCACATCCCTTTGATGGTTTGCAACCAATCCCAGCTATGAGGTTCAGAACACAAAGGTTTGTTGTTGTTGTTGTTGTAGATTACTCTTGTAGGAATTATCCTATAGAGTTGCTTCAATGAAGCTTTCAAATTATTTTTTGTTCATCATGATTCTTCGAAGCTGTGATTCGTCTCGGCCGTATTTTCGCTCAAACGGTTTCCATAGGCTCTTGTACATTCTTTTTGTCCGGGATCATACACAGCAGTGTTTTTTGCATTGAGTTGTTGGGTTTGCGCAATACATGCGCCAACCACTTCAACCTGCGGGTCTCAACGAACTTTGATACTTCCGATGTGCCAGTTATACAATATATGTCCGCATTCGAGTACCAAAGCTTTTGGGTGCCAGGTTTCTTTTTATAGCCCCCTTTACCATACGCCTGAGATATTTCCTCCACTCAACATGAATACGTTAGTCTTGACCTAACAAACGCCGTCAGGTACTTCACCCTGGTTTTGATATGGATGCGTTGGTCTTGTGGCACTCGCCACGCGGTGGTCCAGCGTCCTTTTCAACCCCTCAGGACTTATCATCGTCCCCAAATATTTAAACTTCACAGTGTTTTTTATGTCAATCCCGTTCAATGACACCAAACTCTCCGCCTCGTGATCCTCCACCGTGCCGTTGATCACCATGCTCTCCGTTTTCTCTTCACTAATACTCAAACCGAACCTCCGAAACACTTCCACCGTAATCTTCAAGCCAGTCTCAAGTGCTTCCTTATTCCAGAAAATAAAGACCATATCGTCCGCATACATGACCTTGCACAGTTTGGTGGCCATGTCACGGTGCCACAAACAAAATAATTAGTTAATGATATTCTTTTGTGTTTAAGTTCTTTGTGCAAACCATCTCAATATGAATATGGAAATGCATGTTGTTTGGAATGTGGCTGTTGCATTTCCAAACTGACACAAGACAATGTCTCAGACATTTAAAATCATGTTTCATGCATGAACAGAAATAATGTAAGAAGAAACTTTTGGTTTTGTTTTTTTAGTTAACATGACAACTTTGTTTTTTCTTGTTTCCACGAACAAAAAAATTTCATGTATAGTTTAAAACACAAGCAAACTGTGATAGTCGAGTGTTTTAGACCATATAAATATATTATACCAAATATCAGTTACACAAGTAGAATTATACCAAAGATCTTACTTGGATCCTATACTTATTATTATTATATACCAAAGATCTTACTTGTAGGCTTCACTTGTTTCTTGAGTTATCTGTCTGTAGAAGCATCTTTTTCCAATTGCTACAACTGGCTGACTGGTTTTACAAATTTCTGTAGCAAGTTTCATTGTCTGGAAAAATAAAGATGTTTTAGTTTTAGTTTTATTAGATTTATCACTCTTAGGTGAACGGAATAACCCAACAGGCTAAAGCCCAATTATAGGGGTTCCGAGGGCCTACGATTTAAGGTCGTTATCCGAGAAGACCTGAAAGTCTTACCATTTGCTGATATTATTGCAAAGGCAGCACTTTCTCCTCAATTATTTTTAAGACCTTGAGTGGAGGTCCGACCCAGGATTTGAACCTGTGTCTCCCAGCTCATAGACATGTGTGGTAACCACTAGACCACAACAGCTGGTTGAAAAAACTTAATTTTTAGTTGGGAAATTAGTTGGGAAAACTTAATATTTTTTTTTAAAACCCCTCACTAGCTCCTCACAAAAATCTTGCATTGGTTCACCTGGGTGTGCAATCTCAGTAGTCCTGCTTGGCTATAAAGTTATTAATAACAATCACCTCTTCTTCCAAGTTTTCTTCTGGAACTATTTTGTTGACCAAACCATAATGGAGTGCCTCTATAATGCAAGTATTTTTATAGTGAGCTTGTTGAAAATGTGACTTAATTACCATATTGTAGTGTCAATTTGTGGCATATTCTTTGTGTACTGGTGGAAATTAAGAAATACTAACCCTGCTTCTAAACCTATAACATTAAAATAATAATGCAGTACGTGTTTGGTACAAAGGAGCCAGATTTGTTACCTTTAGCAGATATAGGTTTTCCTGTGAACAACATCTCCATTGCAAATTTGTGTGGGATTGCTCTTCCAAGGGCAACTGCTGGCGTTGAGCAGAACAAACCTACATTCACACTTAATTGTTCAGAAGATATAATTTTTAATGCCACAAAGGTTACCTTAGATTATATACATCACTTATTGCCATAAAGCAATGCTGACCAATTCAGTCAGCTAAATTGTGCTGGTTACCAACCAAAAATCCTCGAACGTTGTATTTTACACAATTGCTTACTGCAGGGGTACTGGTTCCTGTTGGGTGCTAAGATAATATATATATATATATATTATATATAAATTATTATCCTAATCTAGAAGAACATTTAACATTAAATAATAATGAACCCGGATTCAAACCATTTGAAGAACCTTTGATTGTGCATCACAACTTACCCAGGGGTAGCAAATTTAGTGTTCACGGTTGCCACTGCCATATCGCATGTTGCTACCAACTGACAACCGGCAGCAGTGGCCAATCCTTTATTGTACATTGAAAAAAAGAAGTTGCATATCTGAGGAAATATTGGGGTGAAATTTAATGTTTTGCAAAAGTAATTTTTGAAATTGTTCATTTAGAGCATCAGAAATGTTAGTGTCAGCCAACCTTTCACTTCAGCAATAACTGGGACAGGCATATCCTATAGTGTTGACAAGAGAAGAGATATGAGTCTTATTGGTGGAATGTTAGACCTATTTAATTTAAGAAACGATTCCTAGGTAGCATATGAACATCTTATTTTGTGGTGATGCAAGCACATTGTATAAATATTACTATTATTATTATTACATCATAAAAATCATGGGGAAAAATTTTATTAAAAAAATAATAACATTTTCATGCTAGACCGTGATGCTACATGTACCTGTATCAGTAACATGACTTCACTACACTTATCAAACACTTCCTTGTGGCAATTAGTTCCCCTTTCACTTGTCTAAAGAAAAATATATCAGAATGTCATGCAATACATTATTCAGCAGGAGTGGTGTCAGAAATTCCTCAACACGTACAGGCTTGGATCCTTAATGGGGCCCTGAATTGTGGGATTGATGAAAATAGAACTGATATGTACAGCTGTCAGCTGGACTGTTGCACTTTCCTAAGTTCCTTACCAGCTCTTTCAAGTCATGGCCTGAGGAGAAAACTGGTCCATTAGCAGATATTATAACAACTTGAACCTTCTTTTCGATACTTTGTAATAAGTCATTTTGGATAGACTGAAGCATTTCTAATGATAATGCATTTCTTGAAACAAGAGAAAAATAAATAGCTGTTACATAATTTGGATAAAAAAGTAATTTGTATGTTTTAATTAAATTTTAAGGATTAGGAGTAAATTTTGTTACAAATATTAATTGAATTAGATTTTGTTACAACGAAAGTAAATTTGTTACATGGATACATTTTGTTACAATTGATGTAGCAATTAATTTTGTACAATAAAACGAGCTACATGATTTTTTCTGAAAATGAATAAAGGTGGGAAATCTTACAATTATCTGCAACATTTTCGCCATTGAGAGTGTACCTCTTTTTAGGATTGTTCAAAACAATTTTTCCAACACCATTGTTCTGACTGCATAAGGTCAACCTTTGAGTATTTGCAGCATCTGCACTGGCTTCTCCGAATAATAAACGAATAATCTGGGAACGCCAAACTTGTTTGGTTCCCTAAATATTACCAGAAAACAGCGTTGAGTAGTGAAACTACCTGCTTGAAATAGTAGGTTGATATTATGTTGGCTTACTTACAGGATAGGTGAAATTTCGTACAAAATTACGAAGAAAGAACGTGGCCATTTTTGCTAGTATTAAATTAATTAAACAACATCGTAATGATCGTATACAATAGGGGAGGGGTGGTACCACAGCTTCCCAAGCTTGCGACACATTTATTATTATTGACTCTTTATTTACGATCTATGTTAATGGACTTGCAACGGGAATTCATTCGACTTCGTTAAATCTGAGGTATTTAATACGGCACTTTTATTATTATGATGTTTGGGTACTTTATGTACGATCTATTTTAATGGACTTGCAACGGGAATCATTCGATTTCGTTATAAAAATGCTAGAATATTGCCATAAATTAAGAAATAAAGTTCACTTTATTTCTTATAACTAGAAGTTACTATCGCAAGTTGAAGTGCTGCCTCGAAAGTCATGGGAAGCCTAATTTTGGATAAAATTTCAAAAATCAACCCACTGTAGTATGTACACATTTCTATCAATTATTTTAATTATTTTAAATACAGCAGACTTAAATTACAAATTACTATCACTTATCTGAATATAATTGGCAAGGCTTTTGACTGGATAGACAGTACATATATGATCTAATACGCTTTACATCAGGATAGATAAAATACAATGAATATATATATATAATTACATTAATTAACAAATTACTAAAACTATAATCAATGGGAACTACACCTACTGTTCATAAGCTAATTTAAAAAGATAAGTTTTTAAAAGTGACTTAAAAATAGGTAAACTGTTTTCAGCCCTAAGATTAGTCGGTAACGAGTTCCACAAAGCTGGCGCTGCCGCAGCGAATGCTCTATCTCCTGTAGTTTTGTTAGTTCTTTCTTTGGGGTGTCCAAGATAGCGTTCGTTATTTGAGCGTAAGCCATAGCGTGATTCTTGTTTAGGAGATGTGATTCGTAGTTGTCGTTTCTGTGTAATTTGGTGTGAAATCTGGCGCAATTGAGGCATTGACAGCGAGTTCGGTATCTGGCCATGTTATGTTCCCGTTGCAAGTCCATTAAAATAGATCGTAAATAAAGACTCAATAATAATAAATGTGTCGCAAGCTTGGGAAGCCTCTGTGGTGGTACAGGCTGGAACAGGCTGGAAATCGTTGGAATTTTACGCAGGTTAGCGAAGACAAAACAACGTGAATTTTTCTTTGTTTCCTCTTGTTTTGCACTTTTGCTATTGCCTTACTAGTATCTTTATGTCGCAGGGGTTATAACTAAATGTTTCGCGCACCAATTTACTAAATCGAAAGGGGAGGCGGGCGGAAGGGGAGATGCGACGCAGGCTAAAGGGGAAGAGCCCTCGCGCGCGTTTTCGCTCATCCCCTCCCCCCTTCGAGAGCCGCTACGCAGGCTAAAAAATTCCAAAAAGGTTTAGATTCTAGTACTACATTCTATTTATTTGATCCTCGTGCTATAGAAAATTTCTCGCATTATTCTGCTGGTATGTTATTATTCATTATTCTGCTGAACACTGCTCCAACGGCAGTATTTCACTTCTGATAAGCACTCAAACTTCGGAGTGACTTGGTTTCTGTGTCTCGTGCCCAACTATGTAGTCGAGATATTTATTTGTTCAGTTTTATGATGTTTGTGACGTAACTCGTAGATGTTCGTATCCGAATCAAGTATCCGAAAAGCATCCGAATCAAATGTTCGGTGCTGAACGTCTAGCTGTATTTTATGGCGCGTTTATGTCAAAATTGAATGTGACCATTTTCAGGCAAACGCCATACATCTAATTCGAACAAGATTTACTCGAAAGAGCAAGCCTCGCGAAGTTATAAATTTCCCATTCAAGCGGAAATCATCCTGGATGTCACCGTTGTCAAAAACATTGAGGTTATAATGTCTCCTTGAATTAAGACGCTGTCGTTTGTTGCCGTGTTCCACTCAATAACAATCTAAACCACAACATTTACTCGAAACGAGCAAGCCTTGCGAAGTTATAAATTTTCCATTCAGGATTTCAGGCGACACTTTTTCCAAATCGAACTTCACGTTTGTAATTCGAACGACTTTGGCTGAATTGAACGACTTCACGGTTATATTTCAAATCAAACAAACGAAAGGGAATACCTTTCTAATATACCCACTGCTCCTGTGTCTGACAAGAACTAGTATATATATATATATATTCATTGTAATAAATTAATCACTCTGAAGATGTTGCTGGGTGCAACGAAACGATAGTCAATATATTCGAAATTTTTAAGGTTTTGCATTTGAAGATTTTAAGCTGGGCTCTTATCTTTATTCTACGTCTACGTTTTCCCGGCCCGGAAAGTCAATTAGTGTAGTGTATAGTATAGTGTAGTATAGCCGTATAGCCCTGTATAGTGTAGTATAGCGTAGTATAGGCGTATAGCCCTGTATAGCCCTGTATAGTGTAGTACACTATACTGTAGTATAGTGTAGTATTGTTGATAAGCTCGACTCTCATGCGCTCAGATTGACACAAATCGTGAGTTTAAAACTCCTTCAACTTCAGTGAAAACAGTCACGAGTTCTTCATACGTCGGTTGTGTTAACCCAGGATCTAGCGTAGACTTTGTTTCACAAGCTTAACCATTCGTTCATAATTACCCAGCCCACCAAGGGGCTTTCTCCAGGATGAACTTCCATTTGATTCCTAGGTTTCCTGCGAATTCTTTCATTTCCTGCTCCTTGAATAATTTTGCCAATTCTTTGTTTGCTCGTTTAAAGGTTTTTGCATTATCCGATGTTATCGAGGTTGGTGTGCCGCGTCGTGCAACAAATCTTCGTAGACATCTAATAAATGCTTCAGTTGAGAGATCAAGGTGTTAGTTCCAAGTGCATTGCTCTCGATGTTGCACACGTAAACAAACATATGTATGCCTTTTTCATCTCCTTTTCGGATCCAATCTTGTTTTACGTAGACTGGACTGGCGAAATCTACACCAACATGGGTAAATGCAGCTGATTCAGATGCTCTTTCTTCTGGTAGTTGTGCTGGTTTTGGTGGTTGGAAGGCTAAACCTTGAATTATCTTGCAGGTAACACATTGATGTATGATCCCTTTGACAAACTGTCGGCCTTTTAGTATCCAGTAAACACTTCTAAGTTCTGCCAGTGTTTCTTTTAGACCTCCATGATGGACTCTCTTGTGGCACGCTTGAACCATCAGTCTTGACAATGTGTGGTTCCTTGGCATGATTATCGGGTATCGTGTTTCTTGTGTCAGTGAAGATTTACCCAATCTCCCTGCACACCTCAGGATGTGTTCTTCATCCATATATACCAAACGGTTGCTTCAAGTTGTCATAGTTCGGATGTTGTTCAAGCTTCCTCTGGCTCTCTTGAATCCAATAATTTCTCGCATCTTTTATTTCTTCTGCAGTAAGAACTTTACTCGTCGAAGTTGGTAGTTTATTCACTCTTGATTTGAGATTCTTGATAAACTTCAGCAGGAGCGCGGTTACTCTTAGGAGTCTTGTCAGGTCACTAAACTTGGTACAGTCAATGATTTTGGACAATGCAGTCTTCTTAACTAGTGTGGTTTCTTGCACCAAGTTTGCTGTTGTAGTAGTTGCTGCTCTTGCCACACGTAACTCTTTGGTACATTCTTCGGATGGATCTGTTACTTCTGTTTATTTCAAGGTATAGGATAATTCTGGGATGGCTCTTTCAACCAGCCGGGTCCATATTCCACCACATGGCATTCTTCACAAGGTCTGATGCCAAACTTCCTCTTGAACCAATATCAGCTGGGTTTTCAATACCTGCACAATGTTGCCAGTTGTTTGCATCTGTGAGTTTCAGGATCTAAAACTTTCAGTTTTTCTTGGGCTTCTTTTAGCCATTCTTCAAGACGGTAGTCAAGTTCTTCTTTATTTCTACAAACGCTGTTGTATTCTATCATCTTCCCGTGTTCTACTTCTTGATTTGCCGAAGCCAGCTGTCCTTCACTCACAGTGTGAGAAAACGTTTGTTGGTTCTAAGCCTGTACGTGAGCTTCAGAACACTTCGCTTATATGAGACTGACTCAGTATTTTCCTAATCATTTAATACCGGTTTTCTAAAGTAAATTACATAAACAAATCAATATCGTATAACTATATATATAACAAATACTTAATAATGCTAACTAATCGTCTTATACCTCACATTGAGGGAATATCAGACCTTTTACGTACAATTTGGTCGATTCGTTCTGTCATCTCAGTTCTTACTAAACGGTTTTGTCTCTTTGGCCTTTTATAGGCGCATTGAATAATTTACATAACCCTATGTATATATATAGGGTTATGTAAATTGCACTGCTTACTTCACTGCACTGCACTGCGTACTTCACTGCACTGCTTACTTCACTGCACTGCACTGCACTGCACTGCACTGCTTACTTCACTGCACTGTTTACTTCACTGCAATGCACTGCAATGCACTGCACTGCACTGCACTACACCATGCACTGCACTGCACTGCACTGCAAGCTCTCACAAGCATTACTGATATATATAGCGATTGCTGCATAGATAGTATATATATCAAATTATTAATCGAACCAGTACATTGTAATCTTTGCTCTCCATCTGAGTCTCGATAGCTCAATGGTAATAAGGTTACAGGTTCTATTCCTGTTAGGGATTCAGAATAATTTTTCTGAGGATATGAGCTTGACGATAGTGCATATATCGTCTATATATTTTATTGATATTTAACTTGCGCTATAACTAAAATTTGGAAAACAAATTGTGAAAAGGAGATGGTTAATTAAGATTAAAACCTGCAGGTTCAAAGCCGTCGGGATCCAGAAATAGCAACATATAGCAATCTCAAAGAGTAGTTCAACTGTTGTGTAAAGTTGGTTTCGTATTCCAATGGAATGTTATAGCTTTTGCTAATGATAGAGCAGATTGAACTTAAAGGACATTGGCAACAAAAATCAAGTTTGTCTAATATGAAAGAACTCGTAAAATGATATAGAGTAACACCTTTTACAACTTTTCCGCATTTTATTTCGTTTTTGAAATATTTCAGTTTGTTTGAGCATGGTAGAGAATTTTCACTCATTAAAATATTAGTTCCATCTTCAAGTTTGTTCCACAAATTTACTTGAAAATGTGCGTATATATAATAACTCCTCATGATAATGAACGTTGTAATCTTAGCAATCACTGAGATATAAGACATTTTTACATATCAAACAAACTGAAATATTTCAAAAACGAAGTAAAATACGGAAAAGTTGTAAAAGGTGTTACTCTATCATTTTACGAGTTCTTTCATATTAGATAAACTTAATTTTTGTTGCCAATGTCCTGTAACGACGAAGTCTAAAATTATTCATTTTCTTTTGAAGATCTGCATGGCACTTTAAAATCTCTTAAATCAGAGAAATGTTCTGGTTTTTGTACTGTTTAACTGATTTGATAACCGAAACCTTTGTAATACAAAAATTTTCTAAAAATTTAAGCTATGATCTGTTTTAAATACTAGAAACTTCTTGAATTTCTTTAAATACCAACGAAATAATGTCTTCATGTCGAGGTTGGCAATGAGATTGTATTTTCTCTTATCTCTCGTCAACCTCGTACCCAGGGTCTTATCTCCGCCACGCCCCCCCCCCCCCGCGCGAGCGTGGGGGGCGAGCGGAGATAAGGCCCTGGGAACGAGGTTGATCTCTCGTGTGTGATAACCTCGATTTCAAGCTGTTGTTTTTACTGATTGAAGTACCACTTTTGACCAGCGGTCGTCACGCACGTTTCTGCCTAAGTCTTGTTATTAGCATTCCATCTCTTTTCACACTGAGCTTCGTGTACTCTTATAGAACTTGTCAAGAAGGCTTCCCCGCACACATAGCACGCTTGTGTCTTCGGTTTTCCACCACCTTGGCGAGAACGAGAATTTGGCGAACCTTGCTGCTGCTGCTGGTTGATATTCTTCAAAATTTCCGCCTTCTTCTGACACTGCTGTTCGTGAATCCTCAGCGACGACAGCAGCATTTCCTTTCCACATACGAAACATTTCTGCGTCTTCGGTTTTCTCGGTGCAGGTGTGCCCACGTCGCCCGATGTTTCGGGTTTCTTCCTAGTTCCAGGTATTGTTTGGGATTTCTTTGGACTGACTGCTTTTGTTTCACCTTGCTCTAGTAGTAGCTTGTTCTTACTGGCGCACTGCTTCTCATGGACAGCGTACGAGGATTTTAGAAATTCCAGGCCACAGATGTAGCAAACGACAGTTCTCGGTTTCTTGGGTGTTCGATGCTGGGGACTACATTGTGACGGAGCATCTGTAACCTTGGCATTCACTGACAGACATTCGTTCTGACTCTCCAGCCCTTCCTGGTTCTTGTACGTATGCTGTGCACTGTGTTCCGACGTCGGGATAGGAGGAGTTACGATATCATTTGAAAGCAAATGTTTCACAATGGCAGCCTCTGTACTACTTTTCGATTCTTCACGAATACCATCTCCTTCACTCTGGTTTCTTCTACTTTGACACTTCTTCACATGAACTTTCAGCGAATGTGGCAGGAACTGCACTCCACACATATAACAAGGGGTGGTTTTTAAACCTTTCGGTCTAAATACGCCAGTTGTTTCTGTACCCATCTTCTTTTCGCATTTGATGGACCCCTTTGCTTCGTCCGATCCTTTCCTTTCTGGTTCTCCCTTCTCCGTCACGCATTTTTGTTGCTTATGGAAAACCTCCATTCCGGGAGGTATACCTCCTTCGCAATGTACACATCGATCAGTTGTCGCTTGCTCAACAATGTCCCCCGGTTTTGCCTCTGCAGTTTGTTTTGCCTCTGCAGTTTGTTTTGCCTCTGGAGTTTTACTCGCTTTCCAGTTCTTTATGCATTGCGTTTCATGGACGCCGAGGGAATGGGCGAAGAACTCTCGGCCACAAAGGTAACATGCTTCCAGTTCCAATTTTCTGAGAATTTTCGAAACAAGCGGACTATTGACGCTTGTCGGAGAATTTCTGGCGTGATTCAACCTGCTTTCATTTTTCTTAGAACTGGGTGTGGTTCGACCACTCTGTGTATCTTTAATGTTTTGTTTCTCGTTTTCTCTCTGAAACTTCTTTGCGCATTGCTTTTCGTGGATTTTCACCGAGGAAATCAGGAATTCTTTGCCACAGACGTAACATTTGCTGGATTTTGGCTTTGGAGAAAGGCTTCTTTTAGTTTGGGTTTCTTGGGTAACATCAGAGGCAATAACAACTGGATTTTTGCAACTGACTGCACCAACGTCAACAAGTTGCTGCTTTCGTTCATCACTGCTCTTTGTTGTAACTGTTTTAGGTCTTAGTTGTCGACTGGCACTTTCAGCAACATTTTCACTCATAATCGCTGGTTCACCCTTCAAACCACCATTCTGCTTGTCTGGTGTTAGTGGTGCTGTTTTGTTGGCATCCCCATTGTTTTGCTCGGGACTCTCTTTCTTTGCAGTGTTGTTGCTTGAACTCGGGAAAATTGCTTCACCGATGCTTTTATCTGATTTTTTGTCACTTTCATCTTTACTTTTACATGTATTTTCTTCTCTCGATTTGTTTAGTCTCACAGTTTGTGGACGACAATTCTGATCTTTCACTTCAACTTCCTCATTAAATTTAGATTGTGTTGGCTCAGACATACTCTGTTGGACATTTGTCAAAATGAGATAATTTGGAAAGCTGCTTCAGCTAGGTCACTTCATTCCTAGACAAAAAAGCAGTTTTTGTTAACTTAGCATACATAATCATATTATAATGTTCTGGAGGTTTTAATCAACCAAAAAAACTATGAAAAACCAAAAATTGCACAGGTCACTTACTAGGAGATCTGATTGTGAGGAAAAATGACTACAAGTTCTAGTGACAAATAAATTCATCTTTGAAATTTTAATTGACAAAATCTTGCAAAATTATAATTCTTGTAAACTAATACAGAATACTCTTTATATAGTACCGTAGTTAAAACATTTGCGGCCGATGTTTATGGGAAGCTACAAGCCTACAATGGCAAGCCGCAGGCAAGCTGTTGTAACTGCCCATAAACATCAGCAGCGAATGTTTTAACAAACTTGTAAAATGAATAGAATATATGATGCACACTTTGTTTGGAACTCCGAAAAAGCTCAATTTGAGCAAGTTAACTTTGATAAAACATTGATGTTTTATTAATGTTTTATCCTGTGTTAAAGTGCTCATTAAATATTAATTTCGTTTGAATTTTGTTCATGAATTATTAATGATTTTACAAAGAAGAAATAATACTTTTAAAATGTTTCAAAAAAATAAATACATTTACAACTATTTAAAGATGTAAAACTGAACTATTATTCGTATTATTATTTATTGTTCGTTTTCTTGCTTTAAGATTACCAGGTTGCTAAACATGTTAAGTACTATTTAAAAACGAGCAGCAGTGTTTTATCAGATATAAAACACGAGGGCGTAGCCCGAGTGTTTTATATCTTCTTCAATGGCTTCAAATGGCTTCAAAAACTGTGAATGAGAAACATGGATTTTAAATAGAAAATAAAATCTCTAGGGAATAGCAACTTGGTTGTCCTCTACCAAAAATTTGAATATTAATTTTAAATGCCGAGGCGTGGTAATGCCGAAGCCTACATTCTCGGCAGCGTTTGTCTTTGATATGCCTCCAAAGCGAAGATTTCGATAACCAAAAAACGAAGAGCAAGAAAAGCGTGTGAGTACTATTTTAGGACCTCCAAGGAATATAACAGAGAGGGCGAACAGTGATTTGAAAGAAGAATGTAAGGATTTAATAGACTTCAGTTTGGTTGATTTTAGATTTGACGTTCCCGACGAAATGTTGAGTAATTTCCCGATGCGTGCGAGTGAAGGTGAGAGGGTATCAAATGTTAACACGAACATGTCGAGTTGTGTGTTCAATAATTGTACTTTCAATTTTGCTGAAAAGTGATTCTTGTAAAGAGCTAGATCGTGGTAGTTCTTAAATTTGAATGTTGTTGTGCGAGAATTATCATTATGTGTTGAAACTATAATTATGTTAATGTCAAATACGATCTTTATACAAAAAATCTTTATATAAAAATCTTTATATAAAAAATCTTTATATGAAAATCTTTATTCACGAGAAGTATTGTGTTTCTGCATGAATATGTGTGCTTTAGCTATTATAAAGACGCATGCATGTGACTAATTTCGTAGCAGCAATTGGATAGTTGGTTTATGAATTATTAATGAGTTTTTGAAATGTACCTAGTACATTGTGTAAAACCTAATAATGATCACATTATATCTGGTGTGGTCAAGGGAGGGCACTTTCTTCAAGTGCCAGGGCCTCCTGCCAGGGTTTCTTCCATAAAATATAACAAGAGGGAGAAAAACACCCCATAATTTTTCACATTTTTTAGGAGAAAGTTGTAAATTAATTTCAAATCTTCAATCTAAACTTTAAAAGTATTGACTGTAAATATCTTAGAAGTAGAACCAGAGTTCTAGTATTGTAGATTGAGTACCATAGATAAACATGAACATTTTTACAAGCTAGCTGTTTGCAGCTGCATTTTTTGGTTAATTTTTTCCCATTTTTATAGACTGACTTGTACTCTAACTTTTTTATACTCTGACTTTTTTTGTGGGGAAGCAGACACAAGGCAACTGCAAATACCAGGGGCCTAATGTGCATGCTTGATCTGCCCATGCATTATTATCATCCACTTTTAGTAAAAAGATGATCTACCCTAATCTACAACTACAGTATAAGTGTGGATCAGATAGTTTATACCACCCCATAGATTAGGTGAAGAATATTTTTGATCCAATTACTGATATCTACAGTAATTAGTAATTCAAGAATTTTAAATTAAATTTTACACACCCTTGTAAACACAATCCCAATATACATGTAGACCTCTTTCATAATGGTGGCCAGTTTAAATATTCTTTTATATGCATGCAAATTAGCCTTTCTGGCCTCGTTACAAAGCAAAGATTCTTTGGAATCACAGACACACAAACGAGGTCAGAAAGGCTAATTTAAATGCATATAAAAGAATATTTAATTTGGGTGCCATTATGAAAGGGTTATCAATAAAGGGTTCATTTTGAAGGACATTTAATGAAACATCCAATTAAAATATTCGATTAAGGTGTCATGGCAACAACTTGTGGTAGGGAGAGAAGAGCCTGGGTATGAGGTTGCCTCTGCCTTGTGTTTTCATCATGTTTTCTCGTGTTTGGTCTCCTGATGAAATGCTCAAACCTTCATTGTTAACATATGAAAGCATATTTGTATTAGGGAGGAGATTTTGCCATTTTTAGCAAATTTATGATTTGATGCTATAAAATATTAAAAATACAGTACTAGGGGTATAGTACTGGGAAATTCATTGATATATTGGAAATTAGGTCTGCAAGGGATGTTAACGGTAGGAATAGAGTGGGTAATTGGTTAAGGTCACATGCAGTGGATGGATAAAGATAATTGGGTGTGAAAGATCATTGATTTAGATGTACCTGGAGCAGGTTGTGAAAACATGTTTGGGGAAGGGTTTGTATAGGAACTGGCAAATGGATCATGGTTGTGGCTAGATGGTATCCTCGCAGTTGAGGTAACCGTGAGGAAACTGCAGGACTAGAAAATAAATATGCTCATTCAATCCCTAACCCTAACATATCCCTAATCCTAACCCTACATGACATGCATACGGTTTGGGTAACCCTAATGTAGGGTTAGTATTAGGGTTTTGTTAGGGTTAGGGATTGAATAATGAGCATATTTACTTTCTAGTCCCTGAGTTTCCTCACGGTTACCTCAACTGCGAGGATACCATGTAAGCATGGAAAATGGTCGTTTAGACTACTTCTAGTAATAATAATATATATACCAGAATCAGACATTAATTGGGACCCCAAAATCCAAATGTTGTTAACATTTTTATTTTGAATTTTATTTTGCAATTAAGTTGAAATGTTATGAGTCTAGTTTTACATTTTACCACCATACAGTTGCATCTATATACTTCTTTGAGACTTCTTGTTCAATTGACTAGTTAATATTTGCTGGGGAAAATTACTAATATAAATATAACAAAAAAGTAATATTCTGTTAAAATATTTTGCAATTTATCTTCACACTGTAAAATATTGTTCGAAATAGTTACGCGCAACTGGCAAAGAAACATGAGAATCGCCATGCCACAACAAGTCACGAAAAATAATAATTAAAAACGCTTGGTTATTAATAATTAAATAGATAATAATTAACAAGGAAAACATACTTCAAAAACTATACTTTCCAGCTATGACTATTACGCTTAATTTTTTTATATCACCCCAACTCGAATTTATTGCCGTAGTGTGAACGAATCTGTGATCAAAAATACTTAAATAAATCGGATAAATTAGTGGCGTTTTATATAGTTAGATCAGTTTGTCTTCGATATAATATAATAGTCACTGACACTCTAACATTTTAATATTAAACGCAATATAAATCAACCAAAAAAGCGAACTCTTTAGTATAACAATCTCTCTACACATTCGTAGCTGATAAATATAAGTCTAGACTTACCAATCTGAAAAATCTAGCTCATGGAGTTTTAATAGCAAAATATCTAGTTTACAATAATATATTATATAAAAGTTACAAAGCTTGCTACACTTTTATATATTGTCACATGAACTGGAACGATCCTTTCAAAACTGTAGCTGTATTTAAGATTTTTTCTACAAATGAGTTAATAACTTACCTTTTAAAAGTATCTTGACTTTCAACTTTGCTTTTCCCAAATTAATTTCACTTTGTGGAGTTTGCGGAAAGATACTAAAGGCAGGTGCAATGTGATTTTTGTAAACACTGATAGTACATATACTTGGTTTAAGAAGAAGTGACAATGTTATAGGGTACGTTATTCCCATTCAAATATTTATTTCTGTTCAATTTATTCGATATTTAAATTAAAGTTTTGTGTTTTTGATGTTATGTTTTGTTAGATAAGGGAAATCTTATGGTTTTGTAGTGGGACAAAATATCAAAAATATCCTAAGATCTTAACCCTATTACCCCCGGGAGCGGGCGGAGCCCTACGATACCAGTTGTGAATTATGTCCCCTTCCTAACTCCATACCAGTTACAATTGGTTCGACTGGGAATTCTTGTGAGATCAAATAATCCAATCAAATAAAGAATTATGAATCACATGACACAGGCTTTGAATATGGCTATGAAATCACATATCCACCTTGCGGGTTTTCGGCCTTGATGGCGGGCGAGGAGCGCAGATAAGACCCTGGGTACGAGATTGCGCGATTCTTTAGCGCGCAGCTTGCAAATATTGCACCACAATATTGCAACCATATAAACGTAAACAGGGTGCTATTTTTTGGTGATTTCACCAGATTTCATCTTCTCAAGTAACATTTTTAGCTTTGTGTCTTTAAAAGGCTTAACAAATATAACAGTGTGTTCCATATTCATACCATCATTTGGAAAATAATATTGGTTATTTCAACTTCTGTTATGAAAGCTTCCACCACTCTGGTTAATAAAACTACTCCAAAATGTAGGTATTTCTCTCGACCAAACGGTCAGCAGCAAGAAGGACAAGCCAAGGATAGTATCTTGTACAAAACGAGTGATGTTGAACCAGTTGAGGTACAGTTTTCAGAAAAAGAAATTTGTAAAGATAATGATCCCCAAAAAGATGAAACAAAGGAAACAGAGATTGATTATACAAACCCTGGAGAGGATGGAAAGATGGAGTTGCAGATTACAAGGAGAAAAACAGTTTGTCGATATTTCATAAGAGGTGCAGGATACTGCAGAGAAGGTGCAAAATGCAGATTTCTTCATCCAAGCCATCTGTCAAGACCCAGAAAAGTCCACCTAACAATGGCTGAAGAGCAACCAGCAAAGAAGCAAGATATAACCAAACAACCCGATGGTACCAAGGTTGTCAATTTAAAGGCTGCCAATGATCAAGGAGGGCGACCTGCAGTCTCGAAGCCAGGGAAGAAAAATGTTGAAGAAAGATTGTCTGAGCTATCTGAGAAGAGCATGAAATTTTTACAAAAGGTTGAGGTGCAAAAATTGAAGAGACGTTTTGCAAGGGATAATCTTCAAATCACAAAGCAAGATTCACAAACAATTTGTGAGTTCAAAGTAAGGCCATCAGATCCTGATTGGGTAGGTGAAGCAAATGTTGGTTTATTGACATTAATATATTATTATGAAAGAGATCAATCAACAAGCAATTGTGACATGCTTGCAGATCAAGCTCATATTCATAGGAAAGACTTGTGTCTTTAATTTTATGAGTTGTGGATGCAGGTCTAACTACACTGATTGCTGAGGTGCATATGAAGATCGTCCATTAGAATAAATTATTTATGGCAGTGATCAATTAATTGAATTATTAATTATTGATTATTTTGGTTAAATTATATGGTTAATAGTTATGGTACATGTTTTTTGCAGCCTTATGATGTAAAAGAGTTACAATTTACTGTCACTTTTCCATCTGATTATCCAAAAAAGGTGAGGTTTAAATGATGAGAATTAAATAGTTAGAATATTTCCATTTTGAGAAATTAGAAGCATCATTGTTACTATAGCAACTAATATTTAAGCTCTAAAGCTCAGTTATTTTAACTGAGTTGGTTTTTATTTATAGATTTTTGAAGCAGAAATTGCTGATGATGGTACATTTCCTGAGAACTTTTCAATGTAAGCTGTATATTTTTCAATATACTGTAGTATGTATATTGTACTGTAGGCCTGGTACTGTAGTATATTGTATTATATCCCTGTTTTCTCCCTTACAAAAATAAACTATAGTTTTTGAGACCAAACACTATAACTTTAGTATTTTGGAATAAAAACTATAGTTTTTCAAAACTATAATTTTGAAAAACTAAAGTTAGAAAAACCTATAGCTTTCACTCGAAAACTATAGTTTTCACTCAAAACCTATTGTTTTTACTTGAAAACTATAGTTGTTACTCAAAAACTAAAGTTTTTCTCAAAGACTATAGTTTTTACTTAAAAACTATAGTTTTTGGCATAGAAACTATAGTTTATTTTGTAATAGTGTTTATCCACATGATTAACCCCCTGCTGAGATAAATTCCAATGGAATTCCAGTCTGCATATGGAATAATGTTTACAACAGAGAGTAATGTCTCACAATGTATAGAATAGCATCTTGCACATTGTCGAGGGAATTATGTCCAAAACAGTGAGCACGTTTTCATACTGAGAATTGCTGACACTCTTAATCTTAAAAATATAGATACATTAACCAAGGAATTGAGAAACATTTGCAAGAGCATGAGGCTGCCCAGCAACTTCGGGACACTGTTGACTTGCTACTTTGGCCATTTCTAAGATGGTTTGATAGAAATCTGGAAAGCCTATTCACTAAAGCTTTAAAACAGGTAATGTTGAACTGACAATTCTCATGAAGTGACTCCCCACCCTGGCCAATCTAGCACATGAGCAACTTAATTGTTTTGATTTGTTAGTGCATGGTTAGCATATAAACTATATGCCAAAGGGAAAACCAAATAATCAACCTGCTGGACAGTGACAATTTTAAATCACAATATTTTGCAATAACCAAGTTCAGTGCTAATCAATGAGGTGCTTGCCCACACACTCGACCCAATTTTGATCTGCCAGCACAATAAATCCTGCTAGCTGATAAGTAGTTTGTTATAAATCACGCTCACCAGATTCACTTCTTCCAACTAAAAATGAGAAACATAATAAGCATTTTCCCAAATAAGAATGAAATATCTCTTGTTAATTACTCTGTTTTTGCCTTGCACAATTATCGATGTTCCATCCCACGAGGAGCTTGCAAAATGCATAGCAGTGAGTGAGTTTGAAAATATAGTAGGGAGACTATAATTTTGGGTTGTTAACATGAAGTACAGGTATATACCGTTTTTCTAGAGATAACAAACAGATAACAAATAGTGTTCCCCAATAAATAATTCATGTGGAGTTATGCTTACTTATGGTAAAGAAAAAAATGAAACAACAAATATATAATTTTTCTAGATTAAATGTGATGTTGAAGCAAAGTCTGCTGGATTAGAGTTCATTCCATTTGATTCTTTGGGTAATGGTGAAAGAAGTGTTGAAGCAAGTGCTAATTATCATGATTTGCAGCTGAAAAATAATGTTGATACGGTTGATACCTCTGAGCTGGAGAACAAAGAAACTGTTGAGTCAGTGACAGAAACTGAGGGTGACCATGCTAAGGGTTCCATTGATACAATTCAGATTGAGAAGGCATCAGTCATGTTTGAAATGATAGAATCCAAAAAAGTTAGCAATTCCAAGAAAGGAACTGAAGTGAGATTTTGTGGTCTGGAACTTCACGAGAACACAGCAACAGTGCAAGTGACATCTCTGACTTTCACTGTTCAGTGCCGTCGATGCAAAAACAGAGAAGAGATTGTGGGTGTTAAGGAGAAGTAAGCTCCTAGCTGCATATGGTGTACATGTGCAGTATACTAGTTGCCTATATTATGTTGTTTAGATCTGTCTTGCATGAATTTGTGTCCATTAGGTTGATCAACAGACTGTATTAAATTAATAAACAATTCAACTTGTGTTCACAATTTTAATTCATACTATACAGTGCAAATATTTTGGCAGAACAAGACTAGTACAATGGTCACTTTTGTAATTTGGAGCTGTTAACTGTCACAATCCATTCCTATATGTGTACAATTTTTTCCTGCCATTTGAATCATATTAATTGACATATTATTTGCTTTCTTTTAGTAAACAAGTTTCAATAGTATGTTCAAAATGCTCTAATGTTCAAGTTATTGTTTTGACTTGTTCAGAACTTGTCCACCAACACTCAGCAACAGTTGGATACATTGACCCACAAGGGTAAGTCTTCAAATCTTTAAATACAAATAATTGCCAAAAATGTAGAAAGCTAATCCAGGCATTGGTTATGTGCTGCTTGTATTTTCTTTAAATCCATGATCTTTTTGTGGTTTAAAACTTATGATTAAAAACGTATGATTAAAAAACTTACATGCCATGATGGATGTACTGTACATATTTGGCCAACATTCTACATTCTGATTGATATTTTAGATAATTAACTAAGGTGATATTTAAGGTAATTTAACAGAAATTTAGCACCTGATTCAGTTATTCAAGGTCACTAACCATATATCAATGAGAATTGACTTAAAAATAAACTAATTACATGTATATGGTTTGACTACTTTTCAATCCATTGCCAGATTAGTTCTCAATAGGCAATTACTGTACATGTATTATTAATGACATTAATTAAAGAAAATTGTCACAATATTAATACTATATTATTATGACTGTCATTATTATTAATATATATATAATATATATATATATATATATATGATATATTGTTTTTGTTTTTACAACTTTTTAGTTGTCTTCCTTTGGATCTTATTCTGTCCAGGTGTCAAATGTTGCTTGGCTGTCTGAACTGCAACAAGGAGACATCAATTAAGGTTGTTGTACAACTGATATTATAACAATAGTTTAACAGTTATTTTCCTCTTACATGGAAACTATACACTAGCAAAGCTTCCAAATTATTGACAGAATTGTTCTTACATAAATATTCAGGGCATAAGTTATGGCTCAACCAAGAATGTATGGTGTAATCACTGCCATCAGAAATTGGATCTGAAAGTAGATTCAGCAAGATTTCATCAACTTCAGCCAGTAGCTGATCATTCAGGTACAGAATAAAAGCATTTTATATGTATGATGGCAATTGTAGGGAGGGAAAAAGGGAGGAACAAATTACCTGTTTATTTTGTTGTTGAGGTACCTGGTACTTTCAAATCTTGACTTCATGACATGTGTGTCTTTATATTCCAGATAGAAACATACTAACAACCACAGTAAAAAAGAATGCCAAAAACAAAGAACCTCCGATCAAAATTGGTAAACCCCTTCCCGACAACGGCACATGTAAACACTTCAAGAAAAGTTTCCGATGGATGAGGTTCCCTTGCTGTGGAAAGTGTTACCCTTGTGATCAATGCCATGAAGAACATGAAGAGCATGAGATGGAACAGGCCAATAGGATGATATGTGGCTTTTGTTCCAAAGAACAGGTGGGGAAATTAATGTTCAACCTTTTGTTTTTTTTGAGAGATATTAGTGCAGCTGGCATGAAATATTAAATTTTTAGCAGAAAGTGGGAAAGAAAGTCAGTAATATTTTGTATTCCTCCATCTTAAACTCATTAATAATTGATCACAAAGATAAAACAAAAGAAATGTGAGAAACGACTATATTATACAACTTTCTTTTTAATTTTTTCCTATAGTGTTTCTTTAGTTTTATCACATATCCAAACTCCTCAAATATATAAATAATATAATATATAGAACAATGATTTTGTCGTGGTGACAAATTTAAATATCGCTTTATAAAACGTACTAATCATGGTGAATGGTAATAAGTTCAGAACGTTCTGAAATCTAAACTGCTTATTTGTAAACACATTTACCAAAAACGTTACAATGGCGTAATGTTGGAGCAAAGGGTGAGAAAAAGAAATGAGTTAAAAGAACTGTTTAAAGGATTTGAGAAATAAATAGGCTTAAAATAAAATAGCACGATGTCGATGCATTTCGGCAGACGCACTTATCAAGTGCTAGCGTCTGTTAACTGAAAATTAGAAACACGAGCCTTATATAATCGAAAAACTGAATAATAATCAGATGATGTCACCCCACACTTACAGGATGACATCTCACAATAACGCCAAGTTGAAAACAAATTCCTTTTGAATTACCATTCACCATGGTTAGTACATTTTACAAAGCTGTATTTAAATATATATATATATATATATAATAATATATATATTATATAATAATGATATAGTTGTAAAAACTTAAATGTTTGTTGTTACTCGGAGTTTCACGCCGTTAGACGATCTTCAGACAACTTCGTCTAATGGCGTGAAACTCCGAGTAATCTGCTCTATCCCCTACGTATATATATATATATATATATCCATCCCACATGCACTTTGCTTTGGCATTCAGTTTTATTTGGCATTATTTTAAACCAGTTTTTTATTGAGTTTAGCATCCTGTGGATATCAGAAAAATGCAAATCTCATATTTGAATATCACTAATAACTGGCTTTGGACATTTAACTAACTTAATTTAACTGTCTTAATGACTTCATTCCATTAACATGTAATTAACTTAAGTTGGTAAATGAGTGGCATCTAGGACACATTCAATTTACTTAATGTCACTGAGACGTAGTTTTAGCATTTGATAAATTAGCCACATTTGGTCCATTTATTTTCACTAAGACAAGATGTTCAATTCTGAGATCTTCATCTCCTGTATCATTGGGGGGCATTGTATGCAAGTTAAATTGTACTGCATAATATCTTTAAGTTAAAGACTGAATTATTGGTTGGGTAACTTACTGTAGTAATTGGTACTAGTGAATAGTGATAGTATTGTGAACACTCACATATATATTTTTATCTAGATAATTATAGCTATTGTATTCTTTTTCCTCATATAGACATTTACCCATAAGGGTTGCATTTCTTGCCAATCATTTGTCACAGCACGACATACCAGTCATTGGGAAGGTGGAAAAGGATGTCGAAATAAGATGAAAATGAGCAGGTTGGTATACTGTTATAGAGAAACTAATTATATGTTGTGTTGCATCTTAGTAGCAAACACCAATACAAATCAAACTGTTTTTTTGGCTATCCTTCGACTGGAAATGTTGTTGTTGATATTGATGATAATAATGTTATTTTTCATTTTCAAGAGCATATCATTGACATTAAATCAAACACCTAGTGTTTCTTTAACATTAAAAATTTTCCCATCTTTTTGACTTTTCAGAGGTGATGACAAAAAGTATTGTGACAAGGCAAAAACTTTGTCTAAACATGCTACTAAAGTGGAGAATCAGAAAAAAAAGAAGTAAACACTAAAGGCTTTTACTGTACATTCACTTTATCATAATTTATGCTATATGTTCATTAAATATCCCTGAAAAAATGTATGGTAGTCATTAACCTGCACATCAAGCATTGGCAAATATTTGACAGAATAGAATTGTAATTATAAGGAAAGAATGATCAAGTGCTAGATAAACATATATTAAAATCCAAACATTTTGCTGTCACCAAATATTTCCTAAATCAGCATGGATAAGATCTGAAATATTGTAGTCATATACATTTCGTTTCTTTGTTATAACTGCATGTTTGATTATTTTATTTTATTTTACTGCACAAATAGAAAAATAGGCATGCAGAGGACCGAGGTATACATATGTCCACTGGAATTTCACTTGTATACATGCATAAACTGACTTGTGGCAGGTACAAATGAAACTAAATGTCCACAATTTTAAAACATGATACAGATACGTAAAATTTTGAAACAGTAGCTACAATTTTTTCATTCAATAGACTAGAATTATACTAATACCATGACAGGGAAATAAATCTATTAAATGTCTCCAAAATCAGATGAAGGTTTGTGAAAGTCCCAAGGAAAAATCTTCCTGATGCTTGAGAGACATTGAATAACTTGTAATTTTCCAAATGTTATGGTATTATAGTTTGTAATACCATGATCGCCTCGGATTCTTTTGTTCTCTCCGGGAATGTAAACCTCGTATTTTCCTCATTACCCCATGCATACGCCTTTGTCTTCTAAATTTCCCTGGGAAATTTAGTACAAAACAAAAGATTTCTTTGTCTACTAATTTTCCCTCATCAACCATGCAGGGGAAAATTAGTAGACAAAGAAATCCTTTCTCTTTTACTAAATTTCCCGCTTGCATATCTATTATAGATATAATATTATAGATAGTCGTAGAACTTGCATATCTCACAAACACAAAGCATCTCCCAAAGGTATAATTACTTCAATCAATAGTAATAAAACTCGTAAACAACTTCACTGAACCATACAAAATCAAACACCTAAACTTATCTCAGCATACTTCCCTGAGTTTTCCTCGGCGATTATAATATTACAAACTGATACCATGACTTGTCGGGAAATTAGCGATTAAATTGCCCTTCGCCTCGGGAAGATTTGTAAAAGTCCTCGGGCTTCGCCCTCGGACTTTCACAAATCTTCCCTCGGCGGCGGGCAATTTAATCGCTAATTTCCCTCAAGTCATGGTATTACTTATAATAATTATACCAACAAAATATAAATTTGTATTGTTTTAAATTCGTTTGGGAATGAGAACATTAAAATTAGACCAATTAATAGACCAGCTTTTGTGGTGTAGTTGTTACCACACATGTGCTAGGAGACACAGGTTCAAATCCTGGGTCGGACCACCACTCGGGGTCTAAAAATAATTGAGAAAGTGCTGCCTTTAGGGTCCTGAAGGGTAAAATGGGAACTGGGATTTGTCCATTTTTAGCACTGGGGGAATCAGGATTAAAATGCCACTGGGAATGGGAAAATCTTTAATAAAGAGAGCATGTGATTGGGATTTTAAAATGTGTTGTTAATGAGAGTGGGATTTGCTAAATTTTGTACATTGGGAAATGGGATCTAGACCCCCTTCAGGACCCTGAGCTGCCTTTATTGCAATAATACCAGCAAATGGTCTTCTCGGATAACAACCTTGGGTATTCCGTTCACCTAAGAGAGTGATCAATCTAATAAACTGAATTACTAACTAGAAATACATGTATGTATACCCCTCGCCTGCCCCTATCAGACAAAATTTTTGTTTTAGTATTTCAATTTTCAAAGAATATAATATTATGTTTCACAATCAGAATGGTCACCAGACCACAGTAGCCCAGCTGCGCAGAAATACAAATCAAATATCTGAAAGGTTGGTGTACTGCCGAAATAACGTGTAAGTTTCTGGGAAATTGGGGATGAGATTGCGCGTGGTCTAATGTTTCGGAGCGAAGGCCGAGAGAGTGAAAAGTAAAGTAAGAGACCCCGGTCATTAATTAAAGGGGGGGGGGGAGGGCTGGTGCAAATGAAATATACCATGTTCAATTTTTCGTGAAAATGTTTCAGTTTTACATGTGAAATGACAACGCAAATTTTCGTAAAGACGTAAAAGATGTACAAAATAAGGACAAAATAAATAATCACTAACCAGAGAATACTGTTTGATAATTTCAACTGCAGCCTCTTGGCTACTATCTACCGATTCTCTACAAAGTAAACGGGGGCCCCTCTTGAGTTGGGGGCCGGCAAATTGCCCCAGTTGCCCTCTCCTCTGGTGCCGGATTAAGGTTGCACGGGCGCTTACGCCCAAACGACTTTGCAGGGACGTTTGCTGGAAAATTATTGTCGTCTGTCGGAAAATGTGGGTGGTTGGGACTTGGGAAAGTTGTTGATTGTAACACGGTTACTACCAGCCTAGAATAGGCTTTTCCGTGCGCTGCTATGGGGGCTGGGGGCCAAATTCGCTGCATCCGAATTCTCCGAAAAAAAACGAAAATCAAAATAGAAGGCCTAGTGTCTAGGCTGGGTTAGTACTTTATAATGGCGTGCCGTGTTGAGATATATAATAATGATGATACATAATGATAGCATTAAAATGCCGGTTGAATCTTGTGAATCAAGAACGTGCATGCTTTTCTCAATGCGTGGGAGTTTGGAGAAGCTGTTCCATGATGTTTTTATTATTTTTAATGAAGTACAACTTGATGGCTCAATTTGAGAATATTGTAACGCTCGTTGTAATGTTTCTCGCAGCTCAGTAGCCCTACCAACCATGTTGGACGTCCCAGGCGAAGCTCGGTTCGGGTGAGAATTTGTTGTCTGGGCATCTCTTGCAGAGTTTTGATCGATCGACAACAGCATACTGGAAGCCTGCTGGAGCAATTCTGCAGCTTTTGTTATTGTTTCCTTTTCCATCTTGATGGCTACATACCAGAAGGGCGCGAAAATATCTGACCGAGCGCTCGGCCCAGTCCTCAAATATTAAATGATGAACATTAAATTGAATGAATATCAGGATTAAATTGAATGAATATCAACATTAAATTGAATGAATATTCGGATTAAATTGAATAAATATCAGGATTAAATTGAATGAATATCAACATTAAATTGAATGAATATTCGGATTAAATTGAATAAATATCAGGATTAAATTGAATGAATATCAACATTAAATTGAATGAATATTTGGATTAAATTGAATAAATATCAGGATTAAATTGAATGAATATCAACATTAAATTGAATAAATATCAGGATTAAATTGAATGAATATCAACATTAAATTGAATAAATATCAGGATTAAATTGAATGAATATCAGGATTAAATTGAATGAATATCAACATTAAATTGAATGAATATCAACATTAAATTGAATGGATATTCGGATTAAATTGAATGAATATTCGGATTAAATTGAATGAATATCAACATTAAATTGAATGAATAAATGTTAGGATTAAATATTAATATTAAATTGAATGAATATAACAATATTGAATATTGCTACAAATGAGCAGGCATAATTAGGTGTTTTGGGGACGCGTTTTCCCCCGGCATATTCGTTCTCAGTGCTTTACGGGTTTTGCGCGGTCAAAGAAAAGTCGCAAAATATGACTTTTAAATCTCATATTTTATACTTTAAATAAAATCCATTGAAACTTCCGTGGTGTGTTCCTGAATCTTTTCGATTACCGAGTTAAGAAATTCGTGCCGTTGTCTCCCCAACGAATATTAAATGTTAAGAATGTCACAAAACAAATAAACCAAAATAATAAATAAAACACTGGCTCAACTGTAAATTGTCCAATCAGAGAGCTAGATTTGTAAACGTGTCCAGTTTCGTTGAACCCCTCACTGCGGTTGCCGAAATTATTCACTATTGTTATGATTTCACTGGTGGGTATTATTTCTAACGATGCGTTTTTCGTGTATTTTACATTTTAAACTTCTACATCTTTTGATATTTTTCGACCACAAAACGCCAACGATCGGACTCCACAATGGAACAACGAAACACTCGCGGAACGAATGCGATTCTGTGAACAATACTAACGGAAAACAAAATCTGCTTTTGATCTCATTTGATGGCTTTCGTTGGGATTATTTTGACTTGGTCGATACACCGGTTTTGAACTAATTTAAAAAGCTTGGCGTGTATGCCAAGTACGTGAAAAATGTTATCCCGACATCAACATTCCCGAACCACGTCACATTGGCTACAGGTCTGTATTCAGAGTCGCACGGCATTGTGTCAAACGAAATGTACGATCCTCTTTTGAAATCTTATTTTAACATGACTGTGACTGACCCAAAATGGTGGTGGAATTCGCGTGTGGAACCAATTTGGTACACGAATGAAAAACATGGAGGAGTTAGTGGAGTTTGTTATTGGCCTGGTTTTAATATCAAAGGTTACAGGCCAAGTTTCTATGCAGATAAGGAGGGGAAATATATCATACCTTACTATGGGGAGAAAAACCTAATGCCATATAAGGAAAGAGTGGATAATGTGATCAAATGGCTACAAGACGATCATCCTCCTAATTTTCTGATGTTATATTTTGGACGACTAGATTTCTTCGGTCATAAAGGTGGATATGGCTCACCTGAGTCACTGATAGAGGTATCAAAGCTGGATAACATCACTGGCTATCTCCTTGATCAATTATCAGCTCATTGCCTGCTAGACAAGTGGAATATCATCATAACAGGTGATCACGGAATGACCAACTTATCTCTGAGTAGAGTCATTGACCTTGATGACTATGTCAATAGTTCTGACTATGCAATTGTTGGCAATGGTGGAATTATTTCCATTTGGCCACATGATGGTAAGGTGCAACAAATTTTCAACAAAATAAAGAATGCTCATCCAAACATGACAGTGTATTTAAAAGACGAGATTCCAAAGCATTTACATTACCATTACAATCGCCGCATTTCACCCATAGTGTTGGTGCTGGATGAAGGTTGGATGCTCGATGCACGCCGCCATCCTTTTAATGCAACATATTTTTATCTTGGTGGTCATAGCTATCTGAACACTCTTACTTCCATGTGGCCATTATTTTTAGCTCGTGGTCCTGCATTTAAAAAGGGATATTTCTCAGCACCTTTCCAGTCAGTTGATATCTATTCCTTGATGTGTAAAATCCTTGGAATCAGAGCACAACCAAACAATGGATCCCACAGTGCCATCAGGCATCTTTTGTCTGAAGAAACAGCAGCAACTTTGCTCAGTCCAGTTCTGGTTGGAATATTAGTGGCATCATTGTTTGTCGTTTTTGGAATCTTTGTTTTTGTGATTACAATGTGCATTAGTAAAAGAAAGATGAAAAAGTACAAGAAGCGACCATGGAATACTAAGATAGTTCTGAATGAACTGGAAGAAACAAATGATCCACTTTTAAGGAGTTCTGATGATGACGATGAAGACTTCACAGATACACATTTGTGATTTAGGTACAAAGAAGTAGAGATTTGAACCAAATAATAATTATTTATTAAAAAGACAATATGGTAACCAATAAGGTTAAATTATATCTGTCAAAGTAGATGACAAAGTTCCGTACTGTAGAAAGTAGTGGTCATGGGTTGGTGTATTTCTAACATAGTTTTATGTGCTTGAAGTAATATATCATACACTAGAAGCCATGTATTATCTGATTTCCAAACACCGAGACGTGTGTTGAACACTTGAACGTCTCGGTTATGATTTTCCTTTGTATTTTCCTCATGAATTTTTAATGATTTGATATATTCATTCCAAAGGCACAATATTTTTCTCAATATTTCAGACTGTCTTAGGTTAGGTTACTATGTTTTCATGTCTTAAACACAGCAGATGTTGTGTAATTACAACACCTTATTTTTATTTCACACAATACTTACTCCGTTAAGACATAAAAATGCAGTAGCCCGTTATGTGCCTTGTAGGGGTGCTTGTTTTGATCTTTTTTTTCCAAGAATATTCTTTAATTTTGTGCACCAGATTAAAAGGGTCGAAAAATTATTTTTGGTAAAGTTTTCAATGTCCAAATTTGACTAAAAATTGGATGTGGAATCACTAAGTGGGGGATTGGATTCTTGTTAAACTATGACCATATTATATTAAACACCATCAATATTTTAGTGCAACAAAGGGCATGACAACCACGTTGGTGTACCAACAAAAAAATGTAATATTAAGTTAAACCTGCAAAATCATGAACTGTAACTTTTGGTCATGAACGGTAACTTTTTAAGCCAAAGTAGTGTCAACATAATGTCCAACTATTCACCTGGTTGCATTGGAAATTTGTTTGTACACCACCAACCAATATGGCACAATCCATCTCATTGCGTAGCATGAGCAAGGCTTATTATAAAGCAAGTAGATAAACACTGGAATGAAAATGATACAGAACAGTTCTACCTGGCAGAGCACCTGTCAATCAATTCTTATTATAATTCTTGATTTGTTAGCTATTTACATAATAAGCTAAGTTGCATTTTTCGCAACTGGTCCCGGTTTGGTCTTAAAATGTATGTATTCCAACACTCGAAATTTTCCTTCACCATAAATCCTTTCAACATGTAGTTTGATCGAGTGAAATGCCAAGTATTACCTATATATATATATATATATATATATCCAGCCGGAAGGCCTTAAAGTTGCATTTTTCGCAACTGGTCCCGGTTTGGTCTTAAAATGTATGTATTTCAACACTCGAAATTTTCCTTCACCATAATAAATCCTTCCAACATGTAGTTTGATCGAGTGAAATGCCAAATATTACCTATAATATACCCTGAATCTTATCCCGGCATTACCACCACCATATATACAGAACTCGTGACTAGGCTCTCGGCAACGGCTTCCGTAGCTCAGTGGTCAGAGTACTGCACTAGCATCGCAGGGTCGCAGGTTCAATTCCCAGCCGGAAGGCCTTAAAGTTGCATTTTTCGCAACTGGTCCCGGTTTGGTCTTAAAATGTATTTATTCCAACACTCGAAATTTTCCTTCACCATAAATCCTTCCAACATGTAGTTTGATCGAGTGAAATGCCAAATATTACCTATACAGTAGAACCTGAGTTTTACGACACCCCTTTTAACGACCACCTGCCGTCTACGACCACTTTACCTGGAATGAACGACCACCTGTCTAACGCGACCAGCGAGCGCATTTTTATTGTAAATACGGCTCGTATTTACAATAAAAAAGTTGACAAATTCTTGAGAAATCCTCTCAACAACAAGCCATTTTCCATCATTGACGACCCTACTTTTACCGAAGTAAATTCAGTGTTAGATGCGTTCGTGAAAGACCTTAGGAAAACTGGGAAAATCGCCGGTTTGGTCCACAAAAAGCCAATAATCCAGAGGCAAATTAAGTTGTTGTTTGACAGTGGCGAATTATGTCCAGCCGACAGCACTGATCCATCACAATTGCTTCGTGACGACGAGGAAGAGAAAACCAGAGGAAACTTAAGCCAAATATGATGGTTTTAAGATCAACAGAGCAGAACATTATATTTCGAGTTCAACCGGGAGGTCGCAGGCGGTTTAGCCGACGTCGAAGACGAGTCCGACTGGAAAATCTTTGCCCAGCCAGGTTAAGTTTCACAAAGCTTGTACTTTTTGTCCAAAAAAGCTTGTACTTTTTGTCCACACAAATACGATGAACGTCCAATTCCCTGTTCGTATGTACATAAATATAATTTGCACTATGGCGGAAACGTCATTTGTTTATGTACAGGTATTTAATTATTGTGGAATTGTTAATAAATTTTTGGCTTATTATATAGTGGATGTCTATATTATAAAACAATTATACCAGGTAAGACCACTTTCACTATTATATTCGCTCTAGAGCTCGAGTCCATATACGACGATATCACAGAATAAAGATTTATTCTGTGACGATATATATATTATAAACAGTGGCGTAACGGGCGGGTGTCCGGGTGTCAAGTGACGGGGGGCCCCCGAGCCTTGGGGGCCCCCGGCAAAATGACCATAACAAATTTGATTGTTATTAAATGTGGTTATTATTAAAGTTAAGCATACAGTTGTACACTTGTACTTGTAGAACGGGTATGGTAATGTAATATAGGGTTATTCCGAAATCAACATATATGTAAGTGAAGATTGCGATTGTGTCGACAGAAATACAGCCTATTATTTAGTGGCCCAGGGAGGAGGGGGCCCAGGAGTGGCCGATTGACGGGGGGCCTCCAGAGGTTGCGTTACGCCACTGATTCTAAACCCGATCCGAGATCAGGATTCGCTTGCATCTCGCGTGATAAGGGACTAAACACCGGTCGATATTAGCACCCTCGCCCTCAGGCCTTCGGCCTTCGGCGAGGGGTATTTCTAACGATGCGTTTTTCGTGTGTTTTACATTTTAAACTTCTACATCTTTTGATATTTTTCGACCACAAAACGCCAACGATCGGACTGCACAGTGGAACAACGAAACACTCGCGGAACGAATGCCATTCTGTGAACAATACTAACGGAAAACAAAATCTGCTTTTGATCTCATTTGATGGCTTTCGTTGGGATTATTTTGACTTGGTCGATACACCGGTTTTGAACTCGTTTAAAAAGCTCGGCGTGTATGCCAAGTACGTGAAAAATGTTATCCCGACATCAACATTCCCGAACCACGTCACATTGGCTACAGGTCTGTATTCAGAGTCCCACGGCATTGTGTCAAACGAAATGTACGATCCTCTTTTGAAATCTTATTTTAACATGACTGTGACTGACCCAAAATGGTGGTGGAATTCGCGTGTGGAACCAATTTGGTACACGAATGAAAAACATGGAGGAGTTAGTGGAGTTTGTTATTGGCCTGGTTTTAATATCAAAGGTTACAGGCCAAGTTTCTATGCAGATAAGGAGGGGAAATATATCATACCTTACTATGGGGAGAAAAACCTAATGCCATATAAGGAAAGAGTGGATAATGTTATCAAATGGCTACAAGACGATCATCCTCCTAATTTTCTGATGTTATATTTTGGGCGACTAGATTTCTTCGGTCATAAAGGTGGATATGGCTCACCTGAGTCACTGATAGAGGTATCAAAGCTGGATAACATCACTGGCTATCTCCTTGATCAATTATCAGCTCATTGCCTGCTAGACAAGTGGAATATCATCATAACAGGTGATCACGGAATGACCAACTTATCTCTGAGTAGAGTCATTGACCTTGATGACTATGTCAATAGTTCTGACTATGCAATTGTTGGCAATGGTGGAATTATTTCCATTTGGCCACATGATGGTAAGGTGCAACAAATTTTCAACAAAATAAAGAATGCTCATCCAAACATGACAGTGTATTTAAAAGACGAGATTCCAAAGCATTTACATTACCATTACAATCGCCGCATTTCACCCATAGTGTTGGTGCTGGATGAAGGTTGGATGCTCGATGCACGCCGCCATCCTTTTAATGCAACATATTTTTATCTTGGTGGTCATAGCTATCTGAACACTCTTACTTCCATGTGGCCATTATTTTTAGCTCGTGGTCCTGCATTTAAAAAGGGATATTTCTCAGCACCTTTCCAGTCAGTTGATATCTATTCCTTGATGTGTAAAATCCTTGGAATCAGAGCACAACCAAACAATGGATCCCACAGTGCCATCAGGCATCTTTTGTCTGAAGAAACAGCAGCAACTTTGCTCAGTCCAGTTCTGGTTGGAATATTAGTGGCATCATTGTTTGTCGTTTTTGGAATCTTTGTTTTTGTGATTACAATGTGCATTAGTAAAAGAAAGATGAAAAAGTACAAGAAGCGACCATGGAATACTAAGATAGTTCTGAATGAACTGGAAGAAACAAATGATCCACTTTTAAGGAGTTCTGATGATGACGATGAAGACTTCACAGATACACATTTGTGATTAATAGGTACAAAGAAGTAGAGATTTGAACCAAATAATAATTATTTATTAAAAAGACAATATGGTAACCAATAAGGTTAAATTATATCTGTCAAAGTAGATGACAAAGTTCCGTACTGTAGAAAGTAGTGGTCATGGGTTGGTGTATTTCTAACATAGTTTTATGTGCTTGAAGTAATATATCATACACTAGAAGCCATGTATTATCTGATTTCCAAACACCGAGACGTGTGTTGAACACTTGAACGTCTCGGTTATGATTTTCCTTTGTATTTTCCTCATGAATTTTTAATGATTTGATATATTCATTACAAAGGCACAATATTTTTCTCAATATTTCAGACTGTCTTAGGTTAGGTTACTATGTTTTCATGTCTTAAACACAGCAGATGTTGTGTAATTACAACACCTTATTTTTATTTCACACAATACTTACTCCGTTAAGACATAAAAATGCAGTAGCCCGTTATGTGCCTTGTAGGGGTGCTTGTTTTGATCTTTTTTTTCCAAGAATATTCTTTAATTTTGTGCACCAGATTAAAAGGGTTGAAAAATTATTTTTGGTAAAGTTTTCAATGTCCAAATTTGACTAAAAATTGGATGTGGAATCACTAAGTGGGGGATTGGATTCTTGTTAAACTATGACCATATTATATTAAACACCATCAATATTTTAGTGCAACAAAGGGCATGACAACCACGTTGGTGTACCAACAAAAAAATGTAATATTAAGTTAAACCTGCAAAATCATGAACTGTAACTTTTGGTCATGAACGGTAACTTTTTAAGCCAAAGTAGTGTCAACATAATGTCCAACTATTCACCTGGTTGCATTGGAAATTTGTTTGTACACTACCAACCAATATGGCACAATCCATCTCATTGCATAGCATGAGCAAGGCTTATTATAAAGCAAGTAGATAAACACTGGAATGAAAATGATACAGAACAGTTCTACCTGGCAGAGCACCTGTCAATCAATTCTTATTATAATTCTTGATTTGTTAGCTATTTACATAATAAGCTAAGTTGCATTTTTCGCAACTGGTCCCGGTTTGGTCTTAAAATGTATGTATTCCAACACTCGAAATTTTCCTTCACCATAAATCCTTTCAACATGTAGTTTGATCGAGTGAAATGCCAAGTATTACCTATATATATATATATATATATATCCAGCCGGAAGGCCTTAAAGTTGCATTTTTCGCAACTGGTCCCGGTTTGGTCTTAAAATGTATGTATTTCAACACTCGAAATTTTCCTTCACCATAATAAATCCTTCCAACATGTAGTTTGATCGAGTGAAATGCCAAATATTACCTATAATATACCCTGAATCTTATCCCGGCATTACCACCACCATATATACAGAACTCGTGACTAGGCTCTCGGCAACGGCTTCCGTAGCTCAGTGGTCAGAGTACTGCACTAGCATCGCAGGGTCGCAGGTTCAATTCCCAGCCGGAAGGCCTTAAAGTTGCATTTTTCGCAACTGGTCCCGGTTTGGTCTTAAAATGTATTTATTCCAACACTCGAAATTTTCCTTCACCATAAATCCTTCCAACATGTAGTTTGATCGAGTGAAATGCCAAATATTACCTATACAGTAGAACCTGAGTTTTACGACACCCCTTTTAATGACCACCTGCCGTCTACGACCACTTTACCTGGAATGAACGACCACCTGTCTAACGCGACCAGCGAGCGTATTTTTATTGTAAATACGGCTCGTATTTACAATAAAAAAGTTGACAAATTCTTGAGAAATCCTCTCAACAACAAGCCATTTTCCATCATTGACGACCCTACTTTTACCGAAGTAAATTCAGTGTTAGATGCGTTCGTGAAAGACCTTAGGAAAACTGGGAAAATCGCCGGTTTGGTCCACAAAAAGCCAATAATCCAGAGGCAAATTAAGTTGTTGTTTGACAGTGGCGAATTATGTCCAGCCGACAGCACTGATCCATCACAATTGCTTCGTGACGACGAGGAAGAGAAAACCAGAGGAAACTTAAGCCAAATATGATGGTTTTAAGATCAACAGAGCAGAACATTATATTTCGAGTTGAACCGGGAGGTCGCAGGTTCAATCCCGTCAACAAAAAAACACTAAGGCGGTTTAGCCGACGTCGAAGACGAGTCCGACTGGAAAATCTTTGCCCAGCCAGGTTAAGTTTCACAAAGCTTGTACTTTTTGTCCAAAAAAGCTTGTACTTTTTGTCCACACAAATACGATCGGATGAACGTCCAATTCCCTGTTCGTATGTACATAAATATAATTTGCACTATGGCGGAAACGTCATTTGTTTATGTACAGGTATTTAATTATTGTGGAATTGTTAATAAATTTTTGGCTTATTATATAGTGGATGTCTATATTATAAAACAATTATACCAGGTAAGACCACTTTCACTATATATTCGCTCTAGAGCTCGAGTCCATATACGACGATATGGTATAATTGTTAAATATATATATATAAACAGTGGCGTAACGGGCGGGTGTCCGGGTGTCAAGTGACGGGGGGCCCCCGGCCTTGGGGGCCCTCGGCAAAATGACCATAACAAATTTGATTGTTATTTGGTTATTATTAAAGTTAAGCAAACAGTTGTACACTTGTACTTGTAGAACGGGTATGGTAATGTAATATAGGGTTATTCCGAAATCAACATATATGTAAGTGAAGATTGCGATTGTGTCGACAGAAATACAGCCTATTATTTAGTGGCCCAGGGAGGAGGGGGCCCAGGAGTGGCCGATTGACGGGGGGCCTCCAGAGGTTGCGTTGCAAGCGATCGGGTTTAGAATCAGTGGCGTATCTCGCGTGATAAGGGACTAAATTACCGGTCGATATTAGCACCCTCGCCCTCAGGCCTTCGGCGAGGGGTATTTTTCGTGTGTTTTACATTTTAAACTTCTACATCTTTTGATATTTTTCGACCACAAAACGCCAACGATCGGACTGCACAGTGGAACAACGAAACACTCGCGGAACGAATGCCATTCTGTGAACAATACTAACGGAAAACAAAATCTGCTTTTGATCTCATTTGATGGCTTTCGTTGGGATTATTTTGACTTGGTCGATACACCGGTTTTGAACTCGTTTAAAAAGCTCGGCGTGTATGCCAAGTACGTGAAAAATGTTATCCCGACATCAACATTCCCGAACCACGTCACATTGGCTACAGGTCTGTATTCAGAGTCCCACGGCATTGTGTCAAACGAAATGTACGATCCTCTTTTGAAATCTTATTTTAACATGACTGGACTGACCCAAAATGGTGGTGGAATTCGCGCGTGGAACCAATTTGGTACACGAATGAAAAACATGGAGGAGTTAGTGGAGTTTGTTATTGGCCTGGTTTTAATATCAAAGGTTACAGGCCAAGTTTCTATGCAGATAAGGAGGGGAAATATATCATACCTTACTACGGGGAGAAAAACCTAATGCCATATAAGGAAAGAGTGGATAATGTGATCAAATGGCTACAAGACGATCATCCTCCTAATTTTCTGATGTTATATTTTGGGCGACTAGATTTCTTTGGTCATTTAGGTGGATATGGCTCATGTGAGTCACTGATAGAGGTATCAAAGCTGGATAACATCACTGGCTATCTCCTTGATCAATTATCAGCCCATTGCCTGCTAGACAAGTGGAATATCATCATAACAGGTGATCACGGAATGACCAACTTATCTCTGAGTAGAGTCATTGACCTTGATGACTATGTCAATAGTTCTGACTATGCAATTGTTGGCGATGGTGGAATTATTTCCATTTGGCCACATGATGGTAAGGTGCAACAAATTTTCAACAAAATAAAGAATGCTCATCCAAACATGACAGTGTATTTAAAAGATGAGATTCCAAAGCATTTACATTACCATTACAATCGCCGCATTTCACCCATAGTGTTGGTGCTGGATGAAGGTTGGATGCTCGATGCACGCCATCATCCTTTTAATGCAACATATCTTGGTGGTCATAGCTATCTGAACACTTTTACTTCCATGTGGCCATTATTTTTAGCTCGTGGTCCTGCATTTAAAAAGGGATATTTCTCAGCACCTTTCCAGTCAGTTGATATCTATTCCTTGATGTGTAAAATCCTTGGAATCAGAGCACAACCAAACAATGGATCCCACAGTGCCATCAGGCATCTTTTGTCTGAAGAAACAGCAGCAACTTTGCTCAGTCCAGTTCTGGTTGGAATATTAGTGGCATCATTGTTTGTCCTTTTTGGAATCTTTGTTTTTGTGATTACAATGTGCAATTAGTAAAAGAAAGATGAAAAAGTACAAGAAGCTACCATGGAATACTAAGATAGTTCTGAGTGAACTGGAAGAAACAAATGATCCACTTTTAAGGAGTTCTGATGATGACGATGAAGACTTCACAGATACACATTTGTGATTTAGGTACAAAGAAGTAGAGATTTGAACCAAATAATAATTATTTATTAAAAAGACAATGTGGTAACCAATAAGGTTAAATTATATCTGTCAAAGTAGATGACAAAGTTCCGTACTGTAGAAAGTAGTGGTCATGGGTTGGTGTATTTCTAACATAGTTTTATGTGCTTGAAGAAATATAATATCATACACTAGAAGCCATGTATTATCTGATTTCCAAACACCAAGACGTGTGTTGAACACTTGAACGTCTCGGTTATGATTTTCCTCATGAATTTTTAATGATTTGAGATATTCATTCCAAAGGCACAGCATATTTTTCTCAATATTTTTTTACTGTCTTAGGTTAGGTTACTATGTTTTCATGTCTTAAACACAGCAGATGTTGTGTAATTACAAACAACAAACAACAGACGTTTTACGGCCCTTTTCCCCGCTTACGCAGGGGTTGGCCGGTGGTTCCCCACGACAGTTTCCTCCACTTTCCTCGATCATTAGCATCTTCCCTCTTCAGCCCACTCTCTCTCATATCCCTCTCCACTACCTGGCTCCATGTCATCCTTGGCCTTCCTCTTCCTCTTGCACCATCAACCTCAAGCGACATACACCTCTTCACCCAGTCACCATCATCTTTCCGCAGCACATGTCCCAGCCACCTTAATCGGCTCCTCTTTACCACGTCAGACACTGATTCAATGCCCATTCTTTCCCTCAGCTCCTTGCTAGACACTCTATCCCTCAGCGATACGCCACACATCCACCGCACCATCCGCATCTCTGTCCTCTCCAGTCTATTATTCAGCTCCACAGTCATGGCCCACGTCTCACTTCCATACACCATAGCACTCCTCACACAGGCCACGTACACCTTCAGCTTTAGCAACACTTCCTTCCTTGTCAGGATCCCAGAGAGCTCTTTAAACTTTCCCCATGCACAACGTACCCTTGCCACAGATGCTGAATTTGCTCCTCCACCCCCATTCAGCATATCCCCATATATATGTATATATATATATATATATATATATATATATATATATATATATATATATATATACAGTATATATATATATGTGTAATTACAACACCTTATTTTTATTTCACACAATACTTATGCACCAGTCAATTGAAACCACAGCCCCCGGGACATAGCGGGGGTGTAACGGGGACATGGCCGTGGCAAAACGTTCTTGTAACGCTGCATTTTCCCGGGGGGATGGGGACAGTAATGATCTGCTAAATTTGCAGGAATTGTAATGCGACCTGACAGAGCGGGATTGGGCCCGAGTATTGTGTAGATCGCGTGGACTGCATAGAATGCGTAGAACGCGTAAACTACATAGATAGCGTAGAGTGCATAGATCACGCGTAGATTGCAAAGATCGCGTAGCAGCATAGGTCGCAAATGCGTTAACTGCATACTGAGAGTGAGATCGCGTAGACAGCATAGATTGTGTAGATCGCGTGGATTGTGTAGACTGCATGGATCGCGTTATCTGTGTAGATCGCGCGGACTTGGTAGATTCGGGACATCAGACTCATATTAAAACGCCACTGTAGACTAGGGTTGCTGTCACTTTTTCGATGATTATTATGGAAACTAGCTCACCAAAATCTGGTAAGTCACCAGGGCCATGCATTTGGGTGGGGATTGTAACAGCAAACTTTCCCCAGGGGCGGGGGAAAAGTAAAAGTGTAACACTCCACAAATGTTACAATCCCCGCTATGTCCCGGGGGGCCGTGGTTTCAATTGACTGGTGCATTACTCCGTTGAAGACATAAAAATGCAGTAGCCCGTTATGTGCCTTGTAGGGGTGCTTGTTTTGATCTTTTTTTTCAAGAATATTCTTAAATTTTGTGATGCACCAGATTAAAACGATCGAAAAATTATTTTTAGTAAAGTTTTCAATGTCCAAATTTGACTAAAAATTGGATGTGGAATCAATATGAGGGGGATTGGATTCTTGTTATTCCTGGCAACTGCTGGCTAAACATTGGAACTATGACCATATTATATTAAACACCATCAATATTTTAGTGCAACAAAGGGCATGACAACCATGTTGGTGTACCAACAAAAAAAATGTAATATTAAGTTGAACCCGCAAAATCATGAACGGTAACTTTTGGTCATGAACGGTAACTTTTTAAGCCAAAGTAGTGTCAACATAATGTCCAACTATTCACTTGGTTGCATTGGAAATTTGTTTGTACACTGCGTAGCATGAGCAAGGCTTATTATAAAGCAAGTAGATAAACACTGGAATGAAAATGATACAGAACAGTTCTACCTGGCAGAGCACCTGTCAATCAATTCTTATTATAATTCTTGATTTGTTAGCTATTTACATAATTCAAGAAAAAACAAATATTGAACATAAATGTAACAGTAAGATTCAAATCTGCCCACAGTCTTCGATGACTACCATCTTGTTTGTTTTACCTGAAGCCGATCCTGTCGCCTCAATCTTCCGCACAATGTCCATCCCATCTATAACACAACCAAAGACAACATGTTTTCCATCTAGCCAATCTGTTTTCTCTGTGGAAAGAAAAAACTGTGAACCATTCGTGTTTGGTCCGGAGTTTGCCATCGACAAAGTTCCAGGGCCTGTGTGTTTCAAAACAAAGTTCTCATCTTCGAAATTTTTCCCATAAATAGATTTCCCGCCAGTTCCATTTCCTTTCGTGAAATCACCCCCCTGACACATGAACTGTGGAATGACTCGGTGAAACAGACTGTCTTTGAAACCAAATCCCTTCTCTCCAGTGCACAAGCAACGGAAATTTTCCGCTGTTTTAGGAACAACGTCTTTCCGTAGTTCCATTGTGACCCTTCCCGCAGAGCGCTCGCCGATTTTAATATCGAAATACACTCGGTAATTCCGTTCGGTTTCTCGATCCTCAATCGTTTCCTCAGCGACAGCGGCGGTTCCATCGGCGTTTTCTCCACTACCTTTCTCCGTATCCAAGGTTTCTCCAACATGTTTTGTCATCCACGAATCATCCTTCCACACAGCTCGTGATGAACCCTCTTTGGTTTTCATCGGTTTCGCCAAATTCACTCGGATGGTCCTGCCAAACAGCTCCGACTCGTGCATGTTATCAATGGCTGCCGCGGCGTCTTCAGGCATCTCAAATTCAACAAACCCAAAGCCACGATGTTTCTGCGTCGAGTAATCGAGAGGTATTTGAACATCTGTTATATCACCAAAGGGAATGAGAGCAGCGTGAAGGATTTTCTCGTCAACTTCTTCGGCCAAACCGCCAACGTAAACCATACGTTTGTTCGCCATGTTGGTTGGTCAAAGAAACTCGACACCAGGGTCTTCACCTCGCGCGGTTGCTTATTGATCGGAAATCGTCAAAAAGTTAACCTCTTTACTTTTTTGCTAAATTTGGGCATTTTTACCAATTTGGATGTCAAAAGAGTAAATTTACGCTAGTTTCTACTTACATTATTATCTACGGCATTATTTAGGCTAAATTTTATTTCGACAATTTAATAATGGTCGAAAATCGTTAAAACGCGGGGATCCACCTGAATTTTTACCTCAGAGGCAAAAAAATTTCAATTTATTTGAAGCTTTAAACACTGGAAGAACCTTTTCTGGCTGATTCACAGTCAAATTATTGTTTTTTATCTGTTTATAAGCATTTTTAACTGTGACTTAGTTTCCATAGCAACGCATTTAGCATTTTTTGTTTTCTTGCTTATTTTACCCGAAACGCAAAACAAAACTTTATGATCTACTTTTTCGGATCTACTTTTTCTGGCCAAAACTGGTCCTGTTTCCTGGGAAATGGTGTATTGTTTTTATTGTAACATGCAAAAGTGCAGCCAAGAAATAAAATAATGTGATGCTTTGTGATGGTAACCCTCTGTAAAGAACGGAAACCGAAATGACCGAATCCGAAAATCGCCGAAGCCGAAACCTCGCTAAAACCGCCAAAAATGCTTATTTCCCGCCGAATGTTTCCAACATGGAGACGGTGGTCGTTTATAGCGACGAAGAAGATTGTAATATTATGTAATTTTCCTCTTTTGTATTAATTTATGCATGCTAGTACACAAATAAACAAATTATTGCTACGCACTAGTGACTGTGATTCACCTTTTACGTGCTCCAAATGCACTACAAATCGTTTTAAAAACTCATTTATTCCGTCGTCTGTTGGACGATTTAATACTCTCAGTACCTAGGTTTTTATATCTTTTTATAGATTTGAGAATTTTTAATATTTCTACTATAATAACTTGTATTTTACATGAAATAGCTAAACAAGTAACTATGTTTATGGATGTATTTCAACCGCTAAAGGTTGCAAAATCTAATTTGATATTAAATCTTATATATAAAAAATTAAATCTTATATATATTAAATCTTACATATCTTATTATAAAAATCCGTTTATTTTCCACATTTGTGGCCTTTTAGTCGTTTATAATCGAGCGCGTAGCCACACTTTCATTATATATTTGGAACTTTAAAACATTACAACGAGTAGTGCCAATGAATCGTGACAAATAAGCGTGACATAAACGAGATTTGTTAATGTCAGTGAAGCAACAGTAATGCGGGTTTATTTGGCATTTTTTACACACGCACATGTGCGAATATGCGGCACGCACATGTGCGAATATGCGGCACGCACAAATTTAGTAGTGCGGCACGCACATGTGCGCATTGTGCGGCACGCACATGTGCGCATTGTGCGGCACGCAGGTAGCTAACTTAGTTCTCTTTGAAAGCGGGTAATCGAACATGCCCAAAAATATAATTTTCGTATTACGGATACCATCTTGTAAACGAACTTTCGCGCGGCTGTCTTGGACGAACGTTTTCTTGAGAAATAATCAACTCCCAAAGCTACAATATATATTAAAACAAAGGTAAATTATCTGTTTACAATATGCGTACAGCTTATCCGGCGAGCGAACGTAATTTTCTTAGTAAGAGCGGATAATCGAACATATCGTAACGTGTTACGTATCCGCATCCAGTGGGCTGGTACGAGGGCAATGTATTTGCTCGTTAGGGCAACGTATTTGCTCTTCCCAGTCCCGTCACTTCGACAGTCCCGTCCGTTATGACCTTATATGGAATACGTACTATAAGTCCATATGATCTGTGGATGTGCGGCACGCACATTTGCACCACGCACATGTGCGAATATGCGGCACGCACATGTGCGAATATGCGGCACGCACATGTGCGAATATGCGGCACGCACATGTGCAAATGCGCAGCACGCACATGTGCAAATGCGCAGCACGCACATGTGCGCACGCGCAGCACGCACATATTAACATCTTCTGAGCTTTAGCAGCATGTAGTTAATGTGACTGTTCCAGATCTTTCTCAACTATTACGTAATGACTTACGAAAATTGTATAGTAATTATATAGTATGAGTGCAAATTGGCTATATTTGTTTCATGGCCCATCCATTTGCACAAGAAATACTTAATGGCCCAGTGGCCGGCCACCCGAAGATGAAAATAATTTCATGACCCATCCAAATTCCCTCGGGCCCACTGTTTGACCGATCCCTAAGTTAAGATTAAAGTTCGGAAAAACCAAAGGCATAGAGGCCTATATAAGACGTAAGTATTCTTATATTAGTGTGTTGGGTATTTAACAGCCACCGAAGACCGTTAAATGAGAAATATCACATGCTTAACTCTTTCCTGACAGGCTGAAAAACATGCAAAATTGAACCACCTCTTTGTTCTATTGATATCTCTTGAAACAACCATAACTGTTGCGAAAGCTATACATTTTCTGAAAACCCAATAAACCGGCTTTTATCTGTGCTTTTAAATTTCCCGAACAAAATCTCATGTTCTTGGCGCTTGTCGAATTTCAATTTTTAATCTTGCGTTACCGTGTGCCGTGTTTTTCGATTGACGACTTCCCGGTCATATTTAATAAATATTAAATTAAAAAGAATGTCTAATATCTTATAGTGTATGACACGAAAATTAAGTTTATCTTATTTGAAAAAATTCTTCAAATAACTAAGAATATCAATTTACAGCTTTTCTATATTTCATTTAGTTATATATGGAGATATTTAGACTTGTGATGTGATATTCAAATGAGATGACCTATGACGTCACATTAGTAGTATAGAAAGTGGGGCTACCAGCGCATTTTTCTAATTTTTCGTGCTTCGCAACTAAAATTGAAAAATTTGCGCTGTTAGCACACACTTTCGAGACTACTAAAACGATACGAAATAAATTTCGTTAAATAAAATTCGTTAAATGAAACAAAAATAAATTATACTCGAAAACCATCACACGCGTTTCCCGAAATAGTTTTTCGAGTATTAGTACATAGAAGCTGCAACTCTTTGTTGTGACTGATCATCCTTTTCCCGAGTACAGTATGTTTAAACCTCTCGTCTAGTTCCTCACGTTCTACATTACTCTTAGTGAAGAGTTGTCGTTTGAGTTCTCTAATCTGGTAGATAAATAACAACTCTTTGTTGAGTCTCGCTGTCTTTTCCTCCACTGACTCCTGACGTTCTACACTTCTCATTAAGTTAGTGTATACTCATGTCTTTAGGTCGTTTTGTAAATTGTTATAATTAGGTAGAACTGTCTCCTTCATTCGGGGGTTTCCCCTCGGGGATTTCCCCTCTAGCCATGTGGCTAAATACGTGTTTACTAGTTGTCAGTCCACCTGATAACAACCCTAAACAAGGGAGGTAGGGGGATACGTATGATATAAACTTCTCTACATCTCTTTTAAGTAGCTGGTCAGTAATCAACTCTTTTTCTAGCTTTTCAGGTGATTCGATAGCGTTGAACCCTCCTAACGCGTGGGCGAACTTGCTTATTAAAAGGTCACAGAGAAACACGTTCGCTTTCTCCATTCTTTTTGCCTCCCATTCTTCGTAGATCTTGTTGATAACTTTATCCGAGGCCTTTTTGAGATAAGTGATGGATTTGTCTATCTCGCCGTCCTCTGAGAGTCTTCTTAGTTCGTCTCGTTTCTTGTCTACGTCAGTTTGTGGAGTGTCGTCAACTTGTGGTGTATCGATTTGTGGTTCGTCGATCACTTCCTGTTCTGCTTCTTGTATGTCTTCGATGAGTTCGTCAATTGTCTCAGGATTTTTTGTCTTACGTCTTGGCATGTCCTATATTATACTACGTGTTTTGTTTTTGCGGAATAACTATTTTGTATGAGTATGGATGTCTTAGAAGTATCTCCAATCTTGCGTACTCGTTGTCTTTCAACTGTTTTATTATTTTCTGAATTTCCTTTTTATCGACTCCGTTGAGATAATCGTCTACGATAATTTTCATATCGTTTCTGTTAGGGTTGTAGAATGTTACTAACTTTGAGATGTTCTCACGATATGGTTTACTAATTGAGGTTAGTTGTTGCGTTATAACGATTGTGGACAGGTTGTAGTGTCTAGCACTAAAGGCTAGTTTGACTAGTTCGCTTGTTCTGTTTTTAACGTCCTGCCCACCAGCACAATCGTCTAATATTATCAACGAGTTGGTACCTCTATAGGTCTCGGCTACATATTTAAGAATTACGTTTACTTTATCCTGCTCACACTGAATAGCGATAAAGTCTGGGTCTCTCAAGTATTTCCACTCTGTGTACGTTTTGTTCCATTCAAATGTTGGACATATAAGAATTATATACTTGAAGTGATTCATGTATTCTTTCTCTAACATATCTAGTAGGTAGTGCGTTTTACCACAGGCTGTCATACCAACAATTAGCATGTTAAAAGGCGTTTTCATATAGAATACTATATGTTTTAGTATTGGATTGATTGTAGATCGTTGTTGATAAGGTTTACGAGTCCGTCGGAGAGTACGAATATTCTACACATGACGTTCACTGTTGTGACTTTTTTAATGATTTCCATCAGTATTCCTGACTGAGTATTCACAACCTTTTTTCCAGTGGCTACTTTCGCGTTATCTTCGATAGATCTAAGGTCAACAACCAAAGCGAAACCGTCTTTGTAAAACTTTTGGACAGTCATGTGCTGGTCATAGTCTAGTTTTCGTCCAAATAGTCGTTTCGCTTCTACCCATAGTCTTGGTTTTGGTATTCCTTGACTGTATACCATGTTTGGCACACCTTCAATAGTGAGTTTGACTGACTCTATGTTTGGGTAGACGAACTCCTCGCTGTCAGTTCTTGTCTTATTTGTGAAGAGTAGAACGATAGCTTTCATTGACTTTCTTGGTAGGTTAATATTTTCGTTCACGAGTGTGGTTCCTTTATCCCACTCCACAGTCTTCATTAGCGTGACGTGCTCGTATGATAGAGATCTACCGGACGCGTATAGAGATGATACTTCATCAGCGATCTCTTGACTTTCGATAGTTTCGTACTCCAATTCGAGGTTCTCCAACGTGTATCCAGCTACAGCTGATCCGGATTGAGCCACCATAATATCAGTTGCTTTGGGAAGTGTGATTATGTACCTGAGATTATTGTTCATGTTATACGGTGCGTATAAGCCATGATCTTCCAGAATCTTGTCAAGTTGAATCTTTTGTTTGGTGCCGTGAACAGAGAACATTAGACCATCGCTAACTTTTTGTACGTTTCCACTGGCCGCGCCGCTGTCATCCTTCGAGATTAACTTTCGAAGGTTCTCGTTTGCTAGGCCGTATTCAATCATAGCCGTTCGCTCTGTTTTAGGTCTCCACAAATCTCTGTACGTACCGATAACACTCTCACCACAGTTGTCGTACACAGTCTCACCTGCTAGTTTTATAACCAGTTTTTCAGAGAGTAGTCTTGAGAGGTTATTAAGAAACCATGATTTCACGTTCGCATTTTTGAAGTCGAATAGGAGATGGAAACTGGAGGGTACCAAACAAGTGTTACCCTTTGTCCTTGGGATATCAATGTATAACTCCTCCTCTGGATTGGCTTTGTTAGGGTTCAGTGTCACAACGTGACGGGTCCTTGTGCCTTTGATAGCAGATATTTCACGACGTCTATATCCAGGAAGCAACTCTTTTTCACTAGTATTCATACTATATATTATAACACATGTTTTATTTCCTCTGTTTGTACTGATCGTAGACGAACCAAGCTAGTGCTATCGCTAGGATCCACAAATTAGACGCTAACCAAGATATGCCTGCAGCTCCCCACTTTAGCGCAGTCGCCACCACGTTTAGCAGTCCAGCCAGTAGAGGGCCAGCCTTTGTGGCTAGATTAGTTATAGCTTTTCCTAGTTTTCCAAGTGCTTGACCACCTTTGAAGACTACGCTTCTAGCGGATATATTATAATCGTGGTGATGAAAGAGGCTATGGTTATTACTAAAGCTGAAGCGCCTAACCAATTTTCTCTAAACCACTCCTTTATTTTTTGTAACCGAGTGAGGTCCTCTTCTTGTCGCTCCCTAACCTCCTCCACCTCTCTTTGATTAGTTGTTCTGTCTCTCGCTTCTCTTAAACCGTTGATTCTTACTTCTAGCTCACTTATTTTATCCACATCTTCAGTCGTATCTAATTGCTCTAGTGTTTTGTTTACTGTTTCTTGATAGTGATCTGCCTGAACTTGTAAAGCGCCGTCATCACCAACTCTTGATTGTGGGTCTATAGTATTTGACGAGTTTACCACACCTTGTAGCTCACGGTTCTCGCTATCTGTTAGACCTCTTATTAGTGAGTCGTTAGGGGTTGTGTCAATCATCGGCTGTCCTCTACTTGTCTTGTTCCTTTCAACGATTCTACCGATAAGACTTAGGAACTGTGTCAGTGCGTTACCGTTTTTCTTTGTTCTGTTAATAGTTAAACTACCATCATTATTTCGCTTTAAGACGATGTGTGGTATACCTCTCTCACTATTTTTTAAAACAGGTTTGTACTCAACATTATTGGTCCCTTTCGTTATGCTTGAGTTTTTAACTAGCTCGAGTACATTATCGTCGTGCATATTAAGATCCACACTATACGTATCCCTCATAAATTTACCCAAAGCCGTACGCAAGTCGTTTTCAGGGTGTTTAGGTATATCGGTGATTGGTAGGTTTTCAACTGAAGGAACCTTCATGACGTCACCACTACCCTTATTGATGATTGTCACCGTTTTTTCCATCGTCATTGTCTGTGAACGATGTCTCACTCTCCTTATGTTGTTGTCTCCTAGTTATCTCTCTTTTTACCTCAGTTATCCTGTCACTAATTTTATCGTATTCGACACGGACTTCACTCGGCATACTCTCGTTAACGTACTTATCGCGAATATCAACACGATACTCAATAGTATCGGAAAGTTCGTCGTCTAGTTCTTCGTCACTATACAATTTAAACTCATCAATCTGTTTCATTTCGATTTCATCGAACCCTCCTTCAGCCATTATATACTACTCAATGTTTTGAATATCAGTCTCTGGTATCCATGAGTTGTGTTTACTGTCATAGCCAAGCCACTTAACCAAAACCATCTTTTTACCCTTAACCTTCTTTCTCCTCACTATCTTCTCAACTTTGTAAACGTCGTCTTTTTTATCGACAGCTGACAACTCTTCCTCGTAAAACTTACCGATGATGGGTTCCCCTTCATGGTCCTCTATCTCGTACACGGTAGGGTCACCACGTATGACCTTTGTCACTTTGAATAGCTCCTCAGTGAAGTTAGCCTCATACCCTTTCGCAAATATGCTCTTGTACTTTGATATCCTGACAGTATCACCTACTTTAAACCTTGGTAGTGGGTAGTCACCGAAATGGTACCCAAACAACGTCGTCCATACTTCGTTTTCGTTTTTCTTACTAACGTCTTTAGGTTTCATTAGAATAGTACTATGTTTGGTATTGTTGTAATTCTCAACAAGCTGGTCTAGAATGTCAATCCACTTGTACGTTCCTTTACTGTAGAAGTACTTCCACATAGACGTCTTGAGTGTTCTATTAAACCGTTCCACGACTGCTGCCTTTTTATCAGAGTTCGTGCTGAAGTACTTAACATCGTGTTTATCTAATAGATCCTTCACACCAACGTTATAGAATTCCTTACCGTCGTCAAACTGAGTCAGCTTTGGGTACTCACCAAATCTAACCTTAGCCTTCTCTAGTAACTTTGTGACAGCCTTAGTCATGTTTTTCGTGTCTTTCCTGTAGACAGGTATTGCGAAAGCATACCTACTAAGGATCTCAGTGGCTGTTAGTATCCAGTAGTACCCGTTGTTCTTATGCTTGTACTTACCCATATCAACCAAGTCCATCTGTATCTGCTCACCCAGATAGTCGACAAATGTTTGTCTAAACTTGTGTTTCTTAACAACTGGTTTGTACCTGGTGTACGTGTCTTGAGATTTTAACCAGTCCTTTATCTTTACCCTACTAACGTTTAGACCACCTTCTTGTGCCTTTTGGTACAGCCTCTCGGCAGATTGGTAACCAGTTGATGGGTTGTAGTAAATATCTCTTAGTTCTTGCTCCATATACACTACGTGATGTGTAAATCTAACAACACCTCGCCAACGTTAATACTGTTATCGTCCTGATCTGTTATCTTGAACTCTAGTTGGTTGATGACTCCTTTGTTTATTGGGATTTTTGACTCGACACCAAAATGTTGTACAGAGCCCTTTAATGTCTGTGTGCTAGTTATTGGCAGTACTGCGATACAACCACTTTTGCTACCATTAACTATGTTCTTAGACCTGTCCACAATATTAGATGTTACTTGTATGTATTTCAGTCCTCTGTTAACGTTCACAACGTTAGGACTGGTTTTTGTGGTGGTTATTGTAGTGTTTTCGTCAAACCCTAGAAGTTGTCCAAATTTAAACAGTTCTATTTGTTGATCAGTTGTTATCGTACACGTCGAGTCATATCTGTTAGCCACTAGCTTGACGTCTCCTAACTCTTTCAAGTCGTCGGCAATCGTTTTAAAGGTGTGGTACCCAGGACTAAAAACGTGGTTGTTACTGTTATAAGTTATCTTACTGTTAGCTGTGGTTACGTTGACGTAGTCCCAAAAGATGGTTGCCTTCTCTACTAGTAAGTGAGGGTCTGGGTTAGTTGCTATAGTTGACTCTGGTAGGTCTATAGTTTTCGTTGAACCACTAATCAATACTACCACTCTCATATAACGTACGGTATGTTATGATGGATGCGTTCAAAAAAAAGTATCCTTATGCTGACAAGAATAGGTTTTTTTTTTACGTTGACGACAATATGCACACACATATATTCTTCGTGACGAAAACTAATATTGGTGACGTTAGTGTAGACTCAAGTAGGTTTAAGAGTAACCTGGAGTACACTAAGTATCTAACGATAAACAAACCAATAATACCTGACCAGGAAGAGATAGCTAACGCCATACGCGTGGCTAAGCTGAATCTAGTCAAAAAGTACCCTCACATCACTTTGAGCAAGTTTGAGTTCGATCCAACTGTCTCACAAGACGGTGAGGTTAATGGTGTTGATATATATTTTAGAAACAACGACATCATAAGCCAGGGATTATTTTAACGTGCAGTGATAACCAATTTGTGCAGTGATAAATGAGATTTGTGTAGTGATAAACGCAATTTTGTGCAGTGATAAATTTTTCTTTAATATTTAAGAATGGGTGTTATTCGTGAAAGGATTGCATCAGAAATTTGTTCAAAGGCACAATATACATACTACATTCCAACATATACTATTTAATATCAAAATTAAAATTAGCAAATGACCCTGGTCCACTATCTTCTGATAACGTTAAGAGTACCGTAAACTAACAGCCTTATGCCCAGCTTATACAGACCAGAAGCTAACTAAAACTAGTTTCTACCATTTCTGGCATTTCAACTTTCAAGATACATGAGTATATAGCTACTATAGCAGGCCCTACCGCCATAATAAACAAAACGCTAGTGTTCTCACTATTTAGCCGACTACCCATGAACGGTGCCAACCAGCAAACCCCACATAACATGCTTGAGGCTTCTATCAGGTCGATGCGTCTGTGGCTCTTACCAGTGTGCTACTGTTTGACCATTGTTATATTTTGAAAATGCGAATGACAGTATGACTATAGTTTATTACTGACAAGCTACCGAGCTACTCAGTGCTCCATCGCTGCTTAACGTGCTGCTGAAGTTAGATTTTATGCCTTTTTCAGCTCTTTGTGCAGTGATAAAAATTCCTTAAAATAATCCCTGTCATAAGCACTAACATAACTAGTGACACCTTCAAAAACGACAAGAGTATGTGGGTTTGGTTACACAACAACAAGTCTCCAAAAGGTCACGACGACAAGTTTCCAAAAATATGGCTATCTGGTGGAACTATCCAACCACTATCAAAAGGTCGCAAGAACCACTGGGGACTTTGGGATGGCTATCCAACGGAAAACGTGTTGAACTACCCAGTGAATAACTTTAGAGTCTTCGTTAATCAAAAGAACTACTTTCTCTCAAAGTTACCAATATTACAAATCACCACGTCAAAGACAAAGTCAAAGTGGGACGATAATGAGAGCTACTATAGGGTCGTGTTTGCAACGTATTGTGCGAGTTTCTGTTGTGGAGTGTCGTTACAACACTTGTCACCATCGCAAGAAGTTCACCCTGTTATCACGAGTGTAATGAGGTTTCATCTGTACTTTACTGTTAGAAGACTTCTCAGAAGGATGGAAGGTGGTGAGAGTATGAGATCGATAAGTAGAGAGTTTGACGCTGGAGAATTGTATGGTAAGACAGACAAGATTCCTAGAAAACATTACTACCAAGGTAAAGTCCTTGCTGATGGTACAACAGGTGAGGAGAGAGTCTTCACGATTAACGACGTTAATAACGACTACAAACGATACATTCCTCTGGTGTCGAATGGTTTCACCAACATTGGGCGACAATATCTAAATCAGTCCATAGAAGCCTTTGTTTACTCCACACTTGGTGCACAAGCGAGAACACGTGTGTCAGTCGTTGGTGATTCTGCAGGCAGTCTAGAGACTCAACAAGAGTTCCGAAAGTTGGTGGAGGATAGCGTTATAAACTACGACGTGTCAACGTGGATTCTCAACATGAACAAGTCGATTAGAGACACTAACGTTGTCCAAAATCTTGCGCTATCACCGTCTACGTGGCTGATGCCAAGTAACGTGGTAATCCTCAAGAACAAGATCGCTGGGTACAACAACCTGCTAAAGACTGCTACACAGAGTATGAAGTTTGGGGTAAACAGTGGGTTAAACTACGCGAAAACGACTGAGGTTAAGAAAGTACACCAAGAAGGTGGAGAGCATCTGGAGACACTTGACAAACCAAAGGTGACGAATCGTCTGGTGACATCAAACGTGGCACACCAGGAAGGTGGAGAGCATCTGGAGACACTTGACAAACCAAAGGTGACACATCAAGAACGTCGTCTAGAAGTGACACCAGGTGACAACACGACAGAGTTGGGGCTAGTTCTAGTGGTTTCGGCTGTGTCTGGCTATTTAGTAAGCAAATATATGTTATAACATAATGAGTCTAAGTTATGGATTTGAGGACAGAGACTACGAGAGTGACAAAATATTAAGAAGAGCGAAGAGACATCTAGACAGTGACCCTAAGTTAAGCGTTAGCGGTGGGAGGATGTCTGGGAATATAGATATGGCGTTCAGGGCACTCAAAAACGTAGCAGATCCAGAAGACGATTGGGATGCTATCAATAAAAAAGTGTTGGAGTCTGTATACTTATCGCAATACTTTAGAACGCAGTCCTACACTGCAAAAAATGAAAAACTAGGCAAGATATTTATACTTATTTTAAGATTTTATATCTTGATTTAAGTTTTTATATCTTGATTCAGGATTCTATTTCTTGTTTCAAGAAAAAGATCTTGATTAGAAATCAAGAAATGACCAATTTCCTTGTTTTAAGATTTTATATCCAGTTACAAGATTTTATTTCTTGTTTCAAGAAAAAAGATCTTGATTAGAAATCAAAGAAATTACCAATTTTCTTGTTGTGAGATTTTATATCTAGGTTCAAGATTTTTTTTCTTGTTTCAAGAAAAACGATCATGAGTTAGAAATTAAGAAATGACCAATTTTCTTGTTTTAAGATTTTATATCTATGTTCAAGATTTTATTTCTTGTTTCGAGAAAAAAAATCCTGATTAGAACTTAAGAAATGACCGATTTTCTCACTTTAAGATATATATCTAGTTCCAAGATTTTATTTCTTGTTTCAAGAAAAAAGATAATGATTAGAAAAGAACAAATCGGGAAAAATTTTCTTGTTCCATTATATTTAAAATCTTGCTTTAATATCTAAGAAAAGACAGATCTATATATACAGATTTTAAATCTTAAAGAACAATTATCTTCATTGGAAACAAGTTGTAATAGTTTTTCTTGTTTTAAGATCTTGATTTAAGAAAAATTATCTTCTACAGATGTCTTCTTTGAATGAAATCTTGTTTCACAATTGTAAATCTTTATTTAAGAGTAAATATATTAACTGGAAAAAAGGGATGATACTCACAGTAATTTTAATAGAACAGTTTAATTTGGCCCTAGCAGCCGTTTTGGCTTTTTCAAATATGCGCTGTTTTGCTATCAACAGGGGCCAAAACAGAATACAAGAGCTGTTTTGTTATTACGGGAACTATTCTGGCCAAACCCCTTGGGTAACAATTAGTTGTCTTTTTAAGATAGGTGATTTATTAGTCCAAACAAGAGCCAATACAGAACACGAGAGCTGTTTTACTATGTTATCTCAGGTGGTTTTTTGGCCTTGTTTCTTAAATCAAGAAGTGTTTTCTTGAAAAAGGGCCGGCGGAAGAGGGGGAGGCTGGGGGGGGGGGCTTTAGCCCTTACGTGTTTAAAAAATTAAGTTGCATCCTTTAGATCAGGAAAATACCAAACCGAGAGTATTTCGTCCTTCCGAATTGTTCGCATATTTATCAAATGGAGAAACTATATAATAACCAGGCAATTTTAGGATTGGTACCCAGCCCCCCCCCCCCCCCCCCCCCCCCCCCCCCTTCTGTTAAATAAGAAAAAAATTATTAGGATATATTAGAGTTATTATAACATATAATGCATGTTCCCAAATTACTTTTCTTCATTTGAAAATAAATATTTTTCGGCTCTTTCGTTGATTTCTCAAAACAAGAAATTATAATTAAATTACTTATTAAAATGGAAAAAATAATTTGTCACTATCTACTTGGGGGAGTATCGTTGGTAGACATTTGTCTTCTATGACGTTGGTCACGTGGTACGCATTTTTAGAGCTTCATTACAAGGCGCGAGAGTTTGACTTGGTTTGACTTTGACAGAGGAGCTGTTTGGTTTTTTAAATAATTATTCGACGTTTTGGCGAGTTTATTTACCAAGAAACTAAAAGATGGATTCTATATCAACGGTAATTACGTTAGTTAGATTTATATGGAACAATAATTGATAATGTATTCAACTGCTGGTTCACGTTTTGCTTCCTGGCAACCTTCCTTCGCAGTAGTTGTTTGAAGATTAAGACGTTCGTCTGCGAAAGAAGCTAGGATTCAATAGATATAGCATTCTGTAATCTGCCTGGCTTTGTATTTGTATAGATTTATTGTATTAACACGCGTTTTCATTTATCGTTCAGATATTTTGTTCTGAGCTGTTTGAATCTTTAGTCTTTACCGATGTCAAGGAAGACGAGGTAATAATATGTCGATAAAACCTTTGAATTTGCTTTGCTTTTGTACGGTCATCGCTGATTTCCCTCTACTTAACGTCGTAAGAACCTGTTAAGATTCTCCCTTGTAAGTTGTATGTTTATATGAGAGAGTTTGTTACTTGTGCTTTTGATGGTTTTAATTTCCATAAGTTGCGTATTGATATGTTGCGATTTTCAAGATGGCGGCTGCGACTCTTCAGTCTTCACAACAGGTTTGAAATAATAGTTTTCTAGTGAAATAATAATTGAAGTAATGAGTATTTTCTAATTGATTTTTCAGATCTGTGTGCCTCAATTTACCTGATTGACCTTAGTTTTCTCACATGCCACAAATAGCACTGCTCCAGTCCAGCTGCCATTGCCTGTTGATGGTTATTTACCTAGCTCTGCATTGGTTTCAGAAGTAAGTGAATGTTCTGAGTGTTTGTATTAAGTTTTTATAAAATAATTTGCCATATATATCCAGCTCTGCAGCTGGTTTCAGATGCAAGCATGCATGAGGTTATGTAAATGTAAATGTATCAGTCAAATCCAACTGTGCACACCCCTCCGGGCATTCAAAAATTCTGCTAATTCCCCGCAGTGCGGATGAAATGCAAGGTGCAAATGCCCCGCGGTGGACCAATAATATGTGGCAATTACCCAGCCCGGGGGAAACATGAAAGCAACAACAGCAATATTCAGTGTTTTCAAATATCAAATTATTATATAAATACTATTTACAAGGCAGGTGTTAACCATTTACCTCCTAGGTATGTCACTCTGCTAAATTTGTCTGCTGTAGGCTGCCTTTTGCTGCCCAAAGGGAACGAGGCTCAGATTACTGTACAGTATTATCTAATGCCCGACCCCCGAGCAAAGGTTTGGGTTCAAATTCCACAGGCTGCAGTGTCCTAGGGGAAAAAATGTCAAATGCCTGGGGGATGGGCATGCTTGGATTTGACTGATACATAAACATGGATATATGGTATCGCATTTGCATTTTCAGACAATTTTCTTAGCATTGTTCTATAAAAGAAATAGAAAATGGCCTGGGCACTCTATATAACCTTCTGCAAACACTCTAGTGAATTTGTGAGAATTTGAAAGTACGCCATACTTAGATAAACACTCAGCTTAGTTCATGCAGCTCATGCTCTCACAAACTTTAACATTCTACCAAACATACTCTTGTGTCTGCATCAGGTTGTATAAATACTAAATACAGGTACCATTTTCAGTTTATGGCCTTTTCATCTCCAGGGCTTTTGTCACTATATGTTGCATTGTTTCCATATATACAAAAGTCTACAAATGGTGTAGTTTAGTCTGTACGTAAAGGGAAAGCGTTAAAACAATTATCAAATTGAGTCATTAATTGTGTCCTTGGCCAGCTTGGGCCAGCTGGTTTGTTTGAATACAATCGATGGATGCTTTTTAACAATGAATGATGACAAAACTAACAAGTGTTGTTCAATTCAATCAAAACATTTATTGCTTGCAATTAACCGCAGTTATGTACACTGCTTATTGAGCAACTGTCCCCTAAGTTTACTTGCATGTTGTTGAAGGTGCATCAGCGATTGTGATATTTCTGAAGAGCCCAACCAACCTTCACTTTAAATCCACTCCACAGATGTTGAACTTCTGTGTCACCCAAGCAACTCACTACAGCACCAAACAATTTCACTAGTCTTTCATTTTTATTTATTTTTTATTTAAAAATTTTTGCCCAAAGGCAGGTGCAACTACAAAAGGACACAAGGTCCCATACTAGATAGTACACAATGCCACCTTCATTTATGGTGAATTAATATCCATCTGCCAATTTCTGAAGATCATTTAGTATTGGTGTTAAGATTTTATTTTGACCATATTTCGAGACATATTTTGCCCTCACAATAGCGAGTAGTCGGGTGGCACAACGTTTTGACCGAATGCTAGGAATATGTTTTTCCCACATGGCTTCCCAGTGAGTTCCAAATTTCAACTACATCATGATACAGGATTGTTTGCAGTGTATCTGGATGCTCTTGCAAAATTATTACTTAATCCTTTAGGATATGAGCAGCCAGACCAGTGGCAACAAAGACGACAAGGTTATGCTGCTGGGCTTGTCATCAAATTTATGCTCCTGGGAAATTGTCCTTAAATTGGGGAAAGAACTTTTCCTATTATTTGATGGAACTGAGGTGTTGAAATCTGTTGCGGCCTTTCACGGAACCTTTTACTTAATGGATTTGGACTGCCCTGCAAAGGCTGATCTCCTTGTCTTTGTTGCAAGCAAATGTTTTGGCAGACAAGACAAGATAAGACAAGATAAGACACCTTGTCAGTTTCAAAAACAGTTTCACCCGTTTTGCCAAGAGGAAATTTCCAAGGCACTGAAGGAATTAGATGTCGAGTACAATGAACAATAGATTTTGTCTGTTTTAGCATAAACTACTGTATATAGTTCTCAATTGACCTTATTGGAAGACATGGCGATTTGTATGTTTAACAACAATTCTGTGCATGCAGAAAATATTATTTCTTATTGGATTCATCTGAACCCAATATTACAAATTATTTAAGTTGAGAAGTCAATATTGGGCAAGACTTATTTTAAGATATATTTTCTTCTTAAAACAATAATTTCATTTTTGGCAGTGTATATTTCAAGATAAATTATTTAAAGTGAAACTTGTCTGCATTGGACAGAGTAAAACAAACTTTTGTAAGATTATTTTTCTTGTTTTGATAATATTTCCCCCTTAATTTAAGATTAATTTTCTTACCAAGAAAAAAATATCTATTTGGGACAAAAGGTAAAAAAAATCTTGATAGGATTTTTTTACTTGTCTTGCAAGATTAATTTTCTTCATTTAAGATAACTTTTCTTACCAAGATAAATTATCATCTGTATGGGACAAAAAGTAGAAAAATCTTGCTAAGATTTCTTTTCTTGTTTAGACAAGATTTTTTTTCTTAATTTAAGAAAAATAATCTTATTAGGATAATCTTGACAAGATAAATTATCATGTGTATGGGACAAGAAAATATTTCTTATTTTAAGACTTATTTTCTTAAAACAAGTTTTTTTTTCTTAAAACAAGAATTTTATTTTTTGCAGTGTATAACGTTCTATTTGATTTTAACGTCACAAACCATGCTGTGAGTATGGTGGAATACCACAGTGGAACAAATAAAGTGAAAACCATTAGAAATAAAACGAACATGTTAGTTCAATACGATCCAACGTATGGTCCTATTATTGGTGTTAACAACGGTCATAGCTTCCTATCCCCCGAGCTAACTCCAATTCCGTTTGAAGCTGGAGTGCATTTTAACTGTCCACGTATGCAATACTGTGACATATCCGTTTTTATGGTAGTGAGATTAGTCACGAGGGTTTCTACGATAGATTGGGAGGCAATTATCTCAAACGATGATGGATCGTGGGACAAGTACATAGGATACAAAGGAGGAGAAAACGATAAATTATCATATGGTGGTGGCTCTCCAGCAAAGGAGTATACGTGTACAATCCCAAATAACATCGACATCACCAAGAGACATATGATATCAATACATTGGCGGATGGGTAACTCCTACGTTAAGGTGAACAACATAAGATCAACAGACTCAGACTTCACAGCTAATCATGAAGAGATAGGGTCTCCTTACGTAACGATCTTTGGAGTGTATCGACCAAAAATACCACTCGCACCGTATAAGTACCCGTCTTTGATAGAGTTCTACGGTGTGAGGGTTGTCTCTGGCTACATGACGAGCCGAGACATAATATTAGTTGGTAGAGATATGATGAAGGAATATGATGTGAGCTAAGATATATGAGGAAGAAGTCAGTTGTTGTTTTCAATCACATATCAAAGGATATGTCAGAGGAAGAAGAGCTAGAGCTCAAACGCTTGTACGCGTACTACCACAAACTAGAAGCCTGTTACAAATGGAAATACAAGAGGTTGAAGAAAATTAAACTATCGTTAAACATGACTAGCATAGGGTTAACGACAGTAGGTATTGTAGCTGGATCGATAACCGCTAACCCTCTAATCATTGCTTGTATTAGTGGTCCTAGTGTGATCATCCAAGGCTACTTAGCTAAATCCAATCTGACGAGTAGAGTGGAGCATTGCAAGTTTGCGCACACTAGCTACAAAAAGATACTGACACAACTAAGATCGTATCTTAGAGGTCTTCCTTACAATGAGTCAATGTTTCTCTCAGACGTTAAAGTGTTGGACGATAATGTGACTGACTTATGCCCACCAATCAATGGAATGGTGAAAAGGTACAATAAAATATACGAGACACAAGCGGGGTCCGATTCCATCCCTCTAAAACAGGGTGTCAGCTATTCTTAAAAATAACTGCTACTTCGAAGACTACAATTAAGATGTCCTAATATCGTGCAAATATTAGTAAAATATTAAGACACGACATGTGACCCCCTACTGATAGTATGTTTGTGATCGATAGAAAGGTCACTTTGACCAACACCTCGTTTTGGGGTGTTGGTCAGATCGCGTGTTTGTGCTGAGTGGTTTACTTTCTTAAGATGACTACTATTTAAACATAAAAATAAAACATGTGGTATATTATAGGTGATGAGTATCACTAAAATATTTAGAAATAACGACACGTCAGTCACTACTATACAAAAGATGGAGATAATATTTGGTTCTACGGAAAAGAGGTAGCTGAAATCTTAGGATATAAAAGACCTTCCAAAGCGATACAACAGCGTGTGAAAGATGATGAGAAAAGAAAGGTTCAAAATCTCAGGTCCCAGTTTGGGACCCGAGATTTAGAGTGTCAAAATAGACAAATTCAGAATAGACAAGTTTGGCAAATAAACGAGAGTGGTCTATACAGACTAATATTCTCGTCTAAACTAGAGTCGGCAGAAAACTTTAGAAAATGGGTATTCTCAGAAGTTCTACCATCTATAAGAAAAACAGGTCAGTACACGCAATGCAACCAGTTGTTAATAATGAGTGAGACAGATCTACACTACGACATTGTGAAGTACATTAGAGAGTACCATACAACAATAGTCATCCCAGGGTTGGGTGAGTACCAAGACACATCTACTAAAAGAATAGATGGATGGAAGAAAGGTTACAGTGGTGGGCAACCAGATTTGATAGTTCCGCAACTACATAAGAGATACAACGGTTTTGCTATAGAGTTCAAAACACCGAAAGGTAATGGGGTTATTAGGAATAACCAGTTGAGGGTATTAAGGAGACTAAGATCACAAGGGTACAACACGTTACTATCCTCAGACCAACATGAGATAATACACTTCATAGAGACATATATGACAGACTCCAGAGTTCTGTGTGAGTACTGTAACAGAAGATTTAAGAGTGAAACCACACTGTCTAATCACCAAAGATACTTTCATCGAATACTCTATCTGTGAGATAATCTGTGAGACGACTGTGAGGTCATCTGTAACAAGACACCACGTATAGTATAAGATGACTGACAGTGAGTCCGTACCTATTATAACGTCGACAACAAAGGTTAAAGACCCTAAGAGAGTAGAGGCAGGCAAACGCTTGGCTGCTATATCAAAAGCAGCCAAGGAGAGGAAGATGAGAGATAGAGTCATAAGTGAGGACGATAGTTTTAACTACGGATACATCATAGGTACTATAGGAGTGATAATAGCCGCTGGTTCACTATATTACACGATTAGTCAAGACAAACAAGTAGTGGAGCCTAAGACCGTCGTTATAAAACCACCACGTAAACTCGACAGCCTCGATTAAAACATATCGTATAATATATGGCAGCTATAGACAGAAAAGAACTGATGAACGAGCTATACGACGCAGCCCTTGTGACTGCTGGAGCCGTAGCCGTATCCATGGCATCAAAGAAAGTACTAAAAGAACCGTTAGGCACTCCTGAATCAGTGAAGGGCACCCTCAAGTTAGCGACTGCTGTAGGCGTTTCAACGCTACTCGTTAAGTGGGCGCAGAGCAAGAAATACTTACCTATTGACCCGTTCTCAAAATAATCTAACGTAATACATAATGGCTAGTGTGATAGCGGGTGGTTTGTTCAACGCTATAGCATTCGCAGGAGCTGGATTTATATTCAGCAAGCTAAACCATACCGGCTACGAGACAGAGATAAAGAGACACAACAAAGCATTGGAAAGTCTTGCAAGAGCGAAAGAAAAGTTCTACGAGAACGAGATTCGTCAGAGAGACAAAGTCCAGGAATTAAGACAACAATTGTCAGATGCTAACGCAGACATAAACGACACGAACCACGCTCTGGACCAACTAAGACAAGTACTGACGATACAGTATGATGGGAAGACATTTAGTAAAGAGCCTGAGTTGTCAGACTATTACAAACCCTCGGACGAGATGAAAGAATATCAAATGGTATTCGTTGGAGTTGTTGGGCTACCTTTAGGTTACTTAATATATAGAGTATTATAGAAATGAGCGTTAAAACTTTGAAGGAGATGGCTATGGAATTTGATAAAAAGCGTAACTTGACAGAGACACTCTCTTACCAAACTCGTCAGATAGAAGAGTTGGAACAACTACTATCAGACGCTCTAAAACAGGTCACAACAATAAAGTGTGAGTTGGAGATACTAACCGACAACCACAAAGTTACTACACTATAGTCTAAAGATATATATAGTATAGTGACTTAGATGGTTGACGAACGTACAATGAGAATGTTCTATGCTGGGTATACATTGGATGAGATTGCATCAAAAAAGTGGAGTGGTACTACATTAGGGTACACATTGGACGAGATCAAGAACGGAAGTAAGGACGCAACACCAAAAAAGTGGTACGACACCACATACTGTTACGAGTGTAATAACCACAGAACCCAAATCGAAGATGGTGTATTTAGTTGTAACAAGTGTGGAGAGACTACCTACGGACGCGTGAGAAACTTTGTACCTAACATTTGGATGTACAAGAAATCGGCTCATAGTTATAGTAAGTGGCTAGATAGAATGTTGACTGAACTAGTTAACGAGAGTGACATACCAACAGTTGTCAGTGATTTTATAGAGATAATATGGTCTCTTAAAAGAAACAAACTGATTGTCAAGAACATATCGAAATATATTTTCTATGTCATAAGAATATGCTCTAGAAGAGGTATAGAGTTGAGAGGTAGTCTTAACGACCTCAAACCTGGTAAGGTTAAGGTACGATTCGAGTATAACCTGTATAGTGTAGTATACAAGGATCTATGTTGGGATGGGAGAGAAGATCCATACTACAACGAGTGGATAAATAAAATATATGGTAATATATAATGGCAAGACCAAAAATTTACCAAACCAAAGAAGAAGCTTTGATAGCATCCAGAGCTCAAACCAAAGAGTGGATTAGAACTCATAAGTGGGTGTGTGAGACGTGTGATCGGTCATACCACGTGACATCTAAATCTAAACACGTCAAGACTAGAAAACATTTGAGAAACCTAAGCAGCTAGTTCTTGACTATTTCGTAATGTCCATACGCATAGCTAGACACACCGTCTGGTAGTATATGTCGCTTGTCGTCAAAGCAGCTCAACGATATCTTATTTATTTCGTAGCTTCCTAGTCTGTGGCTCTTGCTCCGAATAGTTTTAATTATGTGAGACATTTGCTCACCATTTGTCAGGACACTTTTATAGTTGTCATGTCTTATATTATTTCTAATGGTACTCTTCTTGATACCTTTAGCAGTCTTCCCACCTTTTCCGTCCTCTTTTATGTAGCTATACATTTTCGACCTTAAACCAACGAACTCAACGATGGGGACTCCTAATGTCTCATCCTTCATTTTACCAATAACCTTCTTGTTGGTTAGGTCGAAGTAAGGAGATGACTTATCATATCCACTAAAGTCGAACATTTCTTTGTTAGCGTACATGTCTTCGTACACATCCTCCGTCTTAATCTCATACATTAAACTATCCGTGTCTGTGAATAGTAGTTTGGCTTTGTTGCCATACTCCTTTTTGATGTTATTGTAGTGGAAGTCGTACATCAATGTCTTCGATAAGTCTAGAATACACATACCTACGTATGCTGGTCTATTTAGAGTTAGTGTCTCTTTGATCTTGTGAACTGCTACCAAGTTATTGTCAAATATTTTACTGCTAACAAAAGTTGGTTTTGACGTTAGTTTCTTCAGTTTTTCCTTGTCCGTTACTAACTCCACATTCACACGCTTTCGTAGATTCTCCATAGTCTTTCCAAACACACTATTATTCATGAGCTTGAAGAAATCCTTCTCAAAGTCATTCTTCGCTTGGGTCCTCTTGTCTGTATTAAAGTCGATATATTGTTTGAGCCATGGTGACTGATCGAATTGAAGTACTCTACGAACCTTCTTAACCTTCATTCCCAAACTCTTGTATAATTGTAGGTTTCTATAATGAACAACGTACTTACTCTTATCGCTTAGGTTAGGTATAAGTTTCGCAACCTCTCCAACAGATATCTTGAACTTATTTTGGATTGTCTTACAATAGTTTGACAACATATCACTACTTACTTTCATCCTCTCAGGGGCTAAAGGATAGTCGTTGTGAAGATTGTGCAACTCCTCTGGATACTCTAAATCAACCTCAAGTATCAACCCCTTGTCTGATTCGTTGCTATATTTATCTAGATTGTTGATGTCAAAACCCTCGACCCACTCAAATCCACCAGTTGGTAGATACTGACACATAGCCCAACCGTAAAGGTTATTCGCATCTAGGTATACGATGTGTTTCGATGGTTTACTACTATCATACCCCTTCATGTATTTGTTATTAGCTTCTCCGTGCCTATGTGTTATGCAGGAGACACCACCCCGCATTCCTTTCTCGATGAACTGAAACATATCAATGTTAGTCATTAACTTTAGTTCCACTCCTGTCATCTTTAGAGCAGCGTCCCACGATAGTCCAGGTGATGTGAAGTAATGACAAGGATCTAACTGGTAGTACTGTTTACATGTTCTTCTAAAATTCTCGAACACGTCAGCCAGTAGTAACACGTCAGACTTTAGGTATAGGTCGTGGTACTCACCCATATTCTCCACACCCATTGTCTTCCACACTTCTTGAGCGTGCTCGTAGTCTGTGTCTGACACATGCTCGTCGTTTAGGATGCTGTAGAAACTCTCCTTTGATGGCAACTCAAGTTCGTTAAACTTATCAAAACTATCCATATAGTCATATGGGTACACACCTTTTCGCGACATCAACTCTAGCTCCTCGCCTTGAAATAGTTCAGACGTATACTTGAGACATTCCTTTGGTAGGTTGTTCACCAGGTTGGCTAGACTAGAGCTCATGAATTGGAAACTATCTAGAAACACTAGATGTTTACCTAACATGAATGCCATATATTTCTCCATATTATTTGGTATGACGTTGATTTTCTGACCTATCTTGCCTATCTCTTGCATTATGAAGTGACTATCATACCCTCTTAGATTATGGAATATGACAGGTATCTTGTCAGTCAGTCTGTAGTTCCTATTACATAACTGATGTGCTGAACCTCTATACTTACCAGTGACATGACAATGATCTCTAACTCTCACGCTTCTACGTATATATTTCCTATCACAAATATGACATTTAGTCGCTTCCTTGAAGTTAACCTTGTCAGCTATGGTCATTACCATGTCCTTATTAAAATGCTCCTTTCTGACTTTCTTGCAGTATTTAACCTCCTCTAACATCTTTTTCATGAACTTCTTAACCGCTTTCGGACCTCGAAACATCTCCACTGGTTTACTATATTTATCATCGTAACAGCACACTACTTTGTATCCATACCCACAGTCCGTATGTCTTTGGTACTCACTGGTGTACGATCCTGTGAGTGGCGTCACGTTGTCGACCTTCTTTGTGATAGCCTCGAAGTCTGCGTATATTACGAACGGTACTTCTAATTGTTTGTGGTAATTTTCATACTCAAGAGTGCTGTCTTCTTCTACTGGCATCTTGATCGCTTGCTTACCATTTACCACCATACAAACCTCCTTATGATTCTCTAGAACCTCATTGGTAGTAAAACATTGAAGACAGTATCTACAAATATTCTTGCGACACTTGTGATTAGACTGACCGAACATAAACCTACCAAAGTCTTTGATGTACACGTAGTGTCGTTTAACACCATTCGTTATTAGCAGCAGGTCCATATGATCCTCACACTTCTCCTCGGAAACGTAGATAGGAAATGGTTTGCTTGTCCTCATACCCAAACACACTGATGCTAATATCATTCTGCCTCTCTATCTTTTTGTACTGTTTCGTATCCACTGGAAATCTCACTCCTTCATAGTTGACAGAACCTACGTTCTTCTTATGCTTCGACACTCTCTGTGGATCCTTTCCTACAGGACACTTATGCAACACGTGGCACCACATGAAACACTTGTCATCGTTGTTCTTTATATTAATCAAACCTTTCGACGCGTTCCTCAACTCTTCCGGTAGCTCAATATAACTCGATCCTTTAAGAGGCTTATACACTACCACATTAATATAGTGATCATTAACACTATCTACAACCCACCCAGACCCTTCTGACAACCACACAGCTATACGATTTAATATCTCCTCACTAGCTTGTCTCGTAGTCCCACTAATATCGACACTACTAACCACTGTTTTGACAACACTATTGAAGAAGGTTGTCTTAAACAAAGACTCCCTGTCACCAATTTGTTTCTCTAGAGTCACTTTCAATGTCTCGGAAAACTTCAAACCTTTCAGTCTCTCTAGCTCTTTCTGTAAAGTTGAGCCCACTACTCCTCTAGTCCTGACTAGTTGTTTTAGTGGGTCTTTTTTCTCGACCACCTTAACACTATACGACTTGGTATACCCTTTGAGAGCAACTCTCCTTTGTACTACAGTAGGACGTCTCATCTCAGCAATAAGACTAGTGATTCTCTTGTACTCTTTGCCTGAGGCCTCCTGACTTAGTCGTGACCTCCTCACGTATCGTTTAAGATCGCGTCTAGCCTTTCTAACTTCTCTGACCTCCCTAAATCTGGTGACTCTACTAACGACGTTCTCTCTAGATACCCTTCTAATAAGATCCATCCACTTATACCCCAATACTTTAGCATCAGCTAGATAGCTAGACATCCTCTCTAGAAAACTCATCTTAATATTCGGTATAACTAAGTTACCAGAACCCATATCAGGACCACGTGCACCACCACTCGATAGTGTACCACTACGAGCGATATTACCATCCATAATAGAGTTACGTTTACTCTCAGACATTTTCACACGAGTCGTTTTATTATTTAATATAGCTAAGTCCTTAGACCTTTTCGAACCACGAGCCCCACTCGACTCACGACCTGAAATAAAGTTCATATCAGGATCACGTGTAATATCACTTGACATAGTCTTATTACGAGCGACATCCTCACCAGCAGCAGCCCCACGTCTAGACACCTCACTCTGTAGCCTACTAGCTGACACATGTCTCATAGACTTCAAACCATGCGACACATCGCCTATTAGTAGTCTCGAAAGTGGGGCTAACGGCGAACTTTTTCCATTTGAATGTCTCAACTTCTCTGTAGAACCAAGCACTTTTTCTGTTTTTGGATTCAACATATTTGCTCGAGAGATATATGCGGAATCCAAAAACAGTAAAAGTGCTGCGTTCTACAGAGAAAAAGTTGAGACATGAAAAAAAATGGAAAAATGCGCCGGTAGCCCCACTTTCTATACTACTCACATTGTTTGCACAATATTTTAATATTTTGGAAAATCGTGTATATCTTTGAGAGTATTGATTGAAATCATTTGAAACTTTGCATGTCGATACAGACCACAAAATGAAATAATATCGCTTAAGTTTTAATGTTACAATAGTAATAATATAGTTCCCAGACCTCTACGTCTCTTCGAAGAAAATCTTCATTTTCTCACATAGTAGGCTTTGCACCAACGTCAATCTTCCGTTTCAAATTAGTTAAGTTAGTACAAATCTACTCAACCAGTACCAATTCGAAAATGTTTCCCAGCGAAGAGAAAACAAATAGTTTTGTTTTGGAAATCATAAGGACTGGAATCTAATCATTTACCATGGCGACTATAAAACTAGAACGATGTTCTTCAATTTAGTGGTCTGTATGCACATTCAAAGTTTCAAGTGATTTCGTTCAATAATCTTAAAAATATACACAATTTTCCAAAATGTTAAAATGTTGTGCAAACAATGTGACGTCATAGGTCATCTCATTTGAATATCACATAAGTATAAATATCTCAAGAAATGAAATATGGAAAAAGCTGTAAATTGATATTCTTCGTTGTTTGAAGAGTTCTTTCAAATAAGATGAACTTAATTTTCGTGTCATAATACACTTTAATGCTTAATACAACATTTGAAATTATGCAAAAAGCAGGTTTATTTTTTGACGATTTTTAAATTCTCAAAATAAGTTAATATACGAAGAAAATACGAATGCAAAAACGAAGAAAAATATTATTTATATAATTTAGTAATTAAATTTTATTTCGTTTTTCTTAGGTAATTTTGTGTAAACATTATTCACATATCAATAAGTAGTTTATAGCTGCAAATAGACGTATATTATGTGGGGGAAATCTCCCGCCCTTGTAAAGATTTTCTCAGTAAACATTTTCTCCATATAACCAGGACTCGATAAACATCAGAGAAATACGTTCGTGATGAGGCTCCCACATGTTGAGTCATTAAAATCTGTTTAATGGCGTATAACCAGCGACTTCTTTCTCTCTGAGACCCAGTCAGGAGCAACATCGAATGAACCTCTGTTATCAGAGTTTGTAGAAGAAAACGTGGCGTTACCATGTTCGTAAGTGTTCCCAACAACTGTGTAACCTGATTTGGTATTGTAGCCAGACGGTTGGTACAGATGATCAACAGCAGTGATGTGAGCGCTGGGATTCACCCTGTTGAAACGAGAAAGATATATTCAGATATGCAGATCGAATCACAGGTAAGATCGACAAGTAAGGAAATAAGTGGTAATGATTTACCGATGTATTACGATACACGTGCATGACCGAAGAGCTTACTTCATAATGTGGCTTTAGCCTTTAATGGCCGCATTAGCCTTCCTAACTTCACCCTTTAATGGCCGCATTAGCCTTCCTAACTTCACTCCTAACTTCACTCCTTAGTGGCCGTATTAGCCTTCCTAACTTCACCCTTTAATGGCCGTATTAGCCTTTCTAACTTCACCCTTTAATGGCCGTATTAGCCTTCCTATAACTTCACCCTTTAATGGCCGTATTAGCCTTCCTAACTTCACCCTTTAATGGCCGCATTAGCCTTCCTAACTTCACCCTTTAATGACCGCATTAACTTTCCTAACTTCACCCTTTAATGGCCGTATTTGCCTTCCTAACTTCACCCTTTAATGGCCGTATTAGCCTTTCTAACTTCACCCTTTAATGGCCGCATTAGCCTTCCTAACTTCACCCTTTAATGGCCGCATTAGCCTTCCTAACTTCACCCTTTAATGGCCGTATTTGCCTTCCTAACTTCACCCTTTAATGACCGCATTAGCTTTCCTAACTTCACCCTTTAATGGCCGTATTTGCCTTCCTAACTTCACCCTTTAATGGCCGTATTAGCCTTTCTAACTTCACCCTTTAATGGCCGCATTAGCCTTCCTAACTTCACCCTTTAATGACCGCATTAGCTTTCCTAACTTCACCCTTTAATGGCCGTATTTGCCTTCCTAACTTCACCCTTTAATGGCCGTATTAGCCTTTCTAACTTCACCCTTTAATGGCCGTATTATAGCCTTCCTAACTTCACCCTTTAATGGCCGTATTAGCCTTCCTAACTTCACCCTTTAATGGCCGCATTAGCCTTCCTAACTTCACCCTTTAATGACCGCATTAGCTTTCCTAACTTCACCCTTTAATAGCCGTATTAGCCTTTCTAACTTCACCCTTTAATGGCCGCATTAGCCTTCCTAACTTCACCCTTTAATGACCGCATTAGCTTTCCTAACTTCACCCTTTAATGGCCGTATTTGCCTTCCTAACTTCACCCTTTAATGGCCGTATTAGCCTTTCTAACTTCACCCTTTAATGGCCGTATTAGCCTTCCTAACTTCACCCTTTAATGGCCGTATTAGCCTTCCTAACTTCACCCTTTAATGGCCGCATTAGCCTTCCTAACTTCACCCTTTAATGACCGCATTAGCTTTCCTAACTTCACCCTTTAATAGCCGTATTAGCCTCCCTAACTTCAATTTTCACACAAAAACGGGACTTGAAGTGTCAATTTAACTATGCACATGTATGAATATTATACATAGTCATAGACTCATTTATGAATAAGCTATGTACATTGAGCCACGATACGAAGAAATTTTGGGGGCACAATTGCACTTTAGCGGAGTAACTCCGGTCCAACACGAAGATCACGCGAACGGAACACGAGGGCGTCACGAGTACCACACGAGTGCTTTTTTTCTTTTTTGTGTGGTTCAGTCCTACGTACATGCGCGTATTTTATAACAAACACGCATGATAGCAATGTATGCGCAGTAGATACAAAAACTATATGTTGTTTTACTTTCTCTTACTTTGTAAGGATCTCCAGTTCATGACGTTTCGCAGAGTTCTCAAATGTTGGTAGATCCAGACTAATTGTACGATCTGCATAGTCCAATAATGTTTGTCCTTCATCCAGCCGCCGTCCCAATGCTGATGTGGAACTGTAGTGGGAACTGTGTACCCGCCGTGGTGTACGGACAACCACTGACCGCTTGTGATCGTCGATCACGAAGTCTGGTCTCCTCAGCGGATTTTCAAGAAAATCGTCGCCATCAAATGCAGTGGCATGATTCGTTGAAATGATTGGTTTTATATCTACGGATGGGAGAAATTAATTCTCATTAATTAAAGTGTCTATGAAGTGAAAAATTCGCTAGCATTTTTTTTGCTCTAACGAACAAAGTAGCACGGCAGGATCGTTCACTGAAAATCTGCTGCATAATCTTCGAGTTATCAACTCTCAAAGTTTGGCATGGCTAAATGTTTTTGGTGAAATCTGAAACGCGCGGTTCATTGTCTTGTGACGTATGCAGGTGTACTTACTATGCATAAGAACAATGGATTTGAACATTAATGATCCACCTGCATACGTCATATACCACATATATTCAATCCAATTCTTTCCCTATTTTGTAACGTTAAACTATGCCAATGGACACACTTTCAGAGTTGATAGCTCGAAGACTATGCAGCAGATTCACTTGAGATTTTCAGTGAACGATCCTGCCGTGCTACTTTGTTCGCTAGAGCAAAAGAAATGCTAGCGAATTTTTCACTTCATAGACACTTTAACGTCTGACATGGTGATTGTTGGTGCGGTATTAACAACTTTCACAGTTCACAACAAATCTGTGCTATAGTGAATGTTGCTTCAGAATGATGACAACCTGCACGTAACATAAACTAGTAGTATAGTTCCGGCATTAAATATGTGGATCAGGATGACTGCTCTTGTCCACGCATATACGACACTTGTAATAATAATGATAATTCCACTTAATATAGCGCATTCTTCCAAAAAGTCCGATCATATTATAATCATATATATAGATATTCACGTTATATATAATAAAAAAGAAATAAAACCATAATTATAAGAATGTCATTGTAAAAATATAAAAGTATCTAGAATTCACTAAAAGTTTGCCTAAACAAAAAGGTCTTTAATTTAGACTTGCATTCGGTTATTGTGCCTGTTTTCCTTATGTCTACTGGAAGACTGTTCCATAATCTCGGTGCGCATATAGAAAATGATCTAGAACCATACGTCTTACGACGATAGGTCGGTTGTCTTAGCAAGAGCTTATCAGCGGACCTAAGCGCACGAGCTGGAATGTCAAGCTCAATTAGGTCACATAAATAAGACGGAGGCATACCATTAACTACCTTAAATGTATATAATAATACTTCAGTTTAAATACAATTCTCTGATCAACTGCCAATGCAGTTCATAAAGTACAGATGTGCATGAGCACATATTGTAGGCGCTTGTGCATTACGAGAAAGAGAAATTTCTAAAAGTTAAAAAGTGAGGAACTTATAACTGTAAGCCGGGCAGAAAGCCAACCACAAAGTGATATATGTAAAAACAAGTATACCATCGCCACTGTCCAGCCATTTCCCTAATCCTGGTAGAGCTTCTCTTGCTTTGTCATTGTACGTCTTTTCTGTCGACATTCTCCCGGTAAGCATCGAAGGAGATGAATAATGATGATCCATGCTCAATTCAGGACCATCACTCATGACGGGAAGGAGTGCAGCGATCTATTTTAACGCAAAAGATAGACCTCACACTATTTTACTTCACTTTTCTTCACTCCATCTTACTTCGCTGATTCACTTCAACCCATCTCCCCTCACCCCTCTCCCTAGTTTACAATTATTTCTATTTTTGATACATACTGGTTCATTGCGTCTTGACTTCATGTCTGCATATCTTGAGTTCATACCTAGAAAATATGTCAAGTTGAGAATGCGAATGTTTTGTGTGGGTGGTTACGACTGAAGTAATCAACATCACTCGCATCTACATGGATGTTCTTAGACAGACGGAAATCGAAGTTCGTCCAAGAATTACTACATATAATGAAAATGCTTTGGAATGACCAATTTTGATGACGTTTTTCACCATGTCGTTTTTCACCATGACGTTTTTCGCAAAAAAATACTTAAGTTTCGTTTTTCGAGATGTTGAAGAAATAATGAACATAAGTTAGTTAGTTCCTACTAAAACAATTAGATTATTTTCTCTCAATTTCCATGAGGAGCTAATTGACTTGGCTTCACCCTCATCAAGTATCACCTCAGAAATTTCCAGCGAATATAATTTAATTGTTAGATAGAAACGCGGCGCCTGTTATCATATCGCAACTTTTCATCAATGCACTGTTGTTATATGAATAAAGTTAAATGTTTATTTTAAACATTGCAGGAGGTTATGTGATAAGCAGGTATACTCCATGAGTCCCGATGTAAACAGGCAGCACCTATAAATATCAATAAAGAGCTAAAAAGACAGGTGCAAAAGGCTGGCAACCAACTTCACAAACGTTTGCTTGTTGCTTGGTAGCGCGCGAAAACCCGTCATGCTCGCCACGAAACCGTTTACAATAAGTGTAGGCACGGGGTATATATTTTTACGTTTTACGGTTTACAATAATCGCCAACAGTTTATAACTTCAGAGCTTAGCATGTAATCCCAACCAACTATAAATGAACTTACCTTCAAAAGAACTGCGAGGTGATATACACATTTTCTTTCTGCTTTGATTCGTGTCAAAATCCGCCTTAAGATCCATGCAGCCTTTGGTCCTATTTTGTGGAATAGAATGGCCATGGAAACTGGAGAAGTCCTGTTACATCGAACGAGGAGAAATATTCAGAAATTTCAAAAAAAACAACACCGAGTTCATTTAAAGCTAAATTGTCCATGAATGAATCATGATATTGTTACCTCGATCGGGCGTGGATGAATACCATGTCTGGAGACTACCTTCGCCTTCACGTTTCTGAGCCGGCGTGGAGCTCTTACGTTTCTGCAGTAATCTTGCTTGTACACCGATTTCCCGTTCATTCGACGATTCGTCACTAGATTTGGTGGAAGCTGAATCCACACATCTGAGCCATTTTGGATCAATTTTGCTTCTGTGACATTGTTGTAGGACACTGGGACAGGGACGTTGAAAGCCCTACCTGCCATCGGGAATGTCAAAATAATAGAGGAATGAACCGCGCTAAGTTGGCCAAAAAGGAAGAGCGAATCGGAAGCACCCGTGTAGTGTGCGTTTCATATGTCGTAAAGTAGTCTTGACAGCACTTATTAATGCCGGTATGGTCCCTAGGCAACCTGAATTTTTGTTAGGTTAAAAAAGGATTTTGATTGGTCGAAATAGTAATTGTGCGGACATTTACACCAGGAGGGAAAGATATCTGACAACAACATATAGACGCTTCCGGGATTTGCTGGAATGCTCAGGAAACAATAGCTCCGCGCTGAAATTGGAAATCTTTCATATCCTCAATTTTAAGCCATTGAAAGAAATTCAAGAAGTGTCTATTAAATTTCGATATATATATTGTATTGCAAACTTGTTCAAATTTACATTTCAAATGTTATTCCTAATAGTACTCCTAACATGTGAATCAAGATATTAAAGTTCCAGTTTTCTGTCAATGCTTTTCTTAGTTATTTAAATTAAATCTTTAACAAATTACATGTTACACTAGTAACACTCTAACTATATAGATTACAGAATCTGCGAAGCAATCCTTAATACTGTACCTATTAACAAATAGTCATAAGTATTATAATGATTTATGATTTATTAACTTCGCCAACAATTACAACTACATCTGTTAGTTATTATAATACTACTGTTAGTTGTTTAGTGCCCCTGTGATCAAATTTTGGTATCCTGAATTTTTACATATTTGTAAAGAGCATGGTGTCTTACTTAACTTGCTAAATTTCAAGCAATTGCGAGCAGGGGAAGTCGCCTTTTCAGACTGTTTTTATACGATATTATACGGCCGCCATTACTCGAACATGTTCCGGACGCTTAGGTCAGTTGCGATTAGAGGAAGTGACGTCAAAGACTCAACACGTGGCTAGTTGTGTATGAATATAAAACTACTTAATTGCCATAAAGCTTTGTCACGTGTTGAGTTTCTGACGTCACAATCACATACTCCGCTGTGGAATCGCGCGTTCGTCTGGAACAAGTTTTTAGCAATGGCGGACAAAATTTGGGCGACTTTGGAGGTTAAATTTCTTGTGATAGAATGTTTATTGTTCATTTTTTGGCAAATGCGAACATTTATTAACCTAAAATGATGTTCTGTGACAAAAAATACCAGGAAACGTAATGTGATATTTCGTCGAAGGGGCACTTTAATTACATGTTATAATTATGGTGCTTTCAGATTTACCCATCAGGCATAACACACTGACTTCTTTACCTTGCTATAACAATTCCTAGTTATAATATAGACATCCATTAGATATTAGCCTGCGTAGCAGACGGTTGTTTGGGGGGAGGGGTTATATTCGGGGGAGGGTTATATTCGGGACGCGGAATGCAGCGCCCGGCGAGGCGGAAAACCCGCGAGGCGGAAACCGCGAGGCTCGCGGGTTTTCCGCCTCGCCGGTTTTCCGCCTCGCCGGGCGCTGCATTCCGCGTCCCGAATATAACCCCTCCCCCAAACAACCGTCTGCTACGCAGGCTAATTAGATATGATCTAAGGATTTATGGTGAAGGAAAATTTCGAGTGTTTGAATATATACATTTCAAGACCAAACCGGGACCAGCGAAAAATGCAACTTCAAGGCCTTCCGGCTGGAATTGAACCCGCGACCCTACGATGCTAGTGCAGTTCTCTGACCACTGAGCTACGGAGGCCGTCGCCGAGAGCCTAGTCACGAGTTCTGTATATATAGCAGGCTTTGAACAACGGACCCCCGTTAGTTAAACTCGTCAAGCCACGCTACACGTGCAACGCAACACTTGCCACGCTACACGTGCAACGCCTCTGTCATTTTCTCCATTTTCTTCTGATCTTCATGGAGCTTCCGCGAGAGATTCGAATATTCCTTCGCCTCCTGGTCCCTACCAAGTTCCCTAAGCACTTTCTCGATTTCCTCACTCGTTATGATCGTCTCCATATGCGGCCCGATCGTCTTACGCTGAATCTCGAGAGCTTTACGAAGAGCTCCCAACGCTTCTTCGTATTTGCCTTCGGATTTCAACGTTGTCCCAAGCCCCAGGTAAGAGCTGGCGGTAAACTTGTGATCTCCAAGGAAACCATCGAAGATCCGAATCGCTTCTTTACGACACTCCACCGAACTTTTCATTTCGCCAAGGGCTTCATACGAACTTCCAAGTTCGTCATATAAAGTTCCCAAGGACGGGTGATCAGTCAGGTGTTTTTTGGCCATCGGAAGGAAGTCTTCTCTCAATTTAATCGCGGTCTTGTGGTCGTCATGGTAACTGTAGACAGCTGTAATAAAACGACAATAATTGTTATGTTAATAATAGCACGTGTATGGCAGACAGGCAAAAGCCGTATAGTTTTAATGTTATTTAAACCAGTGGTATATCACACAGACATAGATAGATTAGAAACAGTTTCAATGTTATTTTACTGTGCTCCAGGTTGTCCACCCCTCGTAAGCCTATAAGATCGACTATATCTTAATTATTATTATTATTATTAATACCCACCTGCGTAATCATTTATGACTGACAATGCGCAGAGATTGTTTGCTCCAATACGCTCGACGATGTTTTTCGCTTCGTCCACCAAAGTGACAGACTTGCCAGCTTACTCAAACACTCTGCATACTGCTCAGTCTCGGTAAGCCCCAGGCCACTCAGGATATCACGGGCCTGTTCAAATATCTTGGTCGCCGTCGGGCAAGGCTTGCGGCACGTGCACATCACCCAGAACTGATGAAAGCCGAGCGACACGAGGCAATACCCAAACCTTTTCTTGTCATCAGATTTCTCGAAAAGTTCCGCCAAGCCCCGATAGAGTCGTCGGTACTCTTCGCTCGACAATCGTACTGTGAAGAATCTGTACGAGGAGTTGAGCAGATCGGCAGCATACTTCAGAAGTTTGTTCTCGTGGATGGCGTTGTCGAGAGCGCGAAAGATGTTGTTCTTCTTGCATTCGAACGAGACCAGCGCTTTCCTCAGCTCGTCTTTAGTGCAGTAGAACTTCTTGTTCAAGTCTTGTAACACCGATAAGAAGTACATGTTAAAATGGTTCGATGCTTTCTCGTAAAGTTCTTTTAGCTCGTCATTTTCCTTCCGCACTTCGCGGCAGAAAATCTGCACGATGCTGTGCACAGCGTAGAAGCTTCGACCCTGGGTGTCTGGGCGAACGAACGAGTTATCCACGAGTTTTGAAATGATCACTGAGCGCTGTATGTCTGTTAGATCGCGAAGAACGCAACTGGCATCGTGGATGTTGAACGAGGAAGGAAACACGGACAGAGCTACCAAGTAGCGCTGGAGGTCGCTACTGAGTCGTTGAAAGCACAACTCAAGACACGGATACATATCGAACTCTGGAGGCATGCCGTCGAAAGACAAGCTACGTAAGGTGCTACCAGGAGAGCGCTCAAATTCATTGATCAACACCTCTGGGTCGACGTTCTTCTCAAGGAGGGCAGCCACCGCGCGTACCAGCAAAGGGATGCCGTTGCAAAGCCGCCCGAGTGTTTCCGCGTGCAGGTTGGAGATCTCTTGCGGCGAGAAGATGCGAATGAGCTGCGCCGACTGACTGTTGCTTAAGGACGGAAGCAAGACGTTCTTCATAGCGAACGAGAAGAACGCGAGAGCGACGCGCGAAGTGACGATCATTTTCACGTGGGGAGCCATCTCACCAATGAGCTTGATGAAATTCAGGAACTTTGCTTTGATGTGTGGTTGCAGCATGTCCTCAACATTGTCAAAGATCAGCAGTGTCTCCTTATGGGACGACTCAAAGTAATGATGCACCTGAGCCACTGGGTCATCCCCGGCAACCACGCCCAGCGAGTACAACAATTGAAATGCAATACTTGCAATAGATGATGTACCCCTGGTTGACACATAATAAACATGATAGTTCAATTCCTCTTCCATTTCATGCCCAGCGCTTATGGCCACGGCCGATTTACCATACCCTGGAGGGCCAGTGATGGTTACAAGATGAATTCGACCTTTGTTGAGGGCAGCTATGACTTCTTCACAGATCATTGCTCGGCCTAAGAAGTGTGGGACATTGCTCGGAAGGGAACCATGAAGCAAGCTGCATGTTCGTTTTAATTTTGCAGCTAGATAATTGAAATAAAAATTAAAATAGTGGGAATTTATAAACCAGCTTCAATATTACATCCCCATGCCATTGTATCAGGGTTCGAATTAACGCATCGCGATTCGCAAAACGCGATGCACTTTTTATAATTTGCGATGCAAAAAAGGCAAAAACTAGTAAAATCGCGATGCAACAACTCAAAACGGAGTTTTGTTTACTGGCTGTTTGTAAATTCCCAATATAGTACGTAAGGAACACGCGCGCATATTCCTTGTCCTGTCGTTTTTCATCCCCTAGAGCCGATCGTCGTGTTCTTTACACGTGGAACAGCGAATATTTCCAACATGTTTTCCACCAGGTTGCACATCCCATTCGAGCTTGATGTTGTACTCTTTCTCCCAGGTCTTTACCGTTTTCAGTTTAGGCATGTTTTCAGTTTAAACATGTCATATTCAGCTGCTTTTACATGTTTTATCACGTTGCTTTGCGTTTTTTGGGTAACCAGTATGGCGGGAACAATTCAGTCGTCGAACTTTGGCATCAAACCGTAATTCGATCGCTGCATGTACATATCAGTGTTGACATGCTTTTTGACGGAATCAGATGTCGAACTATCACCGAAATGACGATGTCAGACCGCTGGCGATGAAACCGAATAACTTTTTATATATCTACATCGCTTTATTAAATATAGAAGTTTTCGTTCGTTGTTCGTTTTTATACGAATTTGATCAGGGGGGGGACAATTTTTCGAACAAATATTTTTGCGATGCACTTTTGAAACATTAATTCGAACCCTGTTGTATGTTGATACAACTGATACAACATGTACAGGGACAGCAGAGCATTTTTGTATCTACTGCGCAGGCACAGTAGATTACATGTTGGAAGGCTGTTAAGTAAGTAAGGCCACATAAAAAAATTACTTGTTTAGCCCCCGCCCGACCTGGGAAATGTCCCGACCTCAATTTTATTTTTATTTTGCACAAAACATAGTTTAAACGATCAGAAAAAGTGTAACCACTGTTGATTGAAATTTTATATCCGGTTTGCTTTGTCACGACGGTTTTTAATATAAAAAAATAAAAATAAAAACCTCCCTCCCGACCTGAAAAATTTGGAATGAGTGGATGCTAAACAAGTAATTTTTTTATGTGGCCTAAGTATAGGATAAATACCAAGAACGGAGGCTTTACGCCAGATAAATCCCGAGAGCCGCAAAACATGATTGAAAGAGGTTTTGAAGCCCCAAGGGAAAAGACTATCGATATATTCATAATAGGTATGAAATTTTCTATTTTGGTGCAGTGAACAGTGATTTTCTGTTGTGAAGCGAACGAGGATATTCTTAGGTCGAATGCACGGGACTCCAAAGCAACGTTTGAATAAAAGTTTATTACCGAACTTCAGAAGTAAGGTGAATATATGTACGGACTTGTACAAGTTTGTTTGAATGATTAGCATGAATAATGTGTATAAATAATGTTCGAGATTCTTACGCATTGATTTAGTATCACTCCCACATTTTATATTGAACGGTCGGTGTCATAAAGTTCTGACTAAACCAACAATTTTTCAAGAAACGAAATCGCTTGTCTCTTGTATTACCAACGTCGCTACCTGAGATAGGCGAAACCTTGCTCTCCTTCTCGTTTGGGATCGCTACCAGCGTACTCAACTCGGGAAAGTTGTGGCAGGGATCCTATGAATTTGGGTATTATAATTCATATAGTCCCGGGGACTGTATATACAATCCCTGCCACGTATGTCAATCAGCTAATCATTTCATTGTTAACCCCTATTTCCCCCGGGACTATTCAAAAGCCGCCGCCAGCTTTTGAAAATGCTATTTTGTTCTTGGCAGGTTTTTTCGTCAGATAGAACCCTCAAAAGAACAAAGAAAACCGATTTCATCGTGTTTTAAGTAACAATAGAGTGCTTTGGAGCCAATCAAAACTCGGAAGAATGAATAGGGAAATCACAACTATTTCCGATCAACGAGAATTAAGGAATTTCTGTGGCCTTACACATATATATCCTGTTCACTGCATCAAGCAGTAGATACATGCATGTTGAGCATGCCTTGGTTATAGTGAAGGCTTGATCTTGTTGAGGATCTCAGGCATCCCTAGGGCAATTTTTTAATTTACCTCTTCTAAAATGGCTGGAAATGCATCTAAAACCACTAAATGGAATAATACAAGCTAAATGGAACTAAACCAACAAATGTCAAGTTATTAATTGTTGAATAAATAATTGTTAATTATATGTACTTACCCATGACATTCATGCCAAGTAACTTTCGAGCCAGTTCTTGTCGACCAACAAGAAGCAAAAGCTCGGCAAGGAAATCTTTCTCTGTCTCAGTCAAAAGATTTAGATGCTCCAGTTCAGTGAATAGTTCAAGTGGCTGAGAAATCTTCTCCAACACACCATCTGGGATCACTCCGTCACAAGCAAACTTCATGCCATCCAGATTCGCTACTGTCAGCTCTTGCGAAATGCTCAATAGCAACACTCTAAACGGGTCCGTTGTCTTCCCCATTTTTCTTCTCGATTACGAGGAGCGAATGTCTAATCTTCGAAACTGGAAACACTGACAATTCGGTAACTTTGTTTCATTTCGTTGTCAAAGACGACATGTACTTGAGGAAGTTAAAGAGTGAGTGTCAGGGTAGTGCTTTGCGCGCTTGTGTTTTTGTTTTCATACGAATTGATTGCAGTGCATCGCATCGTTAGAACTATAATTTGCATGTGAACTCTAGATTTATTTGGAAATGTTGAAATTGGAGTACGATCCTGCTTCGGGGCGTTATGAAGTTAATGTTCAAGACAATTTGAACAATTGCGGTTCGCTTGTTTGTGAACCACTGCGGGCCGCGCGCAAAGCCGTTTCTGACGAACAAGCTGGCCCGGATGGCTTTAGTTCCTGAATCTTTGCAAATTCAAATGAACAAAACATCAGAAGAAACAAAATATATTTCTTTACTAGTCACTCATCAAACACTTCCATTCGCAAACTTATTCGCGCTGTTTCAGCAGCATAACCCGGCCTTCCACGCTTCGGAGGCGAAGCGCTCGTAACAGCTTCTATGTATCTAAAAGATTACTATAGTAAATTATCAATTTTACGAAAAATATCACAATAATTGATCACTCAGGTATATTTACTTCTTAGAAAACTTGAAAATGGATAATTTGTAAGAAGGATTGATTAAATATCGACGGATTCGTTTGTGAACTGAAATAGGCGTCCCATAAAATGGCCGCCAAGAAGAAAACAAGCGCGCAAAGCACTACCCTGACACTCACTCTTTAACAATCGGCTTACGTTCGGAAACGCTCGGATTACAACGTAACTCTCCGTTATTTGCTTTTCATGAATTCATGATCTTGTTTGTCAAGTCGTCGGATAGTTCTCAACGAGAATCTATTCGCTTTGGCAGACATTGCCCTAAATTTATCAAGTTCATACAGTTTTACTCCAGTGTGTACTCTTCCTTCAGTGGTTAAATTCCATGCAGGCTGGTGAGGACTCCCGTCACTTTTACCCCCGAGGTTGTTCCTTCGTCGCCTTGTCGACATATTTGTAAACAAAGGCACAAAACAATGCTGTGAATAAGAATAAATATGCCTGATCACTTCCAGATGGTAAAATACAGGCTACTGTTAAGTCAATGTCATTGTAAAGTGGAAGTACAACATGCGAAATATCCATGGTAGTTTAACTACAGAACATGAGAACATGAGTGATGAGAACAAATGGAAGTTGTAAAATCGACCGACGTTAATTATCCATCGAAGGATTTAATGTATTTTCGTTTTAAAGACAATAATATAAAAGGTGAAAGAAGACCTCAGCAAGAACTCCCCGCCAGAAGAGAAGAAAACAGAGCGCCAGTCTGTAAATATAATCCATCTACTTTTCTTCTGGTTTGGGGTTGTGGAGAGTTCGGACAACATGGCCATGGGCATGCTATAAATGGCGATGTGACCTTGGATAGATCCCTAGCTGAACACGACTCGGGGAGATTATTGCTAGAAGATGAAACTCCGGCTATCGCAGCCTGTGGATCAAGTCACACACTGGTTTTATCTAGTAAGTGTAACATGTAAAGTATACCATTACCAAGAAAACCAGTATTAATACAAGTAAAATACTTTTATTATTTTAATGCTAAACATTTTGCGGCTTCATGTTTGTAACTCGTTGTTGCACAAGTCAAATGAATGCAAACATGAAATATGTTAAACAATTTTTAGATAATGGTAAACTCTACAGTTGGGGAAATGGTACATGTGGCCAATTGGGTAACGGTACCAGTGAAACTGTCTGTCAACCAATGCCAGTTACACTGCAAATGGATGCAGAGATCCAAGGAATGGCATGTGGTGCACGGCATAGTTTCATTTGGACAGCAGATGGTTGTTGTTACAGTTTTGGCAACAATTTCAATGCCCAACTTGGTTATAACTTTTCTAAAGTAGATTTTAAAGAAAATCAGGTAACTTTAAATTCTTTCCATCAGGGCCACCAAGAGCCAAGATAAGGGGTTATGGTCTTTCACGGGCCCCTAAATGCCCTAGATACTTCATGCTATGTGTAGGATTTGCATGATGGTTATTGTTTCGGGCCCCTTATTTGGCCGGGCCCTGGGGCAGTTTCCCTGGCTAACCCCCTCTCAGCAGGGCTGTGTAACATAATATGGTATCTTGTGTGCTCATTTTTATACTACCTGTACACAAGTAATTCAACTCATAGGTGGTAAAAGATAGTTTCATTAGGGGGATGATCCAAGTCTGGGGGCATGTCTAGTGAAGTAAAGGACCCTTTCATGTTTCTACTTGTAGTCCAGCTGTTAATGGGTGAATTGTGCATTTTGTGATACAAGCATGAAACTTGGCAAGTAGATAGAGTTACTAGTGCTGATGACTTTCTGATATAGAGGCAACATAGATTTCTTCCTGGTTGCCACAAAATCGAGTTTCTCTTCCAATTTACCTATTAAAGTACTATCTTATAAAAAAGTGAAAATTCATGAAGTTCACTTTTAGAATTCAAAGTTCATATTAGAAAGTTCGCAAAAAAACTACATTTCAGTACCTATCATACAAGCGGGTTGTACGATAGGCTTAGAAAATCGTCCTACCCGCTTGAATGTCCTTCATATAGTTTTTTTGCGAACTTTCTAATGATATGGGTGCTATTCGCTGAAAGGGAACTTGAGATTTTCACTTTTTTATAATGTTGTACTTTAACAGGTAAATTGGAAGAAAAACTCGATTTTGTGGCAACCAAGGAAGAAATCTACATTGCCTCTATATCAGAAATATCATCAGCACTAGTAACTCTATCTACTTGCCAAATTTCATGCTTGTATCACAAAACGCACAATTGAGGCAAAATTTCGGGCTTCCGGGCTATTGATAGTCTGAATCAACCAAACCCATAACTTTCTGATCACCACTGTTACTACTTACTAAGATGCTCAGACTAACAGTCTAACTATTGATACTGTACTACAGTATCACTGTAACTTATTCAGATAATATCCTATATATTTTAGCTGCAGCCAGTTCTTGTGGAGCTACTTCCTCACATGACAGTAAGAGAAGTTGCCTGTGGTGCAAGGCACACTCTTTTTCTTCTGACAACTGGTCATGTATTGGCTGTTGGCTTTAACCAACAGGGGCAAATTGGAAATGGCTCAACAGATGATGTGGTCATTCCAACAAAGCTAAATGATCTCAGCAATATTTCTCATATAGCTTGTGGAGATAGTCATAGTCTAGCCTCTGATGAAGGTAAGGTGATTCATTGTACTGTTTGCATATTTAGTACTGTAACATTTTCACAATAACACTGTAGTGTATGTCATCCTCATTCATTTGGGCAGTTCCCTTTTTTCAAGTAAATACAAATTTTTCATTGAAGTAATGCTGCTGAGCAATCCACATTTAAACAACCTTAAAACGTCCCCAAAGTCTTTGCAACAAAGTTGTGTGGGAATATTGCTCAAAATATTGTACTGTAGCTCACAAAAAATCATCTGATTTGACTGTAAACAAGTTACCATAACTTTACAATTTTTTATTCAATGTCAATATTTCATTGGTATTTTAAAAACTATAAAACAGATACTGGCCAGCTTTATGCCTGGGGTTATGGCAAAGCATTTGGAATGAAGTCAAGGCATGTTGTTTCACCAAAGTCGATCAGTCTACATGGAAAAGATAATGATGGGGCAGTAGTTTCCTTGGCTGGAGGGGACTCACACTCAATGGTACTTTATCAAAATGGTGTTCTTTACACATGGGGAAACAATTATGAGGTGAATTAATGTCTTGTATATCAATTGATTTATTATCAGCGCTGCAAATAGCGGCCGGTCAATGACCGCCGATATTTGACATTTGACCGTCGAATTTTTGTTTTCAGTGATCATTGTGACCGGTCAAATATTTTGTTTAACCTATGAAATTCTACAGTACTTATGGACTGCTCACCAAGTGTAATGAAATCAGCAGCTAGCACCATGGTCTCTTTATAATGTTATAGTGATTCAAAAGGAAAGATGAATGAAGAATTGTCAAACATTCCAGTGTAATAGACATCGAAGAAACAAACTGAACAGCAAAATGAATGACCGGCAGGATTTGTCGTTTGACTGCCAGAATTAGATTTCTTCTGATCATCATGACCGGCAGATTACAAAAAATTATTTGCAGCACTGTATTATGTGTGCTCAGCTGTCTGCACATTGCTTCTCTGGTGTTACATAATATGCACAGATCTGTTTTAGACAATGAATGAACAGAAATTTTTATTTTGCTGCATGCTTATTGGTAATATCAGTGACATTTACACATAGTTATTTTGTACATTAAGGGTCAACTAGGTCTTGGAGAATCTATCAAATCCCAAAGTGAGCCAAAGCCCATACCAAACAGTGTCTTACCCAGGCCAGTGGTGCAGATTTCATGTGGAGAAACTACTTGTGCTGCTCTTACTGGTTTGTAATACTCATTTCTCCTTTGGCATAACTTTAGCTGAAGTTTTTAAATAGTTAAAAACACTGAAAGCTTGGTCATTTATACAATTTGTCAGAGAGTGAAGCATTTGAAGAGCACATAGTGTAGTGTTTTTAACACTTCCTATGCAACAGATTATTATAGTTATTGCATTTTTGGTAAAGTCACGTTTAGTTACATTGTGTTTGCTCAGAGATGCCGTGGTGCAAGCTAATAGCTTCGGCATGATTGTTCAGAGACACAAGTACATGTACATGTTTAAGAAACCAAAATATTGTTAAATGCAGAATATTAGTTTGAAAAGGCTGTCAGCACCATTAGGTACTGTACTGAGGGATGGTACCCAATGCTGATAAATGTTTCAAGGTACAACTGATAGCAAATCTAAAAGGATCTAATGTATGGATGTCAGAAAAGAAACGTTGCTGCTGCAGACATTGTAAATAATTGCTTTGTCCATATTCTTTAGGGGAAGGGAAGCTATATATGTGGGGAAAGAATGCAGATGTCATCCATACAGATAAGCCATCTCAATATTTTCAGTTTGAACCATACCACATAGAGACAGAAGACAAGCATGTCACACAGGTAAACATTTTGAAAAGCATTATACCATTGTGAATTATGTTTTATTAATGATGATAAAAAAATTGATCATTATTTTAATTTTATCATTAATTGTGTTTTGTCATGACATGCAGTCATGGATGTGATTTCTTAATTCATGTAGCTTCACTAAGAACGATGAAATAACTAACAGTATTATGTAAAGGCAGTTTTTAAATTGCTTTTTTAATTAACTATATATGCAGCCTTACTGTACATTTTTCTACAGGTTTGTTTTTTACATTTTTCACAGGTTTCCTGTGGTGCATGGCATGTTACAGCCATTGTTAAATTATTCAATACCACTGATAACCAGGAGATTGAATCAAATAATAATGATTTAGTTGAAGAGGAAGTTTTTATTCAACCTAATATACAATTACACTCAACTAATATCACAAAGGAATCCTTTACAGACAATGCAAAATTATCTTCTTGTGAATTAGATTTTGAAACAGACCAAGTCCTTGCTACTGAGAATAATCTGTTGGAAACAATTTGCAATAATTTGAATTTGGGTGACAAAAGAGTTTCATGTAATGATGATTTGATAACTAACATTGAAGAATTACCTAGTTGTGGAGATGGATATGTAGAAAATACAATAACTTTGTCTATATTAACTAACACCTATGATGAAAACGGGCATTCGGTGGATCATTTTGACAACAGTGTTGGAGAAACAGGCTCTTTTAACAGGGACCAAAGTAAACAAGAAATGGTGGGGAAATTTCAAGAAGAACAAATTAAAAAGATTGATAATGAACCTATGAATTACCATCATGATAAAGTTCTTGATTCAAGTGCAGATTATATCTACAATTACGACAAGAGTATATTGTTAACAGATGTAGTTCAACCCGTTAGCAAACAGAATGAAGGATTTAAAACTAAACTAGTACATGTAGATGAAAGTGTGGAGACGTCCAGCAAAGAGGAACCAGCTAAGATTGACCATGAAACTTTTAATCATGTTCTTGAGTTAGATACTGCTTATGATATATCTAGCAAAGGGATAACAACTCAGAGATTCATATCTGAAGATACTGCTACTCAGAGTGAAAATAGTGAAGGATTTGAAACTGACATCGATGAAATGGTGGAGAAGTCCAGCGAAGAAGAACCAAGTCAAAAGACTGCTCGTGAATCTGTTACTCATCATCATGTTGTTAACTTGGGATCTGCTAATAATACATACAATAGCAAAACAATGTGTGATAGCATTTTAACAGAAGATACTCAGAATATTGAAAGATACAATGAAGCAAACAATTCTCCAATAGTCCATCGAATAGTTCCAAATATTTCAGCTTGGCACAGTCGAATAAAACAACACAAGAGAGTTTTCAGACAGAACTCAACAGCTCATAAATCATCAAAAGGTGTTGATACCAATGTATCTTTCTCACAACAAGCAACGCCAATAATAAACCAGAATTTTAGGAGTTCTTTGGAAAAGATTACTGCATCCAAAGACCACCAACAAAAGAAACGAAAGCCATGCTTCTCTTCCAGGAACATGTGGAACTCGTCAAATCTTCTCCGTGAAAAGCAGTCAAAGATGATGCTGACTAGGCTCTCAAGATCTGATTCAGAGACAGACTTTATACTGGTAAGTTGAGGGAATTGAAATCTGACTGATTGGAGGAGTGATATGTGTCTATTGTAAATAAAAGTACCTTTTAAATGTATTCATTGAACCCCCAAATCCTCAGCAGAGTTCTTACACCATAATTTCCATAGAAATTTCAAATTCCAGTAATCCTTTAAATTGCCCATGTTTGGGCTTTTTTGTACATTTTATAATCTTTGGTATTTTCTATTCAAGAAATAATAAATTGATGACTATCATGTAATAATTTTAGTTTTTGAGACAAGTAAAAAAATATAGAAATATATTATAAAATTAAGATGCAAAATTTAGTATGTCGAACACTAATCTATTTCATAAACCCATGCATGTTAATGCTACGTTTTTCTGTGGTTTTATATTGCATTAAATATAATAATTAATAAAATAATATAGTATATTATATTACTATATATAATATTATGTTGGTACTCCAGGTGATGATGATGATGATAAATAATATTTTATTCAGGTAATATCCAATTTAGTACAAGCTAATTTAAATGGAGCCCTGATTAAAAAATAAGTAATAATACAGTACTTAAAACATTTAAGACAGTCTTATTATATACGGTATAAAACAATTTTACATAGTAATATACATTATACAGTACCGGTAAGACAAGAACTACAGTTATTATAGTGAGATGATGTTTATAATTATAGTAATTTGACTTTTAAGATATGACTTAATTAAATTTTGAAAACATTACGTTTTTCATGTAGTAAATTGTGATTGATTTCTTCCATGTTCTTGTTTGCAGGAAAGTATGCTCCCCAAACCGCCCAACACACGCTGTCAGCAAAAAAAAGAAATGGGCAAAATTCAAGGACAGTCCTATGGCATATGTTGAGAGCACAAAACAAGTACCAAAGAATGCCATTTGTAACCACTCTGGAAAACTTTTACCACCCATATGTTCTTGCAGGAGCAGAAACAAGTCATCATTGGGCAAACAATATAACTTTAGAAATGTGTTTGTTGAGAGAAAGTGAAACAACTGCATTGATCAGTTGCACTGAAAATAATATTCAGTACATGTTGGAGAACCAGAGTTGGCAAATCATGGTTTATTTGGCTAAAGGTCAAAGCATACCCATAACTATTTTGTGGCAAATAAGAACACAGTTACTATGGTAACAAGAAAGAATGTGATGAACAAATATGGAAGATTTGGGATATAGAAGACACTGTAGAGGAATAATTATTCTAAATTCTTAATTTCGAGTGTTAGAATTTTTAAATTTAAAGACTCAACTTGGACCAGTTGCAAAGAAATGCAGGCCTTCTAGGTGGGAATTGAACCTGCAAACCTTGAAACTCTAGACAAAGCTAGCTTTGATGTTAAGGCCAAGTAAAAAAATTATCTGGTTCTGGTTACATCTTGAAAATAATTGGCCATTAGGGTAGGTACTGTAGGTCGGGATTTTATTATTTTTGAGAAAAGTTTTTGGTCAATTGCCACGCAGGCTGTCATCTTGTTCCATTATATTGTTGTGCAAGAATGACGGCCTGGGAACTAGTTTAGCAAAATGCATGGCTATTGTTACAAAGCCAGCAATGGTGGTAGGTCACGTAGTGATCTTATTGTACGATTAATTTTACCAGGGTAAAACTTATTTTATCATCAAAGTCTATGTAGAAACTATAAAACCTACCTTTTTATGGCTAATAGTGCTTTGGCGCAAAAATATGTCACAAAATTTACAGGGTCGGCTGAGCTAGGGTAGGTTCAACCTCGTACCCAGGGTCTTATCTCCGCCCCCGACCGGAACCACCCAATTTGTTTTATTTGGCCTAATTGGGACACCCTACTACTGTACGTACATCTGATCGTTTTAAATAAAAGCAAATAGGTATGTACTGTACCTTTTGTAGTTGAGATGGTATAACCTTATTGTCACCTCCATGTTGGAACTCTGGATTTTTAGCAGCTGCTTTTCCTTCTCATGCTTATAATATGTATATCACTGCTTTGATATGTGAGATCCTGCTCCTCCAAGGGTATCTTGTTATAATCAAAATATTCTCCAACAAGCTATAATAATAAGCCAGTTTGTAATGTCAACTGCACATCAAAATGATGCATTCTGCATCGGTATAAAACTTATTTCAATTCATAACATCAGGCATGTGTAATTCAGTATAACGAATTTGGTTTTAGCCTGATGTTATGAATTGAAATAAGTTTTATACCAACGCAGAACACGTCGTTTTGATGCGCAGTCAACATTACGAATTGGCTTATTAGATCAGGGTTAAATGTGCTTAGAACTGTACTAAATAATACGGTAATAAATTACACTGTGATGTATATTTATATGTATGCTATGACTGAATCAACTCCTGAGGAAAATCTTTGAAAATCTCAGAAAACATTTCTCAATCTATGAGCATCAAACTGATCAATGGTAAGATGCTCTAACTTAAATTATAATAAATTATATCATTCAAATAAATCATCAAATCTGGGATCTGGAATCTAATTAGAATTAATAATACCATACCTTAAAGAAGTGCTGTTCAAGAAAAGGTTTATTGCCATCCAAACGTTGTTCATAACTCATAAGAACTTTGGTGTTATCAGCTGCCATGTCACAAATGGTCTTTATCAAAGGTTCAAGAGACTTAAAAATAATAATAATATTAATGATTATAATCTTATATTTGGTTCTTTAAACAAATTAAGTTCAGTAAGCATAGATATTTAATAAGTTCTTTAAAAAAATAAGCACAAAAATGAATTCTGCCTTGTTGGGGCATGCCTGCCAAACCAACTAAAATATTGGTTTTACTAAAAGCAGCCCACAGCCCGACCGTAGGCCCACTGTAGGCTCAACAATTTGGTCAGCAGTTCATTCTTGCTTCAGATTAATTGCATAATGGACAGCCGTTCCTCACATTGTACCCAATAAATTATTGGCATTATTTTAGCATTGTACCCAATAAATTGGATTGTTAGCACAAAATAACACAAATCCCGAAATAACCCTAACAACCCTAACCCCAGCCTAACAAGTTTTCTAACCCTAACCCCGCCTAATTAGTTTTCTAACCCTTAAACCCCCTGCCTAAAGTGTGTTCCTAACTCCCAACTATATATTACAGCCCAAAGACTGCAATATACTGCTGACCACAACTTTTTAGTTTTTGTCTTGTTTCATTTTTAAGGGGCCCGTAGGTTGGACTGTATTTCTATATTTCCATTCCACCCAATGTGGTTCAACAATAAAGGAATATGGGAACGAGATTACGAGAATAAGTCTTTACATACAGCTGACCAAATCGCTGGTCCGCTGTCCTAGCCTATGGTCTGGACTTGCTTTTAGTAAAACCTCTAAAATATTGCAATCACAATGAAACTAGATGAGAGTGTTTAAACATAAAACAAAAGTAACATCAATCTATGCACAGTTATATCAAGTGTCAACTAACCTCTGAATAATAAATGACATCAGACATTATCACGTAATCAAGAGATGGTAAGATTGCGCTATTTGTTTCACCCCTAAAATAAAAATTCAACATTTTAAACCAGACCTTGTCAACTGAGAGTCAATGAGTTACCAGTGATATGAAGAAATCAATCAGAGTACAACAAAAATTGTGAAAAGTAATGTACGTTACACATAAACAGATAACAGAGCTGTGCGTCCAAATCATTTTATTGAGGTCCTTGTGAACAAATCATTTTGCAACGCAACCAGGTGATAAATCACATGTACAGTAGTTTGATGCTACTCTGGCTTTAAAAAGTTTTTTGAACGTAACTTTAAAAGTTACTGTCCATGACCCAATGTTTCAACACTCCAATCAAGTGTCTTCATTGCAAGGGGTGATCGTTGTGAAGTTAGGATCCCTGTTTATACTCTCATAGAACCAGTGATGACATTATCTATCAATAAGATGCATGATGCAATTAAGATGAAGTTGAATTTTGAGCACTGATTACTAATAAAGTTGAAATAAATTGCACAAAATCTTAACATTCTAACTATTTTTAACTGATAAGTTCAAATGAAGGTACCAATACCACATCAATTTCATTTCAGATATTAAACTAGTGCAAAATTCATGTTCCGGCTGAACATGAGCTCTGGCTGGAACCAAAACATAGATAAACTTGAGTTTCGATGTATCCAATCATGCACTCAATTGTAACTTTCGGTGATAATTTATTCCTTTCTTACCACTTTAATTCTTGAACATCAAATTTTCCTTTGAGATACAGAATATTAGTCTTCTTGTTTAGTTCAATAAGTGGGAGCAACTCCTTCAGATCCGTACAAATTATATCAGCCCTGTTAGTACCAGATAAAAAAGTTTCAATAATAATTATGCAGAAAAGTTTCAATAATAATTACCCAGACGCCTCGGGGGTAGAGAATTTTCACTCATTAAAAAATGTCTTATATCTCCGGATTGCTAAGTTTACAACGTTCATTATCATGAGGACCTATATGCACATTTGTCTGAAATAGCCTTTACTGTCCAGACTGGCTCATTATCATTTTGCATGTAGGTAGCTTGTGTACTGTTCAGGGTTCGAATTAGTTGAGTAAAAACGATGTGCATTTTCCCCCGAAAACATGACATCCAGGCGGGCCCTCTCAATATAAGCAAAATAATGGTGTGCAAGAAATTGAATGCCTAAAGGAATTCTAGGCTAGGCATGCGATACTTTCGGTTGCCGTTGTCCCTGTTGGTTTAAGAGATTAGAAAGTTTATATCACTAAAATGCACGACAGAGATCAAATTTCGGCCACCATTTTGTGCGGGCAGCTCATGGAAATTGCACGGGCTTGTGTGGGAAAATGATTCGTTCCCAGGGCACTTTAGAGCAGACAGACAAAAAATGGCATCGAAGACATTAAATCGTCAATCGATTATGGCTTTTCTTTACAACTTTAATAGCAAATTTTGCGTGGCTACGAGAAATACACACAATTTTTCCACCTTTGGGAAGTAGGACTGTTAACTTAACTTATAGTTTGTCGGAACTATTTGTTTGTGTTCAATACTGTGACTATTTTTTCTGCACATCGTTTTGAAAAGTGATGTGCAACTTTTACTATTTGGGTGGAACGCGTTTGTTAAAGAAATCGACTTGTACAAAACAATGTGCAAATTGCACATTGCGCACCATTAATTCGAACCCTGGTACATGCCAAAAACAAATGACTGCATACCAAGTGTTTTTGAAAGAAAATGGATACAGGTCCAATAATTTGTAGCGATATTTAGGGATAGGATTTTTTAGGGTTATTTTGTAGCAATTGTGTTTATATGTTTATATAGTGATGTCGGACCAGGAGCATTTACCCAATTACCCTATGGTTCTGGTGTCAGACCAGTAGCCACAGCATTTTTGAAATCCAAGACACAGATATTTGGCATAACCTACATGGAATGTAGCCTGGCTGATGATATAATGACCTGTAAGTTGAGGTTTGATTTGGATTCTATTTTTTCATCAGTGAGGAACGAAGGAGAAACATAATTCAGGCTAGTTTTGATACCCCCAGCAAGTTCTAATGTGGCTAGATAACCACGCGCAAGTGCTTACCGTGTCTACTCCTTCGTTCCTGATTGAATCAAACTTCAACTCGTTTAATTCTAGAATGACGCTAGCCGACTTTTAGGCGTGCGTTCTACATACCCAGCAAGAGAACAGCACAAGCCAACGACACCAGTTCCAGCTCCAAGTTCAAGAATCCTCTTACTTTTCAAGGTTTCACCTTTCATTTTTTCCAAATACTTCGCAAGAACTATCGCCGCGTCCCAAACAACACATCCGACGTCTCCGACAGCTGCCTGGTGAATCTTTAAAGTAGTATTAAACACTTCTATCTCTCTTATAAATGTGTTCGTCAAATCAGCCATGTTGGATTGCTTTGCATAGGAGAAACGTCGTGTAATCTAACCAAAAAGTATCAAACTCGCAAGTGATTGTGGGCGCATAATTAACTCACTTTAAAAGTAACCAAACTTTATCAGGAGAACATATCTTAAGCTGCGCCCCACGCCTCTGTCGTTGATAAGGGGGAATTAGTATCACTAGTAGAACTAACTTGAACCCGCAAACTGATAAATTATTTAAACTTGACCAATCACAGTCTGGAATTAATTCCTTTCTTCAGACACAACTCAAACTTGATGCGCGGTTATTATAATCCACGACATCCATTTTCTAATCTAGTGCGTGAAGTAGCCGGATTCAAATATTTACCCAATATAACTAATCTCTATAATTGTTAATGCGGAAATTCCACTCGAGTAATTATCGGCGATGTAACATCATCAAGTTCGGCAACGATGTTTTTGAGGTCGTGAAAAAGAAAGCAATCAATTTCCTATGCGACGAGATAAACGCCATTTCCATACAAACGAAAATTCGCAGGGGTTGCCTTCGGCGCGTACACACGTTTCCTTGCGCAATTGTTGCGCCACACTTCAAAGTAATCAATTTGTTCTTTTAATCGCTGGGTTGCTAATTGACGTGGTTTTCTAATCTCTTCAACCTTCCGGGTTCATTGTTGTCATCTAGCGTCAACATTTTGACAATTGTTTGATTGCGCATATCCTGTCAAATGGCCAAATTCCTGGCGGGCAGGTACGACTACGAAACACGTAAAGTCTAATCTCGAAAGAAGTGAAATGAAATTGGTCGAAGTACCAATTCAATTTCTCTCATGTCTTTTCTGAGCTCATGTCTTGGGTAATTTTAATGAGTCAATACCTCACTATTTCTTGGATGTTGTTTTATTTTATTTTATACTTCTTTAAGTTCATTGGATTTTACTCTCAAAAGGAAAGTACGATTAAGTCGTGAGCGAACAATCATTCTGACGCACATGTAATTATTTAAGAGTATCAAGGAGCATTCTCTGATCCAATATTTACTTCATTAATATATTCGTCACTGCTAAAAAACCGTAGTAAATCACATACAACAAGATGATTATATAACCGTGACACGATTTATCGATAACCAATTAGGACTGACGATAACTATGGCCTGATTATTCTAGTACCTTTCAAAGTTCTGGATCATTCAAAAGATCTCCCATATAACTTTGCGCACCACGCTCCAGCAAACTAACTTTAGTCGACTTTTCTTCTAAATTCATGAGTTTGGCTTGCTCAGACCACTACGGCGCTAGGGTAAAAAATTTACGCATGAAGAGACTATCTACTTCGTTTTGAGTCGTTCTATAACACCTAACTTCGCAACCTCGTCCCGCCAGAGCCTTCTAACATCGCACAATCGGTGTGCTAACCCGTTTCCCACGTCGCCATCTCGTCTGGTTATCGGAAACAGCTTTTCAGTTTAGAGCTCGGAATTTCGCAACTCAATAATTATGATTTGATACACTCCCAAATGAAAGTTACAAGGACAACTATAATAAGTCATCATTAATAATCAAGAGTTAATTTTAGCTTTTATGGATTCCTTGAACTTCTTTTTGGATAGGAAGAATTGACTCTTGTTGTGAGTTTATATCGAGCTGGCAAATTTTCCTTAACATATTCTCTGTCGTAAACATATATACGATATATTCAGGCATTATTTTCATAATTGGGTTTTTATCCACGTTGGCGTTCTAAATGTTTTAAACATCCTAACGACTATTGTGGTCACTCGGTCACCCCTTCACTTGTACACGGTATCTTATCTGAAGAATTAGGGGTTAGTTCATGCAGTTTCTTTCAAATAGATTTCTTTGTTTAATTGCTTTGCGCATGAACGCGGACATTGCTCGAGGTGGCTGCACTGCATGAACAGTACATTCCTCGAGGCACGATTCCTTCCGCCTTTCGCTGAAAAGGGGCAGGGCGGAACCGCGTGAAAGGTCATGGCGGAATATTAATGTGGGCCTTTTCCTGAACTTGCCAAAAAATCTGACCATTTATTAAATTCGAGGATATAAAAGAGCGCGCGTTACGGGGAATGTTTACATGCAATACCGAGCCACAAAAGTTAAGACCTTCTCTCTTTTGTAGACGAAACTGATTAATCTCGTTGAAATATGTCTGCGTCTACGAGCTGGACAGTGAACCTTTGTGATTCAAGCTTTATGCAACCGCAGCAGTTATTGTATTCCAGTCAAGACAACCGAGTTAGCGAAATTACCAGCGAAGGTTTCAGCAATGGAGGACGACCTTTGAGACGAACCTCTGACTACATAAAACCCCCGTTATCCTACATCGCCCTTATAACCCTTGCCATAAAAAGTTCACCACAACGCATGATCACACTGAACGAGGTCTACCAATTCATCGTCACAAACTTTCCGTATTACCGACAGAACCGTGAGAAGTGGCAGAACACGATACGACACAATTTGTCCTTGAACGACTGCTTTGTAAAAATCCCAAGGCGGGTGTTGGGCATACCGGGCAAGGGGAACTACTGGGCGCTTCATCCATCTTGCGCAGGCATGTTCAACAACGGCAGCCTACTCAGACGAAGGAGGAGGTTCCGAGATGCCAACAACTCGCAATCGCGATCGAAAAACACTAACGAGGCCAGCATTCAACATGTCGACTCAAGGCATCACTTCGATCTTTATGGCACCGTCCTTAATTCCCAGAATCTATCATCACATGGAATACATGACCCAGGCCTAGTAACGGCTCCAGACACCTTAGATAGTTCGGCTCACGAGAGAATGGCATTCGGCAGCAGCGCGGTTAAACTGTTACAAGAAAGAAATTACCAAGGTTCATGTTTGCCCGTAATGGACGCCATGACCAACTTCCTCCCCGCGGCTTGCAGTTCACGTCAAATGGGGTGTGACGGATTCTGGGTGAGTTTAATTAAGAGGTGAACATCAGAATTTGGGATTGAGCTATTTAGGAATTGAAAATCTAGTTTCTACGAGACTATATTCAAAGTTATTGATGAGAATTTAACATGGACAATATATTATATAACACGAAAATATACTTTATAGAAACTGAACAACTATTTAATATATAGAAAGCAATATAATATAGCAAGGAATTATTATATATTAGTTATACAAGGAATGGTTATCTAAGTCTAAGAATGCAGGGGTGGCTTCAGTATACGACAAAGAGAGCTCAGTAGAGTATCGAAATCTACCGTATCCGGTATCCTATCATATCGAAACCGGCGGCTGTACATTTAACCACAATAATTTGCGAATCAAAATTAGTTCTTATAAATAAGAGGTATACATTCAATTTTGACATGTTGTGTAAAGTTTAGGTAATTTTGCAATTTTATTGTTCTACGCATGCGCAACTTTTGTTGCAGACGTTTTCTTTCGCAATGATCTGTGGTTAAACGAAATACTAGTCGCCATCTTTTCGGTATCAGCCTGGACAGAATTTTGAGTTGATATTCTTGTCTTTCACTACAGTATCCCATTCTGTTATTTAATACATATAGTATATATTTAGTAACGATTTTGTATGATAAGTAATTAATTTATTTAATTATTTAAATTTATTTCTACTACAGTTAAATAAAAATTAAAGCCAAACTTTCTGGCAGAAAATCCTTTTCACAAAAGTTTCAAACTTTGAAGTATAAAGTCAGTATACAGTGCCAAATATGATGTAAATATTTACCAAATAGGTGATTTGGCATCAAAAAGTTAAACTGACTCAATAAAAAACTGAAAAAGTGCACCAGTGCATGACTTGTTGATAATTCGCGCGAGAGATGTAGTTCATTATTTTCAAGACAAATACACGACCTGCAGTGAGCTAGTGATCACTTTTACGTAGCTCGCACGCCACCAAAATAGACCTCTTTCGTAATGGCGGCCATTTCAATATTCCTTTATGTGTCTAAATAGCACTCCGTCGAGATGACGTCAGTATCCATGTTTGTCCGCTTTTACCCATAATTCTTACGGCCATAACAAAAGAAAATAAAGTAGAGTGCTGCGTAGACAGTGTTTTGAATATATAGCAAAGTGAAAAGGTGGTAAACTGCCAAGAATTTAGTGACGAGATACTGACGTTTCGAGCGGAGCCCTTCATCAGAGCCAGACGAGATGAAATAAAATAAATAGGGCTTATATATATGCCAAAAGGGTGTCACAAGTAGAAAGTAGCCAATCAAATGCACGGGAGATAAACAAAGTAATAATTAATGAGATGCGAAAAATTAAATCATTTGCAATTTTTACAGTCGATCAGAGGGGGAGGGAGAAATGACAGCTAGTCCAATATTAAGGGGATTAGGCGATATTAAAGCAGTAAGAAACAAAACTTGAAGTGCATAAGCTAATAATAAAAAAGTTCCTAGCAAACTAAAATAACAAAAAACTTGTAGGAAATTAAATAAAAGAAAAACGTTCGTTAAGACCAAAAGGATGTGTGGTGCCAAGTTTAAAAATGAGACGCTTCTCTTGCCGTAGAAAATAGCTCATTTACAATCATAGCAAATAGCTCATTTGCAATCAAGAAAATAGCTCATTTGCAATCATTTGCGAGTCAAATTTGGTTTGTTTGTCCGCATTTTGAGCTATTAATAGCACCCAGACGCAACACTATTAGCCTTTATGGCCTCGTTTGTGTGTCAGCAATTCAAAATAATCTTTGCTTCCTAACGAGGTTGTAAAGGCTAATTTATATGGGCACCAATTGGCAGTCATTATATGAAAGAGGTCTATAACTCATTTAAGACATACCTAATAATGGTTTTCCGTGTTTTGATTTTGTGATCGGGATGTTGCTCGAATTTCGAAATTAGCTAAAAAAACACTCACCTATATATAGCGGTCCATGTTTTTTTATACTGTTCTCAAGTCTCGTGACATCCCATGTGTTTGGATCACAATATCAAAACACGGAAAATCATTTAGTATTTCTTTCAAGAAAATAAGCACATACAGATAACACTATAATATATATTATAAACATTTAAAAATGATGATGGCGTATTAAACTTGTTTTGTATTTCCTACACTGGGCTGCCCAGATCGTCCGTAAAAACCGCTAAGGTGGATATTTTTGTCCCATGTTTTGATACTTTTATCTAAACACAGCCATTCACCAATCAGAGCAGGCGCACCATACATGTTATTTTACAAAGTATTCTAAAATTAGATTCAAACGCACAGCAGCATACGGCAAAGTCGTTACGAAAATTTCCTGAACAAGTTAAAAGAGATCGAAGCAGATGGCCATCTGGAACTCCGCGCGCGTGGCCTCACAAGAAGAACTGGAATTTCGTGAATCAATCTATCAGTAACTAGCATCGCGAGTGAGGAAAATTAAGATGTAGTGTGAAAAAGAAAACTAGGGAATGAGAGAACATGTTGTGTATGTACTCCTATGAACAGTCGGATTCAAAGACTGATCGCGCCAGACAGATGAAGGCAACGAGGGCCGTTAAGTAAGAAAGAAAGACCCATTAGGGCGTGACAGTTCGTGTAAGAGAAACAATAAAATATCCAAACAAAAACACAAAACTATGAGAGTGTAGTTTTTCATATGTCAAAACTGCACGAGTAAAACATTTGTCTACCACACGAAATGTTATACAGTATATACGTCGCCATTTCTCACCTTGTCACATGCATGTGACAAAAATGACGAGAATTCGCGCCGGCAACTCGTCCATGCAATTCACAAGTAAATCCACTAAATCCCATGCACCAGAAGGAAAAACATCTATATACGTATATACGCTTGCCGATGCATAGGTTTCAGGACTATATATACTATAACTGGTCTAGTGTTTTCTCACGCAGAATGATAACATCCACCTGAAGCTTCTTTCTTAAAGATTAATATTAAATATTAATGTAGTCCAATTTATTTTACCGTATAGACGTCAAGTTTCAGGCTGCAACATTCTGTATAACGTATAGTTCTATATACACTATCTCTATAGCGACAGCATTTAAGACCGCACAGGATTTCTTCATTATGTTTACGTTAATATAAACAGTATGGATCATTAGAGAGATTAATAAGCTTTATGCTCGAGTGGCCACAAACGACAGAGTTGTTTTTGTTGCTGTAGACGGTTTTTACTTGCCACTCGCCGTCTTGTGTTCTGCTTTTTCATGTCATGGGTTTTTTCTCACGTTTTAGTTGAATATGAGAAGTTGCTTTTCTTCTAGTTTAAAATAACGTGGTAACAAACTTAAATATGCATTTACTCAGTGAATGGCAACGTTGGATAGTTATTACACAAGAACTGACTGCAGTTTGAAACTTGTCAAGAAAGAAATAAAAATATGTAAATATCAAGTGCTACGTCTGCTGGTAAACTGAAAAACAGAGCGGGTATGAATAAGAGAAATGTTGAATGACCTCACCCCGATTAAGATTGAAGACGAAGTTACTTCTTTTGAACAACAATTCTACCTTTGCAGTTGTCGTTTCAACGTGCAGCTTAAACGGTAAAACTTCGCGGTTATTGTTTTACTCGAGACTTCATCATCACAGCAATTTCGCTTACAATATATAGATCGTTACAATTTCACTGATAGATATCATCTATTTTAGACAAATATATTTATACTATGAGCTATGCCTATACAGCTATAGTTTAAGATATGCTTACGTGCATCAGAAAGCAACTTCCAGTTGAGAGTATATAAAACAACAACAATCATATAGGCTTTCAACGCTTTGCTTAGATTTGACGATAAAACCAAAGGCGTCAAATCCCCGACGCACAAACAAAACGTTAGGCGCAAATCAATATTTTCAAAACGCCGGAATATCCTTGTCGGTATTTCGTGCGCGCTGCAGCGTTCTGCGGCGGGAAACAAGATGTTTTGAAACTTCGGAAAGAAGAATTAGCGCGCGGTAACAAGAGAAGCAATACGCCAAACAAGGTGTTGACTTCATTATGGTCTATGGTTTTGAGTTCTGTAACGGAGAGTAGTTTTGCGCGCACGTTTTACTGTTCAGTATATCAGAGACTTACTGTTTTCAAAATGTCGCGACGGCTTCGACTAGTGAATCCGCAAATGTTTTCTGAAGACCTTGTCGGTCTTGAAAAAGAGGAGAGCTAATTACGCAAGGGGAATGTTTGTCATTAGTCACACAGGATGATGTGAGCAAGTCGGCACATCTGTACTCTCTAATTCATGTTGTCACTTTGAATATTCAGAGCACCGTAACAGATAAACTATACTTCGGCATAGCTGTCCGTGTAAACTGTTTGACAATAAGCATGTGATGATTCAAATCGGTTTCTTATCTAAAATCATCATCGAAATCTCGATGCAGGCACATTAAAACGTTTCGCGTCCGCCCACAGAGCATGATGAGTTTCTTAATGACTTCTTCATATAACCTGTTGAAAAACATTGTGTATACTTTGGCATCTATTTCTTATTTATATAACCTTTATATATTCCTCGTTTCCTTTACAATAATAAGACATCACCGAGTATAAGGCTAACCAATAAACTATATACACCAAGTGTTTTCTCTTGTATTCATTTGGGTCTTCAAAAAAAGGTTCCGAATTTCTGATTTCCTTTCCGCGCTTTCTCCGGGAAACAGGAAAGCTTTCGATCCGTAGAAAATCTTGAAAGTGGGCCGTACTTTGAAGGTCAACTCAGTCGCCTTAAAATAGCTCCACGGCTTTGTTATTTTCACATTGCTAGACTTCAGCTGTTGTTTGCTAGCGATCACATTTTTAATTAACGTCATGAAGCCCGAATCTCTATTTTCTTAACAAGGGTCAATAATAAGTGACAAAGGATAGGATTTAGTAGTTCAATTTCCTTTGCATTTAACAATAACATCGTTATTACATATTTACTGCTTGTTGTTTGTATAGTGATGTATTGCTATATGAAGGCAGGCGATATATAACTATCCAGGCGAGTGTAGGATTACGAAATTGCCTATATGTGTAAAGTAATATTAACTGTCAGATCTGACTCTAGAAATTCTCAAAACATAACACTTGTGAAGGATTTTTACAAATAAGGATAACACCATGGATTTATCCTCGATTATAAGTCGTTTAAGATTAGAAAATCTAGATAAATTACGACTCGTGGTCCGGCTCGGTGTTCGCCGAATTTCATGGCACTTGCATGAGTGATCTGGCTGAAAAGGTTACGAGTTATAGTCTCTTGTCTGACTCAGGAAATTTATTCTCAATTGTGTTTCAATTCATGTTCAACTACTGGCTTCATAGCACCGCAAGACTCACTTTTCTCGGTCATTTCAAAATCTTGTGACCGCATCGGCAGCGCGAGAAAACATCAATTGAGGGATAGGTGGTTCAAGTTCCATTAATTATTGTATTTGTGGTTTACATTTTTGCGGTCAAGTTTCTTACAGCCAGGACACCAACGAAAGTTTCACTGTTGACACGAGTCAAAAGACTGAGAATCTATAGTTTTACATTAGGGTGTACACGTGTTTTGCGCGTTTGATCTCAATTATTATTTTCATCTGTGCACTATATAGTATAGTATGTCTGATTTCCAGTACTCCGTTTTTCACCTGTATACGTAGAAAGTTGAATATGGTTCAACTCATGCGTTTTCGCTTCGATGCACCGTGCGTAAGGCACGTAGGAGAAACGCCGCAGCATTGAAAATTATCCTTATAAGCATTTTTTCGCTTTGTGAGCCGTCTTTTCATCATGCCGTCGCGCACACTTCGCTTCCTATACGTTTTGCGCAAAATCATTCTGCGCGCGGCTATAGAATGCGTCAGCATCGTCTTCATTAGACACAAAATAATTTGACTAGGTGGTCCCGGATAATTTAATGTTCAACAGTTTACATTAATTTCAAGACAATTTAACGTCGCGCGCTTTTAACTATTCAGCTCCCCAATTGCCGAAGATCATACAATTTAATTCGATAAAAAAATCATTAGTTTATTTGTGCTAAAAACGATTGTCTGATCAACAACGGACAAGGCTTGCACACAAAGTTACAACGAGACTTGCGGGCCAGTTTACATGTCCGAACAGTTCAATGAGACAATTAGCATGGTCTCAATCCGAATAACCCGGCAGTTCAGTTGTTTGAGTTCCTTTCCCCAATACAAGTTCTGTTGAAAAATCGGAAGTATAAGGACATCTGAAAAAGCACAAGGAACGAGAGAGATCTTAGCCGAGTATTTCCGAGTCTCGTCAACTTCTACCACATAAATTTAGTCAATTTAGCTGAATTTATGTATTAGGAAATACTGCAGGATGAATTGATTCCTTTTTCCTGGTCTATTTAGTTTTCTGTAGAAATAGAGCGTACCTCAAGAGTTTTTTAAAGGATCCTTTAAAACCTCGTGTAATGCGAGAACTGAAAAGACTGATTAGCGTTTGATCAGCACATCATACATATTAAGAAAGAAGCATATCTAATATAAGGAGTTCCTTTGATTTAGAAATTCGCGACTGAGAGTGTATGTGCAAGTGAAAAAACCTGAAGGAAAAAGTAATTGAAGAGGAAAGAAGGAATAGACAAGTTTGCGCATCGCGGTTTAGGCCCGCGATCCCAAACATGTTCCATGAGAAGAAAAGTTTATGATGAACAGTTTTTGTAATAACATGATCAGTAATAAAACTAACCGTGGAGTACTTATGATTTTAAGAGTTGAACATGCATGCATTGAGAAGGTACAGAATATAAGACAGTTAGCATGCAGTGCTAAATAATTTCGCCTGAAAACAATAACAAATCCAATGAGGATTGTGTACTTATTAATATTAGTGTGTTCCATAGCCGCACGGATCGCGTTTAATTGGAGTCGAATCGACTAAAATATTTTAACAAGTTTTAATGAATTGTACATTAGTTGCACTGGTATTTACAAGTACATAAAATTAAACTATCAACAAACTGGTATAAATGTTAAACCACTCAATATTTGGAGGAATCAGTAATCTTGTAATCAAGTTTATCGGAGCTGCTGACTTCTACATATAGTCTATATATTTATGATATATATTTATACATGCATAAGCATTTATCGTTGAAGATTTTGTCTGCATGCACGCCTCGTGTTTCTCTTACCAATTTCATTTAGTAATATCTAGCTTTCTCCTCTTCTTTACTGAATATAAAGAATTCATTTGCGAAAACGTGTTCACCAGAACACAGAATTATATATCCACGCTAGATTCTTCTCTGAAGACATGTGGAATAAGTAGCTTTACACTATAAATAACATGATTCGTCTTCAACCGAAGCGTTCTGCCACGTCGTTTTGTGAAAACAATACGTGTATGTAATCGTGACACGTAAAGACTATACATGAGTAACCTGGTTTGCATTTGATCGCCTGCGTTCTCAGCTCGTCAACAAATCGCATTGTTTTTTGTTTTCCCCTGTTTTCGATCGATCGTCAGCGAACAAATATTTTGGTATTAAAACGATTGTTATCTCTGACGAAAATCGATATAGAAATGTGTTCTATGCTGTTGGCGATTTATGGATTGCGTTGTTATTCCGATCCAAAATCAAAATGTACTTTTTGCGGTTTGGCTTTTTTGACAAAAATCATTGTTATATACTTAGATTAATGCTTTACTTCAAGTCGGTGTCACACACAAGACGATTTTTAACGGCGATTTCCAATAAAACAAATGTTGTATTTGTCTATAATGTTGCATTGAATGTTGCCCAAAAAAACTGACGGCACGTATGCCAATGACCATGTAAAAGATGTAACAGACGGCCAATGACCATTTTAGCGAAATTTTGAAGCGGAATATCTTGCCTTAAAAATCGTTCCACGCAGTAACATCACCTTTACAAATAGCAAGCAATATTTTCTACTGAGCACGAGCCACAACGATCATTTTGCAACCAGGTTTAGCCGCAACATATACATCACTCTCTCTCTCTATATATATATATATAGAGAGAGAGAGTGATGTGTATACATATATATATACATATATACACAGCCAATCAGTAGCACCTCACGAACTTGAAATTATCAATATCGCTACTCCGGAGTCGATGGCTGCCGGCTTATGTATTGTTCATAATCTCTTCAACGGTGAAACCTCCTTTGGCAGGGCTCGTGAAACTGGTTAAGGTGGACGTGAAACTTCGATTAATGCTACAAGGAGGTGGTGGGAGATGATGTCGGAAGGGTCTCGGGTACGGTGTGTATCTGTGCGATGTGGAGTGATGGTGGTGATGCATGGCATTGAACAAGCTGAAATGCTGACACGAGTCAACGTGGTGGATGTAAGCCGGGTCGGCTGGAGATTTCGGCGGATGACATTTGAATCTTTTCGGCCTCCTGAGGAAGCTCCCGTTTCCAAACATGTTTCCACAGGCGGGATGCAAGGTCCAGTAGTTCCCCTTGCCCGGCTTGCCAAACATGCTCCGTGGCACCTTGATGAAGCAGTCGTTTAACGACAAGTTGTGTCGAATCGAGTTCTGCCATTTTTGCTGATTTTTGCGGAAGTACGGAAAGCGAGTCATGATGTACTCGTAGATCTCGCTCAGAGTGAGCATCTTGTTTTGAGAACTCTCGACGGCCATTGTGATCAACGCGATGTACGAGTAAGGAGGTTTCACGTCGTTTGCGTAGTAATGCTTCGTCGCCGATGAAATGTCGTCGGAATCGCTAGTTCTCTCGGTATCACCGTCACCTTGCATTAAGACACTCGAGCTGACAACACTTGCGAAGTGTGCGCGCGGGATATGCATTGCAACGTCGTCATCTTGGCACAAGTTCGCCATGGAGGCCGGCATCAACGGTCTGTCCGCGAAATTCCGTAGATTCACTCTGTGCAAGAAGTCGTAGTGGTTGTAGTCCGAATACGGCGGCGTCAACCAGTTCCTGTTGCTCATCATGGCTTCGGTTCTCTTTGGATCAGTCCCTGAACGGCTTGGCGTGGTACTACTCGAAAACACTTCTCTATCAATTTGTCGCAGCGTTAAAGATAACTGTCAAACGGTAAAGGCCCACGCCATCAGCGCCAATTGTTGTTGACACCTCGTATTGCCGGCCACCCACATGGATGCCCTATTGCATAAACAGCCCCCATTTGGATAACCCTAAACAAAGTTCCCCAACTCACGTACGAACGCCTGATACCCTCTTACGAGTCATTCACATAAACTAGTAAGATTAGGAAGACCAATACGGCCGTTTTTTCCGCGCAAATGCTTCATTTTTTACTGCCAACAAACAGCATGTGCAGTCCATTAGGCTCATATATGTCAAATTTATTTTTTTTCCGTTGGCATGCTTGTCAGTTCTTTTAAATTGCTGATTTGGGGGTAATCATTCTCGCTTTGTTTTTCTTGATAATTTACACCAGAAAACCCAATGACATGAATAGGAGACCGAAATAGGTGGGAGACGGTGCTTGAGAAGAACGACAACTGCATCTGTTGCCGACCGCCAGCGATAATGTTCATCAAAGACGCAACGCTTTGACTACGTGCATGGCTTTCCGGCGCGGCCCAAGAAAAAAACGAAGGGAATTTTGGTTGCGAAGTAGTTAAACACTGTACACACAAACACTGAAAGCTCTGATTAGATCGAGATAACCCCGAAAATTGACACTAAATAAAATGCGCATTCTATATTCTGTAGATCTTATCGCGCGCACTTTCATCATCTTCTAAGTACCTTAGACACTCCTCGTTTTCAAAACGCCAGAGACAGCTGCGAACTAGTTATACTTCCGACACTGGCTCGGTTGCTTTCGCGTCAACATCATTGTTTGTCAGCTCGAACGGTGTATTTTGTTTGTAAAAAAATACCGTGTTGTTTTCGAAAGCTGTTTCTGATCAATAGCGGTGCAATGCCATAACATTATGAAGTTATTGATTTACGCGCGTCCAGATCAAATTAAAACGCCCATGGTAAATTGAGTGGAAAATTTTTAATGGAATAAACACATTGTCCCTGCGCACAAGCAGTCTCGACGATCGTTGCACAACTCTAGAATAACACGGCTGCTATGGGAATGATCGAAACTTCCTTCCGTTCTGAACTGAAGGCCATCAGATATTGAATCAGTTGAGTCGGTGTCTGTCCGCGCGCGCGTTAGTCTCCTTCGTAGCCGTTCTTAGTGTCGGTCCTATTCTCCCTCCCCACTGAGGAGGGAGCCAGGACCGACACTAAGAACGGCTGCGAAGGAGACTACGCGCGTGTGTACCACGTTACGATTCCTTTAAGATTGTCATTTTGATGTATGTGATTAACTGACAAGAGTATAAAGGACGTTTTGCAACATATGCCAGCCAATCATCAACAAGAATTATGTCGCATGCAAATAATTACATACGCCAAAATGACAATCATATGAAAAATCGTATCATATCTTAAGCAGGCCTCTCGTGTGTATATATTATGAACGTGCATGTGCAATGCAGTATACTGGTGTTGTTATACATATTATACATTGTGGGAACTCGTTGTCTTGTGAGAACCTCATCCCCACAATATGTTTCATCAATTATACCGCTAAAAATACAGCAAATGTGCTTTTGTTTCAATAGTATCGTAAAACTACGATGTGCATGTTCAACGCGTATGAAAAGTGTTAAAAATAGAAGCGAGTGTGTCTGTGTGTCATAAGGAAACTAGCGGCCAGCAATGTGATTCAATATTTACGTTACATTAGTTTTCGAATCACGCCTATAATGATTGCCCCCACCTGGTCCTTCTATCGGACCATCGGAACGCTTTTTAGGCGCGCTGTAGGTAAACATCCACAGAGAAATACGTCATACGCATTCTGATCACACTACTAAATCTGTCGAATATGTTTGATGAATCGAACGAGTTGAGCTATCGGTCAAATGAGGGCAGTGTGTGCTCGGTGCACAAGATAAAAAGATGAATATCATTGCACAAACAATCCAAACCAGAAATACTCATGATTCAGTACGTATATCAACGTCTGGTCTATACCCATATCCTTTTATCCAAAACAGACATTCTTGTTTCCAATAAAGAGTCATATTTCATATATCTACATTACTATAAGCTATCTTAATATTATTTAGTTATATGCATAAAGCATATTATAAAGCAAGATTCCCGCTATATTTACTGGGTTCGGATAACTGACCAAAAGCAATCATGAGCAGTTTTATATACCATACCCATAAGGAAGATAACAAAGTGCGAACTGAACAAATTCCGTCAATAGCGCTATATAGTGAACATGGTACTGTATGTTTTTGTAATATGGGAGGGGGAAAGACATATACAGTGGCTATTTTTCATGTGCATCTGCTGGCCCTGTCGTGGACATAACGCTGTTATTAATCGCGTTGTTGGCTTGTCTGTAGTTCTGCATGTTTGAAGTTTAAAGAAAGATGCTAGTTTGAACCTCAATCTTATAACTCGATTCCTAACTGGTCGGGTGACTATAACGAACTTGCCGAGTCAATGAGAGTTTCATGGAAAGGTGAGACGTTTACAAAGTTCTTTGTTATTGTTGTTTTTTTACTGTCAAACAAAAGTCAAAGAAACGTCTTTAGTTCGCGATTCAGTTTTCCCTGTTTGTTTTCATTTGTTAATACTTCATTATATCGTACTTTAAAACTTTAAAAATATTATATAATGAATAACGTACTTTAAGACTTTAAAAATATTCACCGCGCTATCGGACTGATTATAAATTCTCGCTTTTGTTTGCCCGCGGGAGCAATGAGCCGGAGATACCTTCAGTGGATACCTTTCATACAAGCTCTTGGGCATTCTTTACATGACAGCGGCATGATATATTTAATATACATGAGAGCGAGGCTCGAAAAACTCCTCATATACTGGTCCGAAGTCACTCCGGTTGCCACGCCAAAACGAGAGTATATTTGGACCGGCAGGAACTCGATCCGGCTCAACGTTTTCTTCATTTAAACAGTTCGCCAAAGAGCATGTGTATAAGCAGGGCCTGAAACAATTTCTGCGGTGCTGAACACTCAAAAAAATTCAGTGTTGGTACCGCGGGCTAATTGTTGGTGCCGCCCTGCAGTTGCAAAAGAGTTGTAGGTATCCGGGTACTATACCCGCGAGGACTAAAAACAACGTATTGTAGCAGTCAATAGTACTGCAGCAGTGTGGCAAAGGTAAAAATCACGCTATTTGGAAGGTTGTAAAAATTTGAAGGTTGTGAAAATTTGCAACTTTGGAGTGGCCTAAGTCTGTCTTTTGGTGAACACTTTTTTTGCAAATGAATTATCTGAGTATGTCTAAAAAGAGGCGGAGGAGAAGCTGGATCAATTGCCAAATGTTGGCAAAACAAACAGTGACAAACAATTTTAAAATTGTAATCTTTAACGACGAATGCACATGATATAGACTACTTGAAGAAGTAATTAATTTACGAATTGAAGTAAGTTTATATCTTTCAGACAATTCGCAGCTCCGATAGACATGATTTTAACACCATTGATTATTCCAAACTGAAAGATTGAATGGGAACATGTATCAAGCTGCAGAGACGAGTATCTTCAAACTGAGTTTGTTATATGCACTTGGTGGCGTTGGAATTGGAAGACTATCATTCGTTAAATAGTCACCGTGGGCAAGTTAAAAAAAACTCATGTTCTGACGATGATTCGTGTAATAAAGTCAAAGACCATTTTCCATCAATTTCTCGCGCTGCCCAGTTTGTGTTTTGTCTTACACACTCTTAAAGTGCACACGCGGTCAACTGCCCAAAACTATGGCGTCGAGATAAGGTAAAGATACATACCGTGCTAAGGGTTTCATAATTGGCTTCTTTGCATGAGCATTTTCCGAGACATGATGAGCCGCGAGTGGCAAGAATGCATGAAGCATGACTATATGTGTCCAGACATAACATCGTTAGCGGTAGGTTTCTTTGATATTATTTCTAAAGAGCGCATCAATAATGGTCTTTACTCTTTTCCGTGATTATATTAATAAAGACGTTTTATTGTCGAGTTGGCATGAGTTGTGTTGTTTGTTAAGGCGAGGCAAGTCGCCGGTTTCTTTCGTGGAGTGCATTGCGTCGATTAGCCGAGAACTGATTGCTTTGCACGTCAAGTGGCAATAATATAAGATGCCCAATGCCAACCGACAATTTTAAGAAATAAACTGGAAGATACACACTCCGAATAACGTCTCGTGACTAGTTTACATGTATATAGTTATTCTTAGTTTACTCTCTTCGAATATAATGCCGGGTTTCAGGAAACTGATAAAAAAGTTAAGAATTTTAGGCATGATAATAGGTACTGTATAAATAAACAAATGGTTGCATGATGTTTATTTTGTTTCTTTCGAAACAAAATCATTCTAATATTTGAAAATCACAAAACGTCACATTTAAGTTGAAGTACAGTTGATAAATGAATGCAAGGTCCACGATATTAAAGACTCGCAACGATTAACTGAAGTTTAAGTTTCGAAATTTCGTGCGTATAAACTTCGATAAATTTAGAGAAATGGTTGACGGCTATAGGTTTCATTTCAGTGACCTCTTGTAATAACAAATAAAACAGATAAAAAACATAAAAAGCTAAGAGTTTCAGAAAATGGACGCAGATCCTAAATCAACTCTATACATGCAGCACTCATCTTTGTTTGAAGTGCATCATATTCATTAAAATGTTTGTTTTTGCTGTGAAATTATTTTTAAAAACAATAACATTGTTGTCATGCACATTGGTTTACGAAGATATTTTACAAATTATTTTACAAATATATATATATATACAGTCGAGTAAATGCTTGGGGCAGCCACTATCGGCTTAGTCAGTCCCGCCAGTATAAAACAAAAAACAAAAAAACGGCTGAGGACTTTTTGAAAGTCTACATTATATCCCTGCATAAATTCAAAGTTTCAGTTCATAGCATTCGTCGCAAAATTAAACATTTCATTGTTAAAATCCAACTGAGCCACCACCCCTCCGAATCTATAGTTCAACACCATGTACACCTAATTTGATAAATATGTTTGATAGTTTGATAAATTAGTTTTTTAGTTGATATTTCCAGGTGAGCCCATATTTCACTCGGAGCGGAAGCCTCTACACCGATAGTTTGCAGGAAGCAAAGTGAGTCTGTCTAAACAAAACCGAGACGATCCTATCATGACAAAGCGATGTCGAAACATAGACCTACAATCATGCCTAGCCTGTGCGGAAAAGTATAATTTTTTATACTAGGACAGATAACACATGATTTGCTTCACCTTTTGGATACACAGAACCGATTATTGAGGTTATTGCGGAATATATTAGGCAATATATTTCGTAGAGTCAGTCTTGATTGAATCATCAAGCTGGTGTCGTTTTTTTGCTCTGATTAAGACTCGGATTAAGAAGCAATTAAACGGTTTGTTGTTTTAGGGTCGTGACGAAGTGTTTATTTCAACGATGATTTATTGTGAGTTCCAGCTACTTCAAGAGTAAAATCCCCCCTTAGCGATTTTACCATCGCGATGCTTTGTCTAGAAAGTCTATGACGAAAGTTATTATTTTTCTTCAGTGGTTGTGGTTATTATAACTCGGAAGCTTTCCACACATTCACCTATATTTTCATTTGAAAAATAATGCTTGATTTCAGACAAAACTAGCGAGCAAGTTAGGATTTTTTTCGATAGGCCTTCGCTCCTTGAACCACTCCACCAACCTCGTTCCCAGGGCCTTATCTCCGCTCCCCTGGGAACGAGGTTGCCACTCGACATTAATGATCTAAATCGGCTATATTTTCTTATCACGTCATTACAATACTTATTTGTTGTATGCCTTAAAATGAATGTTTAGTTTCTGCTTTGAATAAGAATTTGTCATTTTGGACTAAATATATAATCATTTGATACCCATTGAAGGGAAGACCAATAGAGCTTTTCCGAAAAGAATGCAAGAATAGGTACGAGCGCTAACCCGTTCGTGCATTAATATTGTACATCAGGTCCCTCCAAACGATCCCAAAAATACGCGCGCGCCCACCTTGTACCTAGTCTTCCACTTAATCAATATTCGCCATTTCCACTCGACGTTCATGATCGTATACGTGATTAATGGTTGAGGAAAATGTTCGAGTGCTCGAAGTGATATTTCTATGACGTCATGGAAAACTCATCTTAAATAACTGACACAGCTGCATTCTTGTTTAGTCTACCAATATCTTTGGAATTACGTACCGTTGTTTATCTTTTGGTATCGGTCGACAACATATATCGCGCCAAAATATTTTTTATTTTGTTATATTAATTTGTTAATTTACTATATGGACCGTTTTCATTTGACGTCATTGCGCCATTATTAGTGGACCTCAAGTAGCTTATTTTGGTAGGTACACCAACATGGCCGCCATCATTGGTGTAGGTACACCAACATGGCCTCGATGTTTTTTTATCATTTGAATCTCTGGAAAGTAAAAATAAGACTAATAAGACACTCTAAATAAGACTTCTTCCTGTCTGTTTTCTATAGCCTTTATCGTTATCACTGCCGCTTGTAAAGTATTAAATGTGCGCGCAAATAAAGCTTTTTTCGTCGTTGTCTTGTCTCCTTTGCTAATCGCTTCTCAGAGCTTCATAACACAATGACAGTAATGACGCGCTTTGTTTACATGTTACTACAACGCTATTTATTCCGGTATGAACTCGTATCTGTTGACGAGTCCCTTTATCTGTTTACACAGGTCCATACGCAAGCGGGTGTAATGGGTGTGTATACCCAACCCCCCACAGACCATGAATGTCCGCCTCAGATCAGATGCAGAATATTATTATAACTTATTATAACATCAATGTTTTAAACGATCCATTTCAGCTCACTTTGATCCATTTAGTCCCTAGGGGTAGTCCCCTATGTAATTAGTTGTTTTCAGTTTTGATATTTTGTTTGTGAAGACGTGTTTTACCGTAATCAAATACAAAGAATGTTTGTTTGTGCTGTAGCAAATGCAGTCTCAGACAACCTGAATTTTCAATTTTTTCCGGGGAGCATGTCCCCCGCGGAGATCCCCCAAGAAGTTACTACGAGCTGATGTTATTGAATGTAAACCCTAGCTCCTTAATTTGTCGTAACGTGTATGCTATATGCGTCCACAACACTTTATCATCCACTACTAATGTCCCTTCCCATCCACTGACCACTCGTGAATCGTGACCGACTCGTATTATTGGTGGTATTTCCCTTCGCTACCCAATTAGTCGTAAAGTGTGTGCCATGCGTCCACGTGCTGACTCAAACACTCCATCATACACACCCAATGTTCCTGTCCATCCCTCGATGATTCGTAACCGATAACCGTGGCACCCAAACAAGCTGGAGGCGTACTCTCAATATTGTTCACAACTTTTATTACGAGGCTCGTATAAGCGATCTGATCGGAAGAGAGGTCGAAGTTGAACTTTTCATTAAACACAGGATTCGTTACCCTGCGTTTAACGCGTGTCGCTCCTCGGCCCACGCGTGTACCGTCGCAATACAACGCGATTTTCACGTAGGGATCTATACGACAAAAACAACATACCGTGTAAGTCATGGTGAAGACTATTTCAGATACGGGGAAGGCTAAAAGGGATGACTCAAAAGGACCTTTCTGTTTTTTCTGTTTTTTCTTTTTCGTTAGGTTATGGATAGCTACGGTTAGGGCTAGGTTTAAGATTAGGATCAAGGTTAGGATCAAGGTTAGGGCTAGGTTTAAGATTAGGATCAAGATTAGGATCAAGGTTAGGATCAAGGTTAGGGTTGGACTAACTCTTGAAAATAGTAAGGTCCTTTTGAGTCATCCCTTTTAGCCTTATCCCGTACTCTTAAGGCATTCTTACTCGTTTCTATTCTTACTCGGCAGCAAGGTGCCTAGGTGTATCTGAAATAATCTTTAACGTAAGTCATCTGACGTCACGCGATGTCAAATTGACGTCACAATAACGTGTTTTAACTCTTTCCTGTCCGGCTGAAAATCATTCAAAATTGAACTAGCTCTTTGTTATATTGATATCTCTGGAAATATCCATAACTGTTGCGAAACTTATACCTTTTCTGAAAGCGCAATAAACCAGCCGTTACCAATGCTTATGAATTTTCCAAACAAGACACATTATATTAATATAAATTAGCGTTAATTATCATAAATCAGGTTGAAAAACTTCCATTTTTCTAGAAAATGCCATCTTGCACGCCCGCGTAGTTGCTACCAATCGCAGAGTTGTTTATGAAATCAAATGAAATTTGTTGTGTGAGTGGATCTCATGTCCCTGACGCTTGTCGAATTTCAATTTTAATCTTGCGTTACCGTGTGCCGTGTTTCTCGATTGGCGACTTCGGGGGTCTTCTATGACCCCTTTTGGCCGGACAGGAAAGAGTTAAAATATACAATATAATGGCCTTTCTTTATCAGGTAATACTGATGTAATCACTTACCAAACGTGTCCTTGCTTTGACACTTCAATTCCTTCGCCTTTTTTAGAGTTACAATAAGACGGCCACTGATTGGACGATAGCACAATGCAAGATTGATTTTCCCACACTTAAAAAGTCCTGGTGTCTAATGAATGGAAACATTAGTGTTCAGTGAGAACGAAAAAATGTGGTTAGTTCTATATTATAAGGAAGTTAATCCTTAGAACACCTACTGAATGGAAAATGTGATTAAGCGAACGAAAAGTTGATTTAGTAAACGAAAAATGTGATTTCTTAATGGTACTAGGGAAGTTAATCCATAGAACAACTATAACTCAGATAATAGTTCGGATTACTGCACTGTATTATTACAGTTTCTGAGATCCAGATGGAATTCGAAGCAGTAATTAACCTTCTGATAGACGGTGAGATGCTCTAACCATTGAGCTATTCGGACTCAGCAGATTTATTTGATATGCATAATAATAATAATAATAATAATAAAGACGTATAGCTCAGGTAACCTACTGATTACTAGCATAATCCTATATACTCATACAAATCATTGAGCCACTTGGACTTAGCCTGAGTTCCAGTCCACTACGCTGTCGTATAGACTGGAACACAGGCTACTTGGACTCAGATGGCAGAGCGAAGGTTACGATATGTGTAGAACATGTAATCTTCTGATTGCTAGTATAATACATGGTTTGTCACATGCATCTAACACTCACCTCCGCCATCTTTGGTTTTAATTCAGCCCACTCGAACATCCCTTTCTCGTCATTGTCTGTATTTTTCGCCAAGTGTATCAACGGCACAAGTATTTCTCCAAGCACGTAGTCACCATAGTACCCCTGCCACTGCGTCACAGCATTGACAACACATATCAACAAGGTGTACCCCGCGAACCTGTCGCGAGAAAATCCAGAGATGACAAATGTCTCGTTGTACACTGGGTTTCGCGTCTTCTCGATAACCTTAGTCCTTTGCCAGCAGAAGCGTTGGGGCAGAAGACACACCTTGACGAAGCTGTTCGGTTGGGGGTTATCAGTCGAATCAAACAGATTGATGGCTTTCAAAATGGTCACCTGAAGTTGGTTTTTGTCTTTTAAGTACTGGACCGAGTACTTCAGTTTCCCGAGAGCCGCAGAAATTAAAGGGACACCTGGTGGTGGTAAATCTTTCGTGTTTTGCACCACAGGTTTGACTGGTGACTTTCGCGAGGACACCTCCGATGACACATCACCTTGCTTTTTGGGGTGGTCCTGTGCTGTATCGTCACCATGACAACGCTCCGTAGGTTCTTCCATCTCGCTTGCAGTGGAGTAATACTCAGAGGAAGCACTAGTAGCCCGCGAATTTTCAGCGGACGACTCATTTGCCGCCCCCGAACTTCCAGTACACGGCTCATTCGTCTCCGAAGCCTTCTCAGAATCATTTGCGCACTTTTGAACATTTTCAATTTCTCGACCATCTTTCTCGTTTTTCTCAGTTTTCCTCTCGACTTCGTCTACGATTGCTTCTTCTGGAGAATCGTTTCCATCCATCGAAAGTACCACGCTCGAATAATCGGAAACATACCGAGGCATGCGTGTCTCGCGGCTTTTCTGCTGTCCCGGAAGTTGCACGGGTTTCGTAAAAGCCGAATCCAGTAAGTCGTGTCCCAAAACGACGCGTATTTTTTTCGTCGCTTCGTCTTCTTTTTCTTCGCGAGATTTTTGGCCCGTGATTTTCCTGTAAGAGGTGACGATGACGAGTACGATGACGTAGCCAATGGCGAAGCCAAGAATTATGGGTAGAGTGAGCAATGTTACGAGACACAGAAGGCCAGAGTTTTTCCATAAAAGGCGACGTAGAATAGACTGGGGAGGAGAGTCTAAATACATAATTAAAAGAAATGTGAATTGGTAAGATAAGAACAATGACATTCCTCGCAGCCAAAACGCTACGAGGACAATACGCTTTTTCTGGAACATCATTATTGTGGTACTACGATCAATTTTACGATATTTTACGTATTTATAAAGCAGAGCTGCTAAATATTACTCGGTAGAAACTGTTTTGCGATTCGACGATGGCAAGTTGAAGTTTATTTCTCTGACTCTGAAATCTGGAGTTGTTATGTCCGCCATTGATCGATCATGTTCCTGACCAGCGTAAGGAAATGACGTCAGACTCGCAACGCGAAGACTCCGATCAAGGTCCTTTTTTCTGTATATTTCATCTACTTCTCGAAGAAAACAAGTAACCTCGACCACCTCGACTGAAATTCATGCGTAGCATTGAGAGTCTGACGTCGCAAATAATGATCTCAGGGCTCAAAATACTTACTTCAAAATACCATTTTTTAGGTTTTTTTTACATCGATGATCACTTTCGACCCTGAAATACTATTCTATGCTAAAGAAAATCTAAAAACGTGGTGAATTTTCATCGTAGTGCCACTAGTTTTCAATCATCTAAAAGCATAGCAAATAAATGCCTAACTTGAAACATAGTAGCAAAGAGGTAAGTAGTAAAGAGAGTAAGGGGCAGCATCTGCAGATGAAAACAGCCGAGCGTTATAAACAGAGAAGAAAATTCACCAAAAGTGAAGTATAATAAATACGTTATTTACCTTGTTTGCTCGGTCTGTACATGAAAATAATTGCCTTTGGTTTTATCGCACAATCCTCGCTCCTTCGTCGCTCAATCTGTATGTATCTGTACGAAACCCTCAGGCAAATACTTTCCCGTACAGACCTCACACTCTTTATTATAATTTGAAGAGTATACTCCCTTCTCCTCTTTCTAAACAGGATGTTACTTAGAGCATTTTTACGCTCTGTAGAAGACGTCAACCGCATGAGTTTTCTGAACTCAAACACGTCGTGTCGTGTCAATCACACGTTTCGTGGCCAGCGAGATCTTACAATCCCCTACCATCGACCACATTTGCATGTCGTTGAAAGTGGTCCATATGTAAACTCACTACAATATATATATATATATATAATCTTTACTTAAAACAGTTCGTTGTTACTCAGAGTTTCACGCCGAGAGACGATCTTCAGACAACTTGTCTGATTCTATATTCGCTCTATATCATTAACGATATTGAGCACTCTATTTAACGTTAATATTCAGTATTTATTTCCTTTTATTTCATATATATATATATATAAATTTTCCTTCACCATAAATCCTTAGTATATATATATATATATATATATATATATATCTTAGTATATATATATATATATATAATATATCTGCTTCTTAAGACACAAGATATACGCATTCCGAGCTCCATATACTTACGTTCGCGGTGTCGAAAAAAGGAATGATCAGCAGTAAAACAGTGATTCGACATCACTTGCAAGTTTGGAATTTGAGCACTCAGGACACGTTCTAGTACGATGAATTGAATCACATGAGTTACGGCCCCGCTGAGTCAACAATGACACGTCGACGAGAAATCAACCACAAGTGTTGTAAGTCTTATACTGTTAGAGTTTAATGTTATTTACCAAGGACTGCCTCGGTTATCGAAGTATATTATAGTTGATTGGATTATGTTGAACTTTAATGTTTATCTCATGCCGTTGCCGCATTTACTCGTTTGTGAACGAATTACCATTTTTACTAGGAGACGAGGAAAGATGCGCAAAAATGTATTTGCTTAATTAGAGTGACGTTCAACAAAAGTTGTTTGAACATATTGCTCCGGGAAATTAGGAGGTCTGCATATATGGGAGAGTATGGAAAGGGTGAGAAAAGAGATATATGTAGGGTGAAAAATTATAGAGGAGACTAGCGCAAGGATATTGAAAGCATGAGAAGAAATTAGAAGAGGGTTGGAATGGATGGTTAATAAAAATAAATAAATAAAAAATAAATAAATAAACAAGATGAAAAAAGGGTCCGAAAATGCCTTTTTTAAATCTTTATTTAAAAAATGTTCTGCGCAAAATAATGGTTTTTGATTCACTACTCACAGTCCATGTTTCACCGTCTCCTTGATTTCCAAAACAATGTCACACTACTGTTTTCTGTAGTTCACTGTTTTCCGTCTAGTCTACTTTGAACGCAAATGTAACTAAAAAATTAAACAATGACATAAAAGTACTGTGTAGGTATGAGTGTCACTGTGTCAGCTATCAAATATAGACATCTTAAGACAAACGGCGTATTTTTCATGTGCTGAATTAAATTGATATGTGGAACCGTCCAAATATTAATATCGCTCTGTTGAGGCCCCGTCCATACGGATACCTTTTCACAAGTTTAAGTTAAGTTAAGTTTCCGTTATCAAACGAAAATACATCCAGCTTGGACGGTGCCAGAGCTAGTAAGATGAGAAAACGATATTTTTTCTGCTTTGGTAGCAGATAAAGGTTGCAGATTGGTTTGAAAACAGTTTTTCTGCGCTTAAATTAATCTTTTTTTATAGTCTGATACGTTATAGCGTTCACTATATATCTCGTTATATAGCGTTCACTATATCTCGTTATAACGTTCACTATATCTCGTTATAGCGTTCACTATATCTCGTTATAACGTTCACTATATCTCGTTATAGCGTTCACTATATATCTCGTTATAGCGTTCACTATCTCGTTGTAACGTTCACTATATCTCGTTATAGCGTTCACTATATCTCGTTATAGCGTTCACTATATCTCGTTATAACGTTCACTATAACTCGTTATAACGTTCACTATATATCTCATTATAGCGTTCACTATATGTCTCGTTATAGCGTTCACTATATCTCGTTATAACGTTCACTATATCTCGTTATAGCGTTCACTATATATCTCGTTATAGCGTTCACTATCTCGTTATAGCGTTCACTATATCTCGTTATAGCGTTCACTATATCTCGTTATAACGTTCACTATAACTCGTTATAACGTTCACTATATATCTCGTTATAGCGTTCACTATATGTCTCGTTATAGCGTTCACTATATATCTCGTTATAGCGTTCACTATCTCGTTATAACGTTCACTATATCTCGTTATAGCGTTCACTATATCTCGTTATAGCGTTCACTATATCTCGTTATAACGTTCACTATAACTCGTTATAACGTTCACTATATATCTCATTATAGCGTTCACTATATGTCTCGTTATAGCGTTCACTATATCTCGTTATAACGTTCACTATATCTCGTTATAGCGTTCACTATATATCTCGTTATAGCGTTCACTATCTCGTTATAACGTTCACTATATCTCGTTATAGCGTTCACTATATCTCGTTATAGCGTTCACTATATCTCGTTATAACGTTCACTATAACTCGTTATAACGTTCACTATATATCTCGTTATAGCGTTCACTATATGTCTCGTTATAGCGTTCACTATATATCTCGTTATAGCGTTCACTATATATCTCGTTATATAGCGTTCACTATATCTCGTTATAGCGTTCACTAATATCTCGCCGGTTATAGCGTTCACTATATCTGAAACCATTTATGCTTGGATGTTCCCATCTCTCTATGAGTCCTTACTGGTATGTACGAATTTTGTGGCACGAAAACTGATATGGTCACCAGTGGGTTATAATTTCAAGTTACGAGGTTCCAAATATATTAGCATATATTAGCAACAGAAGAGCGTGCAATGCATCACACTGCATGAGACTCCGACCAAGACCGACTAAAGTCCGACTTGCATGTCAAGCTTAATCAACAGATTTCCAGATGGCGTTTTGTTTTTCACGCCGGTAATTCATAAATTGACGGCGCGTGCAAATTACAGTTTGTTATAGGAAAAGTATTAAGGTGGATGACTACGGAGACATAGTGAACATGGAAGATCGAAGAGAGAGCCGTTCATCAGATGGTGAAATTTATATTGAACAATATAAACGTCTTACGCGGCCAACATCCAACGTTAAATCTATTTAGACTCATTGTTCCAACGTTATAATCGGTCAATGTTTATTCTGACTGAGCCCTGGAAGTTTTAGTGAAATTCATAAGTGAGAAATATACGCTAAATAAATAAACGTTTAGCCCCGTTTTAATATGAACAACTATAGGCGATCGCTGGGTCGCTCAAAATTTGTTCATCCCTTGTGTTCATCCATCGTCAGCAAAACGGGAATAGAAACACTTTTCACTGTTACAAATTGAATCGCTATTCGAACTTCAGTAAACTCAAAAAGTAGTCCTCATTGTCCTCAACGGGAATCGAAACCCTAATTCTATATTCCCGAATGAGATCTTTGTTAGAGTGCTGTTATCGAATGAAACGAGCTGATCGCGCGATCACATCAATGATCTAATTATATGCAAGGGCTAAACGTCCTTGAGGTTAACGTCGTGTTTGTTAGTTAAGGTCCCTACAGCTTGTACTTAGGGCAGGTTATTGCATATTACTTGTGTACAAGCCTTTAACAACTATAGAGAAGAACATCGAGAGCTCACCCTGAAAGTGAAAGCGTCAATAATGTTGAAAGGTTAAGGGGTATGTACGCCTTGTTTGTAATTTACCGTAGCCGCCGTCCTTCTAATTTGCCTAAACGGCAAAATAATTACTGGTCTGTGTTCATTGTGTTGAATACAATTTTACGCTCACTGCACTCGGTCATAACCAGCATCGTCAGTGTCTGTAAAATTCATCGATGTGACGATGTGTATCGTAAAAAAACAATGCCAGCTCTATATGGCAACGCATCTCAGATTTCACTTCGAAGTAAAATCTGGGGAATTATATAATATAATGTTGCCATAACATTAAATATGAATACAACATGGGGGAATAAAAGAATTAGTGAATAATAATACCACATATGATGATCCCACGGAGACCTGGTTTGAAAATTTTAAACACATACCTGGCAGCATTCTGTGAATGGCAACTTTATTCGTTTCTGCGATTTGAGGGGGAAAACGTTTTTCTCCGCTACTTATCTCATTTGAATGTCTCATTTGTCGTCACGTCGATCAGCTGGTCGTGACATCACAAAGAGGTCGCGGTCTTCCTACAAGCAAAAAGACTGAGACGAGACTCCGCGAAACGTGAATGTGTCGATGTTGAAAACGGAATTGGCTAAAATGGATGACTCAAAAGGCCTTTCTGTTTTTGTCTGATCTTTATTCTTTGTTTGGTTAGGGTTAGGGTTAGGGTTAGGTTTAAGGTTAAGGTTAGGATCAAGGTTGGGGTTATAGAATTGGGATTAGACTATAGTTCTTGAAAATGGGAAATTCCTTTTCGGTCATCCATTTTAGCCTTATCCACTGAAAACATATTGAAATGCTCAAGAATGACATTAAATGGATATGACTGAAACTGAGCATCAATATAGCCAAGGGGTGGGTCAAATTATGGTGATGAAAAAGATTGATCTTCTTTAGCTTTTGATTGCGTAGGTTCCCGTTGTTTTCTACAATGCCATGTCAATAAAAATTGTTTATTTCACTTTATCAATGCCGGATTGTTTATAATTTTGTCAATACATTTTAGAATTATGTTTCAAAAATAGCTAGCCATATATACATGTATATAAATGGTCAAGAATGAGAAAGATTTTAAATCTGAATGAACTAAGGGATTAGTTACATGACGGTTGTTCAAATATCTGAATTTTATGTTCTCGTGGCAAGAATATATATATATATATATGTTTGAAGAGCGATCAGTAGACATCATGTTTTAATTATAATTTGAAGCTGATCTAGATAAAAAACTTTATACAGAATTTTCGGCTACAGACTGTCAGCCTTCCTCAGTGACTAAAAAGCGCTATATTTACATAAAACGTTAAAACTTAGTGCATTTATACATTCTCAAAGCTATTAGTGTACCTATGGGATTTGAGCAGCGGTGTATAGTTCGTTGGAAATTCTTTTCTCTCGTTGATTGCGTCTTTGTCCAAAGTTGAGTGCCAAGACTCTAAAAATAATCGTTGTTCATAATTTGTTATTCCTCGTTCAAGAATTGTCGCGTACTTAGGGTGGATATCATGTCCTGTCGTCTCAGCGTGATGCACTAAGTTTTAACGGTTTATGTAAATATAGCGCTTTTTAGTCACTGAGGAAGGCTGACAGTCTGTAGCCGAAAATTCTGTATAAAGTTTTTTGTGTAGATCAGCTTCAAATTATTATTAAATCATATATATATATATATATATATATATATATATATATGACCTATATGACTATAGGTTCTCGGCAACGGCTTCCGATCGCATGGTCGCGGGCTCAAATCCAGCTGGAAGGCCTTGAAGTTGCATTTTTCGCAACTCCAACACTCCTTCACCACAAATTATATTTACGTTCGCGAACATAAAATCCGTATATTCGCAACCGTGTAATGTAAGTTTTGGACAATACAGTGCATCATGGTTATAATCAAGACTAAAGTGACAAGAAATACTTGACCCGTGCAGTTATGAGATGAGTGTTTCCTTACTGAACAATGTCAAGTATTTCTTTCAATTTATAGTGTTTCCTCAATGAACACGTCCTTTTCAATTTAGTCCTGATTTGCACTGTTTGAAAACAGTGAACTCAAGATGGCTTGAACTCAAGATGGCTTAACAGTCAGAGCAAGTGTAATTTTAGATTACCATGAAGCAATTTGGACAGTTGACGTGATCGCTTGTCTGTTGATCAGAATTTATTTCAGATAACTGATACTCGTAAATGGGCTTTGTCTCTCACGAAAACGGTTCCCAATGAGAATGGTGAATGATGAACTATCACTATCATTTTACCGAAGTCAAGGTAAGCGATAAAAACAAAATGGATATTTCTATATAGTCATACAAATAATATTTCTGTCGTCGTTTACATGGAACGGTAACATGAAAACATCGGTAAAATAATGCCACCTGTAAAAACAGGTTTGTTTGGGAATTGTTCACGATTATTTGATAAAAACCTCAGAGAGAAATTGGTAGAAGTCTGTCTTTAGGAATAATCGGTGCTCAAATGATAGTCCATATCTCGTGTACTCACCGCTCACATGATTAACTACAATAAGAAGTGAGTTGAAGTTTTATTAATTGGCCAGTTCTCTATCTCAGCTCGAGAAAAATAGACCGCAGTATAAAATATACTAAGTAAATAAATATACAAATAACAAATATACAATCCACTGAAAAGTTCAAGAGAATGCAGCCGTGGGGATGTAATACGACTCAAAGCTAGTTTTTTTATTTCGAAAACGCGTCAATTGCTTCTAAAAATATTGTATAGTGCCTGTGTTGAAGTCCTACTCACCGCGATGAGTTATCGTCGTTATAAAGGCGTAAAAATGGCGTTGTATGATATTGAACGAGGACATAAGCGTTGAGATTACTTTTGCAGGGACTAAAATCATTAATTCTCTTTGTTTTTCATGAGATTGAGGAATTATTTTGTTTGAAGCATGTCACTATCGAGGTTCCTATATAGCACGGAGACTATTCGTGCTCTTAACATGGATAACACAAACACATTGTTCATAGTATATAGACTCTATATTTCACCGATTTTTCAATTGACTTGGGATTGTAGGGACGTAACACAATTTGAAACCATTCATAATTCATCTACGCATACCATTGTTACAATAAATAATTTTCCCAAGTTACTATTATACACTTATTTATTTGTGTACTTGTATTCATGTGTATGTGTGTATATTTACGATTTATTTATGTTGTATGTATGTATGTGTGTATGTATGTCAGTATGTGTGTATGTATGTATGTTGTATGTTGTATGTTGTATGTTGTATGTTGTATTTATTTATTTATTTTATTTATTAATTTATTTTATTAATTAATTAATTAATTTATTTATTTATTTATTAGATTTTGCCACTAACGTTTATAATATACTTTATAACAATTTAATTATGAACTCGAAATTTCTATATGAGAAACATTAAACTTTATTTTCAGACGACATCTTTCTCCACAATCATCCTCAACAAAGTGAAGGCTCAGCGTTGGCGACTGGATGGCTTTTCTTCTCAATAGCACTGGGTTCCTTATTCACCTTCACGTTTTTCGCGGCATTATCAACCTCGTTCTATTGCTGCGACAAAACAAGAAGAAAGAATCCTGACGAGCCAAACGAAGGATGCTCCGAACAAAAACTATTCTTCCCCAACGTTCCTTCGACCGTTTACCCTACAACTCATTTCATCTTACAACAAGAGCAGAACGAAGTCGTTGAAAGTCTTTCAGAAGCTTACAGAGAACTACCAAGCAGCCATTTTCCCTACTCTAGTGGTTTAGAGAGTACAGTGTCAGTGTCTGTCGATCAAACATCTTCGGAAAACTCAACTTGCGCCCACCTTAATAGCACATATCCGAACAGCAATCACACTTCTAACAACTACAACACAACCTCATCATCCAAACAATTAGCCAGCACCACAATCGATCCCAATCCGTCGATAGTTATCTCTATCCGAGACTGCACTTGCGAGCGCTACCTTCGTTCCCAGAGTGCACCTGTGCTCAAGAACGAAAGTAGTATATCCATTCGCGTGGGGTCTCCTCGAAACCCGGATGCTTGTATGACGTCATCGACAAGCGGTATTCTTACGGGGGAGAATTTGACGACTCAAACGATTGAAGAAAAGACGATGTTTTTGGAAAACACCAGCCGACAAGACAGGCTCGGCAGTTCGTCGGCAATAATTTCACGTGAAAGTTTGAGGAAGAATAACCAAGGTGAATTATTTGGACAACAAACCAGCGAATTCCTAAAGAAAGAGCAAGTTTTGCCTGAATATGATAGGTGTTACGGTTGCCCTACAAAGCCCGCATCCACCAGTCTTCATGTGGACGAGAAACGATGCCAGAGCAGTGGGTCATGCAGGGTGTCTGAAAAGCAACCTAAGGTGTATCCACAGACGCGCAGCTTCTCTGAAGGTGGATTCGGGCTGAAATCGAGCAACGACTACCTGGAAGCAAATTTCCTAGAAGCTAAGAGTGGAAAACAAGAAGCCAAGACTTTCGATGATTCGCGTGTTGTTTACGGAGATGAGGTAACTTACGGTGAATCCAAGCTAAGAAAGAATACGATGATTCACGACAGCTCCCGAGGAGCCAGTAGCTTTGGCGGCGATGATGGTTCGAATGGGACGTCTCAGTCAAACTATTACACTCTGACTTTCCCTCAGGAGGAATCCATCCTTTTAGATAATGGAGGAAATTTGAGTGTACGAGGAGCCAGTGCATTCGCGTGTCAAGACGCGAAATCCCACGAGTCTCGTGGGGCAAGCTCATTGGGCATTAGATCGGATACGCCAAGATCCAAATTCGGAACCCCTTGCCATTGGGAAAGGGAAGTCGTAACTGAACGGAATGGATTATACACTAACACGCTCGGGAAACGTGACTTGACCGTATATAGCACACGCTCAGGTGCCCGAGAATCTCACAGGCTTCCTAAGCCAATCACAAACGTTGATCACGTAGGAGGTCAGTCTACAAGATTGTCTAAATACGACAATGCAGCAGTCTCTTGGTTCAATGAAAATGACAAGTCCAATTGAGGTCGAAGAGAGTTTTCTCGGGAAATACTATGACAATGATACTTTAGGTGAAAGTATTAGTTTAAGTTTTGCTTACGAGTCAGAGAGCGACGATTCAAGACGAAATTAAAATTACGGCATATGTATACTCATGAAAACGAATTAATCTGACTATAAATGCCATTTAGTTTCAAAACTCGGAAATTTTCCTAAACCATCAACCACGAATTGTCATCAAACAGTGGAGTAACGGACAGTAATTAACGGTGGAGCTACAAGGCGCCGACCTCAAATGAGCCTCCGAAAGTTCAAAAACACAGTTATTGTGTTCAGAAACTCAACTTACAATTACATATTACACGTTTGTGTAAACACGTTTGTCTACCCTCATTTCTATTAGTTAACTAATAATAATAATAATAATATTTATTCAAAATATATCTACATCACCTTAGTGTTTTTCAGTGGGGTCCTGTACAATTAATACAATATACAATACAATACAATACAATACAATACAATACAATACCATCCCACACAATACAATACAATACCATACCATACCATATACCATACCATCCCACACAATACAATACAATACAATATTGATTTTATTACAAGTTAGTCCGTCATATTTTTCCAGTTTGCATTGTTCGGCCTCACGGAGAGCTTCTGCATTATTATGTCAAAGGGGCAACAAACATCAATGATGAGAACTTTATTGCCTTCTTCAACAATAATGTCAGGACGTAGACAGGAGTTGGCAGCAACGAACTTGTTGGTCAGTTGTAACAGTTCGATGTCGAACGGCGTTGGTGATACGATCCACTATGGTGTTGTGTCTGCGGAGAATACTGGGCATGTTTGGAAGACAGTGGCACAAGACATGAGGAAGGGTCTCATCCGAAGTACAACGGCGACATTTTGGGCTGGCATTAGAACACCGGCTCTTGACATTATTTAGAGGAAGGCAATTAAGTCGAGCACGGTGAATAAAACGCCAGTCCCTGAAACGGGTGTTGAGACCATTGTACTGCCAGGTCGGATCCGTTGGCAAAGGTATCAGTAGTGAGAGCCCGAGCAACTTTCCCCTGATCAGGGAGAGCAAATAGAGTTGATGCAAATTGGTCTTGGACATGAAAATGTAGGAAACGGCTGGCATCTTTAGCTAGAACAGAACCAGAGTTTTGAGAAGAAAACAACACAACACAACACCATACCTTCTCAAACACATTAATAATTCATGAATTATCATAGCCAATCCATGAACGTATACCACATCATATGCATGAGTTTTGATACCCAATGAAAACCTGTAGGAAATTTCCTAGTGAACTGGATCACATTTCTTAATCTATACATATTAAAATAAAATCGCTATATGGGAGCAAATCGCTATAGGAATACTCGTTTGAGAAGCTAGATCAAACACTCGTTTGTCGTGTTTCATCAGGGAACTCCAAACACTCAAAAACAATAAAAACCTCGGGCTACGCCTTCGGTTTTCATTTGTTTTCTCGTGTTTGGAACCCCTGACGAAACACTCAAACTCGTGTTTGATCTATTACACACCATACCATACCATGCCATGCCATGCCATACCATTACCATACAACACAACACAATACAATACATATGGAAGGTTATACGGTTAGTTTCTTGAGTAACTTTTTGAATTTAGGTAGAGAAGTCAGTGAACTCCAAAAAAATAACGGAAATCGAAATCGATCTAATAATTTACTTTGATCAGACTGATCATTTGCAGTGGCGGATCCAGCGGGGTTCCATGGAACCCCCCTTTCTGAAGCCGAGCATGTTCTTTACGTTCATGTTCTTTTTGCTCAAAAGTTCCCTCGAAATGCAGTTTTAGAGACCCAAAATTCATTCCATTCATTCCGAGGAGCATGCCCAGTGCCCACGGACCCCTAGAAATGTGTCGTCACTTAGGACTGAGCTTGGAACCCCCCCCTTTTCAAAATCCTGGATCCGCCACTGAATTTGTAATTTGAAATTCGTGTTGGGCCACAGCAATTTCAAAATGGCAGTTATTATCAGGCCAAAACGTCGCCAACGTCACTACATATATATGCCCGAGGCTATAGATAACAAATCATCGTAGATTTATCGCTCATTGTCATGGTCACACTGTACGTTCGAAAAACACTTGTATGACGTTTCGAAATATAAATATCTAAATCCGTTTAACTGCGTTTGCAGTGTTTTGGATATAGCAATGCGAAAAGATGGTGAACTATCGATATTTTTGGCAACGAAATACTGATGTTTTGAGCGAAGCCCTTCAGTCAGAGTAAAACGAGAAAACGAGTCTGTTTACAATCGTATGGAAATGATCACGGCAAATGATCAATCGTATGCAAATGATCACTAATGTTCATTATATAAAATCAGCTGTCCATAAATCACGAAATAATATTTAACAATGAAGCATTGATATATGAAATATATGATGTGTTGCCCCCGGTAATCGTATCTGTTTCAAATCAATAATTTTCAAATGAACGCTCGTCGTCGAATGTTTCGGCGGATCTTTTATAGAAAATAGAAAAGAAGACAGTGCGATCAGAAAAATCTACTGCATAGGTTTCCTGGCAACCGGCAATTTTCCTGGCAATTTTCATGCACAAAGCTAACGTTTCTAAAGTTTTGAACATATTTTCGATATTGATAAGGAGTCGACAAACTGATAACATGCAGACAGAAACAACAAGCATTCTAGAATCGCGTTATCTATACAGTCATAATTTTCAGCTAGTAACCAATAGCGTAAGAGTCATAGCTCAAAAAGCGGAAAAACAAACCAAATTTGACTCACAAATGATTGCAAATGAGCTATTTTCTTTTGTTATGGCCGCAAGAATTATGGGTAAAAACGGACAAACATCGATGCTGACGTCATCTCGACGGAGCGCTATTAACATAGATAGTATCGCATTATTAATATGGAAAACGTCTCAAGCCATAGAAAGTCGACGTTAATTAAATTCAGCTTGATTATAAAAACTACATTCCCACCGATATAGATGAAAAAATTATAGATGTGTCGCGTTCTAAAATGGCGGCAGTTTATAAAGATGAAAGTTGCTTTATTGTAGCTGAAAAGGATTTGACGGGATAGCAGCAAAAATGGATCTTTGAATATCAAATATAACAGCAACGGTAAGCTAGTAAATATTTATGGCAAGCGACACAGATGCACGAAGTATACGAATGGTTAATCACAGGCAAGCAACAATTGCAACAGCTACAGGTCATAAATTCTATTTTCGGTTTACAGTATGACATATGTTTTCGAGTCAGTATTGATTCTCCGAGTCGTGACTTAATTTTTTCGTAAAAAAAAACTGGACTGATGTTTGAAGGAAACTATTGATAGAAAGATAACACGACACCTCGCCATTGTTTACTAACTAACTCACAAGAAAACGTTTCCATTTCGTGCCTCAGCACGGATGGCGCGCGCTGCTGAGGTTAAGCCTGATCGGGCGGAGTTAATACTTGGATGGGTGACTACCTCGTCTGATCCCTGAGCTTGAGACTCATGTCAGTAGAGTTGTTGATTCTCTCCTGTGCTTCACATAGGTGTGCCTATCACGGCATGCACTCGTGGTCAACTCAGCCTTCCATCCTTCTGAGGTGGGTACTGAAAATGAGTACCAGCTTGCTGGGGTAAGTGGACTTTGTCTACCCCTACCTTCGGGTAGCAGCAAAAGAAAAAGGAGCCTACGGGTCGCCTTCGGCTGCGTGCCGCCCTACTTACTTACTTGCCTAGTTTCACTAGCGACAAAAGTTTCCTCCCACAGGGAAGTTGACAGGGCGGGTTAGGATAAATAGTTAGGAAAACTAATGATGATAAAAACTGTAAAATAAATAGTTAAGGTTAATTGATTGGGGTACTGGGTACTAGGTACTGAATATAATAGAATAAATTGTCAATGTTGTAAAGCGCATTTGATCATATACATATGCTAATTTGCGCTATATAAATAGTAAACATTATTATTATTATTATAAAAGCATAACTTGAGCTTAACGCAAGAGCAGTTCGCACTTCATGGTCAATTTAACATTGCGTTCTTCGTAAGTATAAAGAGGTTAACCAACCATGAAGTGCTAACTGTGCTTGCGTATGTCGTTATGCTTATGTCGCTATAGTGAAAACTATATAAGCTTTATAGAGCAAGGTTCAAAATGAGTAACTTCAAGGCCTTCCGGCTGGAATTGAACCCGCGACCCTGCGATGCCGTTGCCGAGAGCCTAGTCACGAGTTGTGTATATATGGTGGTAATGGCGGGATAAGATTCTGGGTATATTACAAGTAATATTTAGCATTTAAACTACAGGTTCTAAAGATTTCTGGTGAAGGAAAATTTCAAGTGTTGGAATATATACATTTTAAGACCAAACCGGGACCAGTTGCGAAAAATGCAACTTCCGGCCTTCCGGCTGCAATTGAACCCGCGACCCGCGACGGAAACCGTTGCCGAAAGCCTAGTCACGAGTTCTGTATATTGCGTGACTGGGCTTTCGGCAACGGCTTCTACTATATATAGTGGTGGTAATTGTAACGATATGTATATTAGATATGTTATGATGTTGGTTGATTATGTATTTCCGCTTCCGGTCTGTCTGTATATATGTGGGCAACCATGTGGTTGTTCGTAGTTCAATAAAGAGATTCATACTTGTAAAGACGTTACATGGTGTCAGGTTTAAGAGAAACTCACGTTATTCGTTAGAAAAGAACGAAGCCAGAGTAAATAGTATGTCCGAAGGAGATGGGCAAGCAGGAATTGCTCGAGGCATTCATGTTAATATTCCGCTACCGGTCAAATTAGATACAAAAGGAAATTTGGCATCGAACTGGAAGAAGTTCAAAAGAATGTGGAACAACTATGAGATAGCCTCACGGTTACGACAAGAGTCGGAGGAACTGAGAACGGCAACGTTACTAACTTGTATTGGGACCGAAGCGCTTGAAAATCACAGGTGGTGGTTGTACTTTCTTCAGGTTGTTCTCTTGAACGTCTAAGATATCTTCACAGGAGAAGGCCGATTTGAAGAGAAATTACACCTGGAAGTTAATAATGAAGTTCCACCTTCCAAGCTACCTGTCGGGAAAGTACCAATTGCAGTAAAGAAGCCAATCAAAGAGGAACTAGATCGACTGGTGAAATTGGATGTCTTGGCCAAAGTAGAGGTTCCAACGGATTGGATCTCGTCTATGGTTGCTGTCAAGAAGAGAGATGGAAGCATTAGATTATGCATAGATCCGAAGCCATTGAACAAGGCGTTAAAACGGAATCATTATCCACATCCAGATATAGAAGATGTCCTGCCCAATTTATCGAAGGCTAAAGTATTCACTGTTCTAGATGCAAAGAATGGCTTCTGGCATGTCCAGTTGGATCAAGAAAGTAGCTATTTAACAACGTTCGCTACACCCTGGGGCCGCTATAGATGGACAAGAATGCCGTTTGGTATATCTCCAGCGCCAGAAGAATTTCAACGACGTTTAGACACAGCGCTCGAAGGGTTGGAAGGTGTTAAATCCATTTGTGATGATATACTAATTTATGGAGTTGGAGATTCCTATGAAGAAGCGGTGGTAGATCATGACAACAAGCTAGTGGGCCTTCTAGAGCGGTGCAGGAACAAAGGAATAAAGCTGAATCCAAAGAAGCTAAAGTTTCGCCGCAGCCAAGTGAGTTTTATGGGGCATTTAATCACGGTCGAGGGACTGAGTCCTGATCCAGCGAAAGTGGAAGCGATCCAGAAGATGCCAATACCATCGAATAAGCAAGATGTCCGACGACTTCTTGGTACGGTCAATTACTTGCAAAAGTTTTCACCAAATTTGTCTTCAGTCACAGCACCGTTGAGAGAACTACTCAAAGAAGAGAACATGTTCCACTGGAGAGAGGATGTCGAAGGAAAGTGTCTCAACGAAGTTAAAGCGATTTTGTCATCGCCACCTGTTTTGAAATACTTTGATCCTGTTCAAGATCTGGAGCTGCAGTGTGATGCCTCTGAAAAGGGATTGGGGGCCTGCTTAATGCAAGGTGGTCAACCAATTGCGTATGCTTCCCGGTCTCTCACTAGCACCGAGCAACAGTATGCACAAATAGAGAAGGAGATGCTGGCGATCGTCTATGGTACAGAGAAGTTTGAACAATATGTTTATGGACGGCGAGTCAAAGTCGAGACCGACCACAAGCCCATTGAGAGCATTATGAAGAAGAATCTCCTCAGTGCTCCAAAAAGATTACAACGGATGATGCTCCGATTGCAGAAATATCAACTAGAGGTGACCTACAAGAGAGGATCACAGATGTATCTAGCAGATACGTTGAGTCGCGCGTATTTGAAAGAAAGCGGTGGACCACAAGAGCTTGCTGAAGCAGTGTTATCTACCGAGAGTGGCATCGAGAAAGATCTAGAGAGCATAGATATGGTTTGTAACCTTGCAATATCTGAAGAGTCGTTGACAATGATTAAACAAGCAACAGAGGTAGACAACGGTCTGGAAAAACTGAAAACGATTATCAGACAGGGATGGCCTGATACGAAAGATCAAGTTCCACCAAGTTTGACAGAGTACTTCACTTTTCGTGATGAATTGTCGATCCAGAACGGGCTGGTATTTAAAGGAGAACGATTGGTTATTCCAGTTGGGGTGAGGTCGTACATCAAAGCCAGAATTCATGCAAGTCATGTCGGAGTCCAGGGCTGTCTAAGACGTGCAAGAGAGATTGTATATTGGCCAGGAATGACGAAAGAGCTGACCGAGTACGTTTCCAGTTGTTCCACGTGCAACGCCTATCCGCAAGATCAGCCTAAGGAACCACTAATTAGTCATGCATGTCCAGAAAGACCATGGGAAAAGGTTGGTAGTGACCTACTTGAGTTTGAAGGGAGTGACTATTTAGTGACAGTTGACTATTTTTCTAATTTCTTTGAGTTGGATAAACTCAGAAGTAAAACCAGTGAGGGGGTCATTGGAAAGATGAAGTCACATTTTGCCAGATTTGGAGTTCCAGAACAACTAGTAACGGATAATGGACCGCCATACAGTTCAGAAGCCTTCCGGGAATTTGCAAGAGGATTTGAGTTTGAACATATCACAAGTTCTCCGGGGTATCCGAAATCGAATGGAAAAGCAGAGAATGCAGTGCGAACAGCGAAACGGTTGCTAAAGAAAGCGAAAGACAGTGGAGGAGATCCGTATTTGTCGCTGTTAGATTGGCGTAATACTCCAAGCGAGGGTGTTGGATATTCACCAGCACAACGACTCTTGTGCCGACGGACTAGAGCGTTGATTCCAATGGCAAAGAGTTTGCTAAAGCCTGCAATTCCAAGGAATGTCGATCATAAGTTATTGGTACAAAAGAGCAAACAAGCCTACTATTACAACAGGGGTTCAAAGGAATTACCAGAGTTGAAAGAAGGTGATCTGGTTCGTATCAAGCCGTTAAAGCTAGCAGAGAAGCGAAAGCCATGGGTGCGAGCTAGTGTTGAAGGGAAAGTGGACATTCGATCTTATCAGGTGCGAACAGAAGATGGTCGAGTGTACAGACGGAACCGAAAGCATCTTAGACGTTCAAGAGAACAACCTGAAGAAAGTACAACCACCACCTGTGATTTTCAACAGCCTGTTATTGAAGTACACCCTGAAGAAAGTGATGTTCAACAGCCTGTTATTGAAGTACACCCTGAAGAAAGTGCTACAAGTTCAAATGTTCAACGACCAAGTGTAAAACCTGCAGTTACTCGACTACGAGATAACAATACTCTTACAGAACCTTTGACAACTGCAAGAATAACACCTGTCATATCAGATGGTCAACAGAGAACACGGAGTGGAAGAGTTGTTAGAAAACCCAACCGATATCAAGACTTTACTACGTGACAATTCAGAAGTTAAGTTATAGTGACGTTAATTAGATAATTGTGAACCGTTAAATTGATTAGTCGTTATTTGACATTCGTTATATATTTTACATTTGCTTATTAGTTATTATATTAAGTTATACTTGTAAATGAAAACCTTGAAAAAAAAATTTTTTTGTCTTACTATATTATCTAGGATAAGTACAGAATTATAAAGCAATCAATACCATTTAAGAAAAGGGAGGATGTAACGATATGTATATTAGATATGTTATGATGTTGGTTGATTATGTATTTCCGCTTCCGGTCTGTCTGTATATATGTGGGCAACCATGTGGTTGTTCGTAGTTCAATAAAGAGATTCATACTTGTAAAGACGTTACAGTAATGCCGCGCGATAAGATTCTGGGTATATTCCGGTTTGGTCTTAAAATGTATATATTCCAACACTCGAAATTTTCCTTCACCATAAATCCTTAGAACATGTAGTTTAATCGAGTGAAATGCTAAATATTACTCAAAATAAGTAGCCGGCTGTAGCAGGCATTTTCACGACGCTAGCCGGCGACTTTTAACGACGATGAATTTCGAACTTTTCAACAAAAATTAACTTTCCGAATTAACATAAAATTTCACACTAAAATAATTTTGAATTTGTTGAAAACGACCGTTGAATTTTCTATTATTGCTGACAATCGTCTATCTTGTAAACCGTATTAAATGTGGAGAATCGAGATTTCAGATTCGCGAGTCTGCAGTCTAAGGTACTTTGCGCATGTTCTGTTCTTGTTGATATTTAATGTTAATGTTCTACTGATGGACATGCAAATGAGGAAACACGCACAGTTACACAAATTATTTGGCTGTCGAGTATCAGAGGACCTCAAGCAAGGTACGAAAATACACGTTTCACCGTATTTATGCAATTATACTGTTAAATACTGTCTAGCATTTTAATTCAAAAGTAGTCGTCAGGGTTCCATATTTTCTGAGCGATTTAATACCCGTGGATACAGCGTGCTAGTGTAATTATTTATTTACTGAGGCACAACAGCTGTTCAATGCACAATAATAAAACACCCTTTTTCTTTTAAAAGCTATTTTCTGCTAGAAATGGCATTATATAACTAAAAAGATTCCTCGGTGGGCTTCTCGCAGCAGGCATTCGCACATAGCACATTCGCACATCGCACAAAAAATGTATGGCATACTATTAACAGCCTACAAAAATATCTAAATCCAAAATATTTATTTTGAACCATGTAGAGGTAGGCAGGAGATGAAATAACACAAGAGAAGATGAGAAATAAAAACAAGGCGATTACTTCAAGATTTTCACTCGTGTAAAGTTGCTACATTAACTCTTTCCTGTCCGGCTGAAAAACATCCAAAATTGAACCACCTCTTTGTTCTATTGATATCTCTGGAGATAACCATGACTGTTGCGAAAGCTATACATTTTAAATTTCTCAAACAAGACAGATTATGTCATAATATTAATTAACACTGATTATCATTTTTCTAGAAAACCCGAAGATTTTTTTATGAAATCAAATCAAACTTGGCGTGTGGATCTGCGCTTGTCGATTTTCAATTTGTAATCTTGTGTTACGTGTACCGTGTTTTCGATTTACGACTTCATGGGTCTTGTAGGACCCATTTTAACTGGGCGGAGAGGAAAGATTTAATGGCGCCTGGAGTCGGGCGTTGTAAATAATCCACTACAAGATCCAATGTTCGCCAAAAAATTCTGTATTTTGTAAAATCTTTAACATATAAGTCTATCAGTATTTTCTATTTTTTTTCACTTCTTGATCTCGTAAAAACCTTAAAAGCGTTTAAATCAACCTAGCATGCCACGTTAGTATTAATTGTCTATATTGAGTGCGGAGCTTTTGATTTCACTACGACTGCGAGATCAACTTGGTAACGTAACGCCGGCCCGTCCCCTCGCGCGCCATTTTCGCCCTATGACACCCTAAGAGCCCCCCAAGAGTCAATAGCAATTCGTCAATAGCAATTTGTGGTCTGACGAACTACATAAACAGATTGTTACGAAGGGTATGCACGTTTGCGGGACATAATAGGCACGTATGTTATGTATTTAGACTCGGTAATTCAAAATCTGTTTTCAGAATTGAAAACGGTTAAATATTGAGCGATATAACGTTCAAAATAATATACGACGAAGCGGCTGCCTGATTGCCGATTAATTTCTAAATACATAAACCGGTTTTTACGAAGGGTATGCAAATTCTCATAATGTAATAGACACGTATGTTATGTATTTAGACTCGGTAATTGCAAATATGTTTTCAAAATTGAAATCTACAAATACACGGCATGCGAGGTCTGGGGACCATGGATGGGGAAAATCCCGCATGGGGTTAGGATGAAAATCTAGGGGGATAGAAACAACCTCGCAGGGTCTTTTCACCGCTACCCGCACCCCCCCCCCCCCCCCCCCTACGAGGTTGGGATAGAACAGGCGAGTGAGGGGTTATTGCAGATACGTATTTCTAGTTAACCTTTTCAGTTGTTTCGTAATCAGACCGGTCTTTATCGGTTTGTAGGTATTAATATCCTTATTCAATTCTATTAACTATTCTTTCAGATGTCCGTAATCGTTATAATCCTCGCCGTTCTTAGTTCCGCTTTTGCTACAGTTTCTTGCATCTTCTACCTCGTTTTCCTAGTTTGGGCTACCAAAGTGAAACAATCGACATATACATCTGAACAACAAGCCTACAAATATGTCGTAATACCTACGAAACACCAGTTACGTGAAATCCACGCCGCAATTCAAGACAGCACGGCCAAGCCTATTGGCGTGCAACCTGATAGTTCAAATAGGCTAAACGGCATCGAAACATTAATTTTGGCGCCAAATTCGGCGGTTTCCTACAACTCTGCTTTCGAAGTCCCATCATCGCCTGGGGCTTGTCAAAGGCAAGTGTTTAGCATGTACGAGTACGACAAGGAGAAAATACGGACAAGAAGAACAACTGTAAACCTCACTATCCATTCATTTAAAGAAACTATTAACAAGAAAGACGTTCGGGAGTGTCGCTACTAACGGTTTGCTACCGCAACTGCACTATGCCACAAACACAAAGTCGGGTGAATACGAAGCTATCAATACCGAGTTAGCTTATTCGATTTTCTACAATTCTGCTAGTAACCTTCCGGTTTCCGAATGGTTTGAAGGGACAAAAAGCACGCAATACCAGGTGGAAGTTCGCGTGGAACCATGGAAAATGGCGGGCAACGCGTCGCGCGTGCGGATCAAGGGAACCCGTTTTTGGAGAGACGTTTATCGTGTCCATTTTGGTGCACCATAAGTTGCGTGATGATTTATCTTTCACTTTGTCGTCGTGGACTTTGAGGAGTACCAGAGTTGCGGGTGAAGTTTAATACTATGTTGCTGGTTGAGTTTCGAGTTAATCAATTGATGAAGTTCACCAAAAAATTGTACAAAACTTTAAAATTATAGTACAAAAGTAGAGTGCTGCGTAGGCAATGAGTAATCAAAGTATCTAAAGGGCTACTGCAATATGGTGAGGAGCTGATAAGGAGCATATATGATAAGCTATCTGCAGCAGGAGTTTGACAGAATTTAGTCCTGGGTACAGACAGTAAAAGTTCAATGATAACACTAGCAAACATGCTTAATCTATCAATTGATTGTTTTTCCTATTCCAACAACTGTGTACAACTGTTGTTGGTTCATAATTGTTAAACAACATAATTTGTTGAAACAATGCTGAACAATGCTGTTCATTCAACAATATTGTTCAGCCAAGATAGCTGTGTTGTTACATGTTGTAACAACTTGTGCTATTTTTAGCTCTGTAACTTTGTTTCCCAAACTAATTTATGTGTGGAACTGATGTGCACATAAATTAGTACACATAAATTAGTGCTAACACGTGGCCTATCCATTACCCCATGACACATCATGAATATTTACAGAATAGTATACCAGTTTCCATCACCTTTCCAAAAGAAGAAATTGCTACTACAAAAACTGTAACCAAATACTTTAAATCATTAAACTGATACGGTTTAAATAAATAAATCAGTTAGAGTCCCTACGTTCATGCTGTAAACTAGCGTGGGTAGGTTGGGCAAGTTTTTTTTATCATTTTTTATAAATTATGTTACTGATAATTATCAGTACAGATAATTACCAGTAACATAAATTTACATATAATTAAAAAAATACATATAATTATATGCATTTTTTAATTATATGTAAATTTATGTTACTGGTTCATGCAAAGTCAACGTAATTAAAAATACTTAAAAATATTAATACAGCTGGATATGGCACGAGGGAAACTGGGTACTAGTAATCACAAACTATGGCAATCTCGTTCGAAGGCTCTGGGAACAAGATTGAAACACTGATCTCGAAAGAAGACTGGATCGAGAAAGAAGACTGGATCGAGCAACCATTGTTCAGAAAATGAAGCCGGAAGTCCGCCATTACTAAGGGACCAACTGAGGATCCTATGATGTTTTTTGTTGTATTATGTGCTCTTACCATCCACAAAATAAAATAATTTTACTATAAAGAGGACCAGAAGAAACGATTCATGACCGGCCTGCCTACAGATTTACTGCGACATTGGTCAAGGTAATGGCGTTCATTCTCTGGCATCGGAGGACTATTGTCTATTGTTTGCTCAATCCAGTCTTCTTTCTTGATCAGTGTATTGTAACTATGGCGACAAAACCATTCTCATTCCCAGACCCTTCGTGCCCGCAATGCAAATGGTCTGGATTATGAAGTGATTCTGGTTTTGACTAAGGCAAACATGCAGCAAAAGTACTAGGATCGGAAAACCATAACCACAACATTTCATTTGTTTGGCCTACTGTTGAATATTGACTCAAATGTCAAACCTAAGCATAACCGAAACTCTGAGAGCCAAGGTAAAAATCCCAGACTTTCCACTGTAGTCTGAAGTTTATGTACCAATCAATTTGAAACATCACTACCCCCCCCCCCCCCCCCCCCCCCCCCCCCGGCATAGGCCTAGAGTAGAGTTTAACTTCATATGGTGATGTTTCGAATTGATCATATTAATGTTATCATATGAAGTAACTAAGATATCTCAACAAATTATTCGACATTCGACATTCACTCTTCACTGACACTGTACACTACTGACTATTTTATTTTAGTTTGACTTACATGGTAGTAAATTGCTAAGACGAGCGAGAATCTTCCGCGCGCAATTAGCAAAGTTTCCAACACTGGCTGCTGCAAAATGGGCCAAACATCTCTTATTTCTTGTCATCTAGCATTGACGTCATCTTAAAGTTCATCTCATACTTTCATTTAAGGATATTTGCCATGCTCTTGCCACAAAATGTGAAGTGAAAAACATGCTGCACGTTTAAAATTGGAGTATTATCACCATTTTCAGTAGAGGGACTGGGAACCAACCACACGATCTCGCGTATAAGCAAAGTGCGCAATAATCCCGCGAGGAAATAAACAAAAATGGCTGGTTCCTTTTCTTTTTATATTTTCTTTAAGTTACACAATTTTTCCCAAAAATAATTTTTTGAATAAACAGGTACACTAAAGCTATCAAGCCTAGGAGAAAAGTCTGTGACGAATGTGTCCAATGCAGCCTAATTCTGTTGTCGGATATCTCCCCAGTTTCCCCTGCTTGCAAACTGCCTCCGCGGCCAAACAAAAAAGGCGGAAGCGAAAGTCAGGAAAGCTTCAGGACACGAAGGAGACATCAATGAACAAATAATAAATTTAGAAAAAAATAAAGAAGTCTTCGCACATTCACTGGCACGCTTTTAATACCGTCCAAACAATAACCACCATGATGGATAATAGGGTGACAATTAATAATCAGGATGCAGATAGGATTAATCATCAGCATGGGTATAGCTAGGTTATAGGGTCAGGATTAGGGCCTCATTATGTACATTGGAGACTGTAGTTTCCAAATCCCGAGAGAAGAGAGAAACTTTTATCGCAGTAGCAGTTCAACTGGTGACTAAGAAAAACTACACTTCAGTAAAACTGATCAATTTCATATGTGGGTGTATTATACTGGTGTTAATTGAAACCAAAAGCGTGGTGGGAACCTGGTTGGTCATTAGCCGTTTAATTCTCCCTGCCCTAATTGATAAAACGTACTCCTACACCCAAGCTGCACCTTTCTACGACAACCCACCTTCGCTTCACACACCTCTCATGTTTGGTCTATTTTAAAATTCGATTCCTGCAACGGCAACAAACCACGTTGGTTTCTATGGCGATTGACAACAACATGAAATAAGACAAACTGAACAATTTGTCACCGAGATAAACTGAATAAAAATAAGTCGCGTGCTTTTATCCCAGATTCAAAAGTTGCTCGATTCACTAAACATTTTTGCCAATCATAGCGCACATTTTCTTAAAGGTTCTTATATATTACTTATATGGAGTATTGACAGTTACGTTCTTATGGCAACATTTGCTGAAACTACACTAGAATTGGTTTCCTTTTTCGGTGAGTTTCTCTATAGCTTTCCGTAATGTCGTTTTGGTTTCGCGGTAATGATTCAGAGCGGGAAGACACTGAGGACTTATAATGACCTTTCTCGGATCGTATGCCCTCGGAAGTTCGGAACCCCTATCAATTGGACATCTAGCCTGTTGGGGTATTCCGTTCACCTAAAAAGCCGGAGTGATAACTAAACTAAACTAAACTAAACTATAAACTAAACTAAACTAAACTAAACTAAACTAAACTAAACTAAACTAAACTAAACTAAACTAAACTAAACTAAACTAAACTAAACTAAACTGGACTTGTGTTACGGTTTTGTAAACAAGTTTCGCAGATTAATTGTAAAAACTTAGGCCTTTGGACAAAGTCACAGCAGGATCACATGCTGCAGTCAAGATGAGAATCAATCATAGAGAAATATTCCACACCCACATACATAATACATTCGGGTACCAGTTTGAATGTTTGACTGCGAAATTTACACATACGTACGTACAATATATTTTAATTTACTGGAATTAGTTTTATTCCAATTAAAAAACTGAGTTAATCAGTTATGCGATCTTTGTAAACGGTGTTTTTAATTGTTACTAATTTTACCCCCTATTGCCCTCTTTACCCCCTATTATTATCGATGGTTTAGCGCCCCTGACTTCCGAAACAAACAGTTGAAACTGCGTGGATTTAGTGAACTTTAGTGATGCAAAGATTATCATAGTCGTTGACTTTTTGTAGCTAGTTTGACATTGAAGTTTGGAAGTTATTTGAATTTTCTCGAACCTTACCAACGTTTTTGACCCGAGCCGTAGAAGAACTCAAATACCGTTAGAGTGTCAAACACGTCATTTCTGCACATTATTTTGACAAAACCGTTAGAAAACCGTTAGAAATCCGTTATATCATGCGAAATTATAATCTATAATTATACATGTAAGTTAGTCAGTAAGCATAGTAAAAAAATCATATTGGCCATAAAATACTTAGGGTATGCTCTTCTCTATGCCACACGAAGCTGCAGTTAACCGAGGCAGTTTTTCATTTGGACTAATTTTCATTTAATCTCAAATTTCCGATGTACGTACTTTGGGGTGACCAATACCATGAGCCACTTCAAATCGAGCTTCAAATATTGATATGTTATTGTGTGTTAAAGCAAGCCGGCAGAAGTCATGTAAAGCGAGATATGCCAAATGATTTGTTTTCGATTTCGTTCGTGTTTTTTACATGTTTTTTTATTTCATTTCAGTTTCGCTTACGTTGTTGATTTGCGTGTTAATCGCTTACGGAACTCCTTTCCTTTCTTTTGTTTTGTCACATCATGGTGCACACTCAACCACTATTAGCCGAATTGACACGTTCTGCAACATATATAATTGACATTAAAAATCCTAGTTAAAAATCGTCGACCAGCTAGTAAAATCAGCTTTAGGCCGCAAGTTTCAAACGTTGAACGTTTCATATTCCGAACCTAATATAAATCAACGAACAACGCACATTTTAAACAAAACGGTTTCTTCGAACACGTCAAAACAATAAACATTTGACACGCCTACTTACCTGTTTTAAAATTTATGTGTACGGACGAAATAGTGTGTAAGAGGTCTAACTGACAATTTCCAGCAAAGGCCGTTCGTTAGAGAGTTGGCCTTCACTCTGAAACGTTAGACTTTCTCATACACTATTCAGGGCGGCAGTACACCAACCTTTCAGAGTCGATTTATATTTAACTGCCTATATATATGAAGCATATAACACTTTTAAATTTCATTGGTTGATATCCTAAGTGAGAGGGTAAAACATTCATATTGTTTTGACGTTCTGAAGAACATATTAACATATTTTGCTAATTTTTAAGTACGTTTACGTTTCAATTTCTGTCTTCGCTGAAAATCCTGATATTCATTATTTAGTCGACAGTATACATACCAATTACCTTTTTGATTCGTATTTCTCTAACACTCATGCCGCCTACACAGCACACTACTTAATTTTAGCTATATCATGTTTTGCTGACGCCTGTTCATAGATAGATACAATCAACGGTATACAGCTTGTATATACTAGATCAATAAGTAATATGAAAATATATACGTTGCTGCATGTAGACCTACGAGTGAAACGTAATAAGGATTTAGTAAACTCCCAAACGTATAAAAGTATAGAAAGTCTGATGTGTCGAGCGAAAGGAAGAAGGACTTTTCTCTCGAGAAACCCCAGTCTTTTGAGTTTTAACTATAGTATAGTTAACGTTATAACTATGCACCTTTTTTAGTTAACCAAGTATAATGGCTAAGTGCGTGGTTGAACTTAACTACGATTGAACTGCCCGACAGGTAGTTAAATCGTAGTTATAAGAGCTTTATACAACCTGCCCCCCAGTAGTTCAGTTCAACAGTTGCCTAAGCTACAGTTTGCGCTGATATATAGTTTAGATCTAATCTTAAATCACAAAAGAAGTAAAAGTGTAGTTGTTTGTATACAGACAACCGAACCACAATTTTACATAATTAGACATATTCGTTAAAAATTATGCCATAATTGTCATATGAATTGTCAGTTCATATCAATTGTCATCAACGTTCATGTCCAGAAGAAAAAAAAAGAAAACCTCTCATTAGTTCAAAATTTAATGACATTGTTATGATGACAAATTAAATGAAGCGTGGCCCGCTGTAACTTTATACCATGTTGCGCAACTTTTTTTGCACACAGGATATTAACGTTTTGAAATCTATGCGAAATATTTTCATTAATATTTGGGAAATTTAATTGAGACTAATAACACAGCAGACTATTTTGGCCGATCCTTGGGCATTATGAATAGCCACTATTTTCGTGCCTAACTATTTTCTTATTTATTATTTTATTTCGGTAAATGTGACGATCGAGTGTTTAAAGTCAAAAATATGAAAAAAGTTTTATCCTACTTTGTCGTGATATGTATGATAATTCTTCGAATTAATTTATTCTGATATGTATTAATCTATTCTCACTCGTATATGTATTCCACCTATGTTGATACTTCAATAGTAGATCAGTTATCATTCGAAAGATACGCGCGGTGCAAATTGAATTCATGATTTAGTCTCCGAATCGACAAATCCCCTAAAATTAAGAAGATTTGTCAGGGTTAACGGCATTCTGCGGAGTGTCTGTCATATATTGGTCAACTAGTTTCCAATTACGAAAAAATAACAACGATTACTTCTTACGATAAGTTATGAGAACGTTGTTCAGTCGTTCCCGCAATTCTTCTCACATTATTGGACAATCCCGTGATCAGTGAAAACGCGTTGGAGTTTCACGCTTAAATATTAATATTTACCCACGCGAGATTATGCACACCGAGGTTGATTCAAACGACTAGAATCGCCTTGGCTGTCTATATATGATGTGGGCTGGCCGTTTGATTGATAGATTATATTGATGTTTGGGTTAACGATGCGTCTAATCATTGATAATCTTACTTATATTATGCAACGGACTTAACGCCTCGGCGTCACATTGTTGGCGTGTCCGATTCAAACGGCATTTTCGCTCCTTCTCATTGGCTGAGACGAGGAAGCAAATAAACGAGAACGCCGTTCGAGCGTGCTGTCACTTTAAATGCTAAACAAACATAAGTCTGCGGAACCTAGGTTATCTAACAGCTACAGACCCGAACGGGTGACAGCGAACATTACTCGCTTTAGATTTGAACGAAAAACGAAACGGTGAAAAGTAGTCCCACGGGCCACGGGTATATAATTGATACTTGCTGACAGTCTCGTGTGCGGGAAGATCTCGTGCAAGCCCATGCAGGAACGGCGGCTATGATTGTGCCAACCGACGATATGACCGTTATAAAACACACACGATGACAACAAAAGGTGAGATGAGTATTCTTTGGCAACAAACGAAAATCGCGTCTCGGAATATACAAGCAGTAGTGAAATAAGAAAAAGCTTAATTGTGTCACGACTGCATGTTATAAAATACAACTATTTCAATTGTGTTGCTCTCGGCTTTTATCTTCTTCTAGCCCTCGTTCCAGTTTTCCTTGGCCTTGGCCTCGGCGTTGTAGCGCTGGTCTTTCTCGTAGTATTCCGTCGTACATGGCGGCGCCGCAGTCTGAAAGCCACGAACAGCGACTTTCTAGACGGGAAGGGTTCTGTGAGCTCAAGCGAACGCTTCAAGCTTTTCAGAAGCAAGTCGCAGATTCGCAACGAGATCCCCGAGTTCGTGATCCCCGGGACACAACTACGGCTCGTGCAGCCCATCATCACTCCGCCATCACCACCGCCAACCGCTACAAGTCCACCACACACGCAACTTGAAGAAGAAGAAGAAGAAGACGTTGGTCACACCATTAAATTCGAAAACGAAGATATTCCATTGAGTCCTCGACGACGCATTAGCTCTCCTTTGGACGCGGCGAAACGCAAGATCTCCGCTGGTCGACAAATCATTGGAAAACCTGTCGTGCAACGATCATGCAGCCTCGATTTCGTACCCGCGGATTCTGCGACGTATACTCCTCCATCAGAGTCTCGTCAAGTTCACGCGGTTTCTCCACTCGCCTGGGATCCGCCGTCCGAGAAAGGAAACGCGTCTCGAAAATCGAGTGTCGGCTCCGTGGAACTTCTTTCGATCAATGTTCCACCCGTGTCGCGATCACGTTCCTCAAGCATCGACGCTGGCTCCGTGAACTCGAGCCGACAGTCACCGGAGGATAGTCCTCGTTTAATGCGTTTGTTTCGACAGTCAAAACACCAAATAAAACTAACGGGTGCGACCGTTGAATTTTCCCTCCAGTACCATCTCAGCAACCGAGCGCTTATTTTGAATGTGATGCGCGTAAAAAATGTTTTTATTCCGGTGGAGCGAAAGCATGACGCCAAGCTCAGCATTGGCATTCACCTCAAGCCAGACAAGTTTATCTGGGAGGCGGAAACCAAGACCGTGCAAGGCACGGAGAATCCTATCTTTGGGGAGATGTTCACGATAAGTGGGTTCTCTTTGTCGAAGTTGCACGACTGCGCGTTGTTATTTCGTTTGCGAGATTACAACGTGGACCAAGTGATTGGCGAAGTGATCTTCGCACTCGGGGACCTACAGCCGGACGTGCTTACCAGTCGTTCGTGTCAACTTCAATGTCCCATTAACGTTGTCAAGGTAAGAGACGCCGCGCGTCCGTTGTACTGCTTAGGCGACCGTTGAACCGCTGGGGTTAAACAGCATGTTGCTAAGGTATCCAACCGCGAAAGCTATGTTACGCGCGCAGTATTAAACACCAGCCAGATGTAGTCTATTTTTTACCTTCTTTTATTTTTTATGTCTGACGGGGGCGGGTGGCGTGCAGCGTTGACAAGACGGCATGGGTAGAGTACCATTCATTAGGACCGCACATCGTCACTTACCACGATTCAAACGCACGACCGTTAGAGAAACTTAAATTAGAATCACAAGGCGAAGCTCGCGATTTCAACAGTCTGATATACCAGCAGACACAGAGTTGGGATTTAGTTATTATTTAGTTATATATGGCCAATTTAGCGATAAAAGATAGACGGCGCAGGAATACTTATAAACATATATAAATAAACGATGGACAGAGACGAACGCTTGGGAGAATTTCCGTTCACTGTTTCGTGCAAAGCACACATGTACCAAAATGAAATTATTCGCAATAACATTTTAAAACATCGTTGTTTAACTTCTCTAATTTACTATAAAGACTGTGTATGTGTGCTAAACTATAAGCACTCGGGATAATTACAGTTTTAATTACAGTTGAAATCGTCGCAATAGAGGAACCTTACAAGGCGGGAATCGATGATGATTGCCCAGAAAATGGCAGTTTAAAATGTCTATGTAACGAAAAAATCGTCTAAAATCGTCTTTCTATATTCTTTTTCTTTCGAATGAATGCTAGGTGAAATGAGGAAACCCATTTCAATTTTTTAATTATCACTTGCGACGTTTGCTGTTGTCAAGATATACGAGCATTTGAAATTTGAACTTGATGACGTCATTAGTTGTATTCATCTATATTTCAGGAAATGTCGCTTGGACAATGACGAAACGTTACTGTCATGTTGGTCACCCAAGCTCTAATTTTGCTGTTAATTTTCGTCATTGTGCAAGTGAAACTTCCTGAAATATAAAATTGATTTCATTTTCGTTAAGCTTTCGTTACTTAACACGTAAACACCAGAGCTAGGTAAAATGCCTCCTTCATTCATTTTATTTAAGTGGCAAGAATTAAGTTTGGGTTAGACTTAATATGAATATATATATATATATATATATGCTCAAGCTTTGAGAAACGCATGAGAAATCTGAGCGCGAAACTAACAAAATAAAATATGTAGATATATCGAAACTTGCAGAACGAATATTTTGAGTTTGAGTAAGGTTGAAGCATCTCACGGCGACGGGCAATCATATACTGAAAGTTATATCTATATAACACGAACCTTCAATTTCTCTACTTAAAACATCACTTATAATACGTTATTGAAAATTGTTGTGCTGTGTAGGCAGTGTAGAAATACAAATAGCTATCATATTTTTCACATCAAGAATATACTGGTCTTCCGTACCATATAATTCCGTGTCTCAGTGGACATTCCGCGTTGACCTAGGCGCAGATATATATTGCTTTCAAATAGACCGTGAGAAAATCCTGGAGTTGTTTTCGTAGGAGTATATGACCAGTATGGACATTTAAATTCAAAAATCGGTTCGCCGTTGAATCTTTTGAAAAATGGACTCCGGTCGCGCGCGCAGTAAGGGTGCAGCACGAGGAATAAAAATATGAAGCATTGTAGCAACCTACGCGGCCCGTAGGGTTCAAAAATACTCTCGTTAATAAATCACAAAATCACATAGGTGAGAAATCGACAACATCAATCGACTACAATTTTGATTCATGTATTCCTATATGACCTAAATATTGATATAACTAAACGTTTGCGTGACCATAACGTAATTGAGTAACGGCACGTGGTTTTGGCGCCAATTTTTAAACGTTATCACAGCTAGAGGAGTCATGTCTTGTCTTAGCTGTTGCATGCAAAATAAAGTAATCAGGGAACCATGTGGTTCTGGCGCCGTTTTAGAAACGTTTCACAGCTATACGCGGCCGATTGATTGAGCTGTTGCAAGGTAACGTAATTAGGAAAACAACTGTGATTTTGGCGCTGTTTTGGATACGTTTACTTTCAGTCACAGCTTATTCTTGGTGTAGACTTTAGTCTCTAACGAAGAGCCTTCGCTCAACATGTTATATTCGTAACTTAACACTGTCTATGCTGTAGTACAACAGTTTCATATGCATCCGCTTTCCCATTTAGTAATAGATGCTATAGAAAATTTCTAGCATTATCAGTCTGCTGGTATGCCTGACCCTGAACACTGCTCCAACCTCGTACTCACTGCTCGTGTGTCAGTCCCGAGGCAGCATTTCACTTCTGATAGGAACTACTCCTAGTATATATAAGCATCCGCTTTCCCATTTAGTAATAGTATATGTAATTCCCTGTTTAATTTGTTTCACTAAAAGGATAAAGATCGTTCTTACGTTGGTGATCTCTTGGTGTCTATGGATTACGATCCGATCAATTGGAAGCTGGGTGTTAGAATAATAAGAGCAAGGGGTCTGCCTAAAATGACAAGAGGAGGACACACAGGTTAGAAGCAATCATTTTAATATACAGTTTGAGCGCGCGCTCTGCCCCCATGCCGCACTTCACGCTATCTGGATGTTCTGATCGCCGGTGCTATCCCACAAGCGGTTGTCAACGACGATCGCAAGTGTATAATAGTCCAGCCAGACTCATCCAGATTGTTCCAAGCTACACTGATGAGCTGTGGTACAGCGAAACACGTGTCTGTAGATTGAACTATATCCATATATATATATATATATATATATATATACCTGCTCTACTGTTTACAGTATTGAGCACTCTTTTATCCTTAGCCAACATTCTATCCGAAAATTTGTCTTGGTATATATATATATATATATATATATATATATAGTAAGAAATAGAAAACATTTTTCGTGTTTGTCAGTTATAAAAAAGTGTTTCCATAATTACTTTGTGGAAACACGGAAAATTGTTTTTCTATTTCTTAAATAACATTTTGAAAATAAGTAAAATGTAAGAATAAGGTTCATTTATTAAAATCAGGAAAATGTAAATTTTCCTAATTACTCACGCGGCATAAATATCTCGCAGCTGTCAATGCGACTGACTTGTCAGAAAGCAAAAGAAGTCGCGCGTATGACAAGAAATATATATGAATGTTGTCTTAAAAGATCAGAATTTAACATTTTTAAAATTATTTTAAAAGGTTTTGACGAGAATTTCGATGTTTCTATAAAATTTTAGCAGAAAAACTTACTTAGTTTAGTTGGTCTAACCAGTGCAAATGCTGCAATCTGATTGGCTACGCCCTATCACCAACGGCCAATAGATATCGAGTAACGGCGAGTGACGTGATAAAAAAATAATGCTTATATGGCTTATTGAAATGTTCAAGAAATAACGAACATAAGTTAGTTTCGATCTGCTAAAACAATTACTAGATTATCACCTCATCCATCCACATACTCATTCCCTCCACCCCCACTCATTCCCATCCCCCACTCATTCCCGTCCATCCCCCACTCACCCATCTATCCATATCCATCGTAAACCAATCCATATATTATTCTCAAGTTAATGCATTTTATAACCATGCAATTCCGACTAGATCATATATTTATTCTGACAGATGCATTTGTGAAAATTAACGTTGTAAAAGATCTCCAACGTATTTACAAAAGAAAAACCCGAGTGCAACACCATGAATGGAATCCAGAGTTCGACGAAGGTTTTGATTTTGAATTAACCCGTGATCAAATGGATTCGATGAGCATCACCTTGAAGGTAATTCACCGGGGCAAAATTCGAGACCATCTCATTGGCGTGGTACCTGTCGGTTTCAATGTCGATACCATGGAGAGTGGGTACCAGCAATGGGCCATGGTTTTGGACAAACCAAATCTTTCAATCGAACAATGGCATAAGATCTACCCAGTTTTAAAATAAACCAAGAAAATTTCAGCTGTTATATATTTGTCTATATAGATGATGTTGTTTTGATATTTTTAATCTATAGATACCGGTATGTATTTTGTTGAAAGTCTCATGAGTCTAAGGATCCCAGACTAATTAAGAAGGAATTACGTCATCAGTTGTTGAATTGATTAATAATAATAATAATAATAATAATAACTAGCAACCTCGTTCCCAGGGCATTTTGCCTCCACGGCGGAAGGTCGGCGAAAATAGCCCTGGGATCGGCTGGCCATTCTATATGCAATTGGCAATTCAGCCGAGTATAATTTATTCATCTAAATCTGAATGCTGTCTTCAAATTTTACAGCAAATTAGAAGTGATAGCTTTCGCTAAATTGAATATATGCTTCTTCATACCTTTTGTAAGAGATAACCATGGATATATGGTGGATTATTAAGCTTGTTATCTGCTTTTATGCCGACGAATGCTGACATGAACAACTCTGAAGAGCATTGAGGCTGCGTTTACACTAGAGCAAAAGTAACCGGATTCGTATTGTTTTTTATTCCCCTTTTGCTCTAGTGTAAACGCAGCCTAAATATTTCAGAATTATTCAGGTCAACAAAATTATTCAGGTCAAAGTAGACAAAAGAAATGGAACAAAGACCACAAAAATTATCATGTCTAAACACCTAGAAATTCTCGCTATTTTTATCGACTTGATACGTGGTTTATATTGTTATCGAGTGGAACACGGCAACAAACGACAGCGTCTTAATTCAAGGAGACACTATTACCTCAATGTTTTTGACAACGGTGACATCCGACCCGCAGATTTCCGTATGTTATTTTAATTCCCGTTCGTTTGTTCGATTTGAAATACCGCCAGATAACTCGGTTCACAAAGGCAGCAAATACAAACGTGAAGTTCGATTTGGCAAGGAGTGTTGCTTGAATGGAAAATTTATAACTTTGCGAGGCTTGCACTCTTTCGAGTAAATGTTGTTCGAATTGGATGTATGGCGTTCAAATGGTCACATTGAATTAAATTATTTTGACATTATAAACGCGCCATATGATTACCGTGTGTTATTTTAATATTTCAAGGCTATATGATGGCCAATAGCTTGATACGTGTTTAGATTCTACATTCTATTTATTTGATCCTCTATGCTATATATAGAAAATTTCTAGCATCATTCTGCTGGCATGCCTGGCCTGAACACTGCTCCATAGACCCACTGCCCTGTGTCAGTCCAGAGGCAGCATTTCACTTCTGATAAGAACTCCTAGTTTTAAAATAACTACTGCTAGAATAGTATTGCTTATTTTAAATAAGCAATACTATTCTAGCAGTATTACATATCGTTTACTGATTATCTTTTTCTCGATATTCGTAATCAATCTCTGCATGATTGTTGTTTAATTGAAAGTGAAATGGAAACTATATAAAGATTAAATAAAGAACGAAGCCAGACTATAGAAAGGAAAGTGTTCACAATTGATTAAAATTAAACATAACTCAGTTATTTCAATGGACCTCTTTCATAATGGCACCCAAATTAAATATTATTTTATATTCATTTTAAATTTGCCTTTCTGACCTCGTTCGTGTGTCTATAATTCCAAAGAATCTTTCCTTGGCTAATTTGCATGCATATAAAAGAATATTTAAAATGGCCGCCGTTATGAACTGATAGGTCTATTGCAAATGGCCTTTTCCATAATAGCCGCCGAATTCACTACCAGGGGGCCTATTCTAAGAACATTTTAATACTGCACACTTAAAGGACATTGGCAACAAAAAATAACTACTTTTTTATATTAAAGTATACGACTTAGCTTGAAAACGCTCGCAACCTTAAAAGTTGAATAAACCATGTCAAACCATAGGTAGCCCAAATGTTGTTACAATTTCTTATTTTGTTCATTAAAGAACGTTTACCGAACGAAGAAAGACGACAAACAGCCGATCCACGAGCGAAATGAAAACTCGCCCCATTCCCCTCATTCACCATAGCTACGCGCGACACAATTTACTGCAAGCTGACGTGATGCTTTCACTTATACATATATTATGATAAGGTTGGCAAGTAAATTCCAACATTCACAACAAACACTTCAACAAATGATTAAAATACTCGCAAACTACGTGAAGAACCACCAAAAATGAAACAACACTTTGAACACTGATAATTTTACTACAATATTACAAACAATTATGTTTCTAAATAATTAGCTGACAAACAAGAAAGAAGCAAAAGTCTCTAGGTTTTTGACCAAAGTTTTTCTGTGCCTATGCGGGATGCCATCAAACAGTTATGACGATTTCAAAAACCTAATCCTATTGGCTATCAAAAATAAACAAACTATGACGTTTATGCCACTGACAGGGGGGGTAGATATCCAGATACGATAAAAAAACACAGAGGATTTAAGACATTCCCGCGGAGGCAGATAAAAACATGTGAATAAATCAAAACAGAAGAGATCAGAGAATTTAGTTCGGTAAGTAAATATATTTGTTGTTTTTTTAGTGTGCAAAACAAACGAGACATTTTAAATAATAAGCAAGTCAAGTTATATTAAATTGTTTTCCCTTTCACGGCGAAAGCAGAAAAACAAGTAGGTTTCTGTTAGCTTAAATATTTCTCGCGAACACAGTAATAAAGTTATTGTTTCTCCGATCCTAAATCAAAACTAATCACGAACAAAAGAAAGAAAAACGGACAAGTTTTTATCAGTGGTTTTTACTCTGATATGTTTTGACTGTCAGGCTTTTAATTCGTGTATTTTCGATCAGAGAACATTTTGTACTTCTCTTCTGCAACGAAATTTTGCTCTGCATATCGACTTTTTAAGAAATAGAAAACATTTTCCGTGTTTACATACAGTTATATAAACACGAGTGGAAGTTTGGGAGAACGAGAAATCATTACGAGATATCTTTTTTATCAACACGTAAATTCTCCTTACTGCGTATGATGGCGCCGTGATGTCTAATTGATTGCGTATGATGACTAATTGATGGCGTATGATGGCTAATTGATGGCGTATGATGGCTAATTGATGGCGTAGGATGGCTAATTGATGGCGTATCACGATGGCGTAATCCATCTATGTTATATAGCCTGATATAAACACGGTAACTGACCAATCACAGCGTGCGTAAGACACGACTTATTTTATAAAATGCAATATTCCATTACAAAAAACTTACCAGTTAGACGATCAACATCATTGACGATAAAATATAACTTTATAGGAAAAAACTTCAAAAGAAACAGCTCAATTGAAAACGACAGTTCCAACGTTTGCACTGAGCTTAAATTATATTACTTTTTTCCAAATGGACAAATAACATTTAACAAGGTATTAATGCACAAGTTTTGAATGGCATTCTCACTGCAAAACTTTTCTTTGTTTGCCATTGCCGTTTGGTTGAACGATTTATTAAATAGTTGTGCTTTGTGGTCTAACTTCTGTTTATTAGTTCTGTACACGGTTCTTCCCAACGTGGTTTTCATTTATTGGGACTTCATGAAAACTTTGTCAGTATTGTGGAATATATACTTGATCTCTTTTGAAGTTCATTTTTTACCCCGATTGGCTTGATTAAATGTTCTTCTGAACTGGAGACGAAGTGTTTTGGTCTGAACATTTTCTGGTTTGTGCTTTTTATCACCTTGAGCCCGCTGCCTATAAAGTTATATTTTATCGTCAATGATGTTGATCGTCTAACTGGTCAGTTTTTTGTAATGGAATATTGTATTAAAGTCGATGTGTAGAGCACAATTTCGTTACAGAAGAGAAGTACAAAACGTTCTCTGATCGAAAATACATGAATTAAAAGCTTGACAGTCAAAAAATATCAGGGTAAAAACCTGTCCGTTTTCCTTTCTTCTGTTCGTTGATTTAGGATCGGAGAAACAATAACTTTATTACTGTGTTCGCGAGAAATATTTAAGCTAACTGATAGGGACAGAAACCTACTTGTTTTTCTGCTTTCGCCGTGAAAGGGAAAACAATTTAATATAACTTGACTTGCTTATTATTTAAAATGTCTCGTTTGTTTTGCACACTAAAAAACAACAAATATATTCACTTACCGAACTAAATTCTCTGATCTCTTCTATTTTGATTTATTCACATGTTTTTATCTGCCTCCGCGGGAACGTCTTAAATCCTCTGTGTTTTTTTATCGTATCTGGATATCTACCCCCCCTGTCAGCATAAAACGTCATAGTTTGTTTATTTTTGATAGCCAATAGGATTAGGTTTTTGAAATCATCATAACTGTTTGATGGCATCCCGCATAGGCACAGAAAAACTTTGGTCAAAAACCTAGAGACTTTTGCTTCTTTCTTGTTTGTCAGAATTATTTAGAAACATAATTGTTTGTAATATTGTAGTAAAATTATCAGTGTTCAAAGTGTTGTTTCATTTTTGGTGGTTCTTCACGTAGTTTGCGAGTATTTTAATCATTTGTTGAAGTGTTTGTTGTGAATGTTGGAATTTACTTGCCAACCTTATCATAATATATGTATAAGTGAAGCACACGTCAGCTTGCAGTAAATTGTGTCGCGCGTAGCTATAGTGAATGAGGGGAATGGGGCGAGTTTTCATTTCGCTCGTGGATCGGCTGTTTATCGTCTTTCTTCGTTCGGTAAACGTTCTTTAATGAACAAAATAAGAAATTATAACAACATTTGGGCTACCTATGGTCAAACGCAGCCATTTTGAATATACCGTGACGTCATGTGCACCTATCGTGGGGGTCGCCACCTACCTATACTATCAAGTTTTGTGATTGGTTGATTAAAACAATAAAACAATAGAATCAACCACAAAGAAACCAATGTCCTAACCCTAACCACGTTTGTTCCATATAGCCAATCACAAAAACTGTTCATTTTAGGTACGTATTTGCCGTATCGTGGGGCCATTGCAGTAGCGAAGTTCGCCATAGCAACTAGTCATGCTATGCAAATTTTGAAACTATTTACGTGTTCAGATCTTTAGAAATATATTGTTTTCAAAATATGCAGATGTTTATAAATAGCGCTCCGTCGAGATGACGTCAGCATGACGTTTGTCCGCTTTTACCATAAAAGTCCATAATTAATTCTTGCGGCCATAACAAAAGAAAATAGCTCATTTGCAACATTTGTGAGTCAAATTTGGTTTGTTTGTCCGCTTTTTGAGCTATTAATAGCAGCAGCCAGACTCTACGCTATTGGCATAGCATGACCAGTTGCTACGGCCAGCTTCGCCACTGGGGCCATGTATTGCCTAGTTTATGTTGTAATAGCGATTACTAAAATAACGTTGAGAAGAAGCTTAATTTATTTGCATTTCCGCCAACACTGACCGCTTTACCCAGTATTCGTGCGGTGTAGGAAAATTTGGATTTGAGCAGGGAATGTTTTGCGCTGGAAAATTTGTCGTAGTGTAGGGGGCCCGCGCGGTGAAAACGTTACAGAACACCCTAGCAAGCCCATTCACGAAATTTGTTACCGCCCGCGCAATTTGTCTCCGATTTGTCTCAAATTTGCACCAAATATAGTTAAGTATGCGAAGAACACTCTCAAATTGTGGAAAAAATAAAAAATACAATATTTTTCCAGATATATTCATCAATTTAAAATCATATGACCTTCGCGCTGCGGTTTAACCTGGTCTTTGGTTTTACCAAAAAGCTCTCAATTTACCATATTTACACTTCTCGATGTTTGTTCTAAAAAAGTGTGTCGGGGTTTTTTATTACTGGAGGGGTTTAGCAGCTAGGATATTTTATTCCTCGACCTATGTTGTGGAAGAAGCAATTGACGAATGAAGGTCCGTAACTCAGTTAGTTTTTACAATAAAAAAAAACGCCGACACACTTTTGTAGCCCAGCTGTTCGCTGACATTCTGTGCGAGTTTGGTGGGAATCGGTTAAAACGCGCGATCAGGTTACACCTTTTAGTGCCCCTATGTGACTCAAAATTGATGTGGTAATAAATAAGCCGTGAAAGTTTGGCGCAGTTTTAACAGCTATTGCAAATTCTCCGCCCCCTCTAATAATTGAATTACTTTGCACCAATAAGAACAACAGCGATATTAATTGTTCACTGAAATAGCCCTTGTCTACAAAGTTCCAAGATGCGCGAAAAGTACTCGGACGGCCGACGGCTAAAGAAAAAAAGCGCAATGCCAGTGAGTCAGATTCTACACCTTGATGGCCCCAGCACCACAGCAATAGATTTCATTTCTAATGTTTTTGGTATGTTTACTCCAAGTGTAAACGGGAGAAGAAATATCCATCATGCTAAGACATTTTTCTGCTGCGGCTTTGCCTTTTCCTATTGCTCTGAAAGCAACAACAGAGGATGTATTCACCGAAATTCACGTCGTATTTCTGGCCTGTTCTTTTCGAAATCGGTTCAGGAAAACATGTTTGGTGCGAAATACAGGTCTTACTTGAGTTCATTTTTTCAAGTATTTTTAGTGGAAGCTGGCACTCCTTACACACTGCAGAGTTTTTTAGCATTAATTCCAAACATTCTGGACTAACAATATAATTGCCAACGGGTGGTTGGTACAAGCAGAACTGTCATCCTCATTTTCACTTGAGTTAAAATCCGAATCAAAATCATCTGATTCAGATTGTGATTCTGACCAGTAATGCCGCTTTTCGCTTCTGGAAACTTTCCATACTAGTCTTCAGTTTCTGCTCGCTTCTAGAAGACCTTTGAGAACGTTTATCGCTGTTCGTAATCACGTCTGGCCATTGTGTCTCTTGTTCAAAGTATGAACCCTTGTCGCTGGCAGATAAATGTTCCTTTTTTCATCCAAAAAGACGTCTTTGTCAGCTTTCTTGTGTCTGGCCCGTTTTTTACGACTACCACAGAATGGATTTTTATTCCGTTTACTGTCAGACATAGAGCTAGAGAGACGACTTGAAGTTGTGTTTATTTTTCCAATTTCTTTCGTAATTTGATACAAGTTAGCTGTCATTCATCCTGTTAATTAATAGTTGACTTTCCCGCCACGGATAATAACCGTAAACCGTTTTAACACGATAACTCGCTCAATTTTCAATATTTTCAATTCAAGTTTTTGCAGCTGATAGATCTAATGGTAACCTTTACAAACATATCAAAACACCATTTTCAAAAAAAATTACCATTCTAGGGTATTCTGTAACCTTAATTCATTAGCCCCGCTCTTCCCTGCTAAGGCCAGGTTTACATGAGTACGATACGGTAAGTGATCCGGAGTAGGTTGGCGTACCGTTGTGAAATTTACGTCCATTTACACTACAAAGGACAAAGCGAGGTTTTTCGTTGACATCAGCAGTTTTTTTACTACGCACATGCGTATTGCCCGACATATTTTACAAAATGGCGAAGCGAAAAGCTGATGACAAGCATGTTTACAAGCCGTTTTCTTTTTCGCCGGAAGCTCTCCGCACTCGCGATTGCAGAGAGGTTTAATGCTTGCATATAACCATATATAAACCAGCTAAAATTATTAAAATTGCTGCCGATAAACAACCAAAATAACTCCTGGCGCCATTTTTTCCCGCTAACATTTTAAACGCGTATGCATATGTTTACACTACTACGCTACGTTAAATTTGCCGTAGCGTAGTGATTTACATCCGGAGTGCTTGGCGCAGTGACTACGCTACGGCAAACCACTCCGGATTAGGCAGGTACAGTGTAAACACAACAAAGAAACGTATTGATTTTTTAACGGATCTGTAAACCTAGCCTAAATATCAAAATCCCTCCCCGGACTTTCAGATTGTGAGGTAATTATGCGAAATAAAGGGTTATGAACAGGGGCGGATCAAGCATGCGCGGGGGCCCCCCTCCCCCAGAAAAGATAACAAGTCAGAGGAACCCTAGATCGGGAGCAATTAATAAAAAAAATGCGCGTAGTAATGTATTTGGTTTTGCCATTAATTCATTACATTAGTTGTATTAAAAGGTGGTGGCCATGGGGCTCCACTACACGTGTCCCACAAGAAGCCAGAAAACGTGGGTACCTAAATTAGAAACACGAAGCCCTAAATAAATGAAAAAAACAAAAGCGTGGGGCCCCTGGGACTAACAAAGAAAACCGCGTCAATGTGTAATAATACGCCTCAAAATACGATATTCCGGTTATTTAGGTCACATACCAAGTTTTTGCGGTCTGCCATGTACGTAGGCCTCAAAATCAGGTGACTTTATGACTTGCGGTGTGTGGAGACAGTAGACATGTGCAGACGTGATGTTAAAACTTGAAAACCATAACAAAATCATACATGTTAATATTCTTTTTTCATTGTAGTTTCCTGGCTATCTTAGCATTCAGCACAAACTATAAACTCAGATCAGAATCAGATCTAGAATCACAATTAATTTTGGAAAATTTTGAATAATCAACCAAAGAATAATAATTAATATTAGAGAGGATTTAATATAGTCAAATACATATATGGAATACATGTCTGTATGGGAAGTGCGCTCGAGAGGCCTTGCTCCACGTTATGGTTAGATGCGATGTCTGTCTGTTGCTGTCGAGTGAAAGCGGCGAATTTAATATGTATATGGAGAAATCACTGACTGTTCTGACCGTGTCTCAATAGCTCAAAGGTCAGAGTGCCGAAACGTTGATTCGGAGACCAGGGTTCGACTCCCGGTTGGATATTAAATCCTCTCTAATATTAATTATTAATACATATGAAAAAATACAAGTAAAACAATCATAACAAGTGGCTGGGAGACCCGCAGCGAGGGGCAAATCACTCCTGAAAAAGTGTACGTGATCAAAAAATCATCTGATTTTTTCATGATTTTTTTATTTTTCTCGTGATTTTTTCATAAAGGTATACGTGATTTAAATCAGTGATTTTCCCCCTCGACTCGCAGAGGCAAAACCTCCAATAACGGCAGCGCTATAGCCTCTCTTTGTCTTCGAAATGGACAAACGAAATGGACAAACGCAAGATCGCAGCCAAAACATTGTTTGCGATCAAGACACAGAGTTTCCTGCGGAGGAGGCTACGGTAGCCTAGCTATATCAGAGAGATCATATTTTCTTTGTGGCTTAATCCATATATTAGAACGCCCCGAATGTAGTATTTCTGAGGCCAATCAGTATACGACACAGTTGCGTATTTTGTGATCTCTATCTCATGACACGCTTCCTGCAGATTGATCGTCATTTTCATTTTGCATGTGCCAAAGACTTATCTCGCAGTGATAAGAACTTGGTTCTGAAACTGATGGTACCGATTTGATGCTTTTTGACCAGCTTGTCGCGGCGACGCAGTCTTCCCTTTCGTAAACGGCGTCGCTCTTTACCATCCTGAACGGTATTTGCCATTCTAAACAATGACCTTGGTCCCTGTACCTCCTAACCCCCGAAATTTTTTACTAATATATACGAAAAAACTGTGTCAAGCTGTGGCAGTGTTCCATTTACGAAAGGGAAGATGGGTCGCCGACGCAAGATTGGAATCCGTAGACACAAGCGTTGTCTTGGTTAGGATTAGGGTCAGAATCGGCTAAAAAGATGCAACCGACTGTCTACGGAATCCATTTACGACACAAGAGTCTCGAACCTTTAACTTTCTGACATCACCGACCAGGTCAAATTTAATTAATTTCTTCAACCATTAGAAATTAACCTATTGTTGTTAAGCACAAGATTTTATGCTCCTGGGAATTTAAAATAGCTTCTAATCGTATGAAGGAGCATAACTGCATAACAAATTGTCAGAGTACTAATTAGTCATATCATCATTCATCAGTTCGAATAAAAATGGTTCAACTGACCATATACCGATACTCAATGTACTTTGAGTCTCGGTATAATGTAAAACAGTAAAAACTCGTTGCTCTGTGGTCAGTTGAACCATTTTTATTCGAACTGACGATATGACTTACTAGTTAGTACTTTGACAATTTGTTATGCAGTTATGCTCCTTCATACGATTAAAAGCTATTTTAAATTCCCAAGAGCATAAAATCTTGTGCTTAACAACAATAGGTTAATTTCTAAAGGTCTCGTTTTTTTATACACCCTGTATATATATATATATATATATATATATATATATATATATATATATATATATATATATATATATATATATATATATATATATATATATATATATATATATATATATATATATATATATATATATATATATATATATATATATATATATATATATATATATATATAATATATATATATATATATATATATATATATATATATATATATATATTAATATATATGCTTTAGTTCCGGAGTTTGGCCTCGGCAGAAAGTGACGACCTTGATCAAATTGAAAACTGCAACGAATATTTATTCTACTTCTTGACTAGTGCATACCAAGTTCCCTAAGATAAATATATTCATGAGATAAGCACGCATGCTTCAACTTTCAATGATACCCACATAACTAATACGCACCCAGGGATTAAGGAATCTTTAGAAAACACTTGCATAATGTCTAATTAGGGATTACGTAGGTAAGTGTGGACGTCTTTCGTTAATCAAGGACGTAATGCTTGAATGAGTTTGAATGAATTGCATTCAGGGCAAGGAGAAAAATATTAAGTGCATTTATCAGTCAGAAAACTACGAACAACCAACGTTGGAAACAGAGATAGTCAGCGAGACATTTTATGCGGTTTTCTTATGTTCGGGCGATATTTTGTTCAAGGAAAGGGATTTGAGAGGCCAGTGATGTGAGAGAATATGGACCCAGGTAAGCTAATGACCGCCACGTTTAGAATTAACAGCAGCTCTCGGTTGCGATATCGCTTAACTTGTATATATATATTCTCCCGATACGACAGTTTTCATAGTAACATAAGGTTTTCAACTTAATGTGATGGTCAATAAAATACGAGAATGATAAAAGGTCATGAATGTGTTACAGGGTATGAAGATTTTGTACAATAACCCAACTTTTTACTGTTGACTATATAGACTTAGCGTTCGAATATCACCAATGTATAAGAATGATATTGTCTTGGTCTATGACGTTCCATCCTATCATTTAACTGAAAAACATGTAAAAGAACCCTGTTTATTTCAAAAGCATGTTATTGTTTCTGGAGTCTGATGCGGTGATTTGACATGTGATAATTATAATAGCTAGGTGCTACTGGATTATTCTAATATATAACCTATCGGAATATTTGACTGCAACGTAATCAGTTTACCACTCTGTAACTGTAAGAAGATTAATATTGTTAATGACTTAAATATTTCGGTAGGATTCTTCAGCCAACTAAACTTGTGGTAGTTAAAAGAAGAGTAAACTCTTCCATTCGGTTTTCATTTTTCATTATAAATCTTTTAGCTCTAATTAAATCGTTGCTAAGGATACAACGACAGGAAATAAACCACCGGCGGCTACGCAGGCTAAAGGAAGTCCACCAACTCCCTCGAATTACTCGGAGCTAGTTTAAGTGCACGTAGCTGAAATATTGAGCGGTTTAGGCAAACTAGGACGGCTACAAAGAAAATCACTTTCATTTTATCATTTCAACGAAATTCCACATCATGGATCGTTTCAACGAACGCTAAATGTCATTATCTAACGTTTCTACGAAATCCATGAGTTGACGGGTTGAGGTTTAACACAACCGAAAGCTTTCTACGTTCTACACCGATAACGTTGTAGTGAAAACGTGAAAATACTCTCGGAAACGTTGCGGATAGAACGAGTACGGCGTGGAGAATTCTCTAAAAGTGACGAATGGACTTTGTTTTGGGTGTAAAATTATATTGTGCAGGGGCAGTCAATCTTGACGACACCGCAGCATAGTTCCACAGGGAACATAAAATTCATATTTTTGAGCTATTTATCTCTATACGCTAGTAAAATTAGTCTAGATTTATCACTACATCTAATTACTTAATTGGAGAAAAAGATGCAGGGCTCGCACACTATTTGTGCTCCGTATATCCATACGTCCCCCTGTGCACGAGCGGTGCACCTGATCTGGCCGTGAAAAAGGACTGGAATTAGTCCCAGAATAATAATTCAATTTTGCGTCTTTAACGTAAATCGGATACACGGTTTTAATTTGATTTTAGCACTATTTAAGCGATAATAATAATAATATATTAGAAATACATTCTGAAAATCATTCTAAAACAACCCGCTGGTCGAAATAAATTAATTTAAAACAAAATGTTTATTGTGGTTTTTGATATAAATGAATTTTATCCATAATCAAGTTCCATTTGGAAATTAAAATTTTTGAGAGTACTCAGGAAAATATATTCATTTGTTGATGCTCAAGCTGGATCAGTTTCGAAAAATTCAACTATAATCATACCACATATCAATAAAAGACTACAAAAAATTCGATTTTAGCTTATCCATGGATAATAAGTTTACGAGATAGTTGTAAAATTTGTCATCATTGCATTATGGGCATGATAAATCGATCTAGGGAACCTCGTACCCAGGCTAGCACAGGCTAGTATATAGGGGAAATGAATTAAGGGTGCGTATAATATATATTAATAACAATTAACTTCCGGAGGTCCTGTCAAGTAGGGGAACTAAAAGTCAAGTGTACACATCAGCAAATCTTAGCAAAAATATACATATGTGCGACGCTTGTATTTTCTTGGCATATATTATTTTATTGAATTACATATATCTATTGAAGTTTCGATTTCCAAGTATATGATGTGGAACCTGTGGCTGTACGCAAACAATGTGTATGGTTCATTAATGTCTGCAGGTTTGAATGTTGTTTATGAATTAAGTTATTATCTGTGTTGTACGAAAAAGCGAAAGTAAAGAACACATAAGTAGAAATTAAGCGAAAAAGCGAAGTAAACAACAAAAACGAGAAAGTACGATATTTTCGACCGGACTTGAGTGGTTTGGCGTTCCGAACCAAACTATCATCACAAGCAATGTATATTTTATTCATACTTATTTGACAACGGTTTCAAGATTTGAGTTTAAGCTTATATAAGGTTAAAAGGAATGAATTAAAACAAGGCACCATAATTATAAAAGGATTATATACGTCAACGCAAGCTTTGGCACAATGTAAGGTGGATTATGATTTTTATTTAAGGTTCATTACGTTGAAGGGGAAACGAACCGGAATTTGGTGTCAGTGTCGGTTTCGTTTGTGTCGGTTCCGTTTGTGTCGGTTGGAATCCACGAAGTTAGCTGAATTGCTTTCGTATATCTGCATCGCGATGTTGAAACCTTTCCTCATATAGTTGCATCAGAACACAAGGATCTAATAAACGTTCTCTCTACAGAACATAAGCTTTACTGATCTCAACGCGCTCACATCTTCATGCTTTATGGCAAATTCCTCTACATATATAATTTGCAGACTTAATGTTAGAGCACTTGACACTCTCGTCTCCAATAACTGAAATATGCGTGGGACACGTTGCAGTGCAGGCTTTTCTACGTTTTGAATAATGCTATATGTTTCATCTCTTATTTTGTCATCGCTCTTTCTCGGTTTTGAGACGTCGAAGCTTATTCAAAGTGTAAACATACTGTGACGCCCACATACTCATGTGACGAGAATACAAAATAGTGGCAGCGGACATGAAAAAACACGAATAAACCAGGAAAGATAAATATTGTCGCCAACACATGCATGCAGGTTTCACTATAACTTTGACATCAGGACGACGAAGCAAAGTCCACAATGGAATACCTGAGTTAAAAGGAGTTTTAATTATATTATACCCGTTGAAGTTGTTGGAGAATGGTATCGAAATCTCAAGGTGAGACATGTCAAACGACTCTTTGTAATCCACTCATATCATCCTCTTTGTTAAGTTAACTAACAATATAGCAGCTGATGCCGCGAAAAGGGAGCTATATGTTATAATATGAATAGACGGATAACAGGTTGTGGTTCGTCGTCTGTCTACTCCAAGCTCTCCCACTTTCATTACAGCGGTGTATATACTAACACATACATGTAGATATAACCGTTACGAAATTCACGGTCAAACTTTGAATTCCTTTACGTTGTATTAATCTTATTTTATTTTCTAACGGTCGTGTACAACCAATGTAAATTAAAATGATTTACTCAGAAATATATAAAATTCGAGTGGCACTCGGTTGAACGTATAGTCCTAACTCCTAAGCCGTGCAAATTGGGATATTTCCAGATACTTTGTTCGGGTGAAATCGACCAAACTGAATAGTGTATTATATACTCCCGAATACACATAAAAGTTTGGACACAGGAGGCGACAAATCGCGGAGCGTGTCGCGGGGGACATTTCCCGACACACGAGGGGACATATCAGAGAAGGAAAAGGAAAATAAAATACGTTCTTTGATTGATTTATTTTAATTTTGTCGCAGCAGTTTCTTAAAATTCTGTCCCCGCGACAAGATTTCGCATGGTACATATATACGACGGGATTTGTCCCTGCAACATGTCTTAGCGACACGTCCCCGCGATTTGTCGCCTCGTGTGTTCCACGAACCTTAAGTGTGTGTGTTTTTAGTATTATTAATATTCATGAATGTCTGTTGCCAGTTTTGGATGAAGCTTTAAAGGCTCTTCCTGTTGGAGATAGTTGAAGATGATAATGAAGGACAGAGGTGTTCGTTGCAATGCAGGTTGTGCGTACAATGGTGTGATTCGGCACGTTCATTCGACACGAAACCATTTTTTACATACGTCAAATGAACGACGCGAACAAGCACTTTTCGTAACCTTTGCTCTATTTAGAGTTTTTCCCTGGGCTTGTGGCTAGAAAATGTATAGCTATAGTTTAAGATTTACTGTAGGGTCATAAATGCAACCAGCATATATATATATGATATATATTATTATTAATCCTCTTCCGTTAAATATAAATATATATGGTCAAATATATGTATATGAAAAATCTGACTGCCCACCAGGAATCGAACCCAAGGTCTCCAAAATCAACGCATCGGCGCTCTAACCACTGAGCTATTGAGACACGGTCAGAACAGTCAAACATCATATACATAATATTTATAGATCGCCCCGACTCTCAAATCTCCATCTTCGACGAAGTATAGAGCGAAGCCTCTCGCAGGACTTCCTCAAGTAGCGAGCGTATCACCGGCTCGGTATACAGGAGACTTTAAAACAATTTTCAGATGAAGAGAGGATTTATTAATGGTTAATTAAATGTATGTATATGAAAAATCTGACTGCGGCAGACTGCCCCAACCGGGAATCGAACCCGAGGTCTCCGAATCAACGCATCGGCGCTCTAACCACTGAGCTATTAAGACACGGTCAGAACAAATAATTGTAGTTCTCATGCAGTGAATGGACTTTAATTCATGCTCTGTACAATTTAAGGCAATCTATATTTTCACTGTCTGAGTATATGCAACTCGTATATCAATTTCCTTTGAAAAACAAAACTGAAAACCAGTATCTAAGCAGCTAGTTTCTTTCTCGTTTTCTTTCCGTGTTAGCTACTCACTCGTATATACTCACTCATTATATATAGCGCGATATACCTATCTATCGCTGCAACCATTGAATAGATGATAGTTCAGCCAATCAGATTGCAGCATTTGCCGTGATTAGTAGCACTTCCAGTGAGAACATTAACTTTAGAAGGTTAATTGTTTGTCGGTTCAGTGTTTTTAATGACTGTTAGGAGTTTCTCTATATTCTTGAACCAGGTTTGTTTTGTTGGCGCGACTTTTTCTTTCATCTCCAGGCGTGGCGAATATGGGAAGCGTGGTGGTTTATATATGTTTAGGTGTAGGCGGACCTCTACAAAGACACCTTTGTGTGGAAGGAATATTGTACGTGGGAGGTCTGTGGTTTTGATCGTCTTGTGGTCTGAAGGATATTTTGTTGATGTAGTCTGAAGGATATTTTGTTGATGCGGACGCTTCTGACGCGAGTTCATAGCGGAGTGGATGGATTCTTTTACTGTAATATTCATTTCTTATATTATGGACAATAAAAAATTACACGTGGTATTAATAAACTGGGTTTTAATAATGAAAAACACAGTTGCTTGAGCTAACGTACTTTTCAGGAAGTACAAATAATTTGCTGGCCGACTTGCTAATTTATTTAAAACTAACAAAAGGCAGGAAAAATTGATGAATTGTCGATATCAGGCACGACAAATACACGCCTACTAGTGTTTTAGTTTTAAATTATCACAAATAATGTAAATCCTTTAATTTTCAAATATCACAAATAGTGTAAATCGGCTTAATTGCACGAGCAAAATTATGTGATTACATATTTATTATGATGCATCACAAAATTACGCCATTGCCCAACTTGTGTTTGTTAGCCATACAACCAAATGCTCTTTCGCTGAAGCCAGTTCATTTTCCCACAAGAACATTTCTTGAAAATAACTAAACACATCCAAAAAAGTCGACTCTTACTCAGTACATTACTGAACGAATTACAAGTCCTACGGTTCGTATTCAATCACGCCTTTAAAAACGACTTATAGTTTTACGTTACAGACAAATGGAGAACGTTTCGCAACGAATAGTCTTTGCGACTCTGCAGTAAAATATTTCGATATAGCATTCTGGCGGCAAGAACCACATCTCGTTCCCTAAGCTCGCTCGGAAGATATTGTTCTAATAGGCGGCCACTCAGCTCTCCTCCGCAGAGGTGGACACAAAGGCGCCCGCAATACTGCAATCTTTATGTCCAGCTGACTCGTTCGACAAATCTCTCCGAGGAGAGAGTCGGCCTAAAAATCCATATTTTCTCGCTACCGCGTGAGTAATATCTCCTTTGTATTTATGCGTTTATCCCAAACTCTCCATGGTTTTTGTTGTCTCTTTTCTTTAGCATTCATTGTCTCTGGTATCTTGGGTTCAATATGCGTCGTTCTCGTCTTGCTGCTCATTTTCCTCGTTCGTACAGTGAGAAGAAAAGGTACTCCACGCACAGGCGACCGTCGTTTCCACTCTGGAATAATCGTCCAAGGAGACATCCCACCGTTCATTCCAAAGACTACGATGCGGGAAGTCCAAGCTCCGATCTCGAGCCCGAAGTCCGTCTCGGCCGAACACCTCGACTCTTCCGCCTACGGTCCAGACATGTCGAAATTTTTTGGTCAGCGGAGTGACAATCCTCTCAGTTCTATTTCCCTAGAGTACTTGAACACCCCGGCTGGATCACCAGCTGTAAAGATCAGACCCCGTAATCACACAGGACCGCTCTGTAGCCTACCCAGCAGTCCCAATACTTCGTACAATCGTAAACTCCACGGGGCGCTAAGCGAGCCGCCTTCGCCTCTACCTCGACAAAAACTACGAAGTCACACACAGTCCTCGTCTTCGGAGGTGTGCGGAAGACTGGAGTTCTCCTTTTATTACGACGATAAAAATCGCCAGCTGCACGTGAACGTTATCCAAGCGCTGCGCCTGCCTGGGGACGATACTCTGGAGAGTTACGTCATTGCTATGTTGAAACCGGACGAGATGAGTTGGAAGCGCGAGACGAAATTCGTATTCAGTTCAACGGATCCACTCTTCAACGAGACCTTCCTGGTTTCCGGTTTCTCTCATACGAAGATCCGCGAGTGCTCGCTTCAGTTCTTGGTAATGAACAACGCGGAGAACAAAGCAATTGGACAGTTGCACGTCTCGTTGGCCGATCTGCAGCCGAACAAAATCACAAGCAAATGTCTGAGTTTGAGCCCCATGGACAATGACAATCTGGTATGTATGAAAAGTCACTACTCTGAGGAACTTTTACTTTTCAACCTTCATATAGTTTCCAGAAAGAGGAACTCGGTGTCTCTAGCTTCCGATATGCCTATGATTGTTTATGGCATCAGACGTTTTGTCTGACCATGGTCAGACTGTGCAGTGACCGAAACCGTCAGATAATATAAATTAATAGATCATCCGCAGGAACTAAACAAAATGAAATCTAGTGCGCCACTCATACAACTAGCGCACTGCTCAGTTACCTCTGTACGGACGTTTAGTGAACACAACAACAATCCGAAGAACGACCGATCTCTTTTACAATAGAATATTTAGCCTGAAGAACAAATAGAATAACTTTCAAGTCTCACGTGGATTATTCCCAACACCGTCCTTTTTCTAGGCTATAACGTCATTCAGAGAATTTCCACGGCTTCACGATTTACAGGATTTACAGGAGTGAAACAGGAAACTCATTGAAGTTCCTATGCCGATGTCGTAAAATGTGCATCAAGTTTTCCGAATACCTAATTAATTGTGCATGGCTTGTTTTAAATACTAAACTTGAGGTTGTTTATTTACCGTTGTCGGTCGTCCTACGTGTAGCTTGCTTGTTCCTCCATCCAGGCATTGTACATGCAAAACCAGCAGTTATACCAGCTGTTGTGGCCACTAGGTTACTACTATACACATGTCTATGGCTGGGAGACCCGGGTTCAATGGGGTTCAATCCTTGGTCGGACCACCACTCGGGTCTTAAAATAATTGAGGAGAAGCTGCTGCCTTTGCAACAACACCAGCAAATAGCTTAAGACTTTCGTGTCTTCTCGGAAAAGCGATCTTAAATCTAGGCCCTCGGAATCCCTATAATGCGTTAGGTTTTCCGTTCACCTAAGAGTGATAAACTGAATAGTACTCGAGCGCTTACTAAATAAATACTCATTAATAAATCATACTCAAGAAGTCGACAAGGACGACGTTGGGATCATAATAGTGGGACTAAAATTTATTAATTTTCTTTGTTTGAAGAATTCTGTTGGAGAAGAGAGGCCATGATTGAGGTTACCGCGCGTCGTATTTGCTAAACTGAACCGTAATTGCTCTATTGGTAGAGCTGCACGTTCAAATCCCGTTCGAGTCAATTAACAATTTCCCCCTTGATCCGCTGAAATAATTACGGATATTCATAAAAATGTGTTTTCTTCATGTTATCCTGAGCATGATTCAAATGTTATCGCGAAAACATCACGTGTACTTAAAATGAATTACATGATGACCACAGTCAGCTCGTGAAGTAGTTACATGCCTTGACCTGCGGACTAGTTTAGTCGAAGGTTATAACCTTTATATATATATTATAGCCTTTATATATGTTATAGGCTATAGCCTGCGAGATTTCTCTCTTCTTATTTCCCAATGAGCCTGCTCGCGGGCTAGCCAAAGATGCGCACTCAAATCGCGAACTCGGCAGTGTCAACCTGAACTGACTCCAGTTGACTCATTCACAGCGCAGCGGGTATTCATGAAAATTTAATCAAAATAAGTATCCCATATTTTAATCTTTTACGAATCTACTATTTTCGTTATTGGATTGTCGTGTGCAGTATGCAAATTTATTAATTTCACGCGTCAACAATGCTTGTCTAGCATTTGTTTGAGATTAATGTTGCAATGTCCTTCAGGGATTCGTGAGTGGCCTTTACGTTTATTACTAGACAACGCTTTCGCATCAAGTGGCCCGTCGGAATGTATCAGAATGGCTCCCACGACTATATCCTTCTACTCGTATTTCTAGAACTGCATGGAAACAGTACGCGAAATGTTTTCTATTCTTAATAATCAATCATATCTCCTTAGAAAATGATATGTATATGAAGGTTAAGTCTAAGATCAACAATAACATCCTTTGTGTCGACCACATTGTTAGGAGTTAGCAGGCAACTATAGCCCGGTTTCCATATGATCGCAACGATCGCAAGAAATAAAGAGTTCTTACGTTTATATGGAAACCATAAACCTGGCGATCGTTGCGATCGCGGAGATAGAAAAATTTCTATTCGTCTGCGATCGAGACGTTTTAAGCCCGGTTTCCATATGATCGCAACGATCGCAAGGATCGCAACGATCGTTGTCTAGATCGTAACGATAGAAAATTTTCTATATATATATATACATATATGATATACATGTATGCATATAACATGTATATATGGTAGCATCATCTAGTGATGGTTGGGTCAAAGAAAAATTCAGTGTTTGAAAGGTTGGGTAAAACCTTTTAATTAAGAAATAAAAAACGTGTCGCGTGTGATTATCGAGTTTAATGGCACGAGAGATGCGTGTAAAACACGAGGCGATAGCCGAGTGTTTTACTAGCTTCTCGAGTGCCATTATAACTCGATAATCACACAAGACAAAGTTTTTTATTTCTTTTATAAAAGAACACCATTATTATTAACAATAAAGCCATGAAAAATGTAGATTTACCTGTTATAAATGACGTTGCTATGTGCGTTGCTAGGAAGCTTACGATGAAAACACGTTGGCGATTTTAGCGATGAAAATGCACTCAACGTTGCAGTTAAAACATTCTGTTGTGTTAGTACCTTGATTCGCCTTGTATCCAGGTATTCTTTGACTATCTTTTGTGATTTAAACTACTGAAAATCCGTCAAAAACGACAAAATCTACGCGAAGAATCACGTCAGCTTATGCTTTATTGAGTTAAAATGCACGGTTTTTGAGCTCAGTAACCAATCAGATAGCGTGTTCTCGCTCATTTACTTCCGGTTATTTTATAATTTGGTTTCAACTAGTATCTCTTCGGTACCAACCCCTTCCATAAATAATGAACGCTCCCTTATTTGGTGTTGTACTTTGATTTTCTGGAAAAAATCTCAACACAATTTTTCATCGCAAAAGCCCTTTAAGTTCTAAAAACGTGAGTAACATAACGAATCGACCAATCGTATAGAAGTAATTATGACCAAGCAACCAATCACGTGCTCGCTTAATTCATGAGAAAAATAAAAGCCCGCCGCTTCATTGGACGAGACCACAGCGAGCCCAACTCTGATGTCTGTGATGTGTTCATCTGTTTTATTCTATATTATGGAAATTCTAATGTTTTATATTTAATATTGAAAGAAAGCGGCGCTTATGTGAATACGTGCGGTACGGCGGTAATTTGAAACTCGAAACAGCTCTCACTGGTGCCACGTGAATACGCGTGACGATCACTGAAAGCTGAGACGACAATTGAACGCACGGTAATTTGAAATTCGAAACAGCGAAGTTCACCCCAGTGAACACGCGCGGAGAAGTTTCGAATTAAAACACGCGCGGAGAAGAAGAGTTCTCTCGCGTGTGTTTTCCCGCACTACGTGTTATCCCGCACATGAGTGTTGTCGTCACGCGTATTCAAGTGGCACCCAGTGACAGCTGTTTTGAGTTTCAAATTTAATACCGCCGTACCGCGCGTGCAACCGTACACTATTCACATAAGCGCCGCGGTATCGAAAGCATCGTTTTCTTTCAATATTAAATATAAAACATCAGAATTTCCATAATAAAGAATAAAATAGAGAAACAGAGAAACACATCACAGGCGTCAGAGTTGGGCTCCCTGTGACGAGACAGGCAGTAATTTGGATAACATGAATAATTTTGTGTCTTTCCGTTGCTCGTAGAGTGATTGCGAAATGGAACGGCCTCCGCTGGGCGAGCTTCTCATCTCTCTCTGCCACAACCCATCGGAAGGCAAGTTGACGATAGCAATAAAAAGCGCTAAAGGTCTTCCTGGTATCACGAAATCAGGAAAAATTGGTACGTCTTTATATATGGTAGTAAATAAAAATGTCTAATAGCTGAATATATAGAGGTTTTATATCTAAGTCTTATTAACAGACACAACAGACATGTGACTTTACAAATGTTTAGCTCGAACGTGGCCGAGTAGAAGGTATGTATGTCAAAGGCGCCGTAGGCTTCCAGCTAAGATCTAAGTGTTGATTTTACTGAAGGAGGAAAAACCGGAGACCCCGGAGGAAAACCCACGAAGCACGGAAGAGATCAACTAATAACTCTACTCATATGAGTTCCAAGCTCGCGAATCAACACGCGGTTATTCTCAGATGGTTACCCATTGCAAATATGCATGCCTCAGTCGTTCATGTGAATCTCAGTATTACAAGCTAAAATTTCTGTACTATGTAATAGAGAAGAGATTCCATTTGTATAATCAAGAAGTTTCTAATGAAATGTCGATGCATGATGGAAACTAATGTGGTACTTTAACACGCCGTTCGGCGGTGCTTTAACATAACCACAAAAACTGCAACGTGGTTATGATAACCAGTGGTTTTATTTTGTAAAAATTCTCGTCCTTCTGGATATACTCGCTACTATATATATCGATCATTAGTATATAATATAATATAGGTTGCCTAATATTGTTATATATCATATAGTTGCTAGTTATTAATATATATTATATTGTTATATATTACATATAGTTATATAATATATAGTTGCCTACGCTACTAGCTATATATAGTGACTATTGGGGGCCATTAACAAGATATGCGACGCTTTTTTAGCTGATTTTTTGCTCCCTCTTATATGACGTTATCTGACGCTACGACACGCCCCCTATCCCACAATACTTATCTGACGCGAGGACACGCCCCGCCTCCGTAGCTCAGTGGTCAGAGCACTAGCATCGCAAGGCCTTGAAGATGCATTTTTCGCAACTGGTCCCGGTTTGGTCTTAAAATGTATATATTCCAACATTCGAAATTTTCCTTCACCATAAATCCTTAGATCATGTAGTTTAATCGAGTGAAATTCCAAAATATTACTACTAATAAAAGTATAACTGTTTACTAATAAAAGTATAACTGTTTACTATTGTTTCATTTGCCAGACCCGTATGTTAAAATTCGTGTTTTCTTCTGTGGAGAACGGATTTACAAAAAGAAAACGTCCGTGAAACACGATGATAAATCACCAGTCTTCGAAGAGAAATTCGACTTCGTCGTGACGCGAGACAAGATGCCTCAAACGAGTGCAATTCTCCGTATATACCATCATGGCCGGCGTGTGAACGTCCTCACTAAGAATGTCTTGGTAGGAGTGGTGTTCTTGGGATATCAATTCGAACTGTACGGATCACATCCATTTATGTTGGACTACGGCGCAAGGCACTGGGCTACTGTCGTTGAGAAACCTCATCTTGACATCGCAGAGTGGCATCCAATACAATCTTTCACGGGCTAGTTGCATTATATACAAATAGAATTTATTTATCTGCATGATTTTGCATCTGATGTTATACATCAAGTTAATACTTTCACATTGGGTAGAGTACAAAGCATAGTTGCTCCATGACTTGGGCAAGGCGGAAAATTCGGCGATAGACAAAGAGTGAGAGTACGATTTGACAGGGTAAAGAGCGGCCTTACAAAATGCGCGAAGCAGTGTTTCTTGAAGCAACACATGACGTTGCAATGGGGAACGCAGGATATCCACAACACAATCTCGCCAGATCATTATAATCATGAAATCTTAAATGGCATAAGGATTTATCATTATCATGAATCCACTGATATTCTAATAAACCCACAAGCGTAACGTTTATCTATAAATTAAAGAACTCAACTAGGGGAGTGGGTGTTTGGGGGTCATAGTGGATGGGAAAAAGTTAAGGGAAGCTTAGGATTGTTTAGAATTAGAAAACGCACACAGGGGACTAGCGTATTCATGAAATGATAAATGCTTAAATGATGAGCCTTCAAACCTCTTTTTTCCAGCGGATACAATGTACGTTTCAACAACAATTTGGTATCCATAGTATACCTCGCTATTTAAGATTTCATGATTATCATGAATCTCAGTCACCTGACAAACAGACCAAAAAATTGTACATCATTATTCTGCAAATCCTCCCTCCATTTCGTCAAATCATATCCGTACATAACAGTTCTTCCTGGTAATATTTATATAAGCTTCTCGGCACGTAAACTATTTTTGACTATATGTTTGTTCTGAAATAATTTACAAGCTTTTCTTTACTTAAGGCCACGTGACCAAAAACCAACCAATGACAGTCGGAGATAACCATAACACCTTATTCCAAAATGGCCGCCGCGCGAAAAAAGCTGGTCCGAGTTGCATTTTCATGAGGTCGACTCGTAAGGGCCAAGTGTTGGATTGTGTGTTTATATAATATATATTTCAAAGAGAAGAAAAACCAATTGAAAACGAGGTTGAAAACCAAAGGGATTTTGCCAATTTTCACTCAGTTCTCTTCAGTTGTAAGCTTTCAAAATTAAATAAGCTAGTTAAAATTCTACTTTATGACTCAATTGGGGTTTCGCGGTGTCTTGTAAAAATGTCTTCTGGTCCTCTTTGTAGTAAAATTATTTTATTTTGTGGATGGTAAGAGCACATAATACAACAAAAAACCTCGTAGGATCCTCAGTTGGTCCCTTAGGCCTAGGTCGAACTTCACATGTGCCGAACTCAATGCAAATGAGAGTAGTCTTTTGTTTAAGCTCATTTAAATTGAGTTCGGTACATGTGAAGTTTGACTTAGGCCTTAGTAATGGCGGACTTCCGGCTTCATTTTCTGAACAATGGTTGCTCGATCCAGTCTTCTTTCGAGATCAGTGCATGTAACTCGTACCAGCTTTTCAGCGCAGCGGTCATTTTGGAATGCTGTATAACAACCACTCTCCTCCGCAGAGGCTACTTGCGCTTATATATATATACTATAGGTGGGCTATTCGCTTTTATTGGGCTCACAGGGGGTGTTTTGGGGACGCGTGGAGAGAATGCTCCCCGCGCGCCCACTCTACAAAAAAGCGCAAGAAGCCTCTGCGGAGGAGTGTATAACAACACTGTTTGATCAACATGGTTTCCTCCCAAAATTAAGTGTCTTAATTCATAAATTTAGTACTAGGAGTAATCACAGATTATGTAAGTGCGTTCGACGCACGTGGATCAGCAAATGGTGAATGAAGATTGGTTTATAAACCTAAAATTATGCTAAACGAATTATGAAAATAAATAAAGCTAATAAATACAGCGTCTTAATTCAAGGAGCAAGCAACACTTTTGCCAAATCGAACATCTGCTGAATTGAACGACTTATCTGGCGGTCATATTTCAAATCGTACAAATGAACAGGAATACCTTCTAATATTAAAACTAGGAGTAATCAAAGATTATGTAATTGCGTTCGACGCATGTGGACCTGTAGCGAATTATGAAAATAAATAAAGCTAATAAATATATAACAGCGTCTTAATTGAAGAAGACACTGTAACCTCAACGTTTTTGAACGCGCCATATGATTACCGTTATACTGTATGTTATTTTAAAATGAGAAGGCCATGGATTGGACCATATGATCGACTTGATACGTGGTTTAGATTGTTATCGACTGGAACACGGCAAGAAACGACAGCGTCTTAATTCAAGGAGACACTATATAAACTTCAATGTTTTTGACAACGGTGACATCCCGCATTCCCGTTCGTTAGTTCGATTTGAAATATGACCGCTCGACCGCTAGATAAGTCAGCAAACATTACAATTGGCAAAGTGTCGCTTGAATGGAAAATTTATAACTTCGCGAGGCTTGCACGTTTCGAGTAAATGTTGTTCGAATTAGATGTTTGGTGTTCAAATGATCAGATTGAATTTTGACATTATAAACGCGCCATATGATTACCATATGACATGTTATTTATTACAAGGCTATATGATCGCCTTTATACGTGGTTTATATTCTACATTCTATTTATTTGATCCTCCATGCTAATGCTATAGAAAATTCCTAGCATCATTCTGCTGGCATGCCTAATCCTGAACACTTCTACAGGCAACTTCGTATCCACTCCCGAGGCAGCATTTTAGGCATAGTACTAATACCATAATTTATTCCAAATTCCAAAACGGTAATTTATTCAAAAAGGGGAAAGATTTTATCTTGATTTCTTTTAGCTGTAAAGCACAGGTAACCCATACATGCAAGATTAGAATGCGTTCTCCTTCGTCGAACGCAACAACATATATACGGAAATCATGCCGGATCCGATGTCACAGTTGTCCGAAAAACATTGAGGTTATTAGTGTCTCCTTAATTAAGACGATGTCATTTGTTGCCGTGTTCCACTCGATAATAATCTAAACCATGTATCAAAGCGATCATATGGCCCCCATTATAGCCTAATATTAAAATAACATACGGTAATTATCATATGGCTCGTTTATAATGTCAAAATTCAATATGGCCATTTGAACGCCATGTATATAATTCGAACAACATTTACGAGCAAGCCTCGCGAAGTTATAAATTTTCCATTCAAGCGACACTTTTGCCAAATCGAACTTCACGTTTGTAATATTTCTGAATTGAACGACTTATCTGGCGGTCCGCAAGCAGTCCTATTTCAAATCGAACAAACGAACGGGGATATCCTTCTAATATTAAAATAACATACGGAAGGCCTGTGCTGCTGTGTCAGTCCCGACTGGACAGCAAGACTCCAGTCCTAGTCTTATATAATGCTTATGATAAGGGTATGAGCAACAAAAATCAAAGTTGAAAAGCGAGAACCAAAATAATATAGCATTCGTCATATTGTGTTAAAATGATCGTATATAAGTCGAAAACTCTAAGGATTTCAGAACAAGATACGGATACGCTTTCAACAATGCCATAATTTATTCAAAAAGGGTAAAGTTTTTATCTTGATTTCTTTTAGCTGTAAAGCACAGCTAACCCATGACATGCAAGATTAGAATTCGTTTTCCTTCGTCGAACGCAATAGCGCTCCGTCGAGATGACGTCAGTACCGATGTTTCTCCGCTTTTACCCATAATTATTGCGGCCATAACAAAAGAAATAGCTCATTTGCAATCATTTGTGAGTCAAATTTGGTTTGTTTGTCCGCTTTTTGAGCTATTAATAGCAGCCAGAATATACGCTATTAAGTTCAGGGTTAGGAATCAAACTATATATTTATAAGGCCATGTCTTAATTTGAGGCTTTTTAACAATTGACGGTACCGAAAAAAAGATGGCGGCTGTATATTTTACCAGTATTCTTTGCGACCTTAAATCACCTTTAAAAACAGCCAAACATTATTTACCTTGTAAACATGAATTAAATACGTAAACGCTTCCTTTTAACCAAACTTAATATTTTTGAAACCTATCTTACTGCGCGCAAGGAATTATGGTTAAATGTACCAGTCGCCATCTTTTTCGGTATCGTCAACTAAGATATACACGCTAATTTATCACGGGCTGAAATTTTCATAATTTTGCACCGCAACACCAGTTTTTCGAGCCCGACTAAAATGTTCATGCAATAGCGCTCCGTCGAGACGACGTCAGTATGACTATCCATGTTTGTCCGCATTTGCCCATAATTCTTGTAACCATAACAATTTGTGAGTCAAATCGGGTTTGTTTGTCCGCATTTTGAGCTATTAATAGCAGCCGCCAGCCAGACGCCTTTGCAGTGGAAGATTATCATATAACATTTATATAACATTTAGATGACACCTTTGTGTTACCGTGAGTGAGATAATTCACGAGACTGCCAGGTATAAACTAAGAATCTACATGAGGTGATAAATGGTGCACTTAAACAATGTTGGTTGAACAATATGAAAACCATGACAAGTAAGAGATCGAGTTAAAGTAAACGTCTGTTGCTTAGTAACGTAACTAGATCTTCAAGGCCGTGGTGGTCCTGATGTTCAACCACTATAGTATCTCGCCGTATATTCGCTTCTGTAATGCACGGTCAAGCAGAGGCGTAGGAACGGATTTAAAGTTGGAGGGGGGAGGGGGGCTGAAGTCGACAAGAAGGTAATCAGTGACCGCAGGTGCGGGGGTCCTCCCCCGGAAAATTTTGAAATCTAGAAGCTCGGAAAGACAATTTGCAGCAATTTGAGCAAACTTTTCTGGGAATCAATCTAACACTCGCGTGGCAAGGGTTTAGGGGTTGGCTAACACTTCAGGTTATACCCGTTTGTAAAATCTCGAGTAGATGAAGCCCGTAGGTAGATTACCTTAAGGTGGTCTTGGACAAAAATAATAAGTTTCTTTAATGTTTGTATTTTCAAACATATTTTGGATGGAAATGATAGGATATCATATGCCGATACTAAATGAGTCAATTTCATACGTTCTGTTACCATGGTAACCTAGAAAGGACCCCCAACAAAGCAATAAAGGGCGCTTGTTCGGGGCAGAATAGCAAGAAAAGTAAAGACTAGAAAAATATAAAATTAGGTTTAATGTAAAGCTAATAGATATATCCAACATGTAAACCTCAAAAAATTATAAATTTATCTCAAAAATTTAATTTGTTTGTAACAATGCCAAAATTCGGATAAACACAGTCGAGAAAAAGGAATTTTCTAAAACATATATTTACCATGTATTCCATTTTTGAGGTTTAAGTTTGAGATCTATTTACAATGATCAAATTCTGAAAATTTGATATCTATACTACTAATATTGAATGTAACATAGCGTCCCATGTCTATATTGTTTTCATTGTTTTCCATTGTTTCGCCTCATTATCTTTATTTATATTTATACCCTTTTCACTGCACGAATACAAAATTTAACACAGGAAACAAAAAAGCAATGATTAATAATGTATAATTTGGTAGTTTTGAAAATTTGAATTTTTAGAAAAACTTTGTACAAGACCACCTTAACTCTTCAGTAGCTTCTCTCCTAGCCTCTATAGTCGTACCAATACAATTGAGAAAAAAAACCCATTAAATTTAGCAACGCTTGTCCTGATTTTTGGGGGGAGCTCAGCCCCCATTTAAAATTTGGGGGGGCTTCAACCCCTCAGCCCCCCATACCGTAGAATCCCGAAAGTAAAGATTCCATTTAATTTTACTTTCTGATTTAACTTTACAGGATATACGGGGGGGGGAGCGAAGATAAGACCCTCGGTACTTTAAAAACAAGGGCTATACTAAGGGTTAGTTATTTTTGGAATCGAATTAAGGGTGGTTATTTTTTTTTAGTTTTCGAGACGTTGATTTTCATCTTTTGTTTTTATCGTATATTTCTTTGTCTTTCGTTGCTTTTTATCATGAACAAAGGTTTCACACGTGGAGCGTCACAAGGGGCCGTCACTATGGAGTTCGAGGGGTGCTCTACTAGTTTCGAGAAAATATTTAGAGACAAAAATAATTGTTTTCGGTGATGAAGAAATAGAATCCGTAGAATGATATACAATGAATTGTAATACATAGCTTGGATACTTCTATATAGGTATTAAGAATTAAGAAGGGTCGACTCGTGATCATGGCTCTACGCGAATTTAGTTGCATCTATGGCAACAAGTCTGTTCATCGAAACATTTGGACGAGACGTTTGAGTTGTGTACTCAAAAAACAAATACTTAAACTTCGCGTAGTTGCCATTGTGTTTAGTAAAGTGATGGTATACGGTGATGATATATAGGCAAAGACACACAGGCCAACAACAGTAAACGGACTTATCAATTTCATGGTGGTTTGTTTTGTGAGTAAACCCGATATTTACTTCCAATTTTTAGTTTTTATAATTCAAATAACGTATAACTTGTTGCAAGTTCTCGACAGTTGTGAGCAATGTTGTGTTGCCAACTGTAAACCGACAATGTTGTGCTCAACCCAGTGAACCGAATGTTGTCAAGTTTGTTCGGCCTGCACGATAGCAATGTTGTTATAATTTGTGAACAAGTGAGGTTGAACAACAATGAGAACAATGGCGAAGAGTTAATCTATATCACAAGATTGTGTTTTCCTTTTTGCTGAACGACATTCAGTGAAAGAATAGAAAGACAATACTAAAATGATTGTTCAACAATATTGTTCCAGTATTGTTCAGCTTGCGCACAAGATTAGCTGTGTGTACGACATAAAACTCATGCGACGAAACTGTACAGCTTTGACGGATAAGATGTATTATAGATCTCAAATATCTTGTCCCTTATAAACGTTAATGTGTAAAGGGCGGTAATTTCATAATAACTAGTCATAATATTGATAATCTCGCCGCGGCATGAGGGATTCATTTCTCACCGAAAGTCTCTATATCTATATCTCTCTCTATATGTAATGTTTAAAACACGAGCAGCAGTGTTTTATCAGATATAAAACACGGGCGCAGCCGAGTGTTTTATATCTGATAAAACACTGCTGCGAGTGTTTTAAACGGCTTAAAAAACGACCAGCATTTGGTAAGTTCGTTGGCGTAGTAATTTTGAAAAATAACGTTGTCTAAGCCGAGAAAATCAAAGCTAAAGTTTATGTAAATTAGGATGAATCTTTATCACATATAAAGATACGACACGGTGGTGATTTTCCTTTGTGTTTTCTTATGAGTTTTTTAAATCTATATATAGCATTTTATTATTTTTAGCATTTTATTTCAATCGAACATTAACATTGTATTATAATTTACATTTTTAACCGAACTATTAGCATTTTTAATTTTTAATACAGTAGGGACACTATGTGAATAATTGGTAAAAATATATATATATCTTCGTTTAAGAATTGGATTGATAACCAACGATGATGTCGCTTGAATGGAGGATCCAAAGGATACAAAACGCTTAAAATGTAAAAAGTGAAAGACAGATCGATTATATCTTGAATAGGCGAAACGTCTGTAAATTAAAGATATAATCGATCTGTCTGCAGGAGTTCGCGTCCTTTTATACTTTCACTATATATATATATATATATATATATATATATATATATATATATATATATATATATATATATATATATATATATATATATATATATATATATATATATATATATATATATAGCCTATATATCCAGGTCTGCTCTACGCGCTTTACAAAAACTCAAAAACTAATTAAAGACAGACTTAAATAGATGTGTTTTGATTTTGGATTTAAAAATAAAAAGACTTGGGGAAGATTTGGTGCTTCTAGGTAAAGTGTTCCAGAGTTCAGGAGCGGCAACGGAGAAGGATCGATGGCCATAAGAGAGTAGATTAAAATTGACACGGTTGAGAACAATTTCGGATGAAGAGCGGAGAGTTTTTCGTGGAATGTAGCGTGTAATCAGGTCGGAGACAGATCTCTGGGTCGGAGGTGTAGACAGGAGCTTGGGCATTAAGAGATTTGAATGTAAGAATGAGGATTTTAAACTTGATACGTTCTGCAACAGGTAGCCAATGAAGATCCATAAGGATAGGAGTGATGTGATCACGTTTGCAGGAAAAAGTGATAAGACGGGCAGCAGCATTTTGTACAGATTGGAGTTTTTTTATAAGATTTTATATATCTATATATCTATATCTATATCTATATATCTATATATATCTATATCTATGAGGAAATGAGCATTTGTTTGCAGTGCTTAATGTAATGCACTGACGCGCGAGGAACTGGTCATTTAGAGCTATGACGTCCTTGCTACGGGCAGGAATGTTCGTTTTCTGGACGAGAGTGGATATCCACTCTCGTCCAGAAAACGAACATTCCTGCGGATAGCAGTACGTCATAGCTCTACGTTGACATGTGTTTAAAATTATTAAGCCTAAACAAATGGTGGAATTATATGTAACCCCTACATGTATAGGAGTTAAACAACTTTGGCAGGACGGAAGCAATTAGCAAACGAAAGTTCCAAAGGTTATAGCTCTACCATAGTATTTAGCTTTTGGGGATTTTTTAAGCCAGCATGTGTCTACACGTGGCATACACATGGTGGATGTGACCAGGCGATTGGATTTGTTGAATTAAGTGCTATTTGTGTGAAGTTGATCGTCCAGGTTGTTGTAGTCTTGAGAAAGACTGTTGTTGGTGCATGACTGCAGACGTTTCGACGGCCTCAGCGGCGGTCATCTTCAGAGTCAAGGACCGCCGCTGAGGCCGTCGAAACGTCAGTCACCAACAACAGTCTTTCTCAAGACTACAACAACCAGGTTCAAACCATTTACTTTATTAAGTGCTATTTCCAAAAGATTACCGATTACTAGAGATACTTAACTCAAAACAAGTCAAATAGTTCACATCCACCACGTGCATGACACGTGTAGGCACATGCGTGCAGGCCTATTGCTGACTCTCGTCCAGAAAAACGGAGATTTCTACCAATAACAAATACGCTCTAAATTCAGCTCTCGAATCTTGGCATCTCAGACTCTGTTGTGTACTTTTGCTTAACTAAACAGATCAGTTGAGCATTTCTTAGTTAGTACAAACATTACTGTAGTTATTTGCATGGGTCAGGTGTAACGTCACAGTAACCTTCTTTCGCAAACCAAAGATAAGACAAGCCTTCAATGTTGGGCCCCCTGTGGGTTGGATTCCCGTCAGGACTAGTTCCTGTCCTATAGATTTATCTTATTGTATATTTGGTGCATCAGTAAAGAATAAATTGATTTGAACATTTTTCCAGGTAATATGCAATTTCGCTGGTGGGTCCGGTTTATACGGGAATCAGAGAGCCTAGAGATAATAGTATAGTTGTTAGATTACGTTATGTTCCAATTGTTGTTAGATTACATCATGTCTAATCTACTATAAGAAGTAGGAAGTACAAATACAAAATACCGTAGAAAGGTGATGTCCCCCCGTGACAGTAACAATTTCCTGTTAAACATAGGTTATTACTGCGGGAAGATGTATTATATTCTACGGAACTAATTTGACAGTTTAGGAGAATTTTAGGATTTGTAGCTCAATTTCTAGGAAGGCGCGCAAGGAGGATAGGGGGGAAAGGGCGATCCTAGCCTGCACACTTCCGATTTTCCTCTGCAAAGGAAGATGCCTGCGGAGAAGGCAGCCAAATTGCTACAATTTACGCTTCGTTTTAGTATTTTTGTAGCACATGTATGCATAGTGTATATAAGTTTTCGCACAATCTAATCGATGTCAACACAGACAACTACCTGCAGTAAAGCCTGGTTCCCATTTGGTCGCCACGATCGCAACGATGTCACAGTGGTCGATGTAATAGACCTTTTGTCTGCTGTATGCAAAGCAGTCTTTACTCATTGCAGATATATAGATAGACACTCTATTACATCGACCACTATGACACCGTTGCGATCGTGGCGACCAAATGGAAACCAGGCTTTAAGGGACCGGTCATTATTTATGGTCGGGGCCGAAGAACAAAATTAAGATTAGAAATTTAACCGACCCAACCATTTATGGGTAAAGAAAATTTTTTACCCAACCCAAGAAGAAAAAAGTTAGATTAAGCCCGATTCCATGCACATCGTCGATACAAGTTTTAATACTGTAACTTTCAGATTATTATCTCCCTATACAGAGCAGGAATCCAAAGAAAACAAGGAGACGAATACAATTACAAAAGCTAATGTGCAATGATGACCAAGGAGAACTGGAGATGATAACACATTTTTCAATTTTGCTACCCAACCTTCAGAGAAGTCATTATTTTTTACCCAACCATTTAGGTCTTAGAATTTTCAGTTACCTAACCATTTTCTCTTCGGCCCCCACCCCGGCCATAAATAATGACCGGTCCCTAAAATGAGAACACGCGGCAGTACAAAATACTGTTTACTTTAAATATAGAATTCCAAGAACTAATAAAGACGTTTTTCAATTTTCCTTTTCCCCCTGGACAACTAACGAATGGAACTCTCTTCCCTCGTTGTTTGCTCAGATTCACTTGCTCAATTTAAAATTAAATTGAGAAACCTTAATGTATTTAATTATACGTAACATTTCATATCTAGATTAATTTATTTTTGTATATTTTATTTTTATAACGTTGGTGTGATATCCAAGACCAGCTGTTGTGGTCTGCAATGTCTATGAGCTGGGAGACACAGGTTCAAATCCTGGGTCGGACCACTACTCAGGGTCTTAAAAATAATTTAAGAGAAAGTGCTGCCTTTGCAATAATACCAGCAAATGGTAAGACTTTCGGGTCTTCTCGGATAACGACCTTAAATCGTAGGCCCTCGGAACCCCTATCAATTGGGCTTCTAGCCCTGTTGGAGTGTTGGGGTACTCCATTCACATATAAGAGTGATAAATCTAATAAACTAATCTAAACTAATAGGATTTTATCGACATAATAAATGTAGATGTGTGTGTGACGTCATTCGGTGAGAACTTCCTTCGGGACCATGAAACCTATAGGTACTCTTTACCTGTCATTTTAGTCGACTCCTGCAAAGTGAAAAATTTTCCACCGTTGTCGGGATAAGAAAGGGGGTGCAGAGTGTGAAAGAGACTAGAAGGAAGTGGAAAGGAGGAGCTAGTTCTTTGTGATGTCATGTGGTTAATGTAGACACCGGAACAAGAGAACTTATAGCGTGGGCAACATTGACAAGCGCTCATTATTTACGCGCTTCCTTCACAGATGACACGGGAGGTGTTTCAAATAAAGCCAGAGACGGTGTGAAAGAACATTAGGACACAGAACAGACGAGCATGACGCCACGTTGACTGTAAGAAAACGTTGGGAGATAAAGACATTTGGAAAACGATGCATAGCGAATGTAAGTATCTGTTATAATTAGCTATTACTATTAGTGTAATCAGACTATAGTCTCATTCGAACTCGAAACTCATGACATGTTTATTTCTCGTTTTGTTTTCTGCCGTTCTTTCTTGTGTACGATAGTTATAGAGATTGACCATACATGGACGATTGTCAAGCTCATATCTTTACAAAAATATTTCTGAGTCCCGGACTTCTAATTGCCGGCGAGACGCTCTAACCATAATTGAGCTACTGTGTCGAAAAGGGTTAATTTTCTTGGATTTTCTCTCGCGCGACGCGCAGTGCTGGTAAATTATTAAACTACAAAAGCAAAGTAGCGAATCATCTTCTCTTTAAGTTTAATAAATAAGGAAACTCACGCGTGAACTACCCGAATAATTTAAATTTCCTCTCTCCTTTTTCGTATTTTTCAAAAAACCGTACAAAGAGTTCCCATATAATTTTGTTGCGGTGGTATGAATCTGTCAAACTAAGGAGCCAAATGAGTCAAACACAATCAAAGCGATAAAGATTTTCGTCTTTCTACCAGAGCGGAAGTCCTTGAAGCAATTAAATTCAAATAGTTTAGACTCAGAGTAATTTGAACCAGGCAACCGACAATTATTGTGATGTAATCTGATTCTAGTTCGGTTGGAACTGCAGGGTATCAAATTAAACAACGCTACACCCCTCGTTACAGAGGTTGGTACAGTTTTCAAGGTGTTGAGACAGAATTAGGAAAGTGAAATTGTACAAGCCGTACAGGAGCCGCCAGGCTTGGTTGCGTTCAGTTTTTCGCTAATTTTCTCATGCAAAATATCAGATATTGTCGACCTGAAACTTTTTCAGAAATCCACCCTTTCAAAATGGAATTTTGAACGGCTTCGAATGCAGACCTTGTAAATAAGAGTTTTTAGAAACTCCATGGCAAACAAAGGTAAGATTATTGGTATTGCTGAACCAAGTGATTGTTCTCCAAGTATAAGAAAGTGAAAAGCGGAGGGCAATTTCTATATTGATTTTGTTTCCTGGTATTTGTGAGCTTATCCAGACGCGTACACTATAATTTAGCGCATTAACGATCTTTCCGTGCCCCATTGTTTCAAACGTAGAGTGTTATTGGTAAAGTCTACATTGTTAATCCACTCTTCCCTCTCGGTATTGTTTTGTGAGTTTCTTGTAATCACGCAAACTAATCTTGCTGTTTATGTAGTATTTTCCCCGGATCACGAGACTTCAACCTATGCCGTTGATTTACACTGTTTTAATTCTGTTTACATTGTTGTTTGGCGAAGATCGTCTTGTCTCGAGCATTGCTCAGCCGATGCAACTTTTGCTATAGTATACAGCTACCGTCTTTATGTATAGCTATGTAATTTACTCAACAATGTGGAATGGACGTATTGCGGTCGATTCCTTAGCGAATAGAAACTGGGACTGTATTATATTCCATACGTCAGCATGACGCTTGTTCTCGTCAATACCGAGATATGAACGCAACAAGAAGCTAAATTCGAAATATTAGAATATTAAAAGTCCGCCAAATTGCTCAAGGTAGTGCCATATCAAGAGATAAAGTCGGATATTAAAGCATTTTCAATTACTAAAGTAAATCTCGCTACAAAAAATATCAGATATTTACGTAGCCTGCGTGGAAATTATAATTAATCGTTAGTTAATATGATGTCTTACAAATTCTGCCACTGGAATTTTCTTTATCAGCCAAAAAGCAATATTATTATATTGAAAGTCGGATATTCAAGTACGAATTAATTGAACATGAAGGGTCGAAAGCTCTCACCACAATTTTGCGTTGGTATAGATACCTTGGAAAAACCCATCGAAGGTTGGCTTTCATCTCAGGGAAGAAAGAACAAAGATGTTTATCATACATGGCCGTACTTAACCAGTCGGCCAGCCATTTGGTTTTTTTCTTAATTCCCTCCTTATTTTCACGTGATTTTTGACGACATTGTGCCTGGATTGTTGCGCTGAAAAGTGGCATCAAGGTTGGGTTCAGTTAGGATTCAGAAGGTTCACAAAATCACAGGAACAAAAACCATAACCATAACCCAAATAAAATAATAATAAACGTATATAGCGGTATTTCCAGATATTCAATAGCACTTTACATGATGAATAAATACTCTAGCACTAATTACTCAGAAAATGCCGTTCTCAGAAAATTTCATACGGGGGGTGTTAAAGCTCACTTCAACCGACTGACGCACGAGCTTGTACCGACTACATCCTATCGATCGAAGCTTGTCAAAATATTGTCTTTCCGTTGCGTTGGGTGCCTACTAAAATGACCCTGGTCAGCTGGTGAAATGGTTAATTAGTCCTACGTTAATAACGCACTCTCAATACGAAATGAAAACATGATGACATTTATGTCTTTGCTGTTCTCCTGTTGATTTACATTTGCATATAATAAAAACATTTAACATCAACATTAAATTTGTGTGTCTTAAATTTGGTAGTTTGAAATTAATTTAAACTATGCTAAAAGTTAATGATTCTACTTGTCCGTGTTAAATCGAACACGTCTAAAATATAACTTCTGCCGACTAAAATATAGCTTCTGCCGACTGAAACTCGAAAAAAGGTTTTTTAGGGGTGCCCCCCCCCTAACTCCGGGCCTGCCTGTAATAAAGAAACACTGACTAACCATACTTATCAGTAAACCCAAGTGATTTATATGATGCAATATTCCGGTACACGAAGGAGCCTGAAAAGTTGGAGAAAAATATATATATGTGAGCAAACATATGTTGTTCCAGATTCATTACGTGTTTCATTCGAAATTGTTATCTATCATTTCATCAGTTTTCATTTTATTATTTCATTTCCATGTCAACAAAAAAACATTACCCCACGCAACCCTGAGCTGATCGTGTTTCATAAATACAATCTATAAACACGTCCCAGTCAAGAAAGCTATATATATATATATATATATATATATATATATATATATATATATATATATATATATATACGTGTAGGTTTTGGTCTACGAAATGCAAAGAGTGCTCAACAACATATAGTTAGAGCAAATAATAGATTTTCGCTTACCTCAAAACTGGTCTGCTACAACTTGTTTCATCTGTAAAAGAATCTTCATTCTTTTACAGATGAAACAAGTTGTAGCAGACCAGTTTTGAGGTAAGCGAAAATATATATATATATATATATATATATATATATATATATATATATATATATATATATATATATATATATATATATATATATATATATATATATATATATATATATATATATATATATATATATATATATATATATATACCCACATATATATCCATATATATATCCATATATATATCTATATCTATATCTATATATATCTATATCTATATCTATATATATATATATATAGAGATATATATATCTATATATATTTATCTATATATATCTATATATATATATATATATATATATATATATATATATATATATATATATATATATTATATATATATATATATATATATATATATATATATATATATATATATATATATATATATATATATATATATATATATCTATATATCTATATATCTATATATCTATATATCTATATATCTATATATCTATATATCTATATATCTATATCTATATATGTATAGTACAATATCTACAGACACGTGTTTCGCTGCTCATCAGTGTAGTAGAATGGGCATGAGTACCAATTATACACAAACGATTGCCAGTGACAACCGCATGTGGGATAAACAGCGGTCATGCGCACATCTAGAGAGCGTGAAGGGCCAGAGTGCTCAAACTACCACAAGGGTAGTGGGCGTTGCATTATCGCTAAAGGACACCTACACCAACTTCACAGAGTGCTCAACAACACCGAAGTGAAGGAGCGCAATAGTACAATATCTACAGACACGTGTTTCGCTGTTCCACAGCTCATCAGTGTAGCTTGGTATACAATCTAGATATGGGCATGAGTACCAATTATACACAAACGATTGCCAGTGACAACCGCTTGTGGGATAAACAGATATATATATATATATATATCAGAAAGCTATATGCTAAGGTTCAGGTTGAAATGGAAGCCTTGGGGTGATATACCACTAGGATTTACTACGTTCATGGTAAAATATGTACGTGGATTACATCATTTATATCATGGTTTATTTTCTTTTCAATAGATATCCTCGCAATTGTTTTGGGAACAGCAACTGGAGTTCTACTTCTCTCCATAATCATTCTCTTGCGCAAGTTACTCAATGGCGGAGACAAGAAAAGGAGAAAAACAAAAAGAACAAGTACGGCGCCAACGCCAACGATCATCCCGCAGAACATTCCTGGGTTTATGCTCCCCACATGGAGAAACGTCAGAGTCCAGGAACCCCTGCGGACGATAAGTGGATTTGGCGATGACCCATCGTCCGACGAACTTGATTTGGATTCTCTGAAACCGAGAAACGGCATCGACGTTCCGGTAAACACCGTTATCACCTCGGTACAGACCAGTCCCGATTTTGAAGCATCAAAGATGGCGCAAATGTCACCGTTGAAGAAAAAGTCCTTTCCAGTACTTAGCGGTTCTATATCGCTCCAGGAGTTGAACGTGTATTCTCCAAAATCACGATCGCGTCACAGCTTGACTCACGTCGAGGAAGTGGTGCCGAGCTTAAAGTTCGCGTTGTATTACAGTGTGGGAACGAGCGAACTGAACGTGACTGTTCTAAGCATTCATAATTTGACACAGATGGCGAACCTCGGAAACTCGGCAAACTTGTGCGTGTGGGTGCAAGTTGAATTCTCACGATATCACCAGGAATTCCGCACCAAGACATGTTCCAGTTCAAACGAGGCAACGTTTAACGAGACTTGTGTTGTGAGCGAGTTTCCCGTCGAGCATTTCAGCGGAAGCAAAATCTCGTTTCGAGTCATTGACAACGATACGACCGTGGTAGCCGAGGCCGTCTACGTTGTTCTTGGCTTGCCACCTTCGTTTCCGAGAAATGAAACCGTTGAACTGCAACATCCAGGGATTGTTGACGTGAGGAAATGTTTTTTCTCAGAATCATTAATAAGGCATGAGATTTTTTACGTAATCAGTACTCTTTACAATTACGTCATAAATACACGTCATACAGCAAGTGCACGTCATACAGCAAGTGCACAGCGACTGGTGGAAATGTGACGTCATTATACGTAGAAAGACGCCAACTCGTCATTTCACTATATTCGTCTTTTTTTATCACATTTTAGACAAGCCATACCTCGAGAAGCGGTGAAATGTTGATAAGCTTGAAGTATGATCCTGTCGACGAGATTGTCACTTTAGGGATTGTTGAATGCAGAGATTTGAGGAATCCAAGAAAGAAAAACAATAAATTAATGGGTAATATTATGTTGCTATCGCGTTATATGCTGTGTTCTTCTTTGGATACATTGGTTTACGTGATGATAAAGTGATGATACAGTGATATTTTATGCAAGTTTGTCTGTGCTTGACTAGTTGAGTGCATCATGAACGATGAATACACTCTTTTCATTAATACTTTCTATTTTATTAATTTCTTTAGATACCTACATCAAAGTTCACGTCATATTTTGCAACGAAACAGTGCAGAGGCACAATTCAAAATTGATCCAAAAATCCAACAATCCGAAATTCGAGACACGATTTAACCTGGCGCAGTTCTTCTCCCGGGCAAAGATGAACCAAGTTCTCGTAAAAGTGACAGTTGTCGCCAAAGGTGTGACGAAATATAAACTAGGCTACGTCATCCTGGGGACAGCGAGACAAGACGACGTTACAGCCAGCGGTTATCAACAATGGGAAACCATTATCGACAAGCCCGAGCTTGATATTGTACAGTGGCATGCATTGAAACCAATGAGGTCTGTGACACCGTGAGCGATGGAAAAAAGTTGTTGTTTTGTTAAAGTGGTTCTCGGATGAAAAAATCGTCAATCCAATTTTGATTTTATATAAAAGTACTTTCAAAATGAGACAGAATGGCAACCTCGTTTCCAGGGCATTTTGCCTCCACGGCGGAAGGTCGGCGAAAATGGCCCTGGGATCGGCTGGTCACATGACACCCAGAATTTCTGGGTGTTTAAATATGATAATTTTTGTGGTCTTTGTTCCATTTCCTTTGTCTACTTTGTTGACCTGAATAATTGAGAAATATCCAATGCTCTTCAGAGTTGTTCATGTCAGCATTCGTCGGCATAAAAGCAGCTAACAAGCTTAATAATCCACCATACATCCATGGTTATCTCTTACAAAAGCTATGAAGAAGCATATATCCAATTTAGCGAAAGCTATCACTTCTAATTTGCTGTAAAATTTGAAGACAGCATTCAGATTTAGATGAATAAATTATACTCGGCTGAATTAATTGAGTTTTATGACAAGCCAATCGCATTATAGAATAGACCAGCCGATCCCAGGGCCATTTTCGTCGACCTTCCGCCGTGGAGGCAAAATGCCCTGGGACGAGGTTGACAGAATGGTTTTCGGGGTTTCTCAATACCTCATCTCGTTTCAGAGATATTCAGGTTTTTTTAAAACATGCAAATTAGATATCTATGACGTCATGGCCTCACATAGACTAAATAAAATTCACAAAATGACGCATATTTTCTGCAAATAATAGATAGCAAGTGTTGAAACTTTGCATATGTATACCTTTGAGGAAAGTACACACCACTGTCAGTAATATTGTTGCCAAGGCGACCACTGGGAAACAGGAGTATTTAAAAACTAAAATTTCTGTCTCTTTCTTAAAAAATAAGATTTAAATCTCCGAAATATAATATCTAAGTAAACATTGTTTGTTGGAGAGGAGAAATAAACAAATTTTGTTTTACAAATGAAGGGGTCTGACACTAAGTCGTCTCCATGACAACAATATATTGCACAGTGGTGTGTACTTTCCTCAAAGGCATACATGTGCAAAGTTTCAACACGTTCTATCTGTTATTTGCAGAAATATGCATCATTTGGTGAATTTTATTTAGTCTATGTGAGGCCATGATGTCGTAGATATCTAATTTGCATGTTTAAAAAAACCCAGGTATTGAGAAACCGCGAAAGCCACTCTGTCTCATTTTGAAAGTACTGAGAACCACTTTAATTACTTTAGCACTTAGATAATACAAGACAAAGGAATATACAATCAGTAATTAAAGTGCCACTGCCACCAAATTCTCGATCCCAAATGAAAATTGCACGTTCCGATTTTGAAATCTGATATCAGAACGAAATTTGGTTGAACAGAAGTGATTTTATTAACGGTTGAAATAGCGAAATATGCCACTTCGGATGCAACATTTTCCGATCGCTTTATTGGGCCTCATGGACGTCATAAATATGACACACATGGCAAACACAGAGAAAATAGCTACATCTTCAACTGGTTCGTCTCGTCGACATGAGCAAAATATTGTTCTGTTCTAAGCAAACTAGTTGTACTAACTGTGCCATGTGTCATACGCATGACGTCATACTTATGACGTCACAAACGAAAACAAATGGCGGCGTTGAATTTCGCATGTAGCTAATTTCAGACAACAAATTCAACCACTTTAGTTTATCGGACGAAGCCCATCTACACATCAAACTACTCGCAAAAGTTGGAATATTTCAAAAAATAAATAAAATGTAAACCAGAAATTTGGTGGCAGTGTCACTTTAAGGTGATAGATGGTCAGACAGAGTAAAACTCCAATTGAATCTCATCACCTGTTCTCATATACTACAAAAAAAAATTAAAATCCAGCATAGCTATATGTTGCTTAAAACAAGCCGCTATAGAATTCGGAATGATATAGTGTTATTTCCAAAACGTCAGTATTTCGTCACTAATATCTGAACAGGCAGTTTACCACCTTTTCACTTTGCTATATATATATATATATATATATATATATATTAGATCTGTCGAGATTCACGTAATTGTGTGGATAGATCATACGTGGAAGTATAAATATTAAAGAGGATGTATATTTATTATATAAAAAGTAGTGTTTTATAAGGATTATCGCGATTAATAGATTCGATAATCAAACATGCACATGTCAATTATTAGTGATAATGTACCCGATTATTGCAATTTAATGCTGTGAATGTTTGTTGGAAAATGGGAGTATTTTTTTTATATAATAAACAGAACAATACATGAATGCTTGGAAATATGAAATTTAATTCTCTTGTTGAACTGGTATAGTTTAATGGTCAGTAACCGCTGCTTGACTTTCCAAAGTTAAGCACCGTACCTCTGGTACACTAACTGGATGGGTTACCACCTTGTTCAGATAACGGTCCCGGGCTTTCACCAAGAGCCTTAAATAAAATTGGGACCCAGTAATTGGCTAATTCCAGGGATTGGAGTGGCTCCCACCCCTACCTTCACGTAGCAGCTATTGAAAGAAGAGCCTAAGGGTCGCCTCCGGCTACGGCCGGCCGACCAACTTCTTGCTTGCTTACTTACTTACTTACTTACTTACTGAACTGGATATCTCACTCGTGACAAATTTTGAAATCTGGACTGGCTCTGAAATGCCTTTTCGTCCTACATTTTGGGCGGAAATTTTTACGGAATTCTGAAGGTCTAAGTCATATAAAATACTCGAAAGACATTTCAAAATTTTGAACACATTTATTTTTCATAATTAATAGTATTGATCAAATTAATTATAAAATACTGTAAAAAACCAGAGGTTTCTGACAGTTCCATATCATATTTCAAACCATTGGTAAATTGAGCAAGTATAATTGGAAACACATAGATTTAAGAGATAATTAATACAGTGAACATAAACAGCTGAAAACTGGTCATTTTTATACTGACCATTTTAAAAACTCGCAATTTTGTTTAATTTACCTTAGACCAGGAAACATAGGAATGGCTTTAACACCACCACCCCCCCCCCCCCCCCCTCGCCAATGTTTGCAGAATTCAAGAAATTTGGCTGGAGGACAACTGGGACGACATGTCCACTCCGTTGCAGGCGCCGCCACTTAGTCGTGACGAGTCGGACGAGCCCCCTCGGAAACTCTTTCCTGTAGGTATGCTCCACGAAAGTCTATTTCATGGGAACTTCTTCTGCCTGCATGCGTTTAGGAATAGCACTCCGTCGAGATGACGTCAGTACCCATGTGGCCGCATTTACCCATAATTATTGCGGTCGTAACAAAAGAAAATAGCTCATTTGCAATCATATTTGTGAGTCAAATTTGGTTTGTTTTTCCGCATTTTGAGCTATTAATAACAACCGCTTAAAGGGCTATTAGCAACTCCAAGAAAGAAAAGACTAATCATTCTCACGTAGATACGGAACTACATTACGTGCTATTTTCATTCAATGAATTTCAATCCTTTATAAAAAGAGCAACAACATGAGCTGATTTAATCTGTTAATCACCCCAATTCTAGCATGTTGTGTTTATTGAAATTTTAACAACTATGTCATGAGATTTTAGTGGCGGACATACGGTGTATTTTGATACCGAACCCTTGACAGGAGCAACCGACAGTTAACCGAAAGAGTGCCGTCTTGCTTGCACACTATAATATATATGGATCGATTTAGCGGTTTTTCGATAACTTTTCCCGTTTTTTATTTTATTTAATAAACTACTTATCGTCATTCACACATTATTTTACTTTAGTTCGCTTAACTCAAGTTTCAGTTTCGGGCATACTTTTACTTATTAAAGCTATAGTATATCGGGAGATATAGTTTGTTTTTCATCGCTTGACTGGTTTTATTGTTGTGACCACCGACCTGCACATAGAATCCAACACATCGCAAGCGCTTTTCCCGCCGAAAAGAGCAACGATGTCAATGAATTCATCTCATAAACGTCCGATTCTTCGTTAAAATATAAACCATATTTTTCAAACTATATTCTGAAGAAGCAGGAATATATTGATATATTAATCTCGATATTTAAATATATATATCTACGGCTCACGTTATTGCTTAACAAGTCAACCATGATCAGGTATGATCTAAGTGTAAAAATACGGGTTCAGAAGGAAACGCTTTATGCCTCGGAAAACAACGTAAAATTTGATTATTTCTAAAGAATAAAAAATGCGTTCCTCGTTATTTACTTTACTGTCGGCCACCTTGCTTGTAGTAGTGAGTTCCGATACGGTATTCCAACTCACAGACCGAGATTTCGACGATTATATCAGAGATAAGGAAGCTATGCTGGTGGATTTTTACGCTCCATGGTAAATACTGTCTAATTTTGAACTTTTTCTGATAAATAATAAAAGTCAACGCTTATTTTTTTCTAACTAATTGTGGGAAATTTAGTTGACGATAAATTTATTCTTATTTAGACATTTTATATGCCATATGATATTTATAGATGCATATACATACCGTATGAACGTATAATGCATAACAACACAAATATAAACATATACACGCACTTCATTCACATAACAATAAACATAGGGTGACTAAAACGTAATCGAAATTGTTGTATTTTACGTTATTATTTTTATATTTGTAGTATTAAACTGCTGTTGTGCATTCATTAAGATTTAGGAATACTAAAGGCTACTTTTTATCGTCCCGATCAGTCGTATCAAAACGTCCGCTGATCAGGAAGATTATATGAGAAGCAGCCTTAAAATGGTTACTTGATTTTTAGAAAGTCAATTCATAAGAAACGTCATATAATGTATATATATATATGTACATAGGTGCAGTGACTGCAAACGACTGGAACCGAAATACGAGTCAGCGGCATCGATACTTGGCGCCAAAAAGAAGTTTGTTTTAGCTAAAGTGGGTGTAAAGAAAGAACTTAAGTATATCTTTATAAACCATTTATTGAGACCCTGTTTTAATAAACGAAGCAGATTGAGTGTTCAAGTCAAATCTCCCATATTGTTTCTCCTTGTTGTGTTTACATAAAGACGTTTTCAATCTACTCAATCCTCGAAGTCAAGTGGATTGAAAGTTCCCGATCCTGAGCTTCATGTAAACATGGTTTGACTTGAAAATGACTGGATACGTGAATTGAATTAAAGAATATCACTGCCTGGCGGCTTGGATTCTTTATGAAAACCATGACATGACCATAGAACGGGACTGTGCGGGATCCCAGTACAAATGACTCACAAAAGGATGACGTCAGCTGGAGTCCTTTTTCTCAATAGTCACACACCCAAAAGCAACACAGTAACGGAATTTTTCCTCTTCAAAAACAAAACTCAACAAAAAAACTTTAAAGGGACACTCCGGCCCAAATACAAATGCAGTTCATATGAAAGATCTTACTGACTTTAGTTTATTTCCAAAGTTTCAGCATTCCTATCAATTTAGTTGAGAAGATATTGCTAGTTGAAGTTGAAAATCTGTGGATTTTGACGCCATATTGGTTTTGAAAATATGACGTCATTGAGTGATTCTTTATCGTCAGTGGAGTTGTTTTGATGGCGATCACATAGTGATAGTTATTGTGAATGGTCTTTGGACGAAAATTAGTCGAAATAAACTATTTAGTTCATCATGCAGGAAAGTAGAGGAGCTTCTTAGGCATAATACGAGATCACGTCACTCAGTGACGTCATATTTGAGAAACAAAATGGCGTCGAAATTGGACAAACTCTCCAACTTCAACTAGCCACATCTTCTTAACTAAATTGATAGGAATGCTGAAACTTTGGAAATAATCTAAAGTCAGTAAGATCTTTCATATGAACTACATTTGTATTTGGGCCGGAGTGTCCCTTTAAATACAAACTGAAACAGATGTTCGTTATGACCACAAAACTTTCAAAAAAGTCTTCAACACTTGTCAACACTTGGACTGACGTCTGAAAATGGCGAATACAATTAATCAGAGCCAGATTAAGGGCACGTTGGGGCCTGGAGCTGGCGGAGACATTAGGGCCTATATAGATCGTTTTCGATCATTATAATATATATATATTTCAAAAACTCATTAATATTCATTAACCAAATTGTCCAATCACATTTCCGTATTTAGTCACGCGCAAGGCTTTTATACCTGATAAAATCAGCATGAAAATTATATAAAGTCTCTACGAACTTTATATAAAATTCCTGCTAATTTGCATTTCATACATCAACTCAAGGACCATATTTGCATACCCAACTATGCGAATCGAAAACAAATCGATTTACATTGTTCTAAATCAACCCAATTTACCTCTAATAGAAACCAGTACACTCCCTAGTGATTACAATCAATTGTTTTTGAAGCTATTTAAAACACTCGAACACTCGCATTTTATCATATCTAAAATGCTCGCGCTGCGCGCTCGCATTTTAAATATGATAAAACGCTCCTTCTCGTGTTTTAAATACTACATAGCTGTTTTTATGTTTCACAGATCAGTGTTGTAAACCTCTATTGAAAATTGCAATCGATACAAGACATTTATGAAAGTACGCTTACTCGCTAAGACCCAGTTTACGCTGTCTGATGAGAAAAGGGCCTATTTTTCTCCAGGGCCTGGAGCTGTGGTCCCCGCCTTAATCTGGCTTTGCAATTAATATTTAAACACCACTACAATTTAAAGGAAAAGGACTCCAGCTGACGCCATCCTTTTTACGACATTTTTGGGGGAAAGGCCACAGTCCAGTTATATATAAAGGTCAGAAGTAAAAACAAGTGCTTGGATTGACCATAGTTAAAATAGTTTCGTTGCGAAAAATCTCAGCAGTTCACCACCTTAATTTCACTTTGCTATATATCTAAAACACTGCCTGCGCAGCACTCAGAAAAAGTCTATATAGGCACCTATAGGCAATGTTCCAATTGCCTATATAAGCCTATAGCACCTATAGGCGTCTATAGGCTAATAGGTTTCTCTATAGGTTGCCTATAGAAAATGTTCCAATTGCCTATAGAAACCTATAGGTTTCCTATAAGGCAATGTTCCAATTGCCTATAGAAGCCTATAGCACCTATAAGTAGTATAGAGAGTGGCGGTACGAGCTCAGTCAACGTCAACCGTAATATAAACACCAAAACATCACCAAATTTGTGTCGAGCCACAACTTAGCGATGTTTTGGTGTTTATGTTTTACAATCGACGTTGACTAACTCGTACCGCCACTCTCTATACTATTATGGCAATCATTAGTCAATCTAAACACCCCTCCCATGTTTTCTACTCAATTGATAAGAAATACTAAAATAACGATTTTCGCTAAATTTAAAGCTAGAATGTGTCGTTTCATCATTTTCACGTCTTTAAAAAGTGGAGAATGTCGTTTCAACATTTTCGCGTATTTAAAAAAGGCATAGTGTGCCACTTCAACGTTTTCACACATTTAAAAAAGTAGAAGGTGTCATTTCAGCATTTTTACATTTTTGCTCAACAAACCACCGACACGTTCCACTGCTGTCTCACAAATTCACGCGCGAAAAAAAAACCACCAGATTTTGATTCTAGTGGTGATGTTTATCCAAATGGATAGCGAAATGACACTCTTTTGATTGGCTAACAACGTTAGCTAACAAATAACCAACTACTCTACGAATTAGTCCGTTTGCTCACTACTCTTAGTGTTTACCACCTCGCTCCTAAAATGGTGATCGTACACATGTTTCGACGTTATAATTCCTCCAGACAACAAGCCTAAGAAAGGCACGTATGGTGTCACAACCGCGACAATGCTCTCGACGTCTTTCTTTAGTAACGGATCTTTTTGTAGTTCGTCATTTAGTTCGTCAGGATTCTCTATAGCGTTCAACCCATCTAGTAAGCTGGCGAATTTGCTGATTAGCAAGTCGGTGAGAAAAGCGTTTGCGATCTCCATTCTCTTCAACTCGTGTTGGCGCCATATCTTATCAATAACTTTTGCGGACGCTTTTTTAATGTATGCTTCGGACTGACTCACCACGCCGTCACCGGACAGTCTAATAAGTTCGGATCTCCTAACGTCAATATTGTCTTCCACAGTTGGGGTGTCGTCGGTCTCCTCAACTAATTCCTCAATCGTAGGATTTTCTTCACTTTTGCGTTTTACCATCACGCTATTACTTATACCCATATTTTATTGCGGAATAACAACTTCGTGACTGTATGGATAGCGTAGTGAGATTTCTAGTCTAGCGTACTTATTATTTTTTAATGCGGTCACAATCGCCAACGATTTTTCTCTGCTAATGTTTCCAAGGTAATCGTCGATAACGACCTTCATATCACTCCTACTTGGGCAGTAGAAGCAAACGAGCTTACTAATATTTTCTCTGTACGGTTTTGCGATCGACGTCAGTTGTTGTGTGATGACAATAACGCTCAACATAAAATGTCGCGCACTAAAAGCCAAGTTGACCAATTGACTAGTCCTATTCTTAACATCTTGAGAGCTCGCACAGTCGTCCAACACAATCAGAGTGTTAGTGCCTTTAAAAACATTTGTTACACACTTGAGAACAGCGTCGACACTGTCCTGTGTGCAGTCTATCGCTAACACGTCAGGGTCGCGTATGTATCTCCAGTCTTGATATGCTTTGTTCCACTCAAAAGTAGGACAAATCAACACAATGTAGTCAAATTTGCTACAATACCCAGATTCCAATGTTTCCAGCAAATAATGCGTCTTACCACAAGCTGTCATACCAACAATTAGCATATTAAACGGGGTCTCCATTAACTCACGTTTGATTTAATACTGGATTGATTGCAACCCATTGTTCATAAAGTTGACCAACCCATCACTTATCACAAACACCCTGCACATGACATTTGCGGTCGTCGCTTTCTTAGTGATCTCAAGAAGCACACCAGATTGTGTGTTTACAATGTTCTTACCAGTGGCGACGTTGTAATTGTCTTGAACGCTCCTCAAGTCGATGACCAACGCAAAGCCATCTTTGTAGAACTTCTGTATGGTCATGAACTGAGCGTGTTCTTCACCCAACCCAAACAATCGTTTCGCTTCTGCATAGAACTTCGACTTTGGGATGCCTTGTGAGTACACGCTATTTGGCACACCTTCAATTGTGACTCTAATATTCTCAATATTTGGGTAAAGAAACTCCTCACTGTCTGTTCGCACCTTATTCGTGAATAGCAACACAATCGCCTTCATGCTTTTTCTTGGCAGATTAATGTTTTCATTCACAATGGTCGTACCTTTGTCCCATTCGGTGGTTTTCATCAACGTAACGTGCTCATATGACAAACTACGGCCACTTGCATAGCCCGACGCTATTTCATCAGCAAGCTCCTGGTTATCAATCGTTTCGTACTCAAGCTCGAGGTTCTCCAGAGTGTATCCGCCCACAGCGCTACCGGATTGCGCCACCATGATGTCTGCGGCCTTCGGGAGTGTGATGACGTACTGCAAGTTGTTATTCATGCTAAAAGGAGCGTACAACCCGTGGTCATTCATAATCTTACCAAGCTTAATCCGCTGTTTCGTTCCAATCACACCAAACATCAACGCGTCACTAACTTTAACAGCGTTCCCACTCGTCGCACCACTGTCATCCTTAGAAACTAGCTTTCTCAAGTTCTCACCACCAATACCATAGTCAATCATTTGGTCTCGCGCAGTAACACTTTCCCAAAGGTCGCGATAAACACCAGTGTAGTTTTCCCCATTGTTGTCGTACACAGTCTCCCCGGCTAGTCTCACAACAAGTTTCTCAACCAACAACTTGCTGACATTGTTCAAGAACCAGCTTTTGGTGTTCGCATTCTTAAAGTCGAACACTAGACCCAACGATCCAGGCACCAAACAGCTACTAACCTTGAGCTTCGGTATATCAATGTAAAGTTCCTCACCAGGACTGACTTTATTAGGGTTCAACGTGATCACATGCTGTGTTCTCACCCCTTTTATACCACCCATGGTTGCTCGTCTAAAACCAGGGCTCAACTCTGCCGACGTGACGTTCATATACCTTTACATATGTTTTATCGCTACCGTTTTAGCTTGTAATAATCATAAGCAAACCACGCAAGTACCACCGCGAGTACCCACAGATTTTGAGCCAACCATGCGAGACCCTTCGCACCCAACGTCAACGCGTTGTAAACTAAATTAGCCAACCCAACAGCCCATGGACCCATCTTCGTTATCGCGTTCTTAACAGCCTGTGCGAACGACCTCGTAGCCATAGCGCCTTTCATAACAGCAGACCTCCCAGCGATAATAATAGTTGTTATAATCCCAGCCACTGAAATTGCTACGGCACTCAACCCAACCATATTTTCTTTAGCCCATTCCTTAAATTTCTGCAATCTGTCAATGTCGATCTCTTGTTGCGCTCTAACCTCTTCAAGCTCGCGCTGTTCTAGGACTCTGTCTATGGCTCTCCCAAGTCCTCTCACTCTTTCAAGCAAACCAGCGTACTCTCGCTCTTCGTCACTCGTGAGACCACTTTGGCCAGCTTTTTTTTTTTCAAGCTCCACCAATCTCCCATTCGCTTCGTCCAACGCTTTTTGAAAATAGTTTGCTTGTATTTGCAATGCACCATTGTCACCTATTCTTGACTCGCGCAACACGCTTTCGCTTGGATTAAGCACACCATTCAGATCACGGTTTTCGTTTGACGATAGCCCAAGTATGTCGTCGTAGTCCACTTTTGTCTCAATCACTGGGGGATCATCTAGGGCTACTTCTGTTGTGACAGCTGTTGTTTCTACGCTATCGGGGATTTGTTTAACTAACTCTTTGAACTGCTCAATCACATTTTTACTACTAGCGTCTCTACTGTAGATCGAGTCTTTGTTTTTCCCAGGTATTAGAATTCGTTTGGGTTTTCCATATGTGCCATCTTTGTTTATCGGTTTGAAAAGAATAGCCTTTGAGTCCGTAACCCACGACCTGTTGACTATTTCCCTTGACGCGTCGTCTTGACCGAGTCCCTTTTTGTTTAATTTACGTATTTTCTCGTTTATTAGCTTGATTCTTTTTACGTTGTTTTCTGTTAGCTTTTTGTTGGATGCTTTTAGCTCGCCCAGCCTTCTCTCAATTTCCCTCTCCTCTTCAAAAGCTATACTAAAACTCTCGTCATTGACATCACCATATGACTCCTGCTCAACAAACTCTACTGCAGGGACTTCTGTGTTGGTCCCCCTTATCGTCACCGTCTTACCATCATCAGTATCAATAAATGACGTCTCTTTTTGCCAATCTCGTCTCGCGTCTAGCTCACTCCTTATCTTTTTCGCTTGGTCTTGATAGTCGTCGTAATTAACACGAACGTCTTCCGGCATGTTGTCTTCAGTGTACTTACCGTACACGCCTTGAGTAGCATCTTCAATATCGGCGAGCGTATTTTCTAATTGCTCGCTACTCATGTCTTCATACTTATTGAGGGTTTCCATATCGATCTCGTCAAAACCTTTCCAACCTTTAGCCATATTACATTAGCTCACATTTTGAATATCGCTCTCTAACTCCTACGAATCACATTTTCTTTCTAGATTAGATAATTGTACGCAAGCCACGCGAATGTCACCGCAAACACCCACAGATTTTGAGCTAACCAAGCGAGACCCTTTGCGCCTGTCACCAGCGCGTCATAAACTAAGTTAGCCAACCCAACAGCCCATGGACCCATCTTCATTATCGCGTTCTTAACAGCCTGTGCGAACGACCTCGTAGCCATAGCGCTTTTCATAACGTTAGACCTCCCAGCGATAATAACAGTCGTCACAATTGCTGCCACTGAAATCGCTAAAGCACTCATCCCAACCATATTTTCTCTAGCCCATTTCTTGAACTTCTGAAACCTGTCAATGTCGATCTCTTGTCGCTCTCTAACCTCTTCTATTTCCCGCTGTTCGATAAGCATGTCTTTAGCTTGTATGAGCCCGATCACTCTTTCGGCTAGATTAACGTGCTCTTCGCTCCCCACAGTTGTGAGGTCTTTTTTACCAAGCTCTGCCATTCTCTCACCCGCTTTGTCTATCAAGTCTCGAAAATGGTTTGTTTTTATTTGCAATGTACCAGCGTCGCCTATTCTAGACTCACGCAGCATATTCTCGCTTGGATTGAGTAGCGCGCTTAACTCACGATTCTCGATTGGTGTTAGTCCAAGTATGTTGACGTACTCTGTGTGTGTGGTGTCTAGCAATGGCGCACTCCTCGCGACGTCTTCGTGGTCTTTTGCGTTGTCGTTAATACGCGTCTCAATATCACTAAAAGCCTCGTCCATATGTTGGCGCTCTCTTCTACCACGTTCACGAACCAGCCCACTCCTCACTTTAGTTAGTCTAACTCTCTCACTGACTGCAACGTTTGGGTCGCCCCAAGCTAGCTCGCTATCTTTAGTGGCTTTTTCAAGACTATACTTTAGTTCGTCGTCGGCGACATCTTTGTATTCGTTAGAGCTACCCATCTCAAGGTTGTCGAAACCACCCTCGACCATATTACATTAACTCACATTTTGAATATCGCTTTCTGGTATCCACGAATTATGTTTGCTCTCATAACCCAACCATTTAACCAGCACCATCTTCTTCCCTCTGACTTTCTTTCTTCTCAACACCTTTTCAACTCTGTACACATCGTCACCACCACGTTTCTTATTAACCAGTGATAATTCCTGTTCATAAAATTTACCAATAATCTGTTCACCGGTGTGATCCTCAATTTCGTACACATTTGGATCACCGCGAATAACTTTCACCACTTTAAACAGCTCCTCAGTGAAGTTGGCTTCATAGCCCTTTGTGAACACACTCTTGTATTTACTAATTCTCACCGATTGACCAATCTTAAACTTTGGCAATGGGTTGTCTGCAAATTGGTGACCAAACAAAGTGGTCCACACTTCGCTTTCGTTTGACTTATCGACATCCTTTGGCTTCATCATAATGCTGCGATTCACACTGCTATTGTAATTGCTTACAAACTGATCTAGAACATCAATCCATTTATACGTCCCGCGGGTGTAAAAGTACTTCCACATAATGCTCTTCAGACTTCTATTAAAACGTTCGACAACAGCAGCCTTTTTATCACTCTTAGTGCTGAAATATTTAACACCGTGTTTTTCCAACAAACTTTTCACACCAACGTTGTAGAATTCAAGTCCATCGTCAAATTGCGCTAACTTAGGTGTGGTCCCAAACCGATCTTTAAAGTCAACCAACAATTTTCCAACAGCCTTAGTCATGTTCTTAGTGTCTTTTCTATAAACTGCAATTCCAAAAGCGTATCTACTCAATATTTCAATACCTGTCAATATCCAATAATAACCACCATTCTGTTTTGAGTACTTGCTCATGTCCACTAGATCCATTTGAAGCTCTTCACCAAGAAACCCAACAAAAGTCGCGCGGAATTTATGCCTTCTCACAATGGGTTTGTACCTAGTGTAAGTGTCCTGCGCTGTCAACCACTCTTTCACTGTTTTTCTAGTTACTTTCAATACGTCTCCCAATGCACTTTGATACAATTTCTCTACACCGCTGTACCCCGTCTTAGGATTATAATAAATGTCTCTCAACCCTTGCTCTGTTTCCACACCGAGCTCCATATAACTCACACAATATACAGTTCCAATAACACCGCGCCAACGTCAGCGTTACCATTGTTTGGTTTGACACGAAACGTCATACTTGAGTAAATACCTTTTTTAATTCTCACCTTGGAGTCAACGTATGCGTAGCGCTGTATCCCTCCATCAAGAGACTGCTCGGTGGGTATTGGCAACGTTGTGATCACATTACTACGCTTCCCATCAGTGCCCACATTGCTCTCCGTCTCAACAGCGTCGCACGAGACTTCTACATACTTTAGACCTCTGCTCATGTCAATCTTGTTTGGACTGTCGTGCCACTGATCATCTAACGTAATTCCTGCGTCCTTCGCGAAACCGAGCAAAAGCCAAACGCTGCCTAGCCTAAGTTCTAGTTTGATTGAGCTACGCCTCATATACCGAGCTTTGACCCTACTTCTACCTGTGGCTATCAGTTTCTCCACCACAAAGTCTACATAAACCATCCTGAGCTTCCGTCGTAGAGCTCTAACCAACGCGTCGAAGTTGTAGTAGCCCTTACCCACTTGAGTTGGCGTCCCGGGTGGCCACGCTGGTCTTCCTGTGATAACGTCTACGAATCGAATATCGTCACTACTCGTCACGTTATTGTAGCTCCAAAACACAGTGGCTGTCTTAACTACAATGCGTGGGTTATCATATGTGGCTACTACACTGTAGTCAAAAGTTACAACTTTCTCCACACCTTCAATAAGCACCGTCAACTTTTGAGGACCGTCGTCTACACGTCGCTTTTCTGTGTAACCACCAGAGTCATACCCATAGTTTAGACTCATTACTTTAGCATGCGTTTAGCTACTCAAGCGTTGCATACAAATCCAACAATATGTCACCAACGTTGACACCATTACCATCTTGGTCAGTCACATTAAACACCAGCTGCGTAAAAACGCCTTTGTTTATCGACACCTTCGACTCAATGTTGAAAAATTGTTGAACGGAGCTCTTCAGTGGTTGGGTGGTGGTCAATGGCAACTCGACGATAACCTCGCTTTTGCTGCCATTAACAATATTCTCAGGTCTGTTCACAACGCTACAACCCACTTGCACGTACTTCAGCCCTTTGTTAACGTTCACAACATTAGGGCTGACCAAACCACTACTACTCACCGTTGTGTTATCATTGAACCCTAAGAGTTCTCCAAATTTAAACAGCTCTAATTGTTGGTCGGTTTTTATCTCACACTTCGAATTATGTTTGTTGGCTACTAACCCAATAGCCCCTAATCCTTTCAACTCGTCGGCGATCATTTTAAAAGTGTGGTACCCAGACCCAAAAACGTGTTTGTTGCTGTTGTAACTTATTTCGTCATTCACGCCAGTCTCCACGTTGACATAGTCCCAAAAGATGGTCGCTTTTTTCACTAGTAAGTGAGGATCTGAGCCAAACGTTAAAAGTGCCTCTGGTAGATCCACAGTTTCCGTTGGGCCTCTAATCAATACTACAACCCTGACCATATATAATGTAGCATGTGTTATGTGTAACATATGGTATATTATATATGCAGAAAGCCCTTCGTGAGTACTATGGAAAGTACTACAAACTCGCGATGGCTAACACATCAAAGGCCGCACACAACGCAAAGGCAGACCTCATCAAAAAGTACCCCCACGCTACTTTAAGCAAATTCGAGTTCAATCCAAATATTTCGCAAGATGGTAAAATCACGAGTGTCGACATATATTTCAGAAACAATGACATCCTTAGCACAGACATAACCAGCGCAACCTTCAAAAATGATAAAAACATGTGGAAGTGGCTACACAATAGCAAGTTCCCAATAATATGGCAAGGTGGTGGAACTATCCAACCACTACCAAAAGGTCATAAGAACCACTGGGGACTTTGGGATGGCTACCCAACAGAAAATGTGTTGAATTATCCAGTGAATAACTTCAAAGTTTTTGTTAACCAGAGTAGCTACTTCATGTCAAAGTTACCAGTCTTGCGAGTCACTACATCAAAGACAAAATCAGAGTGGGATGACAGCGAATCTTACTACCGTGTTGTGTTTGCGACGTATTGTGCTAGTTTCTGTTGTGGGGTGTCACTACAACATTTATCAGTGTCACAAGAAGTTCACCCTGTGGTTACAAGTGTAATGAGGTTTCATTTGTACTTCACCATCAGAAGACTTCTCAGAAGAATGGAAGGTGGTGAGACCATGAAATCAATAAGTAGAGAATTCAACGCTTCCGAGTTGTATGGTAAGATTTCTAAGATTCCCAGAAAACATTATTACCAGAATAAAGTCCTGAGCGATGGCACAACAGGTGAAACCAGAGTCTTCACACTCAACGACGTTCAGAATGATTACAAACGATACGTCGCGCGACTCTCAGACGGCTTCACCAACATTGGACTGCAATATCTAAATCAGAGCATAGAGTCCTTTGTGTACTCCACACTTGGTGCGCAAGCGAGAACACGTGTATCAGTCGTTGGTGGTTCTGCAGGAAGTCTAGAAACCCAACAAGAATTCCGAAAGTTGTTTTCTGACAGTGTTATTCAGTATGACGTGTCGACATGGATTCTCAACATGAATAAATCAATTAGAGACACCAACGTTGTTCAAAATCTTGCAGTGTCACCAAGTACATGGTTGATGCCAAGTAACCTAGTGATACTCAAGAATAAAATCGCTGGGTACAACAACTTATTAAAGATTGCCACAGAGTCCATGAGATTTGGAGTGAACACTCACTTGAACGCAACAGCACCAACAATTACGGCTAAAAAAGTCCACCAAGAAAATGTGGTGACTAACTTAGTAGCGCCAACAATCGTGAAGAAAAAAGTTCATCAAGAAAACGTGGTGGCTAAAAAAGTTTACCAAGAAAACGTGACACCACTCCCTGTCAGAAAAACAGTGGCCACCACCACAAGTAAGTCAGACACGACAACGTTGGCGATAGTCTTAGGGTTCTCAGCAGTCTCTGGCTATCTACTAACCAAATACACCTTGAAGTAGTAATGAGTCTAAACTATGGGTATGAGTCTGACGACCCTCACGATAAAATACTAAAGAGAACGAAAAGGCATCTGGACGAAGATCCTAAGTTAAGTGCAACCGGTGGGAGGATGTCTGGAATAATAGACATGCAAGGCTCAGCGATAAAAAACGTAGCAGACCCAGTCGATGACTCAGATGCTACCAATAAAAGAACTCTAGAGCAATTGCTGTCAGGCTACCTCAAGAGTCAGTCGTATAATGTTGTGCTCGACTTCAACGTTAGCACACACGCCTTGAAAAACGTGGAATTTCACACCAATGGTTCAAACAAAGTGAAAGCCATTGGTGAAACAAGTAAATTAGTGCAAAACAACCCGGCTTATGGTCCTATTGTTGGCATCAGCGGTGTGAGTCAAAGTTTTCTATCACCCGTGTTAACACCAATCCCACTTGAGTCAGGTCTCCATTTTAATTGTCCAAGTATGCAATGGTGTGATCTCTCCATTTTTGTCGTAGTGAGGTTACCAATGAGAACCGCTGGATCAAATTGGGAGACAATTATATCAAACGACGATGGTAGTTGGGATAAGTTCATAGGGTACAAGACTGGTGTGACCAACAAGCTCGCGTATGGTGGTAGCATCCCAGCGATGGAGAAAGTATGCACTATTCCGAGTGGTGTTGACCTCACAAAAATGCATATGATATCGATACACTGGCAAATGAGCAATTCACATGTCAGAGTCAACAACGTTAAGTCAACCGATTCAGACTTCATAGCAAATATGAAAAAGATAGGCGCACCCTACGGAACAATTTTTGGAATACATCGACCAAGAATACCACTAGCGCCCTATGCACACCCATCGTTGATAGAGTTCTACGGTGTGAAAATCGTGAGTGGCTACATGACGAACCGAGACATCATAATCATGGGTGGAGAAATGATGAAGGAATATGGTATAAAGTAAATGGGAGCATGTGTTTCAAAAGAACGTGAAATATACAAAATAAATAAGACGACTGATCACATGTTCAAAGCTGGTGGGTCATTTGGCCGCGGTGATGTGACTCTCGAGCTCCACGCTGAGATTGGTATGAGGTCTAAAAAGACTTATGGCGAACCTATTATGTTACCCGCGGAATTAGACACTGTAGGAGTGGTGGGAGACGTGACCTAAGTTATGTAATGGGTTGGCTTAGAAAACTGGCTCGTAACATTAGAAACTTTTTCAGACGACGTAGAAAACTGAAGACTAATAAAACGTATTTGCTGCATTGGTACACAACAAACCAGATCTATAAAAAACCTGACACCTATGTCGAGTAGTTTTTTTGTAGGAGACTATAATATAGTGATGACCTCCACAGCGCTTCGATTATTCGACTTCGATGGTCATCAAATCACAACGGTCATGGACAACGGTGAAGTATGGTTCAAAGCAAGAGAAGTCGCAAGTGCTCTAGGTTACGCTCGACCAAAAGATGCAGTCAACGACCACGTCGAACCTGATTGCAAAATGAAGATAGAGCAGGCCTCGTTTATCAACGAACTTGGGGTCTACTCATTGACGTTCTCGAGTAAATTGGAGCGTGCGAAACACTTTGGAAGGTGGGTGCACTCAGAGGTCTTGCCAAGCGTTAGAAAAAGTTTAGCTGACGTTGGTCTCAAACACAATCAATTTAAAATGATCACTGAGTTCGACCTTCATACGAAAGTCGTTGGTTTTCTTAGGAAATATTATTCAGAAGCTATTTTGATAGCCGCTTGTGGTGAGAATCAAGACACCTCGAGTAAAAGAATAAATTCGTGGAAAAAAGGTTATCAACGTGGAACGCCTGACTTGATTATTGCCAATGCGAACCGACAGCACAGCGGGCTTGTGATTGAGTTCAAGAACCCAGGTGGCACAGGTAGGACGTCCAAAGAGCAGGAGTCTCTGTTGCTCAGATATAAATCCGCTGGGTATCTAACGTTGTTGTGCGACTCATACGATGACGCTATCACCACAGTGATAAAATATCTCTTTGACGTTGGGTTTCAATGCTCTCACTGCCTTCGTAAATTTAAAAATAAATCAGCGTTGAGTAACCACGAGAGACGCTATTGTAAAGAGACTTTTTAGACAGTGACTGACGAGTCGAATTAGCGCTCGTTCTCGTTGTTGAGACGACGTCTGAAGTGACAACTGCTCTAGCATTTTTTAAAGACGTTTTTAACTCAGTAAAAAATGTCTGCGAGACTTTCTCTACTTATTTCACAAACCTTCTGACCACTGTGTGAAAAAATGTTTCTACGGGAGACATTGGACGCTTCATGTGACCAATGTCTAAATTTAAAAAAGTGGGGTATCCGAGAACACCCTTAATTTTGTGTGGAAGGATGGTGACGTCTGCACACTGCGCGATATTGCTCAGCACCACCAACGAATGATGGTCCTGGATTATATCTCCAATTGAATGGCGCTTCAACAGTTGTTCCGTAAGTGTCGCGACAAACGGCGCAATACGCTTTTAGAAATGTGATGTCGTCTGCCATTGGGAACAACGTGTCGAGTTCACCAAGTCTTTTTAAGTGCTCCGTTGTTATGAGACCACAAATAATGACGTGAATGCCAGCTTTAATGTATTCACAGGTAACTGACAGATCAGAGTACCAATGGCCTTCATCAATGCCGATGACGTCATAATCGACTATCTCGGAAGAACTTGGGAGGTTGGTGATTAACTTCGCAGGTAAACTGTCTGATCCAACAACAATGGTCTGACGATGTGTGGAGAACACGTGGTCAGTTCGCCTAGTGTCACGTTTGTTGTTCATGTACACGACTTTGAGCCCTGACTTACTTAACGTGACTAACCTGCGAAGAGTCTCAGTTGTTTTTCCTGCGAACATGGGACCAATCACGATTTCTAGTCTACCGACTTTCTTCATGATTACTATACCTCAAGAGAAACGCTCTCCCCTCTTGCGGCAACTGTTGCTCGTTGTTGAATATCCGCTGAAGCTCTAAGTTTTCAAGATGAGTCTTCGAGCTATTGTGTCTTGAGCGACACGTTAGGCTATTGGTGGACACACCGCATGGGTAGCACTCGTACTCCCCAATGTCACGCGAAAAATGCTGGTGGGGGCTTGAGAACGCGTGGTCCTCGATATCGTCCACACCCAGTATTTCATTACACCCCACCCTACAAACGTTAACGTCACAGTTTGCGGCGAGGTGTAGCCACGCTTTGGCTTTGGTTGAGCATGGTTTCCATAGAAGGGTCGCCAAGAACACTTCGAGGTAGTTACCGAGTAGCGTAGCGGTGGACTCGCAGGGGTTGCTCAAGTAGTGGTCACTCGCTAGCGTAAGACGTCTGAATGGTGGGTAGCACCACACAGGGATCATCTTGGATAGTGCGCTAACCATTCTGTTGGCTCTAACTTCGTCAAGTCCAACCCAAGCATCATGAGCGAACTTTGTGTAGAGAATCTGAGTACTAAATCGTCTTGACACCTCTTCGTTTTTACAATCGGGGTCGCACAACTTGAAGACTTGCGAGTACCCTTTTAAGATGTTGGGTCCAGAGGCGCCTTGTGGGGTAGACACATTGATAAAGGACATTCTCCGCATTGCGTCGATCTCCTCTTCTTGGTGGGCTTGGTCTTGAGTCATCTCTTCTGCGATGTCTTGGACTTGAGTCATTATGTTATACTCTCAGAAAAAATCCTAATTTTTTAGTGCGTTTGGTCTGGAACTGTGAGATACCTGTGAGGTCATCTGTGAGACACCTGTGAGGTCAACTGTGAGTAAGATAATATGTGATAGTGTATTAGATGGTTGAGGACTCACAGACGGCTGTTGAAGCGAAGATCACGGCTGATGTGAAAAGTGTTAAGGTGAAGGACCCAAAGCGCGTCGCTGCTGGTAAAAAGTTGGCTGAGATATCGAAAGCTGCGAAAGAAAAGAAAATGCGTGAAATGATAGTCAACGAAGAGCAGGGTGGTGAGTGGAGCTATGGTTATATTGTTGGAACACTTGGTGTTATCATTGCTGGTGCCTCGTTATGGTACACAATTAGCAGTGAAAAAGAGACACGACTAGAGCCTGTGAGTACTGCACCAGCTGTGTCAGAAAGTTGTAGAACTCGTCGTCCAGCACTTGACACATTTGATTCTTAAACAAAACACACGACAATGTATATATGTCCGCGATCGATCGAAAAGAACTTATGAACGAACTGTACGACGCGCTACTTGTTACGACTGGCGCTGTGGTAGTGAGTATGATCTCTAAAAAGGCTTTGGGAGAACCATTGGGAACACCAGAGACAGTTAAAGGCACAGTGAAACTTGCTGCAGCTGTTGGTGCAGGAACGTTGTTAGTAAAATGGGTGCAATCGAAAAAGTGGATACCGACAGACCCATTCAAATCAACGTAAGTTAATGGTGAGCGTTGTGGCTGGAGGGATATTTAATGCAGTGGCTTTTGCAGGCGCTGGCTTTATGTTCTCGAAGTTTAATCACTCAGGCTATGAAGCTGAGATGAAAAGGCATAACCATGCGTTGGAGCAGTTAGCCAGCGCGAAAGAAGCGTGGTATGAAAATGAAGTCGCTAAGAAAGATAAGATCCAGCGTTTACGACAACGGCTCTCTGACGCTAACGCTGACATCAATGACACAAACCACGCGTTGGAGGAACTTAGAAGTGTAATGACCATACGGTACAGCGGACGAGTGTTCACTGACTCCCCAAAGATTGCGGATTACTACCAACCAAGTGCGGAAATGAAGGAATACCAATTATTGTTTGTTAGCGCGCTAGGCTTGGGTAGTGGAATAGCGCTATGGGTGCTAGTTCGGTGAAAAAAATGTTGGAGTAGTATAAGAGTGATGGACAAACTTATGAGGCAGATGAGTTATGGTTACACAATTGACGAAATCGCGAGTGAGACGCAAATTGAGTGTGGAGGCACCTTCAGGCTTTACTACTGCTCGGATTGTGACGTTGTGAAACATGTGACTGACTGCGGTGGGTACGCGTGTCCAAAGTGTGGCGACACCGAATGGGGCTACACTCAGAGTTACAGCGACATGAGACTCACTCGGTTAAAAAGCGTTCACAAACGGTCTTGGTGGATGGGGAGGAGACTACGGAACGTTGTGAAGTATGAACACCTTGAGTTGATAAAAGAGGACTTCCTGAAAGTTGTCAATGTGCTGCACTCATACAATTTGATAAAGGGTAGAAATGTCAGCAGATACGGATACTACATTATTAGGTTGTGTCATAGAAGACGAGTCGAGACGCTCAAGAAGGTGTCAGACCTCAAAGACGGGAAGGTGAAAGACTTGTTTGACAACAATCTGTTTGGGGTGGTGTACCCAGAGCTGGGATGGTGTGAAAGTGGTGACAACTACTACGACGAGTGGTTTAGGAAAAAAACAAGTGTAGTATATAGAAGCCATGGGTGACGTCACAGAAAACTCACTTGTTAGAAATGGTGCAGCCGTTGTAAATCCACTAACAGGTAGAGCAGTCAACGTTCATGGGCGAGTCTACAATCGACTTGTTAGAGACGGCATTTTTAGCGACACGACGAGTGTCAGTACTATTAATCCGCTGACAAACAGGCGAGTTAACGTTGGTAGTCGGACACACAACCGTCTTGTCAGAGACCAGGAGGCACAACCCACAGTTGAAGACCATAGCCCACGGCTGTTGGATCGAGCACTGAGAGGGTTCACAAGGTCCTATGGAGTCGAAGTAGTTGACGATAGAGACATCAATCAGGTGAATGGTAGTAGAAGCGCTGTCATCAACCTTTTGAGACGTGAACTAGGTGAGACCAACGGAATGAAAGTGGTAGAGACAGTCAAGGTCACTTTTGAGAAAGTTTTAGAACTCAATAAGACCACGTACAAAACTGCCTACTTTAACAGCGAAACGTTCGTCGTCATTAATGAACGTGACATCGAGGGTGTTGCCAATCGTGGATCGGAGCAGATTTTGACGCGGATAGCTGGGTGGTTATCTGAGGGGTCTGGATGGACTATCGACAAAATAGATGCGCACTACGTCAATATCGCTATTTACAGACCTCTGCGTGGGAGTAGCTACATTGCGTTGCCAAAGGAGCTGCGTAACAGTAAGAAGGGTTTGATAAACGTAAATAACGGTGATGACAACGAGTGCTTTAGATGGTGTCACCTCGCACATAAATTCCCTGCTGGAAAAAACTCTGATAGAACGTCGAAGTACGCTAGCCATATCAGTGAGCTGAATTATGACGGAATCGACTTCCCAGTATCAGTCAAAGACTACAACAAGATCGAAAAGGCGAACGATATTAGCATCAATGTTTTTGGGTACGAAAATAAGCAGCCATTCCCTGTGTACGTTTCTAAGGAGGCGTACCCTGACCACATGGACTTGTTGTTGATAACTAATGACATAGGTAACAAGCACTACGTCTACATTCGCGATTTTAATAAATTCATGCACCGGCAAACAAAGCACGAGGCGAGAAAGCACTTTTGTAGGTATTGTTTGCAGTGCTTCACCCGAGAGGACGTACTTGAAAGCCATGTGGAAGTGTGTTTGGTCATCAATGGGAAGCAAGCTATTAAAATGCCGCAAAAAGGTGCGAAAGTGAAATACGAGAATTTTAGCAGACAATTAAATGTACCATTTGTGGTGTATGCAGACTTCGAGGCTATCACACAGAAGGTGCACACAACAAGACTGTCAAGCGAGTGTAGCTACACAAATGCCTACCAGAGACACGTTGACTGTGGTTATGGGTATAAATTAGTTTGTTGCTACGACAACGAGTACAGTAAGCCAGTAAAAGTGTATCGCGGTGAAAACGCAGTTAATAAGTTCATTGGGGAGATGTTAGAAATTGTCGAATATTGTAAAGAGACATCTGAGAGTCACTTTAACAAAGAAATGGTGCTGACTGATGACGATAAACAAAACTTTGACGAGGCTAAAAGTTGTCATATTTGCGGTGTTGAGTACACTAGCGCTGACGTTAGAGTGAGAGACCACTGTCACGTGTCAGGTAAGTACAGAGGGTCCGCGCATCGTGACTGTAATGTGAACTTTAGATTGACTGACAAAATCCCTGTGATCTTTCATAACTTACGCGGCTACGATAGCCATTTCATTATGCAGGAGATTGGCAAGTTTGGTCAAGACATAAATGTGATACCAAACAACATGGAGAAGTACATGGCGTTCATGCTTGGGAAAAACTTGGTATTTTTGGACAGCTTTCAGTTCATGAGTAGTGGTCTAGACAACTTGGTGAAGAACCTACCAAGGGACGCTTTCAAATACACGTCAGAAGTGTTTCATGAAACAGGGTTAGCACTTATGACAAGAAAGGGAGTCTACCCCTACGATTATATGGACTCCTTTGATAAATTCAACGAATGCGAGCTACCCTCCAAAAATGATTTCTACAGCGTTCTGAACGATGAGCACATTACGGAAGAAATGCACGAGCGTGCCATCGATGTGTGGGACTACTTCGACGTTAAAAATATGGGTGGGTACCACGACCTGTATTTGAAAAGCGACGTGCTCTTGCTTGCCGACGTTTTTGAGAACTTTAGAAAGACGTGCCATCGTGAGTATAAATTAGACCCGTGTCACTATTTCACGTCGCCTGGATTGGCTTGGGATGCCATGCTGAAGATGACTGGAGTGGAGCTTGAGTTATTGTCCGACATTGACATGTTCCAGTTCGTAGAATTAGGTATGCGAGGTGGTGTGAGCTACATATGCAACAGACATGGCGTGGCGAATAATAAGTATATGGAAGGGTATGACAAAGAGCAAGAGTCGAAGTATTTGATGTACCTTGACGCCAACAATTTGTATGGGTGGGCGATGAGTCGAAGTCTACCCACGGGCGGCTTCAAGTGGTTGACTGAGAAAGAAATAGAAAAAGTTAATCTGCACGACTATCACAACAATAGCAAAAAGGGTTTACTGCTTGAAGTCGACTTGGAGTATCCAGACCATTTGCATGACCTACACAACGACTACCCGTTGGCTCCTGAGAAGATGGAGATAACCGTTGACATGTTGTCGGAGTACTGCACGAAAATCAAAAATAAGTTTAACGTGAGTGTTGGTGGTGTAAAGAAGCTGGTGACTAATTTGATGGACAAAAAAAAGTATGTGTGTCACTACGGAAATCTGCAGTTGTACATGGATCTTGGATTAAAAATCAATAAGATTCATAGGGTCCTGCAGTTTGACCAGTCCAAGTGGCTAGGCAAGTACATCGACTTTAACACAGTCAAAAGAACTGCGGCTAAGAACGCTTTTGAGAAGGACTTCTTCAAGTTGATGAACAACAGTGTGTTCGGAAAAACGATGGAAAACTTGAGGAAGCGTGTGGACGTAAGATTAGTGACCACTGCGAAGAAATTAGAAAAGCTTGTCTCGAAGCCGACGTTCGTGTCTTGCAAAATATTTAGCGAGAACTTAGTCGCTGTCCATAAGGTTAAAGAAACGTTGACACTAAATAGACCTGCATATGTGGGTATGTGCATACTAGACTTGAGTAAAACGCTGATGTACAATTTTCACTACAATTATATTATGAAAAAGTACTCTAGCGACACCTGTAGATTGCACTTCACTGACACTGACAGTCTGTTGTACTCAATCAAAACTGACGACGTTTATTCCGACTTTATGATGGAGTGCGAAAAGTTTGACAATAGCGACTATCCCGCAGACAGCCCATTCTTTTTTAGAGAGAATAAGAAAGTTATTGGGAAGATGAAGGACGAGTGCGCTGGAACGCCAATTGTTGAGTTCGTCGGGTTGCGCAGTAAAATGTACAGCTATTTGAAAGAGGATGGAGGCGGTGGGAAAACCGCTAAAGGTATTAGAAAAAATATAATTAAAAAAGTAATCAGACACGAAGATTATAAAAGTGTGTTACTTGAGCAGAAACAGTTGCGACACACAATGAAGACCATTAGAAGTGTCAAACATCAGCTAGGTAGCTACGAAATTAATAAAGTGTCGTTATCCTGTTTTGACGATAAACGATACCTCTTAAAAAATGGTGTCGACTCCTACGCGTATGGCCACAAAAACATTGAAAACAGTGAGCAAACGGACTAATTTGCAAAACAACCGGCTATTTGTTGACCAATCAAAAGAGTGTCATTTCGCTATCCATTTGGATAAACATCACCACTAGAATCAAAATCTGGTGGTTTTTTTTTCGCGCGTGAATTTGTGAGACAGCAGTGGAACGTGTCGGTGGTTTGTTGAGCAAAAATGTAAAAATGCTGAAATGACACCTTCTACTTTTTTAAATGTGTGAAAACGTTGAAGTGGCACACTATGCCTTTTTTAAATACGCGAAAATGTTGAAACGACATTCTCCACTTTTTAAAGACGTGAAAATGATGAAACGACACATTCTAGCTTTAAATTTAGCGAAAATCGTTATTTTAGTATTTCTTATCAATTGAGTAGAAAACATGGGAGGGGTGTTTAGATTGACTAATGATTGCCATAATAGTATAGAGAGTGGCGGTACGAGTTAGTCAACGTCGATTGTAAAACATAAACACCAAAACATCGCTAAGTTGTGGCTCGACACAAATTTGGTGATGTTTTGGTGTTTATATTACGGTTGACGTTGACTGAGCTCGTACCGCCACTCTCTATACTACTCCTATAGGCGTCTATAGGCTAATAGGTTTCTCTATAGGTTGCCTATAGAAAATGTTCCAATTGCCTATAGAAACCTATAGGTTTCCTATAGGATCCTATAGGTTGCCTATAGACATGCATATAGGCAGGCGTATAGACTTTTTTGTTAGGGTTTTTTACTACTCGTTAACTTGAAATAGATTGACTTCCAGGTTGAAACAATAAAGGCAATAGAACTTGGCATTCACTTGCAAAATTAAAACGTTTTTGAAGGAAGACGTAATTAAAAAGAAAAATTCAACCTCCATTATTCCATTTCGTTTCAACAACCATTTATTCCTTTCTATTTCAGATCGACTGTTATGGCACCGGAATGGCAACATGTCGAAAGTTTGGCGTTCGCAGTTGGCCTCAGGTGAAACTGTTCAAATACGGAAAGTACGAAGGGGAATATTACGGATCCGAAGATGCTTGTATGTTGCAATTTTTATTATTTTAAACTAGTTCATTATACAGTGTGGAATATAAAATCCAGTGAGGACGTGTTAGTCTGGAAACAAGAAAGCCAAATTTTTAAACTATAGTACTGGCTTGTTTTTCTCAATTAAGGTTTGAAAAAGTCATCAAAAACAGGTTGAATCATTAGCGCTGGCAGGGTAATGTCTATTAAGTGGTGTTTGGCCGCGCTTACCAAGGATAGCTCAGCATTAAGGTGCATGAAGGTTCGCGTTATACAAAACTTTTCAAAACATTGTGAAGTCCATCAGGCCAGTCCAGTTAATGTACCATGGTGAAGATATCTGGCGTGGAGTTGCCATTACAGTATATATGTATGCTGTTGGCATATCTCTTGTGTGACAACAATCGACCCTGGTTGTTAATGAGTGTTTATGTAGGAGAATTGTTGTCTTGTAGTCCCACTTACAGTACCTTGCCAATACATTCAAGTGTGATCCCACCCACCAGGTTATCCCACTTCGGCTTGACCATATATAAACCGATAAACGCAAAGAAATATTTCCGAGGAGAATAACTATGCAGAAATCTCAACACTTTTGTTTTAATAGGAAATCAGTATGAAAATATAGAAACATGAATGCATAATGACCGAATGGGTGGCCAATGAAATGATAGCCTGCAAGCTAATGAAATGAAGGATGATTAAAACATAAATAGATGGCATTTTTGATAAATATGAGGAGGGTGTGATATGTTATCAAACTAAAACATTTTTATGGCCATGAACTTAGTTAGAATTCTTGCTGTTGAAACTACTTTCATATTTTATTTTTTTGTTTTTACTTTGCTAAGATGCCATTGCTGCATTCATGGATGGTCTTGTCAGTCAACCCGAAAATCAGGCTGGAACTCCCCAATACAAGCAAACATATTTTCAACCACAGAATCAAGCCCAAGCTCCTGTTGCAGCACCAAACTACGGATAAATTGGAAAGTCGTAATAATATAGACAATATATAGAATGTGACTTTGACACAATGGTTTTCCATTACATAGAGAGCGACGAAATAGTTTGCCATTTGTATTGCTCAATATCTGAAGCAATCCTTGCTATACCGATACTGAAATTAGTTGTATTCTCCTTTTCTTGTAAGAAGACATACCTGACTTCATATTTGTTATTATACTGGAAACATGAAGTTTTTATAATAAAATACCGTATGTATAAAAACAATAATACACAATCACACAATACGGGATACATTACGTGTTTGTTGATTTGTCAAGATAGGTGATATGTTGATGTTATCGATGTGATTAGATGATGTATTTCAACAAACTCAATATAATGGATGTATTATTGATAAAGGATAATTTTAATCTATTCTATTTATTTCTAAATAGTAATAACTATATAAAATGATGTGCAAATGGCCGTAAATGTACCACGTGATATCAAAGATGTCAACGAAACCAGTTGTGGGAAACGTCTGCCAGAAGCAAAATAATATTTTGGGCTCGTATTTTTGAGTTTGCCTAAGTAACCAGGCCTTGTCCTTGTCCAAAATGGCAGCCAAGTTAGGGTTGGGTTACACACGTAAAAACGCCACAGACCTGTTACAGGCTGTTGCTGCTACAGGCCTGGTACAGGTATGATATCATAGCTGTATCACACTGTTGTCGCCAACAGACTGTTCAGAACTGACGGTATCAGATCGGAACAGCCTGTTGGGTTGTCAGGGCTGTATCAGTCTGATGCATTCAGAATGATACAGGTATGTTAGCAAAAGACTGTTGCAGTCTGTAAGGACAGGCTGTAACAGGCATGATAGAGAAACAGCACTGACAGGATATGTTGATATCAGATAAAACAGGACTGATGATGTCGGCGCTGCTACAGCCATGATCAACATGCTGTTTCAGAGCTGTTGGGAAGTGCGTGGATCTTCACGTGTACTATACCGAAAATCAATTGGGACACGCGAGAAATTCACGCGAGATCTTTGCGTCTTGCGCGAATTCGAATTTAACACACGTTAACCACGTTAGTTTTATACCCAAGGGATGTCAGACTGTCAGTCACAGACAAACCATGCAGATAAACATCACTATATGGTTAGGTTCGTAGTTTAACGTTAATAAACGACATAAAAAAACTTTTTTATTGAAAATCATTCTTATTTATATATACGGCGATCGTTTTCAGTGAGTGTTTTCCACTCAGTTTCAGTCGGACAGTGGAAATGCTCGACTCGCCAATGGCCATACGACAACCAGAAAGTTTGGTCTTTTCTGGCCTCTGTCAAACCCACTTGCCTGACGTACTGCCTCTGATAATGAAAAGAAAAAGAAGAGAACTCTATGAAAACATATTACAGGAAGATTTAGAGCAACACAAGCATATATACCTACCACCAAAACCAAGTCTTTGAACAGCGTCTCCTCGAGGATAGAATTTCCTTTTTGCCCCAGCAGTTGGATTACCTTTTTGGTGAGTTGCCGTGTCGTGCTTGCTTGAAGGGCTTCCCAACCAGACAAAGCCAAAACCTTTCATTAGAGAAAATACAAACTGTAAAATGGATTTCGTCGTCATTACTGATTTACTTGTATGGGAACAATAGCAAAGGGTGAAAAGCAGCAAAGATTACTAAAAGACACATGCAAGTTCTTACACGGCGCCGCTCTTCAGTTCGCCAGTATGAAAAGCGCTTCTTCTCAAAAGGGACAACTCGCTCCATCAAGTCATCATTGGACAGTCCAGTCACGGAAGATTGAAAGATTCGCTCCAGATGTTGCTGTTGAGAGAAAATAGTCCGTCCGTATTATTAAAAAGAACTACTTATCGTTGGTATAGCATCTTTTTGGCACGGCGAAACAACAAACGGCGGTCAAATGTAAAGTTGTCGAAAAAAAGATTATATTGGGACTTCTCACGTTAAAAAGGCCAAAGGCAAGATAAATAGTGGCAGGAAAAACTAAACAGACAGAAGTTTTCGAACGTGAAGCTTAAAAACTGTATTGCTTAAAAACTGTATTGGTATATACGTGAACGTTCGTCCGATAAAAAAATAATTGGAAAACATGTAAGAAAACTTTATTGGCGAATTTCAGTAAGAAAGGGACCATTGTTTATATAGAGCATGGATGCATGCAGTCTTATTACCTTCTTAGCCGCGTTATCCTTAACGAACCTCCCAAGTTGAATATAATAACGACTCAGTAATTTGTTAACGGCGTCCTATGAAATTGTTAGAAATGCGATAAGTATATATAATGCGATATGTTGTGTTTCGTACATTTCGTGGTAATAAATATATTTTCTTTTATATTAATTCACAATTTGATTTAAATATAGTTACTGTGTGTGGAGAATTTCCAATCTCGAAACTCTCAGCTTCTTGGGCGAACTTCATTTTTTTTAAAATGTCCAACATTTCACTCTGTTGTTCCTCTACTTTTCGTTTGAAGTGTAGGAATTCATTCTTCATATCCGTAACGTCTTTTCGGATCTCTCGCAATACATCCGTGCTGTCTTGCTGGTTGCCCTCATAACTATTACTGGCCCTAACTGCAAGCCGTAAAATTATTAATATTTTTTTCAATGTTTTTATGTAAATCTAACTTTATAGTATAGACATTATAATATATAGACATTATAATATATAGCCATATATATATAGGATATTTACTACAAAAACCTTGGTTTCGTCGTCTGTTTCCACGTTCTTCCTCCTCGTATTCTTCCTCCGTCTCCGATAAGTGACTTAAATGTGGACTGAGTGGTAAGGAAAAACATTTGTAAAACAGTTTTACAAAAACTCGCGCTAAAATTCAACCAACCTGCCCGCGCCGTGTTTAGAAATGTTTTAAAGTTTTAAATTACCTGTTTACTTCACAACGTCCATTTAATAAAAGCATAGAACGTCGCATTTCCTCAGTAGTTTCGCGAAAAGAGGTCATTTAATTATCCGAAATTCGGAAGGAAAAAAAGCCCGAAAAATTGCAAAGTTGATCTTGCCCAAACTCGTCCACTGACACGTTCTCGCCAACAAATGGACCAATAGGAAGTCGTGTCTTGGATCATCTGACCATGTTTACCCCCATATTTGGGACAGGAACTGAAAACAAAATTTTGCTTTGGGCAGGAAGTCATTTTGGGAAGCCCCAAAAAATCAGGAACGGGAAAACCCAGAATTTAGTTACAAATACAGCGCTTCATCCAACAGGAAATGGGAAAATGAAAGGGATAAAAAGAAAGCGAAAAGCGGTAAAAACATGCGAAGTTTGTGAAGTTGAATTTTTCGCTGAAAGCAGATTTTTAAGCCATCTGAACTCGAGAGGACACAAGGCCAATTTATTGCCAGCTAAAATCATTGAAACTGCAGACACATTACCGTTTTCGTCTGTTGAGGAAACCAATTATATGCCCAACGAACAACGCGTTGCTGACCCTATCGGTAACCTCGAAAGTACAACGTATAGCGAAACTTCCGAAGACGAAGAAGAAACTTTCTGCGACGAGCAAGGAGATGAAACTGATGGCGAAAGCGAAGACGCAGAAAACTTTTTTCCTTTTCCATCTGAATTGTTTTTCCTATTGTATTGTTACGTTCATAACGTTATGAAACCAAAGGTAGGCAAACAACTAAATTATATTGAATAACAGATACAAGTGGGTAAATCGAGTTTAGTTATTCAATGTGATGAAGCAATTACAACAATAAAACACAGGAGCCATGTCTTTATCAAGTTATATAGACACGCGCAACGCCGCTATACAGTAGTGTATATAAGAAAAAAGCGTGGAGAACGAAACGTAACGAAATACGCCTGGAATCCGTGTATAATCCGTGTATAATGAATAAAACATAAGTAATACTTTCTGTTTTCAGTCGCGGTCAGATTTAGAATTCCTGTGGGAAATTTTTAGGAAAGCTGGAGTGAATGCGCCAACACTTAACGCCGTGTTAAATTTTGAAGTTGAAGGAGTGCGAAACATTCTCACCCCTAGAAAGGTACAGTTTACAAGCTGCAGGGTAAGAAAATTATATGTAACATATTAAGCTTTAAACATTTGTCATTTTACTTATATTGAACGCACTTTAATTGTTTATGATTTTAGGCATATGCAAAACACCACCCTTTTTACTGGATTCCGCCGTCTGAGTATGTGAAAATGCAGTTGGCCATTCCAAATATTGCCGAAACGATTGCACGCCATCCAGAGCAGGCAGGAGAACAAATTAGTGAAATGTGCCAGGTAAAAACTGATAAAACGTTAGGTAGCTACTGCGGCGAAGGGAATATTATTAATAAAATTTCACCTTTCTGCAGAACATCCCTTTAAGGGTGTTCGGACGTATTTCGTAGCTAAGGATAGGTCATTTAGTGCCCAATATACTTCACGAGTGGACAATAAATTCAAGGTATAACCAAGATATTTTATGTGTGGCAAACTTATTTCGTCTGGTGACGTTTTGATGACGTCATGGTGACGTCATCAACAAAAATTGGTTTATTGCAGGAAAACCAACCAAGCATTACTAAAATATCCTTTATGGCTTTAATTGTTCTATCTACTTGTAGGGCCGAAAATGGAACGACTGTTATGAATTTCATACAACTTCAGCAAGAATAAATGAAAGAAATATATTTGTAAAAGACTTTGTACATTATGGAACAGCTGGAAAATTGGGACAAGTGAAAAAATTTTTTAATAAGGTTTATAATAAACACATAATACAATATTGCAATATAATACTTGTAATACAATTGTACACGTTTAGACCTTTGTTTACCGACGGGATTTTTTGGGATTTTCCTCTAACACATAAACAGTAAAGCCAAGTCACAAGTGTGGAAACAAAGGGTTAAAACAAGGGCCCTGTTTAAACTTAATAAATTATATGTTGATATAGAACATCAACAATGCAAGATGCCTGATGATGGTTGTACAAGAACTTGTTATATACAATGGTGATTTTCATTGTTTGGTATTGACGGACAAGGAAGACACTGCTTGTGCAACAGAAATACAAGAAGAAATCGATTTGGGGAAATATCACCTAAGATATAAGAGCAGTAACAACATATTGCAGCTTATTGATGAGGAGGTAAAACAGTAAATTCCCAATGCTTTGACATATTAAAAATAAAACATAGAAATTGTTGGAATGGTCAAAGCTAATCTGGTGGATAAATGTATAACATTTGGTTTAAAACTAAAGAATGTATTTGAACCTTATCACATTCAGCGATCGCTGTGCGTGTTGCTGTTACTAATTTCATATTCATCTAATTTTCAGGAAATGATTGAAATACTGGAAGAACATCCATCGAAGGTCAAATCATGTGGCAGACCAACACTCACCCTTCCACTCGTCATATTCAGTGATGAAACAAGTGGAAACACAACAAAAAAATGGAACCGTCTCGAAACATATTCCTTTTCCCTTGCATCTCTTCCAAGAAAGGAAATTCATCAGTTCAGTAACATAAAGTTCCTATCTGTGTCAAATCTGGTTGATTCCATAAGCCTTGGGAAAGAAATAGCAAGTGATCTTTCAGGTAATCTAAAAACATTAAGTAACAAATCAAAAATAAGTTTAACTGTTTGATGGAATATATCATACACAAGTATGGCGTTCCGTTACGGACAATTATATTGTATATATTACCATAAAACAGCATATTAGAATGTCAAACTAACAAATTTGAATACTTGCATCAGATATCCAAACAATGAGAATTTCATTGGAAAACAAGGTGACAGTCGAGTTTTTTTATCCAACTTCAAGGTGTTTGGATATCTGATTAACCCTTATAATATTATATTATAAATATACTCAGAATCTTCCTTTAGAGCTTGAAAATGGAATGGTAATGTACGATTCATTAAACAAATCAGAAGTGTTTGTCCAGTGCCCTGTGATATGCATAAATGCTGACAATCCACGAGCATCAGAATTTTGTCATCACCTTGGAAGTTCAGCAAAGAAGTTTTGCCGTTATTGTGACGTAAGGGTTACATGTACTTTATACATGTTTGAAAAAATTGATACACTGGCCAATGCTATAAGGTTACAAATTATACAGTAGTTTGGGTTGGACAAGGACCTTAATCTTTACAATACATACAGTTATAGTCATAATGTAGTCAAGTAAAAGTGTAAAATTTACTATCAATAATATTGCTGCAACTAGCTGCATGGAAAACAATCTGTATTACCAATTTTCACAAAATCTCTTTAAATTAATGTACAGGCAACCAAAGAAACAGCAACAGAACTTGGTGAATTAAAAACAGATGATGGGATAAAAGAAACAGTTACTCAAATAAATAACTGCAGGTAGAATGTACATTATCACAATAAGCCATTATGTTTGCACAGATTGGTTTGATTTTAATGATCTGAATTTTTACAATCAGATATACACACTGTAATATACAGTATGTGTAACTGCACATGTAGGAAGGTGGAATACTGTATCTCATGCTACAGTACATTCACATTTAAGGTCTGTAACATCCAAGAAGAAGCTGCGTAAAGAAACTGGTGTTACAGAAAGAGGAGGACAATTTGATGATTTGAACTATTTCAAAAAACCGGGGTAATCAATAGTTAGTTAATTATGCAACAAATGCTTCAGTAATTATAAGTAATGTTAGTATGTTTGGTCATTACAGGCAAACACCAATAGAAATCTTACATACAATTTTACTGGGCTGTCATAAATACCTCACGGCAGCAACATTCAAAACAATGAAAGCAGAAGACAAGGAAAAACTTCATGCCAAAATATGTTCATTCGACTTCTCCTCATTCCCCAGAAGAATAAGAGGCAACATCACAAGAAATTATGGGTCTTATATTGGCAGAGACTACAAACTCTGGGCACAAGTGGCAGTATTTATTTTGGATGGAATTATTCCCAGTGAACAGCTGAATATTTGGGAAATGCTAAGTGAGGTATTATAAAACATTATAGACTATTATTACAGACCATGCTAAGTTAACACATACCACCAACCACACTACTGTCAGGAGATTATCTTGAACCGATTATAAGTTACCTCATTTATTGTAGTTGACCATAATTAACATGCATTATTACTGTATACATGTATATGTATTGTATACATCTTATTCTGAAAGACAGGAATCCTGAGCTTTAATGATGAAAGCTCAGTTTTTTAACAATACGGTGTCTCCAAAAAATAATTGTACACTTACTTTATATAGATTTTTGAAATGGCTTATGCATCATCTGTTACCACTGAGGACATTAACCAACTGCAGCAAAAGGTGTCAGATTTCTTGGAAAATATCGAGATGTATCATCCAGCCATGCTGAGAAAGCCGAAACTCCACATGCTTTTACATTTGCCCAATGATATAAAGTTATTAGGACCAGCCTCAGGATTTTGCTCTGAAAGGTAGGGTAAAGTGTAGTCGGTGTCACTATACTTGTACTTCATGCACAAGTTTCATTTTCTGCATTTGCTGCTATAGTGAACTCTCTCTTAACACACACCTCTCTAAAACAGACACTTATTTACTTCTACCTTATTTACTGTTATAAACTCTCTCTATGATGGACATCCCTCTAAGGCAGACAGTTCGAGTTGGTCCAGAAGGTGTTTATCTTCAGGAAGGTTCACTACATGTATATTTAATTCTTAATTCTATATAATAGGTTTGAAGCATTCAACTCCGTAATAAGGCAACAGAATATTTTTTCAAACCGCCATGCAGTAAGCAAAGACATTACCAAGAAGTTTGCTTCAAATGAAAAACTGAAGTTTGTTATCCAAGGAGGAATTTGGGGAGAAAATGAGAAGTAATTCTTGTTACAGTATACACACAGTACAAAATAATAATGATAATAATAACAATAAACAATATTTAACTGGTTAAACTGGTTAATCATGTACTGTGCCTGCATACAACCAAGAAATTATTTGAACTTTAACTAAATGATGTGATTGACTTTATCAAAATTTACATGATTTGTAAAACTTTTTTTCAATTTCCTTTTTCTATTTTCCAATTTTCATGTAAACTTAGAAATATTCCTATTCAACTTTAAAAAATTTGAACGAGCTTTAAAAAATTAAATTAAACCAGCATTAAAATTGTATAAGATACTGTAGGTTACACATTCATATTGACTTATGGCATTTTATGTGATTGCAGACTGCAGGCATCATCCAACATTCAGAAGATTTTCACAACAAGTAGATTTCGAAAGTTTTTCTCTGAAGAGGATCCTACAACCAACAGCCATAAACCTATCCATCAACCTGGTGCTATGAGACTGGTAAACATTGTAAAGAAGTATTAGTTTTATAAATAATAATAGTATTTATGTGAGCATCATCAGTTCAAGTTTTCCTTAAAGGCACACAGAAATGAGAGTATAATACAATAGATTTTTCTATCTTTTGATTTGATTTCAGGCAACATATAAAAATGGGCATCTGGAAATATTTGAGCTACAGCAAGTGATTCTGGACACTAACCAGTTACAACAAGTTATTGGTCCAGGTTCAGAGCAGCTTGAGCCAACAGATAAATGTTATTTATACAGTGGTGTTGTTTCATCCAATGAGGAACTAATTAAGGCGGGAGAGACATTTGCTTATGAAATGGAAAATGGAGAAGTGAGTATTAATCGATATTTTCAATCCAACAATGAAGACTTGACTGGGTTTTTAAGCATGATAAATTTGTTCTGCATCAAATTCCAAATGATTTCTGTATGTACTTTATATTAACTATACATTTTAATTTTAAATCTGTGCAGTTTTGGCGTACTTTACTAAGAGTTACAGTATAATAAAGAGTTCGCTATTTGCAATACTAAGCCGTAGAAATCCATTTTTGGCACAAAACACAAACATTTCCTTATGAATGGTGTGAAATGAAAATTAAATTTAAATCAATGACAATCAATGCAGTTCTATTTATATTTTTATAGTATGCATTTGGAAAGTTAAAGGATGGCATTTCCATTATAAAGTACAAGCAGATGATGGAAACAGCAAATTGGATCAGAGCGACAGAGATGAAATTGGCAAGGGATATCTCCGGAAATATAAAAAGAGGGAAGTTTTACTGTGCAGTACTGGAAGCAACTGAAAGAGAAGTTATTGTATCAGCTGCCACAATTATGCAGAAAATCTCATTGGCCCATGATTGTTCAAACGCTGACTGTGAATTTCGCGATGAAATGAACACATCAGTTGAAGAACGTGAGGTTGTTACTGATAGGAAAATGCTATATTGCCACGACATGTCCCATCAGACATTTCTAGTCAACAGGTTCAGGCTGGGAGAAATGTGGCGTTATTTCTGGGATGAAAGTGAGAACTAATTAATTTCATCAGTATAACGACTGCAACCAACTTCTATGGACTATCGTACCCACTAATTGTAAATATAATTGTACATACCTGCATTGTTTTAAAAATGTGTGTAAACTTCTGTTTCAGTGTCCTGAAAATCGATTGTTTCCATTCGAAAGCGAAACTCAAGAGGATGATTAACCGCCGATCACGGATCACGCGACTTTTTGCTGCTTCCACACGATTACCACGCGGGTTTCGATTACGGGGGAAAGCGCGTGGGATTATTTCTTCGAGGAACACGCAAAGTTCACACACGCAAAGTTCACGCACAGCATGTCATATCATGGCTGCTGCAGCTCTGATGGCATCAGCTCTGTACCAGCCCTGATATCAGTGCTGATACAGATTGTGGCCATCATAACTGTTACAGAGGTCGCTACATTATCCTGTTCAGAACTGATAGCATCATAATGTAACAGACCTGATATCAGTCCTGTTGAACGCTGCAACAGAGCGTGCGTTTTTACGTGTGATAGAAAACTCGTAAGATTGGCGGCCATTTTGAATAAGGCCTGGTTACATAGGAAATTTCAAAAAAATGAACCCAAAATTTAATTTTCTGCCTGCCGGAAGATGTGCGTTGAACAATTTCCATATTGAGAAGGTATCTGATCAGGATATAAACTTATGAATATTATTATAATATGATTATAATATTGTTTTAATATTTGAGGTATCAAACTGAATTAAAGTGTTTATATTTGTAATAAATACTGATTCCAGTGAACTGCAGAGGAAACTCCATTTAATTTATGCTACAAATGATGAATTCGTCTTTAACACAGCAACTGCTTGCTATTTTTGGTCGTATATCTTACGTTTTTTCGCCAACTATAAAATCTAACACATACCCTCTCATTCTGTATATTCCATGAACATATAACTTTATACTTGGATACTTGTACGTTTATTAACCACTATTCTTTGTCTAAGCTGAAACTTTCAGAGAAAATGGAGCTGCAGCTGGAATTTTTATTCCAGTAAAAATTGGACCAATGGACTTCTGACAAGTAAAGACCACGTGCTGCAAACTGACCAATGAGACTCGGACAGCAGTCTTTTAATTGAACCATAGTTATTGAACACATGTACTAACTTTATCTCTTGACTCGAATCAGGCAAGGTGACAATGGCTGTGTTTGGTGTTTTAGTACTTTTATTTGTGACTGTTGTTTCAAGCTCCGATGTGATCGAACTTACGGACAGTGATTTTGAAAGCCGCATAAACGCCATGGACTTTGCTCTGGTTGAATTTTATGCTCCATGGTAAGCAAAAAGTGTACGACGAAGACTGGATAGGTTGCCTAACTTTTGTTGTGACAGTCACACAGATTTTACTTTTGTCCCTAAATTAGGTGTGGACATTGTAAGCGGCTTGCTCCAGAATATGAGCAAGCTGCTACATCGTTGAAGAAAAACGATCCTGTTGTTCCTCTTGTAAAAGTGAGTATGTTGTCAAAAGTCGTTGTCGACAATAATTATATATTTATATATTTGACACTGCCGAACGTGGTAATATTGGTAAACGTGTTAAGGCCTAATTATATATCAGCTAATGAAAAATGCAATTTTTGCAGCGCTTGTATAATTTCTGTCTACATGTACATTAACTCTTAATTATACAAATACTGACATTTTACTGTACGTATCGATAAAAGTTCTTGAATTGAAAGCAATGAAAGTTGAACTGCAGTGGTAGTGCTGTGATTTCAGACTGAAATTGACGTGACGTTAAACTTTTATTTTTAAATTTTTAAAAAATGTATACGCTTTTATGCTTAAAATTAATTATCAATGTACTAGTCACTCTAAAAAAATTATTTATATTTGAAAAGTAAAGTTGTCATTAAATTAATTTCTGCAAAATCACACCCTGCCCCAGGGTGTATTCCATGTAAACTGTACATGCCGGAGATAAGCAATATAAAAAATGGGGCCAAGATTTTAGGCATTTGAAAACTGAGGAAATCACATGCCTTCTTGTGGCTTAATTTAAAAACACACAAGACCCTGAAGGCGAGGTTGAAAGCAATATTGATAACACTACTTTTCAGCACATGTGCAGCTATGCCAAGCACTTACAGTTTGACAATCTTACGCCGACGCACCAACTATTTCCCCAAGTCCACGCCGGAAATCTCCCGCGTGGAGTACATGGAATTCACACTGGCCCCTGCCACTACCACTATTTTCTGTCTTTGGTGAGGTCATTTCATCTAGATCAGTGACAACTAAATTTATAGATGCAGTACCGTATATCTCGGCGTACAAGTCGACCTGGCACATATTACAAACAAAGTTTTGGCCAGTGGCAATTCGATCTACGATCAGCGCATTTTGCCCTCGGTAACTTCTGAATTTTCTCTTGTTGTTTCCGCCAGTCTTGAACGAGCTTTTCGTTAATGCCATACTTACGTCCAGCAGCAGAGTTGTTTGAGTTTTTGGCAAAGACTACAACCTTTAATTTGATTTCTTCATTTTAACGGCATGTCGATGTTGTATTTACTATTTTCGCATGAAATGCGTGCTATTTACACATGTCGATTGACACAAAGACTAACGATAAGCCGATTGGCCCATTTCCTGACGCATCAAGAGGACTGGGTACTCGTTTATCCGTTCTATGATTTCATGACCCTTCGTATAAGTCGAGGTCGGGTTTTTTACATCAATTTTTGGTCCTAGGAAATCGACTTGTACACCGTGATATACGGTATAAATAATATATCTCCACCACAATCTACTTGCATTATATTGGGTTGTAGTGCTGGCCTATTGTTTTGATGATGGGGTGCAGTAGTGCCTCGAGAAAACCTTGGTTTGTGTGCTAAACATACTTTAATATTCTTATTGGTGTTCACCTGATTATAGATAATAATTAACTTAAAGCCACTATCCAATAACAACTAGTTGTCACCAGTCTATTACCACTTGCAAAATACTTGAATACAGTTTTTTTGTGGACAAGGTCGACTGTGTTGGGGAAGGAAAGGACATATGCAGTAAACATGGAGTCAGCGGCTATCCAACATTGAAAATTTTTAGAAATGGTGCAATACAGAAGGACTATGATGGACCAAGAGATGCTAGTAAGTCACCAAAACACATAAATACATAGACATTAATTTTACATTTTATATTTTTATAAAAGTTAACCATTTACATTTATATTTTTCCAGTCTGGAACCCTAGAAAATTATGCAAATTTGATGCAATACATGTTATTTTACCACTAACTTATTATTGTTTGAATTGTAGAGGGGATTATCTCCTTTTTGAAGAAGCAAGCTGGGCCAAGTTCAAAAGGTAGGTGCACTAGAGTTAACATATTGCCACACAAAAAAGTGTGTGGGGGTCGGGGGTTCCATTCCTTTTGTCTACCGATCTTCCTTGAAACTGATCAATTTGATTTAATTTATATCTTTACTATGTTTATATTTTCAGTGAAATTATTAATTATGAAATTATTATTATTATTATTATTATTAACAAATATTTAATATAGGATAAAACACTTCAACTGTTTATAAAAACTGCTGTTATCAAGGTGTGTCCTGTGAATTCTTACATAATATAAATTACATACAAGTAAAAAATAGATTATAAATAGCTAAAAATATTAAATATAAATAAAAATCATATTAATAATGATCATCATTTAAATTGTTCAATAAGCTGTTTCTCAAAGTCATTATTCTTAATTTTATGGATTGTCTGTATAATACTTATAAATGAGTTTTACCAAATTTTTCAGAGGTAAAAGATGTTAATGAGATGAATGCAATCCTTGAATCATTTGAAGCTGTTCTTGTTGGTGAGAAAAACTATATACTCTTTAAATTACCTAAAAAGAAATGCATTATATGTATGTGTCCTGCATTTTCAATGTATGTTAAATGATTGACAAAGACAATAATCTAATCTTATGGCAAATACAGTGATTTTTTTATAGTATTTATTCTAGAAACAACTTCTCTAAATAAACATTGTTAGGAATTCCATCTACAATATTTTCAAAAAATACATTACATTACCTAAACTGTATTTTAGATATCTAGCTCAATTGTTTTGCTTGGAATTATTTTAGGTTTCTTTGCAAGTGACAGTGACTTGAAGAAGGAATTTGAAAAAACGTCCAATTCTTTTAGAGAGAAATGTTACTTTGTTCACACATCTGATGAAGCTATTATGACTGATCAGGGACATAAAGAGTAAGTAATGGAGGTGTTTTCAAATCTTGGTTAAATGAAACTTCTTCCATAATTTAATTTTTAAGGCCCTGTTACAATTACAATTTTTCATGGAACTTGTCTCGCAACGATGTTGTGCGACAACCGTGTAACATGCTGTGCAATGGTCAAAATCGATGCGAGACAAGTTGCACCAATCGTTGCACAAAGTAGAATCGGGTTCTACTTTCTGCAACAATTTTTTTCAGCCTTGCATCGTGTAACACCCTTTCAGCAACTTGTCTCGCAATGTTTCCATAACAACGACTGCAAATGCATGCGCGTCATCCAGTGTTCTCGCAAAACAAAATGGCTTTTATCGAAAAAATGCTTTTATCGAAAAAAATGCACAAACGCGTTGCAGCGTGTAACACCCTCACCTTGCAACTGCAACACCGCACAAATCATCATTGCAAGACAAGTTGCATGAAAAATTGCACCGTGTAACAGGGCCTTTAAGAATAGATTTTATATTACTTCATATATTATATAAATACTAAATGTGTTGAATATAAATATTTTATTAAATGGGAGCTATCTTTGCATGTAGGATATTTGGTCTCTATTTTAGTTTTTTACTTATTTTTATACTGTATTATAACTTTCAACATACATAATTTTATATATTTTTGCAGCTTGTAAAAAACAGACTGTAATTCATTAGCGCATATATTATTATATGTTTTATAAAATGTTGCTTCTTGCACATGCTCTGATTGGCCAAATGTAGTGCTGAGGCCGGAGCACTGCCGGAGCTCCGGCGTTTTTTGTGCAGACAGAGCCGGAGTTGGGTTGTTTTCTTCCCACTCACGCTGGAAAATCAAATGACAAAAAATATGACAATTTCGGCGAAGCTTTGTTCACAAATAATGGCAACACTGAATTTGCAGAATGATATGATCTGAAGTCTTGTCTGTTGAGTCAAACCATTTCAGCAAAGTTAGATGGCAAAGTTAATACTCAGGAATTATTGGATTATTGGTATCGCCACAAAAACGAATGGCCTGCTTTGACTTCTAGTTCTCTCGTATATTTCTTGTCCACCGTGCCCTGTCACTTCTTAGCGATCTTTTCGTTGACGAAGAACATCTTCTCAAAGAAGTGTTGTGTACTCCTTCCAGACAACATCGGTCGCTTAGCATTCATTACATTTAATTATAAGAAGTTTCAAAAACCCTTGGCAATTTACACTTGTATTTCGTTATTTGTAATTTGTAGTGCCATATACATTATTCGGTTCTATAAAGTTTTCATCATTCCTGGCATTTCCATAGCATTGCATTTGTTTGAGTTAAGTCGCTTGACAGTTTTACGGCTTTCAAGACCCTGGGGACAAATTTCAGGTGAATAATTGGTTGGACTTTATCCCCAAAAAGCCGGAGCCGGATAGCAGAGCTGTAAAGCGGCCGGAGCCGGAGATGAAAAACCAGAGTTTGCACACCTCTAAAATGAACTGTTTTTTATGTTTATATTCTGTGATATAGATATATTTTCAAACAAGTGTTTGAAAAGTTGAAAATATTTTTGTTATGCTTTTCTCTAGTCTCAATGTATATATGTATATATATGTACAATGTACATGTATGTATGTATATGTATGTTTATATACAAACATGGAAACCATTCTATATTTCTTTATAATAATTTATATTAGTATATTAATTACATTTATTTATATATGTGTTCTCTGATAAATGCTGCACTCTTTGTTGCTAGTGAAATTGTGCTATACCGTCCAAAGCGATTGAAAAATAAATTTGAAGAAGCCAATATTGTGTATTCAGGTTCTGCAAGTCAAAGTAGCATTGAAAAGTTCATTGAGGAAAATGTGTAAGTACAGTGTATAGATGCAGTGTTGAAATTTATAGTTTCCACTATACAGCAGGAATAGCATCTTTTGAAATCTACTACTATGTCTAAAGTAAAGATCCACTATTCCTTATGTTTCAACATTTTCCACCTGCAAGAAAAATAGTTTATTTCAAATCTTGTACTGCCGATATTTCGTACAATAGATTTTTCTACTACACAAATGGAATATCGAGATCATGATGTTTACTGGTCCGTTATAATCATTTTACTATACACGGAGCAGTGGATATCTTGTCAATATTATTTACCTACTTTATATTCATTTAGCCATGGTCTTGTTGGTCACATGAAACCAGACAATGAAGAATTATTCAAGAAACCATTGTGTGTTGCTTATTACAATGTAGATTACACTTTGAATCCTAAAGGTACAGCTTTGAATGACGAATAACTTTATAGACGCGGAGCGAGGGGAATTCAACGAAATATTACCATGAGGCTGACAAATTCCCCGAGCAGAGGGTCTATAAATTATATATTACAGTATACCGAAACAATCTTGAATTCTGTCTTCAAACATCTATAAATGTCTTGAAACGTCTTGTTGTTCCTCCATTGTTGACAGGCTCGTCTTGGTTTACTAATTCTAGGTTGCTAATTGATTTAATCATGGTCGTCAGGCAGATTATCATAAATAATTCATATGTGTTTAATTGTAGAATTAATTAGTGGCAGAAACATCAGTAAAATACTGTCTTTTATATTATAAATCATATCATCACCAAAAAAATGCCATTATTATTTATATAGATATAAACTGTCACTAAATTCATAGCTGAATATCAGTCTTTGTGTTTAAGGAACAAATTACTGGAGAAATAGAGTTCTGAAGGTTGCCAAAGACTTCAGTGATAAGTTAAACTTTGCTATTGCCTCAAAAACGGAATTTACCAAAGAGATGGAAAGCTTTGGGGATCGAGAAAAATCAGAAGATGTCCTTGTAGCTGTGAGGAACTACGCTGGATCTAAATTTGTGATGTCTGAGAAATTCAGGTGAAAATTATTATTTATTGCTGTTAAACTCTCTTATACTGCTTGTATTAGTTGTGTTTCTTTATGTGTACTTTTTTAAGGATATTCATTATTAGTTTTTGTAATTTGCTCATGGTCTTCTATTGTTCTCCATTCAGTGTCGATGCGTTCAGGCAATTTGTGACTGACTATTTGGATGCCAAAATCGAACCTTTCATTAAATCGGAAGAGGTTCCCAAATCTAACGATGGGCCCGTGAAGGTAGGTCTTGCATTGTTTGGACTCCTTAAAGATAGGAACATCTAGGGGTCAATCCCACGAGTAATCTCAACACTGCTCTCGTTCTCAAGTATACAACGCCACATTGAGCATTTACCCATTGAAAGGGCAATGACTACATCTGGAGCGAAAAAATAATGTGTATTGGGGCATTCTACCTTGGTAGGGTTGAAGATATCGCCATTTCACATGCATTGTTTTCAACAGTGTAGGGGCACCCTACCAGTATAGGGTCAGAAGTCAGCGCCAGTTCACATGCGAAATATTACCCATAGCTGGTGTTCAGCAAATTGGTGTTCAGCAGTATTTTAATTTGTTGATATTAATTTGGTTCTCCGTGGTCCATGAAAACTTCTTTGTAGTCTTTGCCTTCTTTGTAGTTGATTTTTTGATATTCTCCGTCTCATTTTCTTCGCAAAACAACGTTTCTATCGGACTTGAATCTTCCAACGACAAGCTGTCACTTTCTTCTACGGGTTCAGACCCTTCTGGTTGAAATCGCATGGGTTTCTCTAGCTTATACCCGCGCGAAGCCTTTCTCGATTATAGATTTTCGCACGCTTGTGACAGTAACCCGAGAAGTCCCTACCCCTAGGGACAACCCTATATTGAGCTTTCACATGGGCTTATAGCCTGGTTTCCATATGATCGCTACGATCGCTGCGATCGCTCAATTTTAAAACCGGCGATCGTATGATCATGGAAACCACACGCTCAGCGATCGTAGCGATTGCCGAGATAGAAAATGTTCTATCTCGACGATCGCAGCGATTATGTGGAAACACTGGTTCAGCGATCCTGGCGATCTCAGCGATTGGTATGTTCCCCAGCGACATTCGGGTATATCTATAAAACACATTACAATAATAAGATTAATCGGTTCCTTCATTGTATACATCACGCAAATTTAGATGAATCAGTGAAGCTAAAGCATTTTATGTAAATATTTTATGTAAATACCTGTAAAATAATTATCTGTCATGAGTGTGAAAAGCTCCAATTCTCTTCTCTCATTTGAAATATTTGTCGAACCCCAAAACGATGTTTCCTTGGCGCAAGTTCGTCCAAATAAATTGGGACGAGATTCAAGGCAGTACTTTTAAAATGTGATCCGAACGAGTTCTTTTTACGGGAGGCCGATTACGTTCGACACATGATAAATTGGATGTTTGAAACCGACGTCGAATTTTGTCGAACCTAATGTGTATTAGATTCGACACATGATAAATTCGACGTTTGAAATAGGCCTTACTGATAAGAGCAACTAGAATAGAAAGCTGTGCTTGCGATAGTAAAAGAAAGTTGTCTTTGTTCACTTCGTCCATGACGATCGTCGGTTTTAAAATTGAGCGATCGCAGCGATCGCTACAATCACCGCGATCGCCGGTGTCACAGCGGATAGTGTCCCCCCGCGGATAGTGTCTCCCCGGACACTATCCGCAAGCGGATGGTGTCCCCTTTAATTAGATTTACGCGGATAGTGTCCCCACAAGTGAAACTCAAAAACTAAAGCTTTGTGCATTAAGCAAAGACTTTTATTATACAAATTTTCAGGGGGGGCAGAATCCGTGAGGGGGGACACTATGTCGCGAATAGTGTCCGGGGAGACCATATCTGCTAGCGGATAGTGTCCGGGGGGACCCTTTCTGCGGGGGACACTATCCGCTGTTACACCGGTTTTAAAATTGACTTCGTAGAAAATAACCATATATAACGTAGTGATTTACATCGGGAATGCCAAGCGTGTAGTGACTACGGTACGGTAAACTACTACGGATTAAGCAGGAATAATGTAATGTAATGTAAAGAGTGATTTTTTTTAATGAAAGATTCGCTGTACCGCGTAATAGTGTAAACGCAACCTTTACATTGGCAGCATTTCACTTCTGATAAGTTAAGTCATTAAACCAGGGTCAAACGTACTGTGCATGCCAGTGTTACTCGTCACTACAAAACTTAACGAAGGAAGCATTGCAGAAAACGTAAGTGAGACTTTTTTGTGTGTATAGGTGGTGGTTGGGAAAACGTTTGAGGAAATTGTTAGCAACCCTGAAAAAGATGTCCTCATTGAATTCTATGCTCCATGGTGCGGACACTGCAAGAGCCTGGAACCTAAATTTGATGAACTTGGTGAAAAGGTACTGTATATGAAATATCACAGTTCTCAGATATTCCAAGTTTATACACGAGTTAAGGGATATAGCTGGGAATATTGAACTTTGTAGCTGCTTCAACTGCTACTCGTACATATGAGTCAATTCAGTAAACTTATATTCGTAAACATCATGATGTCATTCAAAACTGTACCGGTTTGACGTCACATTAAACATTTGAGAACTTCCACTGGGACCAAGTGCGAAATTATGGTGTTTATGAATAATAGTTGGGGTATTAAGACGGATTTCCAGTCCTCGCGAATAAAAAATAGTTCAACATTTCCAACTATCTGCCACGAGGGCTAAAAGTGCGAGTGCTCGCAGAGAGCTGCGACTTGCTTCGTGTAATGACTGGAAATCCGCCTTTCTATACTTGTTTTTGCTAACGACATCCTGTCCAATCCGTTTCCCTTTGAGATACAAGTCAACCCACGAGATAAAAGAATTAAGTAAATGGAATTATTGCTTTCTTTTACCAGTTGAAAGATGTTGAAAATGTTGTGATTGCCAAGATAGATGCTACTGCCAACGATTCTCCACCTCAATACGAAGTTTCCGGGTATGTAAAACTAAAGCGAGTCTGTTTCTCGTTTATTTTGTGCTATTCTCCTTTCCTCCATGTTATTTACGTTCTCTTCATCAAGTGTTCGCCGTAAACTTTGCTTCAACTCCTTTCTTGCCAAGCAAAGTAGGTTTATGATATATACCTCCAACGAAATGTATTAAAAACACACTTTTCTCGTTTCACAGTTTCCCCACTATCTATTGGGCCCCAAAGAACGGCAAAGATAAGCCTGAGAAATATAGCGGTGGTCGAGAAGTACCCGATTTCATCGATTTCATCAAGAGCAAGGCAACAGATCCGATCACCATACCAGCCGAAGACGCAAAAGAAGACAAAAAGAAGTCAAAGAAGGATGATGAAGCTTTGTAGTGATTTAGGGAATGGCATACCAAACTCTAATTAGGACAACTAGAGTTGCCTAACACAGAACTCAACAATATCGTTATTCTAAAATGTCGATAATTATTTGGTCTTCATGCACTCAATGCAGACGAATTGTGAAAAATCCAAACTCAAAGTTAAATCATTTTTGTTATCTTTTTCTCTCACATGACACTCGCCAGTTTTTGTCATTCTGTCTCGAGTAAAGGACTTGGTATAAATATGTTTTTCTCTTGTTTTATTATTTACTTAAGCTTGTTTTTCATACGCAAAATAACGCATGCTGATTGGTTGTTGGGAGGGAATCCTACGCGCAGATGATTTACATCAGTCACCTGACAAAGATCAAATAGACCTCCTTTGTCTATTTGTAACAATTATTGGATGAGGTGAAATTATCGGCAAAGCCCAGGTCATAACACAAACCGAGGTCTTGATATGGGAAACCGAATTCAATAATTGTTTTATTAAACATGAGAAGTGCTAAAGCAATGCGCCATCGAAATATATTTAAATACTAGAAGTTACTATCGCAAGGAAAGTGCTGCCTCAAAATTCAAGGCAGTTGTGATATTGTGCCAAATAGCACAAATAAGTGGCGGGCTTATTGAAGTCAACAGATGTAAGTCAACAGAATCAGATGTAAGTCAACAGAATCAGATGTAAGTTGAACAGTTAATATTGAAGTCAACAGATGTAAGTTGAACAGTTGCATAAAAATGCAGTTGAACATAAAGATAAAATACATAGTTCTCTGTACAAGGCTTGCATAAAAAATGCAGTTAATATGAACACAAAAAGTTGACATTATAGCAGTCGATAAACTAACAACTGCCAGAAGTTCAGCACTAAAGCAGACCACGTTATATGACGATTGACGAACGAGGCTCTAGCTAAAGAGATTTTATTTTGTTTGCATGCAGGCTGTTGGCGATTTGATGCAGATATAGTTTCTGCATCCGGCGATTATACGAACATCTACGAGTTACGTCATAAAACGTCATAAATCTGTTGGACATCCATGAAAAATCGAGCGTGATTTTAATGTAGATCGACTATACATAGTTCCGCGAAGAGGTCTGGGTACGAGACAGCAACCCAAGTCAAGATTAGTGCTGCCTACGACAGCAATTAAGTTATAGTGGTCCGTTTTCTTTCTCCGTATACAAGCTGGCAACAGCAAACTAGCAACAAGATATTGAAATAATGATGTTATAGCTACACTTTTTGAACCATATAATATTGGAACATTGACGTCACATGGAGCTGATGTCACGAATTAGCTGTATACCAACAGCCAATCGAGATAGAGTAGATAATGCATAATAATTGGCGATGGCTGTCATGTTGATGTACCAAACAAACGAAGTTAATATTCCAGTTTATTATATAGATATTGATGAAATACCTGCATGATTTCTCCTTTTCAGAAAAAATGATATTTTTTATACATGTGAAGATAAAATGATATCTTCAATGTGAGCAGTGAAGATGTCATTTCTGTAGTCTGAATTGGCTGTCGATATGTCGATAATAAACAGAACAATACATGGCCGCTTAGATAGTTACATACACTACGTAACGTAGAAAGGCTGAACTTCTTGAGATGGCGGTGATTTTGCGCAGAAGGCAGTTGCGCTGGGCGGGGCTAAGCAAGCAATGTACAGCGAGCTTAGCATCAGACAAAGAAATACTCTGGTACAAGGGGACACTGAGAGAAGGCCTAAAGAGTTTCGACATCGAAGATACTGACTGGGAGAGGCTGGCAGAAGGGCGAAATGAATCAGGGAAAACGGCGGTGTGGAAAGGTGCTGACAATTGGAAGGGAAAACGCATAGAGGATAGAGACCAGAAGAGACTGAGAAGAAAACATCTGGAGATTGCCGATCCAACGGAACTCTTGTGCGTGGTCTGCAACCGTCCGTAAGGGGCGTGCAGGATTAAATTGGTGGCACAGATGCATGTCCACAACAGATGAGCCTCAAACGAAACCGTCCAGTCAACCCAACAAGATACACATAGCCGCTTGGAGATACGAATTTTATCTTATCGTGATAATATCTCTCGCTCATTTCTTGGCTCCAATATATAATATATGCAGTAATAATTTCATGTTACGTAATATTTGGAGCCCTCTTAAGCTTCAAAAATAATTAGTAAGGCAGTTGGTATTATTGCCAGATTAAGACATTTCGTTCCTCTTTCTACCCTTTATATTTATACCGATCGTTAATCTTCATAGTCGCTTGGGGTCAAGCAGCCCAAGTCCATTTAAACAAACTTCTTATTCTTCAAAAACTTGCCTTACGTTTGATGTATTTTAAAAGCAATAGAACCCATGCTATCCCTCTTTTTATTTCTTCAAGATTTTTTCCCTTAAATATGTTATATTATAAAGCAGTTTCTACACTAATGTATGATGTTTCTAATAACTTTTCTCCGTGTACGATCACCGAACTTTTCACATATTCAAAAGAAATACAGGTACATAATGATGCACAATACAAGATTTGCGGCGTTGGATAATTGCCATTAAAACCTTCCCGAATAAATATAAAAAATGTGTCTTGCAAGGCTTGGTGGAATGATATGGAATAGTATATCACTTGTTGTACGCAGGCTTGGAAAAACAAGCTTTAATAAAAAGATAAGTGATTCACTTTTGTTTGTCTTAAGTTTCCGGATTCGTCACGAATCCGGAACGTTTTGGTACCGGATTCGTTTTGCCGTTTACACACAAGAGGATGAATCCGAAATAAAACGTCCCGGTTTGGTCGCATCTCCAGAGATTTTGAATCTGGAATCTAAAGTGGAAATTTTGTATCTGGATACTTATGAATCCGGAATACGGGTATTCCAATGAATCCGAATATTTTTCCGCCCGCGATCACACGAGTTTGCGGTGCAGACAAAATGGCGGATGTTGTTGTTATTGCACTGTTGTCGGTAGTTGGTTGTCTGATTTTGTTGCAGGCACATATGATGCACGAACTACTCCAAGAAGAAGTTATACTTCATAAACACTCTCTGTAACATCCTTTCTAGCCTTCTTTTTTGGCGGCATTTTGGAGTTGTCTTTTCGCGAAATGCTTGGTAACCGTTCCCGCATAAATGTTTCCGGATTTCATCGGGTGTGTAAACGACGGAAACATTTACGAATCCGGAAACTTTTGCTCTAGTGTAAACGTGGTCCGCTAAACAATGATCACTTTAATAATATGCATATCGGCTCACGTAAAGGGTGGTCCATAGTATTTTTGGACCTTGTTTTGCATTCAAATATAGTACTATTTCCCCTTGTACGTAATAAATGATTTATTCTTTCTTTAATCTGATCTCGAGGTTATAATTTAGTATTCAACTAATAGCAATCTAATTTTATAATAATCTACACTATCCGCCTCGATTAGCTTTAGCTATTTGCGGATTTGTGTATATTCTTGTTATTATAATTGTGAAGCTGAATACAATTTTATTTGATTTCGATTTGATTATATTGGAAATAAACTTATTACCGATATTACCAATACTCGAAGATAAAATTCATATTTCCGGTCATTATTATTATTATTATTAAAGTAATATTTTAACAGGAAGCTCTCGAAAGTACCCATGGGTGGCGTGGTCCCATCACGTACGTGGTTTTCAGAGAGGTCCTGCATAATAAATCACTATAACACAGTATCAAAAAAGTTAAAATATATAAGCAGACATTACATTAAGGAAAAGTCACTATTACTATATAAAATCCGATATATGTATCTATTTAAGAATTATTCTTAATAGAATGTTTAAAATTTAATAGGCAATCTATTTCTCGAATAGAATGATCTAGATTATTCCAGTCCTTAAAAATATGATATAGAAACCTTTGCTTACCCCAACTACGTTTAGTTAGGGACAAGCGAACATCATTCCGTCTTCTGGTGTCATAATTATGAACGTTTCTGTTCAACTTAACGTCCAGCTCAATGTCGATATAGCCATGTAAGTACTTGAATGCCATTGTAAGCCTGTGAAACAAGCGAATTTTATCCAATGGCTTCCAATGTAATCTCTATGCGCTGTGAGGGTCATACGTTTTTTGAATTAAATTCAAGAAGTGCATGTCTATTTAACTAGTCAGTATTTAGTCACATTGGTGATAAAAAGGAACACAATGCAATTAATATGGCAAAAATTCACACTAACCAAAGTATAGCTGATATATGTATAATATTATAACAGATATGAAAATAGTTTTTAGATCAGTGCTCCTGGAAGTTTAAAAAAAGTGAAACGAAGATGAAATTGAAAAGTTGTTTGTAGGATTCGAAAAATTAAGGGTAGCAGAACATAATCGCGGGACATTTTTTTGCCATTCCTAAGATTACCATCTTTAGGTCTAAAAGTTTAACACATATCTCGATTAATCGCCTCATCCGTGCTGCACCTTACGAATGTTATGCTGGCAAGCCCCAGATTTTATTAAGAAGAATCCCTATTCCCACCTTTGGTGGCTGACCCATTTTAAGCAGGAAGTTGCAAAGCCGTATGTCACCTCCCACAAGGTGGATGATGTAGCGTTCTAAAAAAAGACGGGACACGCATAAATATTGGGAGTCCCCGATTGAACATATTCTTGTGCGTGTGTTGACCCGTTTTGGTTATAATCTCATGTTACTAGATATGTTATTTATTACCTCGTTCTTTAAAAAACCCCGCTTTAAATGTCTGTTTTTATTCAGAACGTTAATCGTGGTTTTTAAAAGAACGAGGTAATACATAACATATCTATCGTTCTGTTGCTAAAATATGCTAATATATTTGGCACATCGTAGATGTGCCCATAACCTCAAAATGTTTTATTGTCTTGTTTGGAAGAACTTTTAAAATGATAAAGTAACTTATTTTGAAGATTTTCGTTTCTTTGCTTTCTTTTGGAGATATATCAGTTTGTTTGATATGCAAATGTCTGGAATTTCGTCACACATGCATAATGACTTATTGGAGAAATGTGTATATCTCTTTCATTCTCGAACGAAATCCTTTAAAATCAAGAAGTTTGGTGTTGTGGGAGAAACGCACACACGTGTTATTCACACTTTAGTGTTTTTATTTCATGAACGCAAAGATATATGACATTCTCTGATAACTCATTATGCATCGAAATTCCAGATATTTGCATATCAAACAAACTGATATATCTCACAAAGAAAGCGAAGAAGTGAAAATCTTCAAAAGAAGTTGCTTTATCATTTCAAAAGTTCTTCCAAATAAGACAATAAAAAATTTTGAGGTGAGGGGCACTTTGCAAATGAGCTATTTTCTTTTATTATGGCCGCAAGAATTATGGGTAAATGCATGACGTCATCTCGACAAAGTGCTATTGTTACAGCTTTTTCTTTGTAGTTTTTGCCGGATCACGATCGTTACAAGCAATGCCGCAATTTTGGACATTGAAATCTCACAGTCCTCCAGCACTGATAACGTCTCTGCGATACAACTTCATTGTACTCGCACACAGTCCACTAGGCTTTCACGCGGCCTAAGGATTTATGGTGAAGAAAAATTTCGAGTGTTGGAATATATACATTTTAAGACCAAACCGGGACCAGTTGCGAAAAATGCAACTTCAAGGCCTTCCGGCTGGAATTGAACACGCGACCCTGCGATGCCGTTGCCGAGAGCCTAGTCACGAGTTCTGTATATATATATATATATATATATATATATATATATATATATATATATATATATATATATATATATATATATATATATATATAATTAACAATTATACCATGAACTCGAGTCGTATATGAGCTCATAGCCAACGAGGCGCGCAGCGCCGAGTTGGCTATTAGTTCATACACGACGAGAGCGAATGGTATAATTGTTTTATAATATAGCAAAACATTTTAAGATAATAATCGGAAAAACTGTTGATATGTCGCGGTGAATAAATTATTTAATTGAAAGCAACGAACTTCCGGCACATCTACTTCCGTCATGCGTAATGTTGTCACGTATGAAGTTGAAAACAGCTTCAGAATTTTGTCTGAGAGCCAAAAATTCGTTGAGATGGTTCAATAAAGAAAAAAAGATCCTTCGAAAAGCCAAAAGATGGGTCAATTCACGGTTGTGAATATTTGGGCTTTTAAGAGGACGTGAAAGCTAAAAAAACATTAGCGAAAATCTCGCTTTGTTGTTTTTCGATGTTTATCACCTAAAAATAACAAAAGTTTTCATTCATAATGCTTTATTACTTCAAAAATTATCTTTACTGAATAATAATCATAATATTTGTAAGAAATATGTGTTGCTGGCTAACTTTTATCCTTTTTATTTTGTCTGACAAAACAATTCACAATTCAGTCGGGTTTTTCAAAGCCTTAAGACGATTTTTAAAGTGGATTTTGTATCATAACTTCGTAAATTTTGCACTTGGTTAATGTATTTTCTGTTGAATATTAGCCTTACTCCTCTCAGTTCAGGTTTTTCGCTCTTGTGTGTTAAAGAAACAACCAGTTTCATCTGCAGTAGGTTGAGAAAATCACGCCGCCATTTTGTTTTTTCATTACTAGTGATATATGAGCTCATATACGGTGGATGGCTATATTATAAATATATTTATATATATATATGTGTATATATATATATATACACACAGAAGTAGTGACGAAAACATTCTAACTCTTTTATAAACGCTCTACCTCTAATGGTATCGAGCACTCTTGAACCTGCATCCGCCAGCTTTGTAACATTCATGTTACAAATCTGTTTAGTATATATATGGGACGGCGAATAGAAATGTTTTATCTTCACGAAAAAAGCACTACCCAGCCACAGAATACTAGTACTGTTCTAGGATTACTGATTCCATTTTTTTTTAACATTGCTATTTATTTAAGTCCATAATGGTAGCTTCAAATCAAATCGGCAGTAAAAAAACAAAATAACATTTTATTACAATATACAAAGACAAGAACCGTTTCAGTACAAAAATAAATTACTAAAAATTCGATAAATTGTCAATAAATAGGTGGCATAATAAAATCTGTTTTCGCGTAAAATATTATTTATAAACTTAATCCGCGAAGAATGTGACGAAATGTTCGTTGCTTCGAGTGATCAGTGTGTGGCCTGAAAAGATCTAGAAACTCCAGAGCATGTCACGGCGCGGATAGCTCGCGGTATTTAATTAGGATCCTTAAAGTTCTCAACTGATTCTCAATCCTGTGTTGGCCCTACAACTAGACTTAAAAGTTGTAAATTGCTATTAAGATTAAGATTAACCTATTGAACATTCCAGATTAAGATTAACGTATTGAACATTCCAGATTGATTTTTCCGATTTCGGAAATTACTGCACGGAAACACGGTATATTCAAAGTTAGTAAACAAAATGCGCAAATGCATCCTAAATTATCTCATTACAAAAAACCTTAGCGCGTCTAACTGGAGATCATGAAGGTTGCGGGTTCGATTCCCGTCTGGGGCTCAGAAACATATTTCTGAATTTGTGTTAAAGCTTGAGTAGTAAACAATTTACTATAAGTCATATTTAATATATGATTAAAAATAAGCCACATGAAAAGTTTTGCTAATTTGTTGCGTCCCCTTTTCAACGATAGTACCCGTGACACCCGATAGACATAAACTTATTTTCTTCCGCATATTATAGAAGTTAATCAGCATAGCCTGTCAGAAACTTCATCACATCTTAATCTTATAGCTATACAAAGCGCAGAGTAATCAGCATATGGGTTCCAAATGCTCGATGACAATCAAAAAGGCTGTATAGACGAATTAAAGCATTTCCAAAAGCAAAGTGAAATTCCGATGGAAAATGGATTCTCTTCATCGGCTAAACTGCGAGCACATGGATAAAAATTATAGGCTGTGTGTGGCCATATTAGTCAGAGAAGAATGGGGGGGAAGCTGTTTACTTGATGGTAATGATGCACATCAAGTCGATTTTGCAGATTACAGTAAGCGCGCGGTCTCGATTCCAAAACAAGTTACAAATGGTGCATAAATATACCGGGATTGCATATCACTCGGATGTCGCAGAGATAAAAATTGTCGCGAACTTGAAACTCAGCTTTGCTGCACCACCTTTCAATTACTTCTTGCCACAGCAGGGCGGCGTGGCCCACTGGGAGATTTCGCGGTGGGCCCCAATATCTTATGAGCCCTTAAAGAGTGAGTGTCAACCGTCGTGCATTGCGCTGTTTATCTAACCGTACGATAAAGAAGTGTTTTGAAGTGCTTCCTTTACTATAGTCCTATAAAATTTCCTTTATATTTATATTATAAGACACGCGACAGTCACGCAAATCTCAATCGTGAGAATGCTCAACATTGCAATCCAGATACCTCAACATTTCAAATTGTTCTAGTAAGACCCCTCTTCTAAGGTCCGTTTCAAACGTCGAACTTTTATTTATTTATTACCTTCACCATTGTGCAAAAAAACACAAAAAAAGAAACCTAACATAGATTACACTATATACAGTAATAAAACAATGACAGGGTGACCGCAACAGCATAGCCAATTACCGCGGACCCAAAATTTAAAAGTATATTTACATATATTTATATTGATTAATCTAATATTAAAAACAACAAGTGATAGAACGAGTAATGCTGCGAGACAAATTACACTTCAAGCAGATAGTTTTAAAGGATCTAGGATTATCACAGTTATGAGCATGGTTGATCTGAATAAATTAAGTTTCCATATATAAGTTTAATTCATCGGCTAAAGTGTTCCATATTCTGGTGGCTCTTATCAAGTACATTTTACATTTGCTTATTATGTACTTTTTAATGGACTAACGGTAGTATAGATACGTATTTTCATGTGTCGAACCTAATGCAAATGAGCTTGAATATTAGATTCGACACATGAAAAGTTTAACGTTTGAAACGGGCCTAAGAATAATCGTGCATGCGTTTGACGCAAATGTCTTGGAGCGTAAAATCTGTAAATAACTAAAGGTCAAAACCAGTGACCGATATTTAAGGCTACCTACCATATAGAATGTCATGAAGCCAGAAGTAGTTTTGAAAAAAATTAGTTTTCAACAAAATTAGTTTTATGAAAAAAAATTTTTAATTTAAAAAATATATATATTTTTAAATTTTTATTTAAAATAAAATTTGTAAATCAGTATTTCCCAGGCCCTTCTTTGATAGCCACGGTTAATTCTTAGACATGTGGCACGTTCTGGGGCGAGCACGTTTTTTCAGGCGTTTTTTTTCTTGTGCTTGTTACTCGGCTCCGTTATTATTTTTCACCACACAAAATTGCAAAATTGCGTAATCCCCCGTCAGGCTTTGCAAATGTGCTCCTAAACACGACCACAGCCACAGAATACAGTACCTTGGTATTTACCGTACTGAATAGTTGATCAGCGATGTCAACTGTCTTCGTCGTAAGTATGCTCACAACTGCACACCGATACTATCGATCGCAGTAAACCTATACGATGAGCAATTTCGACACGGGTTCTTCTGCGATCAAACAGCTATGAATGCATGTCAATGAATACAAAGTTCATTTTAACCTGAATGTCCAAGACCAAGCCTTCAGTTCTGAACTTAGTAACCGTATAAAGGTATATAAATATTATACATATATACCTATACAACTATAGATTTGTGTACACTATATTGCATTCAAATTGCTGAATTTTTTTTTCAATTACAAGCCACTAGCCCAAGTTAACGCCTAGCGGGCGTCTTGTTTTGAATGGGTTCAGTTTCATTGGTATAGATTCATAATTTTTGTCATACTTGAAGGAAACATGGAAGAAGTTTACTCAAATTGCTGCAAATTGTCTTTTCGAGCTTCTAGATTTCAAAAATCCCCCCCCCCCAACTTTAAATCCGTTCCTACGCGTCTGCTTCTTAGACTAGATGAATATAAATAGAGGAAGTTGACAAGTAAAAGCAGTAATGTCCGATAACTAGTAACACGAAGACATATTCAATCATTACAAACAGAAACTAGTCGGAAAGATGAAACGAAAACTAGTGTGATGTCCGAGAACCTTGTCATTTGCGATCGGAAATCTGTTATAGAACCTGATTGCGCGGCGACTTTTCAATACTTTTCGTAACAAAGTAACCGAAATGAACAGAAATGCCAGGAAGAACTACTTCAGAAACAAGCTTGAAGAAAACCATGGCAAACTTAAAAAGCTTTTTGGGACACATTACGTCTAATTTTGCCCTCTAAGAAAAACCGCACTGAAATGCGCTAAAAAACCGCAAAGGGACAATTAAGCGTGACATTGTCAACTCTCTATATGAGTATTTTACAACAATTGCTCCCTTGTGCCAGTCGGCAGTCTCACTTGTCACGGCGACAACTTAGTAAGTAGATCCACAACAGTTGACGTGCCAGCTGTTTCCAACAACAGCTTTAAATTTCGTGCTTCAATGAATGAAGACGACGTTTTCAAGGCCTTACAGGAGCAGACAATATTTCAGCTAAAGTCTTAAAGATTGCTGCACCCCATCAGTAACGTTGTAACTAATATATTATACACCCATATCAGTAACGTTGTAGCTAATATATTATACACCCATATCAGTAACGTTGTAGCTAATATATTCAATGCATCCTACCAGTACGCGGTCGTTATCCGTCGCCTTGGAAAATGGCAAGAGTGATACCCTTGTTTAAAGGAGACTGAACGCGATAACCAAAGACCAATTTCCGTGCTTCCCGCCTGTATTTCAAATGTGCAAGAATCGTTTGCCAATACTGATCTCCAGGAATTTGCAGCAGAAACTGGTCTTATCAGTGACCATCAATTCGCATATGCTAAGCACTCGTCCACCACAGCTGCGCGCTTATTATTACTGTCGACTCATGGAAATTCGCCATAGACAAAAAAGAGAAAGTTGTCTGTGCCTTTCTAAATCTAAGGAAAGCATTTGACGTTATTGATCATGATATTTTGATAAGTAAGCTGTCAAAAAGCGGTGTAAAATTAAATGGTAACGAACTCGAATGGTTTAAGAGCTATTTACAGGGAAGAAATCAATTCGTCACGTGTGGAAGCGTAGAGTCCGAACGGCGTTCAATCACGCACGGGGTTCCGCAGGGTTCGGGTCCTTGGACCGACTCTATTTAACATCCACATCAACGGCATTATTGACGCCTGCAAAGATAGCGAAGCAGCGTTATATGCCGACGATACGGAGATCCACATGCTAGCGCGAAGGACGTCAGCGTAGTATCGTGACATTGTGGAATCAGAACGGTTTAATTAGTAATCACAAAAAGTGTGAGGCAATGCTGATTGTATTTTACAGTGAAAAAACACCAGAGAGTTGCAGATTGTCCTTGATGGAAATCCAATGAAACAATCGGATTATTACAAGCATCTAGGAATTTACATTGATAATTGCCTTACTTGGAATAAACATGTAATTTATATACAATCCAGGGTGTATCCTAAACTGAAATTGCTCAACAGAATTTCATCTTTTATTGTCACTATATACAGTAGACGTCGTTTTATCAGGTTGCAGTATGTTTGCAAGATTATTAATAATGTAAATTGTCCTAAGCAGTTGACAGGTTATTTAGTAAAACGATCACAAAGACACTACCGGCGATCTCTTAGAGACTCAACATTACTAGATCTACCACCAGTTAAAACTAAATGCGGCCAGTAGAACACACTACCAAGAGAAATATGAGAGAAAAAGACACTTTCGCAGTTTACGTATAAACTGTAGGACGGCGCTACACATGTTTGTAGCATATAGATTTTAGATTATAAATTTGTTTCATACTATTATATTTTAGAACTGTTTTAACATTTGCACATATATATTTGTATCACTGGTCACCGATTAATACCAGATTGATTGACTGACCGGTTTTTTTATCAGTATAAATAAAAATTTAATAATAATAATAATAATTTGGAACCAAACTTCTCGGTTTAAAAAGTTGAAATTATTCGTAATCGATTTATAACGACTGAAAACTGTAAACAAGCAAAACATCGTAATTGAAAATAACCCAAACATTTTCAGCATATCCGTCCAACACTATGGCATTAAAATTAAGTCAGGCAAGAAATATTCATCTTGAAAAAAGATACTCATGTATTTTTTTACAACATTCTTTGTGGCCAGTCTGTGAAGTCCGCTCAGGAACTAACCATGAACTAACTCATGATTAGATTTCAGGAAAAGAGCTTTGAACACACTCATGGCTAAACGGAACTTATAACCATTTGACTGTTTAACCTACACAATTCTAAGAATTATTTGCTGTCAAAGACACGTCAACGGGTCATCGCGCGTGAATCACTCGACTTAACTTAAACGACAAGGCATTATATTACCAGCACTCTGCCTAAGCAGTAAAGATTAAAGATTACAAGTTTTATCTGCGAGAAGAAACGATTGTCAAATGGATGCTATACATATATTTTTCCGTGACCTACAAGAAGCTTCAAAGTTTCTTGTTAAGGTGGGATTCTGTGGAGTGCAGGGTTGATGCAATGACACTGTGCATAAATCGTGCACAATTCAGATGGTTTAGCTTTCATATTTATTCTTGAAATCAATATCACTTAGTTGAAAAAACGGCGAAAGTTCGCCAGTCATGTTGGTGCCAATACAAAAGTAGTTAATGAGATTGTTTTATTTTTTATCGGTTTCTTGTTTCCCAACATGCATGGCCTCCGCGATATTTTTAAAAATTGAACCACCACGTTGTTCTATTGATATCTCTTGAAATAACCATAACTGTTGCGAAAGCTATACATTTTCTGGAAGCCCAATAAACCGGCTTTTACTTGTTCTTTTAAATTTCCCGAACAAAACACATTATGTTAATATAAATTAGCATTAATTATCATAAATCAGGTTGAAAAATTTACATTTTTCTAGAAAAGGCCATCTTGCACGCCCACGTAGCATCTTGAAAACTCAAAATGCCACCAATCGCAGAGTTGCTTATGAAATCAAATCAAACTTGGCGTGTGCGTGGATTTCATGTTCCTGGCGCTTGTCGAATTTCAATTTTTAATCTTGCGTTACCGTGTGCCGTGTTTTTCGATTGACGACTTTGCGGGTCTTCAACGACCCGTTTTAACTGCGCCGGTCGGGAAAGAGTTAAGGCAAGTGTAAAATATATTTGTGTCATCTGCAAATAATAAAATTGAAGTTATATAGATAGGACTATCATGAAAACACTGGAGTAAAACTGGACACATCGAATGTACCAAAATGACAAGCAATGGGACAGCCGACCACGAAAAACGCCATTGCACGTCGTTCTGAGTTGTTTCGTCACTCTCTTGAAACATTTCTCTCATTTTTTAACAGGTCTAACTCTAAGTATACAATTCCGAAAAAGAGGGATTAATTATTTGTTTGAAAAAAGTGCGTCTATACCGATGCGCTATATAGACATAGTATTGTTGAGAGAATACAAAACTACTACATGGAACCATAATAGTAATAGAATTAAGCCGATATCAGAATGTCCACGTTCGCTCTGTCAGCGCGGCGTGCGCGCTGATCTGCGGTTTTGTTGCGCGGAATAGGTATGCGTAGGATTGTTATGACAAAACAACTTGCGGTGGCTCTGAGTGCAAAACGGAAATTGCTACAAGCTTGTCGGACAAACCTTGTCGCAAACCTCGAATGATTTTGCGGAAATAAAGTTGAAATTATATCGCTACTTATCTCGTTGTTTTGAGTTTTCAAGATGTTTTTCTTCGGTTTTTGTTTTATCTTATGTTTATTTAAAATAAAATTGTCGGCTGGTTATGGTTGTTCTTAGCTAGTTAACAGACAGCGATCTCATCGTAGCAAACCTTGGGCTTAATTTTGCCGTGATGATCCTCATCATCAAGTTTATGCCATAATGCTTCAAATTTCAAGATTAATCGATATTAGCCTGTGTTTCAGTTCACACACGAAACTGAAACACAAATCTTAATGCTAATCCAAATACTCCGAAAACCAACCCTTTTACTAACCTTAATGCTAACCCAAATACGAATCCTAAAACTGACCCTAATCTCTCCCTCCGTCGAGGTTTCTTGGGCTTTACAATTATAAGGGAGGGGGGATATTGCAAGGGTTTATAGGAGCTGCTTCTGAGGTGGAGTATATTGCAGTGCCGATTGAGTTTTGCGGCAGAGGGAAATGGTGGAAAATGTGTAAAACCGCTGAGATTCGAAAATTTCCCCTCCACGTCAGAACTCTATAAACAAACTGCAATATAACCCCTATATATATTGAAAAGCGCAAGAAGCCTATGTGGAGTATAACCCTAATATCACTAACCTCAATATTAACTTTAATACTAACCCTAAAACTGACTTTGGTTGATGTTATAATACGTTTGTTATGATATGTTTTTATTTGTTATAATATGTTATAATACGTTTGTTATAATACATTTCGGTTGTTGATATATCGAGAAAGAGACTAAACTTCTTCCTCGGATCTCGAGTTATATATTTAGCCTGAGGTATGACTGTGGTAGAGTAAGCGTCTGTCATCACCAACCGGCGATGTTAATTAAAGGAAGACGGGTTGGATTACAAGATTTTTTTCTAATCGTGGTGAAGGCAGGAAACGAAACAGGTTGGCGCAACAAACTGACGATACAATCTCATACACGCAGGAGCCATTAAGAAATCGTACATCAGGTTCAGGAGCAGACAGAAGTTTCCTTTGAAGTTATTATTTATATTATCAAGTTCCGAGGACACCATTCAAGTGTACTTCATCGCAGGTAAACAACTATAGTCTAAACTGTACCACACTGAGAAACGCGCATATGATGCTTCGTCATACAAGACCGAGACCACGGCACTGTCTCCATTCTATTATTAACCAAGCTGAGACAGTTGCCTCGCTTTACTTTACTCCTATTTCCCCCGCAACCAAAACAGAATCAATATCCAGTATTTAACACATCGAATTCCGCGTTTCATAGTCTCTAGCTAACTAGCTTTAGACCAAGGCCTAGCTTGTCAAAATCGGAAAGATGGTGAAGCCAATTGACTAGTACAGAGAGTCCGCCGACTCGTGACAGATACCGTATTACGCTCATCGTATAGTACTGTTCAGTGTTATGTTAATTTCTTACACGACACCTGAACGACTGGTTATAGTTTAAATGAGTTGAGGGCAGCAGTGAAAAATATGTACCAACTTTTGATTCTTAATTGCGCCTATAGACCAGCGGAAGTGGTAATTAAAACGATAGCGCTTGAACGATTAGTCCTGCACACAAGATATTATAGCTGTTTTATCATAACGTTTGTGGTGTTCAGACGCGCAGGGTTATCTGTGCAGGGGAACGCCTTGTACTCAGATACGAAGTCTTACTCTACTTAAACGATGTCACAAGAGTAGATAGGGACATTGTCACTCGGATATTTTCATAAGATTAGGTAAATAACGTTTCTGGCTAAGATCAAAAATCTCCCCTGCACGTGTGAATGATAATATAGTACATTCAATGATTCACTTGAGAGTATTAATACCAGTTCGTATATAAAACCATGTTTTTTACCGCATAGGAGGACACTAGTTTGACCACAGTGAGTGACCACTTCCCGAAGACAACGGTGCAAAATTCAAGTAAGATTTTAATGGTGATTTATTCAAATAACATGACTTTTACAGACAGGGATTAAGTGTTTACTTTTTGTTTCGTCTGCACATTCTTTTTGGTGATAAGCATCAAATGTGTTGAAACAATAAAATGATCAAGCCTTTCTAGATCTATACTTGTCGGGTATAGTATTACTTTATGGATCATCAGCCGCGGTTCAATTAGACTGTTGGCAAATCCACATATAAATGCATCGCAGTGTTGCTTGTTCACGCAGGTTGAGAAACACGGGTAACTTTGTCCGGGAACTAAAACCGTGATTATGACAAATCAACTTATTTTCGGGATAATAACACGATGGTTGTTCAAGAGTTTCTATTTGTAAAAACTTTCCAAGTCGCGCGCTGTTGCAGGGCGGCCGTGGCGTGTACGGAGAAACGCTCTAACTATTGTCTATTGAAATATACGATCAATCAGACGGCTGCAGAACAAAGGTTTACGGGTGTAATACTCACAATAAAGCTACGAGTTAATTTGGATTAAAAAATCCCGATGCTTTTTCAAAGATTCTTCGCCCTTTCAAAAGTGATCACTCCTTCGGAAGTGTAATGCACTAGTCAATGGAAACTACGGAGTAACATTTCACGAGTGTTAAAAACCCGGCTCAAAAACACCGTTCAGTTGGTTGAAATACCCGGGCATAAAGATATAGTTTTCCCTGATTTTCACAGTTTTCAATCACGTTTTCACAATTAGTCTTTCTATTTGTTTTGCTCATTTCGTCTTTTAATAACTGTTCTTTATTAAAAACTGATTTTTTTGCGCATAGGCTTGCACTTCGGGCAGAACCACATCGAATGTGAAACCAACAATAATAGTCGAATTGTAAAAAGCATAACAAAAGTTTGCATTTATCTGATCATACTAAATCGATTAGTTCCCAGACTCCACGAGTGTTAAATCCCGGCCCGCTTTTTCATGTCAGTGTTAAAATCCCGGCCACCAAAAGATCGATGTTTGTTAAATAAAACCTTGTATTTCCCCGGCAAAGTCCCGTTAAAAGCACGCATAGTTCCGGGGTTTCAATTGACTGGTGCATAACTGTAGTATTCCTTCGAAACTGTAACTGCCTTTTCAAAAGTAACGGAGCGGTTACTTTCAAAGTCCTTAGAAAGTAATGAGCTTTTAAAAGTAATCACCTTTTAAAAGAAACTATCACTTTAAAAGTAACCGCTTTTTCGAACTGGTAATCGCTCCTGCAAAATGGCACTTTTTCGAAAGTAAGTGTGACTTCAAAAGTAACCATCTGTTCAAAAGTAATAGTTTTTAAAAGTATATTTTAACCACGTGCTTTACACATAGCACATATATATATAGGTAATATTTGGCATTTCACTCGATCAAACTACATGTTGAAAGGATTTATGGTGAAGGAAAATTTCGAGTGTTGGAATACATACATTTTAAGACCAAACCGGGACCAGTTGCGAAAAATGCAACTTAGCGGCCTTCCGGTAGGAATTGAACCCGCGACTCTGCGATTGCTTTTTGATCGAGTGAAATGCCAAATATTACCTATAATATACCCAGAATCTTATCCCGGCATTACCACCATATATACAGAACTCGTGACTAGGCTCTCGGCAACGGCTTCCGTAGCTCAGTGGTCAGAGCACTGCACTAGCAATCGCAGAGTCGCGGGTTCAATTCCTACCGGAAGGCCGCTAAGTTGCATTTTTCGCAACTGGTCCCGGTTTGGTCTTAAAATGTATGTATTCCAACACTCGAAATTTTCCTTCACCATAAATCCTTTCAACATGTAGTTTGATCGAGTGAAATGCCAAATATTACCTATAATATACCCAGAATCTTATCCCGGCATTACCACCATATATACAGAACTCGTGACTAGGCTCTCGGCAACGGCTTCCGTAGCTCAGTGGTCAGAGCACTGCACTAGCAATCGCAGAGTCGCGGGTTCAATTCCTACCGGAAGGCCGCTAAGTTGCATTTTTCGCAACTGGTCCCGGTTTGGTCTTAAAATGTATGTATTCCAACACTCGAAATTTTCCTTCACCATAAATCCTTTCAACATATATATATATATATATATATATATATATATATATATATATATATATATATATATATATATATATGTACGCATATATATATATATTTATATATATATATATATATATATATATATATATATATATATATTATATATATATATATATATATATAAATTGATTAAGATAACTTTTAAAAACTTTAATCTACGTTTCGGGGCTCTGCCCCTTTGTCAAGATACACAAGTTTACAGAGAGTTCGAGCATTATATAACATAAAAAAGCTAATTACAAAGTCAAATCAAGTAAAATCCCTAATATTCAGTCCCCTAGGGACAAATGAAATCACTTTCGTGTTCACTGTTTTTATCTTATATATATATATATATATATATATATATATATATATATATATATATATATATATATATATATATATATATATATATATATAGTGCAGCTAAACTAACCTGAAAGTAACCCAAGTAACCGCCTTTGCAATAACTGACCCCAAGGCAATGCTAAACGATTCACCGTATTGTCGAAGACGATCATCATGCGTATAGATGCCTGCTTGCATGTGCAACCATTGTCAATCGAGATATGGAAACTCGACAAACTGCGATTTATGTTGGACGGGTACCTCACCGTGCACAAATCCTTTGTTTTAGGTTTATTAATATTTAAACAGCACGGACCCGGTTGAATCCAAACGTTGCTACTGGATGATTGCTTCTTTATTAAAAAAACGTGTTCAGTATTAAACCGTCACCGTGCACATATATTTCATAAACGTGACATAGATCAAACTTTCGTCGAATTTCCACTTTCCAGACCAAACCTCCATTGACTATGGCTGTCAAAATCCTTGTGGGAGTATGGTTGTCGCTTGGCAACTACTACACTCTTGAAATTGTTCTAGCGTAAATATCCGGTAATACATAGTTTCGAATATCGTAGCGGTGCTTTTGAGCTTTTGCATAATTTGACGCTTTTCCAACGTCTTAGCAAAAATAATAATGTTAAGCACAACAAAACACTTGAAATGTTGGTTTATGTTAAATTGTCTGAGCAATATTCACACGAGAGTTCAATTGACCTTCTTAAGATTCTTTGTGTGTTCTTGCATGGCTTTTTGCCGTCAAACGTCTGCTAAGTAACGCAAGCAACAAATTAATGCAACTTGACGCGACTCACACAACAAATCTCCGTGTTTCAAGTTGCGGATGTTGAAGGTCTACTTTTGGCAACATTTTCCTGAAACTTACAACACGAAACGTTGTCGCGTGACAACTGCAACACGCGCGCAACATTATGCTCAACTGCAATGCAGTAATTGGGGTTTTCCTGTTGTGTTGTGCCTTTCCCTTTATCCTTTTCTGGTTAATAAATTGATTTAAAGACATTGATGCGTTTTCACCTCAAACTTGAACTGCAGCGCGTCGAAACGTTATACATCCTACTATAGAGGTTTTGCACAACCATCTAACGGCAGCCATATTGGATGGTAGGGACAATAGTATATTTTTGAATGAAAATAGGAGAAAGAGCATTCCATTGTTCTGCCATCCGGCCACATGGGTGCAGAAGCTGGGACCGAACACGAGCGCTCTCACTTCACATCTCACTCCAAGACAAACCAGCTATATAAGACAAGATTAGGCCTATAGAGTTGGGCTCTGTGTTTTGCATTTGCCCTTTCGGTTCAACCGAATTAAGTTTGACCCAACAAAATAAATTACATGATTGAGATACATTTTAAGACCAAACCGGGACCAGTTGCGAAAAATGCAACTTCAAGGCCTTCCGGCTGGAATTGAACCCGCGACCCTGCGATGCTAGTGCAGTGCTCTGACCACTGAGCTACGGAGGCCGTCGGGATAAGATTCTGGATATATTACAAGTAATAGACGATACATGGACGATCGTCAAGCTCGTATCCTCAGAAAAATGATTCTGAGTCCCGGACAGGAATCGGACCTGTAACCTTCTGATTGCCGGTGAGACGCTCTAACTATTGAGCCACCGAGACTCAGATGGAGAGCGAAGGTTACAATGATGTAATGGTGTGATTGATATATGTACTGCCCGTATGCCTGTCACTAAATATCGGTAATGTTTGGATGTGTTAATATACACACTGCTGTAGTGAATGTGGGAGAGCTTAGAGTAGACAGACGATACATGGACGATCGTCAAGCTCGTATCCTCCAAAAAATTATTCTGAGTCCCTAGCTCTCCCACATTCACTACAGCAGTGTGTATATTAACACATTACAAGTAATATTACTGTACTACCACTGTACTATTACTGTACTATTACTGTACTATTACTGTACTATTACTATTCAACTTTTTACGTACGGGTGGAAAAACGCGGGCCTGGTTACGACAAGTATGTCAGAGACTCGATTTATCTGTTATTGAAACGTGTACTCCATGTCTACCATGTTTGGCTTCAGTCGATGACTGGGTAAATAGGCCTCCAGTTATCTGTAGAACTCGATGGGTGAGCAATGCTATCATCAATGGTTAGAACTCAGAGCATCTCGCTGCAGGAGTTAACCAGGTAATTAATCCCAAATTCTGTCGCATTCACATATACTTGGGTTAAAAAGAGTTTGTTTTGCACTTAGAACTTCGAGCCTAAGTGTCTAAAGGCAGATTAGCACAAACACGGTTTTAAAATATAATCAGCTTTTTTTATAGTATGATCCGTTTGTTTATGAATCAGTTGAAAACCTTTCTAAATTTTTGAAACTTTAACCAATCAACAACTCTGGTAATACAAGTTGGTAATTTGCCAATAAAAATAGTATTCGAGATGTCAATTAGAGATGAAGCAGGTCAGCCTCGGTTTCAAGTACGCAGCGAGGGGTTATTGCGTACACGTATTTCTAGTAAATGAACGTGTAGTGTCTAGCTGAGACATATATAGGGAGAGAGGAGTTCTTGTTTAAACTGGGCACAAAATTAGGTCGACTAGGTAGTGAACTACTCAGTGTGCTGCTATCAGATGTAATTCCAGCCTTTATGCTCTTCGTGTATTAAAGAAAGCTGGTTTAACACCTGCCGATCTCACGTCTATATAATATTAATCATTTATTCGTTCACGAATTGAATATGTATCACCTGCTTGGTCGTATTATCGATCAAACTTGCGATGTCAAACATGCTTGAGTAAATCCAAAAAAGAGCACGTAGGATTGTTTTCCTATAATATATCTATCATATATTATGAACATACACTGTCTATATCTGGCTTCGCGTCTCTGAGTAGTCGCAGGGAGAATTCTTGCAAGAATTTTATTGCGTGTTGGGAGGTCACTTTGTAACCCTCTCACCGACATGGACAAGGCTAAAAGGACGTTCAAAATTTCAAGAACTAGTCTTACTAATCCTAATCCCAATTATAACCTTGATTCGAACCTTAAAACTAACCATAGCTAACCCTAACTTAAGCAGGCCTTCAAATATCTTTTGCAGAGCCGTCTGACAAAATGTCCGATGATTTTGAGTTTGGGTCGGACAAAATATCTGTCCGATGACTTTGAGTTCAGTTTGGCTCGGAAATTTAAATCTTTGCATGTAGTGATGTGTAGTTCATTCTTGACCACGAAATATGCTGTCTCAAACTTGGTTTTAGTTTTATTCAACGTTATCAGTGTTCGCTTTGTCGGAGGTTTTTGCTAATTTATTTGCGCGATGTTCTATTTCTACTCCAATGGCTTTCAGATGATAACTATAAGCCATGGTGTGAGGATCGCCACTGTTATTGTTATTCGTTGCGTGATCTTTTACCGCTGAAACTCTGTAATTCGTCGGACAAAGTTACAGTTCGGTCGGACACCAATACACTATGGCTCGGACAAACTACTGGCCTCAATTTCACTTGGGGTCGGACAGAATGTCCGGCGGTTTCCTCCCATGTCCGTGGCCGACTAAGGCCTGCTTAAATAATAGTTCTAACACGAGTAAGCGTTCTTCCTCTGATTTCTAAATACGGACAAGCCGGTTGAAAATACGAGGCACAGCGAGTTTTTTTAACCGGTTTGTCCGTATTTAGACATCAGAGGATGAGCAATTACGAGTGTTAGAACTTGCTTCTCAAACGAATCCATATTTTCTGAGAAAATCGAGGTTAAAGTTGGCGAAATTTGGCCGTAATCTTCCTCTTATTTCCAAATACTCATTAAATATTGATTTCTTTTGAATTTTCATCATGAATTATTAATGAGTTTGAGAATCAAAAATAAAGACCAGACAAAAACAGGTCCTTTTGAGTGATCCATTTTAGCCATTTCCCACGTATAGCTAGCTAGTTCGAATATTAGATCTGCAAATACTGTACTATTTAGGAAATGTATTACGGTCAAATATTCATAGCCTTATATATTGATTGTTTTGTAGTCTTATTTCATGTAATTCATGAGTTTTTATTGCCATATGGATATTTTATTGCCATATTGATATAAACCGATTGTTATGGTGATTTCTAGAACTTACTAATCATAACCCTAATCTCAATTCTAATCCTAACCTTAGCTAACCCTAACCTAACGAAAAATAAAGACCAGACAAAAACAGAAAGGTCCTTTTGAATTATCCCTTTTAGTACATTATTACATACTTTACAAACGGGATATTCAGACACTCTGTCGAAATCCATAGATTTTATATTCGAGTGACAAGAACAATATTCATTCACTCGTTCGGCTGTGTTCACTCGTGAGATATTGCTCTTAAATTCATATCTTTGAACTGTCGTACAATGTTTTATTTATTGTATAAACAATAAAATTAGGTTGACGTGTGTTGATTAACTTGTTTTAATGCAAAAACTACAGCTCCTTGACCTAAAACTTACAAATAAAAAACAAATAAAACACATGTCAATCATGGCTTAGTAGAATGTGGGTGATTTAACATGAAACATTGAAAGAAAGTTTCTGGTCTTGTTTTTTTTCAAAACTAAGCGGGAACAGTGATGTGAGTGTCCATATGCCATGCACTTACGAGCGTGACATATAGGGAAAATATGCCACTTAGACCCCCGTGTGTATGCAGGTTGTATAGGAGTTTTATTTCCTCGTGAAAAACTCTTGTCCCATATACATATAATGAATCACGAATACGAGTAATAAGCTTTACCTTACGCTTGAAAAACCCATGTTTTCTTCCAGCACCCAATCTTAATTCATGTATAAAATATTACGAAAACACACATCAATTAAATAAATGATATACGCGATACGTGTGGTTTCTTTTGAATGTTTTACATTTGGCTTATATTTTCCCCCGCCATCCTATCGGGCTTCCTTTTGCCGCGCAAGGACGTCGCTCAAGTATATCTAATGAAAGAAGCAAGTCATTATGCTATACACGGCTGCGAAGACGTTGACAAGATATGTTAACAAGCGGTCAGGTTTTAGCTGAATTGATCCCTCTTTCCGCGCATTTTTAATCTAGCTTTTCCCATAATTATATCGTCGGTAAAGGTGCGAATGTTTAAGAATATTTCTAGAAAGATCACTATCTTTATTGCCCTAGTTAGACCTACGTCAAACCTGCAAATTAACAAATCATACAAAGGGCCACTTCAACTGATAAATGAACGGCAGTGTGACGTGTGAATCCTAAGTATACAGTCCTTAGCAAAAAGGAAACTGATTAATATAACGGAGCTAGTTACCGGCTTCGTATTTCAGTCGCTAAGGATTTCAGACCAAAAGGATAGTATATAGGAGTGCTTTTGTAGATCATTAGAAACAAGTAAAAAAGCGTGTATTTCTCTTGATCATGCATTTGAGAATCTCTACGTGATTAATCCAAGAATAACGTAAGTATTCTTCAGCTGAATACATTTTACTATAGGTTGGTGTTATATATAGGGAACATACAGCATATTTTAATTTTAAAATTCGACAACATTCCGTCGTTACTCGAGCGCTATTTGCTTTCGACACCTTGTTGCAAAAAGCTTTTTTTACGCTCTTGTAAGTAAATCACGCTATACTAGTAGTATTACTAGGAAAACCTTTTTTGAGCAGGGCATATAAAAATATTATATAGCCGATTTTGAGATATGTAGGAAAGACTGTTTTGACACCGAATTAATCGCTGGTCGCTAAATGATCACTGCTGAAACCATCTGCGCGAGATGTTCGAACATATAGAGATAGCTTATCGTAACTTTCGTTACAGTATCATCTGTATTCGTGCAACTCCGGCTCGAAGGGTAAAACTAAAGAATATCAATCATCAATACGACTATTAAAAATACTAGAAGGTTGATAAACGGCAGAAATAGTGAATATACGAGATCCTGCAACGTCTTGAGCGAAATCCTTAAGCTGGAATTCCAGTGTCGCGTAAATTTGTACGTATGGACGTAAACTCATATGTAAACTTTACGAGTTACGTAACTGTGGTGCAGTTCATTTGGAAATTTGCTTCGACAGTGGAATTCCTGCAGCTTATATAACGTAAAGTGTTCATGACGGGGAGATACCCCCCGCCCCCCCCCCCCCCACTTTTTTCAAAATTAGAAAAAGTGCTCTTTTTATAAATGTGGGATGTGGCGTTAGGATAGTCCATTAGGTTGAAATCACATGAAGTACAGCACAGCAGAAAAAGGGCGGAAAGGACACAGAGAGTTTACTTTACGATGTATTATTGGACTGCTTATATATTAAAGACATAAACGAATATAACATGCCTATACTGGGAAGTACATGTGCTATTTGCTGTAGAAATGTATACTGGTATACTTACTATTTTAAAGTTAAACTGTTTCGTTATAAACAAAATAAAACAAATGGAAGTTACAACCGTACAACGTTTTAAATTATACAATTATTTTCAAAATAACCATGCCAAGGTGGGTTGAAAACCCTGGGTACGCCCCTTTTTGGCGGTGCCCCCTACTGATTTTCATGGGGTATTTCCGCGGCCTCTGACGATCCCTCTCAGTGACAAAGGATTTTCGCTTGAGGCGTTCGACCTGCTATTGCATGGTTTCAGTAGCTTACCAATGGGTTTTCAGTAGTTTACCAATTACGATATATATTCATAACTACCTCATATAGGCAGTACATAAATCACATGATATATATATATTCATAACTACCGCATATGGGCAGTACATAAATCACATGTCATAATCGAACCAAATCCATAATTGTAACCTTCGCTCTACATCGAAAACTACATTTGCGGGAGCTCAATGGTCCTCCCGCTACAGCTTTGATCCCTGTCCGAGGCTCTTTTCTGAGGTTTTGAGCTTGACGATCGTCCACGACGAGTCGTCTAAGTTCCCACATTCCCTGCAGCTATATATTGACATCAACTGAACTTCACTTCTGAACTGTAATTTCGTTACAGCTATAATAGCCTTAAAATACCGCAATCGGTATTGAACTGCGTGACCTGTACGAGGTGTCTATTATTTCCGTCCGGTTTTTTATTTTATTGGATTTCTAGAGGCGCTCCTGTTTAGTGGATTTGTCTAGGTTTTGCGCGATGAAATTATAGATTGTATTAATTTATCCGATAATACACGCATCAAGCAAACAGCTACTATATATGGTACTACTATATAAGTGTAAGAAAAGGTATATTAAAGCTGGCGAAGTCTGCTCGTTCCCTATAAACTTCCTCTCTTTGTTAACAATCACCCCCGGGGCGTTAGCGCTTCCATTATCTTACACGCACTTTAGAAAGATCTTGTGGTAACTATCGGCTTTGCAACGTACCGTTTGAGGGAAGATTTTATCAGTGCACGTAGGCTACACCCAGGGCAACGGTTAACAGATACGTGTCTCATTTGATTTGGACACCCATGAATTTGGACCCCCGGTCTAGCGGATATGGACTTCCCGGGGGTCGAAATGCGCTGGGAAATGTGGACTCCCATGTGGCACATACCCCTCCGCACCGCTTAAAAAGTTAAAGCAATGTGACAATTACTGCTGTCCAAGATCAAGACAACAATAAAATTAACAAATTAGAAGATAAAATTAAATAATCACTGGAATGATGAGGGGGTCCAAATCTGTTAGGGGGAGTCCAAATCTCCAAGGAGACCACGGGGTCGAAAACCGCTGTGACAACGACAGATTCTCTTTTACTATAGCTTTATAAAATATCCGCCAAGAAACCCTCTATGAGTGTTAAAGTTTCCATCAAACTATATACAGTACAGTGCAACGAATGCTTTTCAAAATACTGAATAAATTATGTATTAAAGCTGATACAGAAATGTGAAAGACTCTTGACGAAACTGAAGCAATTGACGACAAAGTGTAATTTCCTGGCTTAAGTATCAATTATGGATTATTATCATGTCTGCATGACACGACGTTTCGAAATGGGATTGCTTATAACTCCTGACCTATTTATATTTGTCGTTAAACTATAATGACTCTTTCACTTTTTAACAACGTAATTCAATTTTGTTTGGTAGTTCGTACTTTCTGTAGACGGTTAATATAAGTCTGCCCAAGTGGAACAGTTGCCATGATTTAATATAAATCGAAAAATCCTGAAAGGTACTGGCAAAATAGTGCATGTGTAAGGAGGTGTAACGAATTTCGAGCGAAAGACAGTTCGTCAGAGAGCGAATTGATTAATGTTGTCCTTCATAAACCTTTCTCCCCAAAAACCTGACACGTCGTCTTAATATTGTCGACAATCCCACGAGTGACAATTTTTACCTCCACTAAGATACTTTGCATCTTTTGAATGGACATCCGCCGTCTCGCGCCACCCAAAGATCATGCCGTCTTAATGGCTTATATGTGCTTATATACATTAATACGTTTAGCAAGTCTGACCTGGGCTGGTGCAAAAGTATTTTGCCCTGACGCAAACGGATAGATTTAGATCAAAAACAAAGTTCGAGAATTAAAAAACAAGTGTCAACGGTAAAGTGGCAGAAGTGCAGGTTTTTGAAACAATCTCGAAATGTTAAAAGTCATCATTAAAAAAACACGATATCGCGAATTAATGAATGAATATAATTGTATTATTTTTCGACTGTAGTCTGTTGCACTAAGTTGTAAACATAAGATGATGATCAAATTAGATGAAGGATACAGTTAATTCCAGAGTCTCGGATTTTCCGCCAGGAAAAGCTCTGATGCCGATAGCGTTACTATATACGACAATGCTAGAACTTTGAGTGAATATAAATACTTCTTTGTCTTAAATATTGCAGTACACTTTAATAATAAGAAAATAATCAAATTACTTTTTTATTATCTATGGTGATATGTTTCAAGTATCAGAGTCAATTAAGTCCGAATAATTTCCCAACGCAACCAGGTGATAAATCAGAAATAGTTTGACGCTACTCTGGCTTTAAAAAGTTTTTTGAACGTAACTTAAAAGTTACTGTCCATGACCCAACGTTTCGACACTCAAGTCTAGTGTCTTCATCAGGGGTGAGATCGTTGTAAAGTTAGGATCCCTATTTATACCCTCATAGAACCGATGATGACGTTATCTATTAACAAGATGCAAATAAGCTTAAGACTGGAGTGTCGAAACGTTGGGTCATGGACAGTCTATTCTTATTTTGGAATATTTTGAAATCCAAATCAGCTATTCTACTTCCACGAGCTTGTGGAATAACGTTTCATATATTTCGGAATAACTATATATAACCGGACTAATAAAATGAACAATTCGTTTGGGAACTATTCTTATATTTTGGAATACTTTGAAAACCAATCCAGTTATTCTACTTTCAATAGCAGAATAACTGGAATAACGTTTCATATGAATTCCGGAATAACTATATATTATAACTGGACTAATAAAATGAACAACAATTCGTTTGGGAACTATTCTTATATTTTGGCATATTTTTGAAAACCAATCTAGTTATTCTACTTTCTATTGCAGAATATCTGGAACACATTTCTATATTCATTCCGGAATAACTATAAATAACTGGACAAAATGAACAACAATTCGATTGAGAACTATTCTTATATTTTGGAATACTTTGAAAACCACTGGAATACATTTCTACGTATTCCAGAATAAGATTCATGGCAAACGAACGCACCCAGCTAAATTCTCGAGATCATCATTCAATTTATTTTTCTTTTGATTAAGATTGGCTACGTCAGCTGCAAATAACTGCTTACAAATAACAAGCTGCACATGCGCATTACTGAGCAACGTTGATCTGCTGCAAATAATATTCTGCTCATGCGCGTTAATGCTATCGACAACTGTAAACATGGCTCATTTTGCCGAGATGTAGGAAAACGACTACAGTGCACTCAGAACCCTCCGCCAGCGAGTTATTTAGTAACATTTTAATCTAAATTTAAGAAAAACTTGATTGGAAAAAATGGATTGGTCCTTGGCCTGAGACAAGTCCATTGTTTTTTTATGAATGGTTTTGTCTGTGAAGATTAACGATTTGCATAATATAAGGGGAAATGAGTGCAATCAAGCATCTTGTTCATTCATTTCTTCCACACGGAATTTAGTGAAATTTTCATCCAAATTTAATCCGAATTCAAATGGTTGGTTCTTGCGGATGTAAGAAAAAAACAAACAAACAGAGGTGAAAACATAACCTCCTCCTGGCGGAGGTAAAAACAAAACCTTCTACGGAGGTAATAATGAGAAAATATAAAGACATGTATTAGTTCTCTGCACTGTACTGAATTCAACAGTGGTAATAATAAAAATATTTAATCGAATTAGTTGTGGGATATTGAGCATGCAGTTTCAAATACAGTCAAATTCGTCCGATATTTAGATTACATTTGAAATTTAAAACCAGTCATACATGCACTACACATATCTTCTTGCCACTGTAGCTCCCAGCATCTCACCTCAATCAAGTTCAAAAAGTGAGAGTAAATTAATCAAATAATTTAAAATGAGACCAAATGGTTCAGTTAAGACAGCAGCAACTTTATTAGTGAATTTATGATACATGTACGCGTATCAGAGCTGCGGTAAAAGCTTCGTGAGATGGATCACGGAGTACGACTCTTTTGAACCTGTTTGAACCGACAACTGATCGCGATATAAGACTCTTCGTGTTAAATATACACTGCTGCAGTGAATGTGGGAGAGCTTGGAGTAGACAGACGATACATGGACGATCGTCAAGCTCATATCCTCAGAAAAATGTTTCTGAGTCCAGGAAAAATATATAAAGGATAAAAATATTTAAAATATAGAAAATTATAGTGTGCTGCATAACGAATAAATAACACTAAAACACAAAGATCCGAATTCCCTCAAAATGTTAACCATATATTCACTATGGCCAGGGCCGTCGCTAGAGGGTGTGTGTGTGTGTGTGTGGGGGGGGGGGGGGGGGGTGCGACACCCCCCCATTCTTCATCGAGTCGGCAAATTTGAGTCTATACTATATATATATATATATATATATATATATATATATATATATATATATATATATATATATATATATATATATAATTTTGGTCTACGAAATGCAAAGAGTGCTCAACAACATATAGTTAGAGCAAATAGATTTTCGCTTACCTCAAAACTGGTCTGCTACAACTTGTTTCATCTGTTAAAAGAATCTTCAGGCAGTGACCTATATATATATATATATTTATATATAAATTGCAAACATTATTGTGCAATTTGTCGAATCTCCTAATCACTCGGCAAAATTACACCTTGCACCCCCCATCAAGGGGCCTAGCGACGGCCCTGAAGATGGCGCCCTGCAATCAGTCAACTTTTGTTGCCTTCCGTCAAGTATTCGGTTTTTAAGGGGCTGTTTATTAGCCACGCTAGCCCGGTTAGTCGGGCTGAATCGCTTATCAACTGGCTTAGTTTGGCTGTAAGAAGAGCATAAATGATCTTTTTGGGTCGAGCTAGCCCGGCTCATGTATAAACAACCCGTAAAACACCGCCATTTGATCTCACAGTGATTGCTGACATGCAAGAAAACATAAAAACTGAGGATAACATCACATATGACAACGTTGACACTTGTTTGTTTCGACTATATTACCATAAGCTGAATGCATAAGTACAAGCTTATAGGATACGAATTCAGGTATTCCTTAGAAGCCGATGTTTGCAATAACGCTTTAGCAATGTTGAATATGCGACAATGTTTGCTCAGAAGTAAATATACACATTACTCGATTATTTGTTTCGACTAATCTGTGATCTTTTATGCATCAAATTTGTTGTTAGGATGCCCAGTTCAGGCGTTATTAAGTTCGATATTTGGTGACTACAACTCAACAAATACCACGACAAAGCACCTTTAGCGGGGGATATCATACAAAATCGTCAGGAAACGGGGGAATATTGATTGAAATTAACTCTGAAACGAGTAAATATAGACTGACTTGTTTGTTTCAACCAAGCATGTAATCATAAGATAATGATCAAATTAGTTGTACAGTAGGATACAGTTTCATGTTCTAATGAAGTCATTGTCCGTCTCAATATGAGTTTTGTTGAAAATCTTGTGCTCGAATAATCGATTATTCACGGACAATCACTACGGGTGAAAGTAATTAAATGGTGTGAAGAATCATTAAATGGTGTGAGGAATGAAGAATCTCATAGTTGTACGTGTGCTGTATAGACAAATCTCAAGATTTTTAATGTTAATTTTGTGGAATCGCGCTAATATAGAAACCTTTCCCGTTTCGGCCGACTAAGCTGAATGCTTGATGAATGGAGTTTTAGGTTCCGACGAAGTCCAATATTTCACTATTACAACTATATAATAAATTATCAAACTGAATCTTGAAAGGGGAAGTTATATATATATGAAAGGGAATAGCGTTAAATACGTGTTAAAAAGTGAATATATAAAACAATGTTAGCATTTAATGATGTTGCAGGAAATGATGTTTGTGAAGTCCGATATTTCACGATTACGACCATAATTAAACATGACGAATGAAAATGAGAGAGATTAAGAAGTGCGATACGGAAAACGCTGAAAATAAAAATGACAACGTTAACTTTAAAATGGTTCATGCATATTCAGAGACTTCTTCGCTTCGGCTAAGCTATATATAGTTAGAACAGACTGTCCAACACCAAGTGTCATTGAAAATATTCAACTCGCCACTAACAAATAGTGATTACTGTGCAACTCATTAAGCGATAAAATTCTATGTAATAAATCATGTAAAAAGGTGATATTCGCTGGAGTCAACTGTAATAACTATAAATAATTATATATGCATGCATATATATTCTCACATAACTCGAAATAGCATGATTTATAGCAGTGAAGATTTATAGCAACACGCATATAGTAAATGGTGCGTATATTTTGACCTGTAATTAAGTTTTCTTTTTAGAGATCATACTCCTCCTGCATCGTTTTGTTACTTTGTAATTATTCTTCTGATGATAATTTTCTGTTTACAGGTCAGAGTATTCTGTTTACAGATGTGATGAATTAGGCATAGTTTCGACATGAAAGGCGAAATAATAAAAATACAATATATATACTCTGAACACGAACATAACAATGCCAACGAAAAAAACACAAGCCAGCAAAGCACAGCATGTAACACCCTACACTTGTCATTTCAATGAAAAACCAATATTACTCAGCCTCACTCCTTATTCTATTCAAAATCAGTGGGATCTTTGCGGTGGCTAACGTTTAACTACATTTCTGGCTAAATAAGGAAACAGCTCAATCTGTAATGAAAGAGAAATGATTGGACCTTCTCCCATTAAATCTGCCCCTTGGCCTTTGTTATCAAGAAGACCACTATGAGTCTTTGTCATGCAGTCTATAAACAGCCACGACCACGACAGTCAGTTGCTTTGCGAAACCTCTTATATAAACATATTTGCTTTTCGGCCAGCTGCTGATAAGCGTTATAGACATTCTTTAGCTTAGTCAACGCATAGTTAATAATGGTCAACGCGGCCAACGGGTTGCTTGCCAAACAGGATCCATTATGATTTGAATGTGCAGTTTACCTTACCACTAGTTTTCGGTTCATTTTCCCGCAACTATTGGGGGAAAGACATATGATAGAAAAGTCAGATAAATAATGTAACTTTTAGAAAAATAGATATACTGCGACTCGCAGTCCTAACAGTTGTCACCTACGGGACTTAGATGGTGCTAATGTGAACGAATTAGCACTGATTGTGTGACCTTCGCTCTCACCGGTAAGAGTATGTCATTGACTGCATGCAGCATGTGAAGGTTACGGGTTCAACTCCTGACTAAATGTTACCGTATACAAAAACGTAAAGTTGTGCGTGAAAGCTGGGCGCTTGCATGAATATACGTAATTACATTCACTTTATCTATTCATAACATCGTTTAAAAAGTCATATATGTTCGTTAACAAAGTACATGGGGACACGTTGCGATTAACAAGTTGAAAATGTGTCGGCCATGCTTTCAAACGCGCGCTTCATTGAGTTTTGAATGACAACGTTTAAGAGTGTAGTGGACAAAGAAGAGCATAATTGTCGTGCAACAATTTCAGGAACCAAAAAGTTGAATGTTTCCAAATTAAATTGTGGTTAACCAGTTTTAGTGCGAGTTTCAAACGCGCTCAGAGTTAAGAGACAAACAAGTGATTAGCTTGTAGTTGGGGTGAAATTAGCGGTATTGCATATCCTATGTTTGCCAAGCGACCGTAAGAACCCACTTGAAGGAGTTTAAAAGCATTTCGTGAATGTTGAAGTACGGCGGATGAATATAGTGGGCACATGCTCCCGCGGGGACATCACAAATTCAAGAAAATACACATCAGCAATGTGTGCAGCGTGATAACGTTCATTACTATAGGATTTCGCTTTTAAAAGTATCATTCCTTAAAATATATATATATATGCATCAGTATATAACATGCCGATCGATACTGTGGTTTTCATCAGAGCAAAATGTAGCCATAACTTCTAATTGAACAGGGCGAAGGCCAAGCAGTAAACGGTTTACGTTTTATGGTGTCTTCTACGAGTGTGAATAATTACTTTAATAATTTGAGAAAAGGCCCTAAGTATTCTTGACGAGGTTCTAGCGCGCTCAGAACTTGTGGTTGTGTTCAAGGCTGTTCGCGGGAATACTAAGTGATGTACCTGTTCACATGAGTACCCTACCAAACAGGTATTAGTTGTCGAGCTTTCTTTGACAGTCGTATTAATGCAACAGTTTTATTTGTGGAAAAGCTGTTATGGCCAGCTGTATTATGTTATCTCAGTGTAGAGGAATAATTTTCCAATTTGCATGTGCGTACACACGGAACAAATAAAATTTTTCAAGCAAGTATTTTATTGACGTGAAAGATATTATTTAACTTAGACTAGTCTACAATTGCTTGAAATATTTAACATTCTGAGGCTTATTATGCGTGGTCTACACTTTCAATGCCGTAAAATTACTTTGTTTATTGATCAGGCGCAGAGTCGCCGCCTGCACCGCGCATATCTTAAGCTCCTAACGTTTGGAGGCGGGGAAAATTAACTAAACGGGTAATTACTTAAAATTGGGCGAGAAAACCCCCGGATTATATTTTCTAATAAACATATCTAAAGCTAAAAGTGACGGATTTTTGTTTTGCCATGTTTGAGTTCGGAAATGCATCGAAGGTTTCTGGTCGCTTTTCTTTACGTAATTCGAAATTGAAGTGTTGTGACAAAAAACATTGCGCCGACATTTGTGTGTTTATTTGGTGGCTGACAAATGGAGATCTGTAAGACATTATGCACGGCTTAGCGTAATTCACGGATTAAAATAAATAAAATTGAGTAATCTAAATAGTTTTCACTGCATCATGCACTGCGCATTTTTAAACGTAATTGCTAAACATATGTCATGGCACAAGAAATATCTCTCCGGTGACAAGTTTAAATAGCATGCACTCTTGTCTGATGCGATTTGCATTTCTGATGAAAGTTCACATGAAGTAAAGATTGGATGACTTTGGAACTATACTTTGACAGAACAATCTCGCAGGCATTCAACAGCAACTGGAGAAATACTGTTCCCATCGTCAACCGAGTTTCATCTCGCCGAGGGTAATTTGTGCACACACATTATACAAAAGTCTAGATGAATCTTCATGGGAGGTTGAAGTTAGCCCCAATCCAAGGGTTCGGGAAATGACAATGGTTCATAAAGCACTCCACCAGGCCCCCATTCTTCAGACCTAGGGAACTAGAGGTGAGGTGGTGTTTGGAGAGTAAATTGCGGAAGAACCTCACGCCACGTTTCTTATTGCGGGCATCGGAGAACAATAGTGTCAAAATAAATCATTAATATATATATTATTGGATCACGCTAGGAAGAAATGATGAGAACGATCTAATTGCTTTCTCACCCGCCGACATTGTGACTGTTACGATTTTATTTCGCCATAGAGACAAGACGAAGCGAGATCTGTAGGGGAAGAAGAAGAACATACGAGAAGTAACGAAAGACGAGGTGAGTATACATGAAGTTGACCAATTTATGATAATCTATAAATTTGCCCAATATATATATATATATATATATGTGTATGTATATATAAATATATATATAGTGGCACCTCGTCGTTAATTCAATGTTTATTTTAAAGATAAGCATTTCGTAGTCATCAATGGTTTCTCTTATCCATGCAAAGACGAATGAGACGCGTGCTTCCTAGAGGGGGGAATTTGGGAGACAGCTTAAGGGATTTAAAGTCAACACAAAGTCTTGTCCTTTCCAAGTATCATTTCTCTGTCGAAGGTTTTTTCGCTAGTATACCTCGGTAACAAAGCACGTACGGAGGCGTGTAATTGCTAAGGAACAGCCTTATCATGTCGCCAACCTATTTTTGAATCTCGTAACTTTGTTTTGAAAAAACAGTTTTCCTTGCGGTCGCGGAACCTTTTCGACAACTAAATGTTTGCGGAGCGGGTAAATAGTAACCTCTACATAATACGTAGTTACCGCTTGGGAACCTATTAATAGTTTACGATATTTGGCCAGTGTGGGTAAGGAACCCGTTAGCATGCTGCAAACCATTGAAGCACAGCATTTGGAAAGCAAAAAAAACCGGTACCCCACGAAGCTATCGAAATCGATGGAGACATGAGCCAATCGGGACGCAGTCTGGCCGAGTGGACGTGCTAAGCGATTGTATTACATAAAAGTTTAAGTATATTTAACGCGAGATGATTGGCTGGCCAGGATTGTTTATAGACCATTGCCTGTTGGTCCAGCGTGGCCGTGCTGAGATCCAATCACGGGCGAGTTGAAAAATAGGCAAACCGATATGAGCCTGACAGCTGTATTGCTAAGACAGATGAAGAGAATTACCACCAGGGGTCTTCATCTCCTACCATAAAGCAAACTCAACCTATATTTCGTCTGTCATTATTTAGTTTGATCGCCGGGCGAGAGGACAGGCGAAGAGATTCACCGAAGAACCGCTCGCAACGCAACCAGTGGAAGAGTGTATGTTCCTGTTTCGAGGAAAAAGGGGGCTCGATTAGGATCAGGAGTAGGCGTGTTTTACTGACAAGGCGTTTTGTTAATTGGGAGTCTGTCAATTTCCTGATTGATAGTTGAATTGATTCATTTCCAAGGCTATTTTGTTGTGTCGTCGAGCAACACCTCGTCCCGTCAACTGCTCCGAGTCACTCGATATAGGCCGAGGTCCGGCCGAGCTGTCGTCTATAATGAAAGGTGACGCGTCCAAGGCAAGATGCTCGACACGGTGAATCTAACTACGGATTCTCTGGGATGTCAAGTCTTTGGATATCATTGCAAGTCTCGAGTTCGAACGTTTTTCTGCCACAGAACGGTTGGTTTTGACGACGAGGGACATTTCTTTCCGAGGAACACATAAATTATGGTGAATTGTTTTCTACTGAAATTTTGTCAAGTTAAAGCCCTCGCATATATCGTGTTTATTATTTCGCTTGAACTGGCTATAGACGCCTTCTCCCTCGACTTCGGGGGCGATCAGCAGTCGAGCACCAAGTGTCGAAAGTGTAACGACGAGTACAATTCTCTTACGTCATGGTATGAGAAAGAGACAAAATTGGTGACCCGACAGCAATGGTGTGCTGCGTGCAAGCAATTCCAGCGCTGTGTCAAGCCACTGGAGTATAAATGTCGGCCCGATCTGAACTTTCAAGTAGGCAGATCGTTAGTGACCCAACATGTAAAGAACTACGGATGCGACGGCCTGCACTTGACATGGAATCAGACTCTAGATATTATCAGTAAACTCAAGGAAAACCGCTGGAAAGTGCATACAAATCCGGTGAAAAAGTGCCATAGACCGAAGTACAAATCAAAGTACAAAATATGCGGTTTGTTTGGTGATCCGCACTTGCGGACATTTGACGATAACAGACATACATGTTCTGTTCCCGGCGCTTGGCCGCTGCTTGCGAACCGTCACTTGACAGTTCAAGTAACGAATATCCCTTTGGGTAATGGCTCGAGAGCGACTGCCACCAGCAAGGTAGGTACACATTCATCACAGAATTACAATCGTTAATGTTTTAAAGTATAATACGGCCATCTCACTGTCTTCGTGTGTTGAATACATTATCGTGGTGGGTGACTTCGGTCGAGTTCAATAGGAACCGTTTTCGGCCTCCTCGTATGAGTTAGATAGCCGTTTGCTTTGTGTGTAGTTTGTTTACTGTTTTATCTGATCCGCAATTACGTTGATTACAGTTCTAATCGTTCTGATTAATACGTGCTTTTATTCCAACACGCTCATTGTGTTTTGTCAACTCTTTCAACTAACATATTCATTTTGTCCGCGTTCCTTTGTTTACCGCTCACAGCTTGCGGGCCGCGCGTTATCGCTCATGCGATCATCGCTCATACACATACACACCGGAACACGAAGGTTATTAACTCGTGAGCCATGAACTCGTTCGATCGTACGCTATAACCGTTTCTCTTTCATTCATAGGTGACGGTGATCGTGAAGGAGTTCAAGCGAAAGTGTATTCAGGAGAAAACATATCAAGCCAGAAGCTTCTTGTTGCCTACTGTGTTCTCCGACGGCACAAAGAGCAGCGAGGATAAGGATTGTCCTACGCAAATACGTGAAATCCAAAGGGGACGAGCGATTCGGTTGGATATATGTGCTCTAAAAACACTGATTATTATACGTCAAGTGGGTAAATACTTAACTGTACACATGCGAGTACCTGAAGACCTCATGAGGAGGAAGACTATAGGGTTATGCCAGCATGGCTGCCCGAGAATCGAGCAGATGAATTTGGACAAATTACCAAGGGTGAATAAGCTTATTGCTTCTTACACCAAAGACACTTTGAATAAAAGGGTCAAGAGGCAGAGATACAGACGGGCACGGAGACTATGTCTCGCTGCTAAGGTAACGGGATTTTACTACAAATCTTGTTTATTTGACTTGTTGGCGAGCGGCGATTCCAGTTTCGTCAAGGCAGCGAGCACTGCAATGAAAGACTTTCACAAGATTAACGTAAACGAGCGAGGCGAACTGATTGTGAATGAAACCGCGCAGGATTTCTACATCGGAAAACCAAAAGGTCTGGGTGAATTACCAAGGGACAGAAACACGCCTGGGATACGTCCTACTTCTTCGTCCAGTAGAGTGACTTGGAGTAACCGCTTGTTCGCGTCGTCGTTGCTCGCGTTTTTACTCCTCTTGAGGACGGCTCGGTGAAATATGGTTTCGTGTTGATAGGATTAGAATAACTTCGAGAGTAAACATGACAGACTTAATTTAATTAGAAAGACAAAAAGGGGGAGGATTGTCGCTAATCGACTCATTTGTATCAATAGTTTCTGAAATCACTACAGACATCACCGAGAAAACGATCGCGACCAAACCGACACGACGTCGGGAACTTCGCCACTGTTTATATTGTATCGGAAAAGGTATATGCTTGCATCTCTAAATGTGCATCTACATACACGATTTTTCCTTACTATTGTCATAGTGGCGTATATGCAATTGCGACATAATTCTTGTTTATGATTCGCTGGTAATGTTGCAAAACGTGCAATACAACAGGCTTGTCAGTGAATTATAACCATGATGATGAAGATGATAATCAATAAGGGAAAGTCGTATAGATGGATCTCACAGGATTTTAAAACATGTCTTGCATGTTTTGAGACGACGGAGGTGTAATGCGACGCTACGATTGTGTAACTGTAAGCGTCTCAAATTTGACTTGAAATTATCCTGTTCGTATTTTTCTTCTCTAAAACCAACAATACGTCGTGTAACTCTAGAAGTGCAATTTATATTTGGGCCGGATATACCTTTAAAACGAAGCATAAACCAATCCGATATAGCGTAAACATAGAGCCTCGGCGAACGAATTTGTAAATTATTGTCCTTCACGAGAATTACATGCCTTGGCGTCGTTAGGGTATTACACGATGTACATATATATATATATATGAAGCAGATACATTGTAATTTATTCTTACGCGGTACTTTTTATATTAAGCGATACTGCGATAACAGGAAATATAAAGTGCGCTTTAGAGTTTCGTAAATTTTGCCGTCGTTTTATATTCAATTGACCTACTCGTGATAAGCGCAATATTATTTTTCGGACGTTGCCTGTTGACTATCAGTACATGCCGATGGAATGTCGTTGTGTTGCATATTTCATTTTGCCTGTGGTTTCCCATGGCTTCTGCCGTCGTGGCATCTTCGTGGGATCCACGGGATTCCCATTTCCTGTCAGCTTGGGGCAAATTCAAACTGCTCAGGTTCATTTTCAGCATGCATTTAATATAAATAAGATCTTTTGATGCTCAGTGGGCAAACAGCGAGCTGCTCTTGATCGGCTCGCTAAGACAAACAATCGAAAGTATTCCGGTTATTTGTTGCCCGTCATAACAATCTTGTCGCCAAAAACGCAAGCTGTTCGAACCACCACGGTTCACTTTCATTCCCTCGCATTTCATTCATATTCGCATCCACCTGAAAATCCTTAATTAACATTGTTTTTCTCATTCCTCGATTCAATATACGCATGTCACTTTCGCTCTAGCATCAGATATTTCAGTGTAACTCAATGTAATAGAGCATCTTAAACCAGCGATCACAAGCTTTGGTATATATTGCTTGGCTTAGATAGAGCAACTTGCAACCGCAAAGGAACTACTGTACACCATTCATGTCTTAGAATAATATTGGTCAGTGCGGCAAAGGTTGCTTTGAGCCGGTGCGTCCGTCCATGTCAAACCAGGGCTTCCCTAATTCAATTTCCTTGGGAAGTGTAGTCTTAGTCAGATCTATTTTGCCTTCATTAGTCATTACAATCCTATATATAGCCCTTAATACTGATCAGCTGTTCCAAGCTGCTTTCACCGCTTAGAACAGAACTCACATGCAGCGACGTTCAATGTATGTACAGTCAAGTTTAAACTCAGCTATCTACGCAGGGCTGGCATTTTCAAGTCAACGCCATGTTGCGACGTGCGGAGAAGATAGTAAATTGCACGACGCCGACTTGTTTGCGTGGTGCGCTTTTTAAACCCGAGACAGCGTGTGTCTGAATATGATCTGAAGCGACGCGGAATCCTCTACGTCTAATTTAAAGGCGTATAATTTAAAATGAAATAAAGAATGAAGGCCTAACTTCAATGACTGGTTTACACTTGAGATATTACGAGACGGTCGGCACGGAAGCAATTAGCGATACTCAGTTTATGTCGATATTCTAACTGTGTGAACGAGATGGGTAACGAAATATCATCATGAATGGTTTTAAAAAGAGTACTCGGGTCTGCTTCGTTAGGTTAGACAATGTTAACGTTTTTAAGTCTGGTTAACAATGACGCAGCAACGACATGAACGCACAAAACTAGCAGGAACAGACTAATTGAAAACTGGGTGCATTCTTTAAAGTTATTAAATTCTGGCTATTCTAATTCCAGAATACGAATGAAGGATTACACGGAATACGAAATGTCAAAAAATAGATATTCGTCATATTCCAATAACAGATATTTATCAGTAGTGATCTGAACGTAGATGCTAGCTTATCACACTTTATATATTTCCCTTGTTTCTGCCATTTGTAAATACCCTAATTTATGCGTCGCGGCGGTCATATGTCTCTGATTTCTGATCAATTGTAACTGTCCTTTTCCCGTTTCCGACCTTACTCTGGTCTACAAATAGACAGAATAAGTATTCTAGTTATTCTTGCTCCAGGTGCTATCGATGTTCTGGAAAAATACATTTGGCCATCTTCACTTTATATACCCAGCTCCCCATTCTCCTCCGCAAGCCCTCGTGGCATCATGGGAAAGTTGCGAGAGTGCCTGGCTTTCTATGAAAAAATTTGACTTTCAACGAAAACTTGGAAGATCGTCAATATCTGAATCCAAAGGTTTTGCAAGTCACACATTGACTGCAGTCAGCGTTCCAAAGAGTTATATAAGTTCCATTATACGTATACGTATATATATATATACGTATATATCAATATATATATATATATGAAGGCCGCTAAGTTGCATTTTTCGCAACTGGTCCCGGTTAGGTCTTAAAATGTATATATTTCCACACTGGAAATTTTCCTTCACCATATATATATATATATATCTATATATATATCTATACAAATTTATATATATATATATATATACATTACATACAAGTGGGCCCTCGCAACACTGCTAGCAACTTTCCCATGATCCTACATCCTACGAGGGCCTGCAAAGGAGGCGGGTAAAAATGGGCCACTAGTCACTATCTCCGGTGGATTATTCACTATCTCCGGTGGATAAGTCACTATCTCCTGTGGATAAGTCACTATCTCCGGTGGATAAGTAACTATCTCCGGTGGATAAGTCACTATCTCCGGTGGATAAGTCACTATTTGCGGTGAATAATGCATATAAACAGGCACAGTCATGTTGCATTCTTTTTCAAATTGCTTTTATCGTTTGTCGCCACGGCATCAGGTTTTTTCCTCAGTCACATTTCCAAATGAGGTAAAGAACATTCAATTTCACAGCGTGTTGTCAAACGGTTTTAGTACCTCCCTCGAAGCGTGCTAATTTTCCACTCATTTCAGTCAATTCACATCAAAGTAAGCCTCCTGGTGACGACACTAATACGACAACATTCCACTATTATCGCTTCAAAATTAATACAGCATATTCGCTGTTACATCTACCTGGATGACTTAGGTTTGCGCTGTCAGTCTTGAGCACGCCGATTCTTGCAAGACAAGTGCGTGCGCTTACTACCAATCGACCCCTCATAGAAAACGTCGCATCACAAAACTCAGTGTCTCACAGCTTGTTAGAAGATCCTGCCACAACAGGACTTACAGCAAATCTGCCATCATGAACAAGTTGGAACAATTAACAAAGGTATTTATTCATCAAGCTGCGACAAGAGCAACCCATGAGCAACCCATGTCCGCTCCCCGCGTACAGGTGAAGTATAATACGAACCACTAATTTTTGTGTTGCAAATTGAAGCAATGAGAAGTGTACGTCCGTCAAGGTCATACTGTAGATGCTACGGTTACATTTACCAATTTGCGCGTCACTCAGATTTCTGTCGCCGAATGGCGTTGCAGACCAAATCGAGTTCGCGGTTTACATCGGCCGACCATTTTGAAATCCATGCAACGTCAACTGCATTTTCAAAATGGCGGTTATTATGAAGCCAAAACGTCGGGTAGCAGCTAGATTTCAACAGAACTCCAATTTGATATATGTGCTAAACCAATTAATAGCATTGACTGTTAATAGCAGTTATCTTCATCCTGCTCATCAGCACTACACTGATGAGGCCCAAAAGGCCGAAACGGTACCGTCTGTAGTTAGATACGCTCTATGACCTTTAGGTCATATTGAGCGCTCTACAGGATGAACCATTGTCGCTTACGTATTGTGCGCACGCTCACTGCTTGCAGTTTGAGCGCTCTGGCATGGTTTTTGATGTCCCACCGATCCACAGCGATCGACGACGATCCTATGGAAATACTTTCCAGCGATCCGGCGTTCGTTAACCGCGATCGCTCACGATTGCTGAGATCGCTCATGTTCTATCTCCTATTCTAATCGGCATTGCGTGTATGTTACGGCCAACGCTATTTCGACAGAAATGGGCGACACACATTGTAACGCCCAGAGTAACGTTTTAATTGATAGCGAGACACTCTAACATGCAGGGGTCGGGAAATAAAATTTAGCATTAGCTTTAAACAAACCGAGAAATGACGACAACTCTAAAAACAAGCTGACTTTAAAGTATCGTAATTTGAGTCATACGATTGTTATTACTGTCTTCATATTATACACAACAAATAACCTTAAATCTTGTATCATAATAATTACAAAAAAATACTAAATATTGACATTAAAGATGAAAAGTGGTTAGTAACAATGGTTTATGAACATGAGCTAAGTGTTCGTCATGGAAGTAGTGAAAAATTGATATAAAATATTAAATAAATCGTAAACAAATAGGAAAAAGGAAATAATCCATCATTTCCCCTGGAAAATTGATATAGAATATTAAATATTAAATAAATCGTAAACAAATAGGAAAAAGGAAATAATCCATCATTTCCCCTGGAAAATTGATATAAAATATTAAATAAATCGTAAACAAATAGGAAAAAGGAAATAATCCATCATTTCCCCTGGAAAATTGATATAAAATATTAAATAAATCGTAAACAAATAGGGAAAAGGAAATAATTCATCATTTCCCCTTAGAAGGTAACAACTGTTTACGGAATTCAGGATAGAACTTTTTACGCATTTGAAAAGTATCAGAATGATAAAAACAAGGTCTAACGCGAAGGCTATACTTGTAAATAATATATAGAAGAATGAGCGATGCCATATAAATTGTTGAGAGTGTGTTCCAACTTGCAGGACCGATGCCGTTCATAAACGTGAAGGAAGTTCTTAGTTGGAGACACTAAATGTAAACAAACCATGGGGTTTTAACATAAGAATTATGGCGGTGACACGCGGACGAGACTAATATTTTAAACGGAACTGATGCAATTTATGAAACAGATCATCAGAATAAAGAGTTCAATTGTTATAATAAGATATTCCTTTTGCATCTCAACTCCTTTGAGTTGTTTTGCATGAGCCTGGGGTCCACGAGAACGTAGAGGGATCAACATATAAAGAAAATATGAGGACTATAAGAAGTTAGAGATCCATACAAGACGAGGTCTTAGGGGATCAACACAAGATCGACTTGACGAAATTAAAGTCTCGCATTCGGCTTATGATAACGCGCGTATAATCCACAAAGAAATGGAAAAGATGAATATACAAAGTAGGAGCGAAAAAGATGAAAACTCTATCATACATGCTAAAAAACATACAGTTAGAGAATTTATTAGAGAATTACAGTATTACAATATACATGCAGTATTACAGTATATATTTGTTATATTAAATGTTACGAGTTTCAGTTGTCAAATTTGAATAACGTCATTTTTATCAAAGTTTTGAAGCGGTTATACACCATGTTTATATTTTATAGATAAAATTCGCTGAGCTTTCGTCCCGTAAACTCAGGACTTCGTCAGAGCGTGACTAAACGTGAACTGGTAAAAACAACAATAATGATAAAACAATAATCAACAATTTCTTTAACGTCATTTTTGTTCATCTATTGTTAGCTGTTGACTGTGCCAAAGCAACCAATATCAATAATTGGTATAAGTAAATTTTCGAGTGTAAGATATATGTTCCGTGAGATCCAACCGGGACGTGACTAATTATGAAAAACAAATCGAAACTGCTTTAGAAGGTTCGTGTACTACGTTCGAAATAGTACGTAGGAGCTGATCTAACGTTTCGAGCGAAGGCCCTTCTCGAGAGAGTGAAACGTAAAGTGAAATAAAAACCGCCGGGTATCAAACCGTGAAAAATGCCTTGCCTAGGAAATGCCTTGCCTAGGAATTGAAAACGCGACCCTCGCGAAAATCAAGACAAGCGGAGCTCATACCGATTAAGCTAAGGAGGCCGTGTTACTTGGTCTGCACAGTTTTGTATATATACAAGAATTTCGTAGTATAAATGTTCTGCTTCTACATTGTAATGAACACTTGCACCCGGAAGGGGATATATACTCTCATTGTTTAAGCCACATAGGTATGCGCCACCACAAACTGTCAGTGTGGATTTTAAGCTGCTTTGGTTTTCGCAATAATTTTTGCCATTTTAATCTTTCTGAAACATATTATGTTGTCTGCCCCCCGTCTATTTAGTCTGAAATTGGGTATAGCATTTAAACAAAATTTCTCATTTTTATCTCATGGTCTCTCATGAAAACGAAAAGTGTAAATATATACAGCATACAGTAAAGAAGCTCGTCTTTAAAGATCTATTTGGATAGTTGCTAGAATAATTACAGGCATACAATTAGACACATGCAATGATTCCCAAAGTAAATAGATAAATAGACACAAATAACCACATAAAGTATTACTTTGTCTGCGAACATGCTTTCGTCGATTACTATATTATTAGTGTGGATTTTAGGATTACGTTTGCAATATGGTATGGCAAATAGTATATCTAAATATTGTTTAGATAGTAGAGAAATACAGTGCCTGTTTATATACGATATATGGTGAATAATAACATATTAGGAACAAAAAAGTTAAGGCAAAAATCCGACCATACGAAAACACAGTTAACCGAAGTACAAGTCACAGTGAAGAAATTAGAAAACATATAGTAAGCCGAAGTACTAAAGCAGCCAAGACTATCAAAAAGAGATGGAAGAAATATACATACAATTAGAAAACCGCTGTCTTTGACATGTATATAGCTTAATCTTATTCCAGTTTCAGGGTTGGGATGATTTCCAAATTTTCATTGTCCCCAGACACCGTATTTGTCGAAAGAGGCTTTTTGGTGGATAATCGTCCACGAACTTAATAATATATTAATCCTATTCTAGCATTCCTTCACAGATTGTGAAGGATCAAGGTCTCCCAAGGTAAAAGACTCTTAAACTGCACTTCCTCAGAACAATGATATACACATTTAAGACCATACATGGTGTACGTGAAGGGACTGTAAATGACAATATGATCACATGGTCTGCAGGAGGGAATAATGTATCGGATTGTGTAAAAGTTCTTTAAGAATGCGCGGTAATGCGGGATTTCCGCAATTCGAAAATTATTACAAACGCGTCGAGTCAAAGTGGCGTGTAAAATTTCGCCAGGATTCTGTAGCTAAGTTCTTTAAAGAGAATAATGTTGAGCTGAACATATCTGCAACATTTATAGTACGGCATGATAACTTGGGATTATGAACCGTAGTAAATCTCGTCTGCTCTTGTAAATTAAAATTAGATTTGCAAAAAGAACACTTAACAGTGAACCATCGGCTCTCACAGATCGTAATTTCCTAAATAAACCCTGAAAGGATTTCTGAAGCCTATAAGGGGAGGTTACAATTTCAGTTGGTCCGTGATGAAACGTGGAGTAGTAAAGGACAGTGCAATACACCATAATCGGAGAATTTCTGACATACATAAAATCAGCAAAACGATGAAATGTTTAAGCGTATAGTTAGATGGAGATATATTTTTAAAGTAGAACCACGATCGAACCCACACTCGGCTGTAAATACAAAGGCTGCTAAAGTACGTTTTATCTGTAATAGCGCTCCGTCGAGATGACGTCAGTACCGATGTTTGTCCGCTTTTACCCATAATTCTTGCGGCCATAACAAAAGAAATAGCTCATTTGCAATCATTTGTGAGTCAAATTTGGTTTGTTTGTCCGCTTTTTGAGCTATTAATAGCAGCCAGACTCTACGCTATTGATCAGTACATTTGGTTAGTTAATCTTAGCAATTGCGTTCCCACGGGAATTGAAAAACAAACTAATCCGATCTCCACCAATCGGCATGAAGATTAGCTAAGTGCACTAGTATAGTTTGTTTGAAACGAAAGCTATAGGAGGTGTTGTAAAGACGACGATGCTGAAGGGTTTACACGGGGCTTACCCGTATAAAAGGGCCACCTTTTTTCAAAATCTAAACAGGGGTTCCCATGGTGTCAATTTAAAAAATTGTCTCGCCTTCTATTAAGTGTGCAGGGCCTCTTTACATGGAGAAAAGATGTCCTAGGCAAATGGGTAACCGTACCCCCGCGTCTTTCACAGAGTGTTTATATGACTGGAAAAATTGTCTCTGCTTGTAGCGTGACCTTCAATTGCCCTCTAGCGTGAGCAACATTCAACCAATCAGATTAAAGCGTTCCCACGAGGTGGAGGGTGACCCTACCCCCAGGGTGACTCTACTATACCCGAGGCCTATTTAAAGCCGTTTGAAATGCAGCGACTTTGAGAAAAGCCTATTGGTCAGGGGTCACCATGTCCATAAGTTAAGTAACTGAAAATGTCCATTATTAAAAGTTCCTGACGACACATATTGATCAGTTTAATTAAGTAAATACAGCTTATATGTTTGTGTTTTTACTGTTTTCAGGATAATGAAGCTAGCGTGCCGGGTTTTACCTTGTGTCTCTTGTCTTTAATTTTTCAACTTGGGTACAATGAATGCTTTCATAAACGATGCCAACAAAGGTGGCATCCCTCCAGTGGATCTCGTGCTATTAAGAGGACGTGTTTCCTGGAAACAGGAAAATAAATTATTTACCAAATAGGATGTTCCTATTGGGAAAACAATGTCATAAGTTTTGATTATACGGACCAAGGCCCGTACAGTCAAGACTGAAGGGCAAAGTTTTTCCCAATATGGACCTCGTGCTTGGTAAATAACATATATTATTATATGGCATAAGTTACTTCCGGTAAAATCGCGCGCTCTGATTGGTTGAGATTCTCTGATTGTGACGATAATTTTTTTCCTACAACAAATAATAACAAAAAATTTTTTAAAAGTCAAAAAGTATACAAATTTGTTTCAGTGTTTTAATTAAATCATGAATGAGCCACAATCAGAGGATGAACACTCAGAAAGTGAGTTTTATTTTCCTTTCGGTGTGTTCTGTTCAATAGCCCGTGACGCTCAATCTTTGTCATGCTATTATATACTATCCAAAAATACCATATAATAAACCTCTTATTAACCTCGTCCGCTTGGTCATTACGGGAAGATATCAGACCTCGGTATTTCATGTACGGACCTCACTCTACGGGCTAGGTCCGCACTGTCAAGACCTCGGTCTGATATTTTCCCGTAATGACCGCGCTCTCGGTTAATAAGAGGTTATTATTTTTTCCCTGAAGACTTAATGCAATTTAAGTTAAACGTTTTGCGGCTGAATTTAGCTTGCGATGTCCGACACTCTTCTACCCGTTCATTAGCCAATCAGAAAGCGTGATTTTCAAGGATTATACGGACCGGGAAAAAATACATATATGTTATAGAAAATATTTTCATGACGTCTGAAAAGTGAGTATAATGGAATATTTTTGCCATGCATACAAACCCACCAAAAACTGTTAATGATACATTTGTCTTAATTTATTCATTGTAAAATAACTAAAGGCTAAAAACCAAGATAAGTTCGGGTATACACAAAATTGTAGTTTCGACTGCGCATATAATATGACACGTTCTGAGCCCGGCCTAAATCTTATTTCATACATAACATAAGGCTTAATCACCCATAGTAAATATTAAAATTATGTAAATATTTATAAGTTTTAGGCCCGACTCAGACGGTCATATTTATGCGCAGTCGACACTACGATTTCGTGTATAGGGTATGTTTTTTGTTGGTTTCTTGTTGTGATCCATCGACATTGCCTCTACTTAAGGTGGTTCGAAACAATTTTTTTAAATTTATGTGTATGGTAGTTTGATATATAGTCTTAGATTTTGTATGTTTAAGCTTCATTCAGCAAACACAGGGTTGATGGATGGATGATTAATATTTCTACTTTTAATGGGTCTTTAACATTAATACTTTTAAATACTTTTAATGGGTATTTAATATTAATAATGGGTCTTAATATTTCTACTTTTAATGGGTCTCCTTTGATGGGTCACCCATCCGAGCTCGTGAATGATTTTAAATATCTTGGTGGATATACGGACTCCGAGCATGATATGAACACCAGAATCGGGCAGGCTTGGGGCTAAGACCAAAGTCTTTCAGGCATCAATCGAAACGATCTTACTCTATGGTTCAGATTCGTGACGCTAAACGTAGTACGCAGCAAGAAACTTGATGGTAAATACAACCAGAATGCTACGTACAGTGTACAACATCTCCTGGAGAGAACACCATACCAACAAATTTCTCTATGGGAACCTGCTTCGTATTTCTCAGGTTGTCAAACGCCGTCGGTTAGCTCTTGCAGTTGCAGGTCACGTCTTTTGTCACGATGAATTAGCTGGCAAGCTGCTATACTTTGGAGACGCGAAACGACGTGTAGGTCGCCCATACGTCACCATAAAATCAACATTTAGAAAAGGACACTGGTCTCTCAGGAAAAGATTTAATAAATACAATGCAAGACCGCAAGCAATGGCGTACTAACTTCGTGAATGCCTCACCGACACCTGAAGGAATCGATGACTCAAGAAGAAGAAGACTTTTAAATTCCGTTAATTTCATTAACATTAACATTGGGTCCGTTTCTATGGTGACACGCACATAACAAATGCAGTTCAAAATACATGGTCTATTGCTTCAACGTATTTGGAAAATAAAGCGAAACGTTACATGCGGAGAGGGAGGGTGAGCACGCCATTTATCCCGGTCAGCGGCAAGCAATCGTCTTCTGGACGATCTTTTTTAGTATCCGCGAGAGATGCCTATATTATGATATATATCATAGAACTGCATGCTAACCCCAAAACAACTTAGATCCTAATCCCCGTGGTACAGGAAAGCTAAGTAAAAATCCTATTACTAACCTTAATACTAATAAAAGGATTGCTTGCCGCTGACTGGGATAAATGGCGTGCTCACCCTCTCCGCTCGTGATGTAACGTTTTCGGAGTATGAACGATCAATAAATAGGCAGATGATGAAAAAATCTGGAATGCCATTTTGTTTTCAGAAACAAAAATATCATTTTCTTTGATAAAAATTTTGGCATTACAGATTTTTTACTTTTGGTGTGGAGGCATCATGCAAAATTTTAACATAGGTCACCGGACAAAATACTGAAATATGCCGTTTTTATTGAGAAATGGTAGGTTTTGGTGGTGTTAGTGATTCGCACGCATCGCGAGATGGCGTCAGCAACTCGCATTCGGCATGTCAGTTTGATGCTCTTGATTGGTTAGACCTCTCGCGTACACGAATGGTCACGCGAGTTTGTTGATATCTTGCAAGGTGACTCCGGCATGCATGGTTTGATGAGAATTCCTATATCGAGCGGAGCCACCTTAAAATCATCTACTGGAGTGGTAATAATATTTATGTCCAGAATTTCATACCTGAAATAATAAATTAGTTTCGTTCATCATTCTTGAGTTTTCTTTATTACTGTGTAACGTCCTTCGTTTCTTCTTCGCTGCTTTGTTCACATTCATCGGGGCCTGTAGATTAACCGCTGTGCTTGTGGTTTGCTGGCCAATTGTGACGTTGGAACTCCCAGAAGGCAGCTCAAGCTTAGACGACGTTTTTCCCAAACTAAAAATTACAAAATAATAATTTTTTTGTTTGAAAAATAATCAACGGTCATGTTGCATTTTTATATCTGCGTTCCAAAGTGGTCAGGTTACAGAAATTGCGAGACCAAATCCCATTCAAATTACCACGTGGAATTTCCTTATTTATTTTATATATATATATATATATATATATATATATATATATATATATATATATATATACAGACGGTACCGTTTCGGCCTTTTGGGCCTCATCAGTGTAGTGCTGATGAGCAGGATGAAGATGACTGCTATTTACAGTCACCCTTGATGCACACAAAATGTGGGACATCAAGAACCGCTCAACTGCAAGCAGTGAGCATGCGCACAATGCGTAAGCGACAATGGTTCATCCTGTAGAGCGCTCAATATGACCTAAAGGTCATAGAGCGTATCTAACTACAGACGGTACCGTTTCGGCCTTTTGGGCCTCATCATATATATATATATATATATATATATATATATATATATATATATATATATATAATATATATATATATATATATATATATATATATATATATATATATATATATATATATATATATATATATATATATATATATATATATATATATATATATATATATATATATATAATTTATATATATTCAACAAGTGGTAATAAGACAAAAACACAACCAGAATAAAAGACGACATCAGCAAATATTTTACCTCACTTTTTTGTTTCCCGTGGCTTCATTATGTATTTCTGACACGTTTCCTTGCGTTCTTGTGTCACTTTTCTGGCCTCCGCCCTGGGTTGTACCTTTCAACATTTCTTCGTTGCTTAGAAATTTTTCATTGACAAGACAAGATCGCCTTTTCTTCCCTTTCTCGGATATTATCATCGTATCTTTCATTTCTTGCTTTCCTATATTACCTTCGGTTTCTTTATTTTGTTCAGTCGTCCCTCTTTTTGATCCTCTTTGCCTTGTGACTTTCCCCCTCCCTTTTTCTCCATTACCGTTATCTCTCGTCCCGATATTCGATTGGTCTTTTCGAACAACGGGTGTAATTTCAACACTATATTCTTCTGGGGTTTTATCTCTTTCACCAACTTCATACTTTTCTATATCTTCACTTCCATTATAAATTGCTGCAATCTCTCCATCATTTTCTCTATCAGCCCCTCCTTGTTCACAATTCAATACTGCTTCATTTCTCGACGCCTTTCTATTTATAGCTAAGACGGTATCTTTATCCCCTCCTGTATTGGATGTCTCCTTCAGTCCCTTCATTTCTTCCTCTTTCTTATCGACTTTGGTACTTGATTCAACTATCCCTCCTTTTACCGCTCTCTGCCTGGTTCTATATACTTTCTTTTCTGCTTCTTCGCTATCGTTACCTAGGTCATCATTTAAGAACGCTTCTTTGTTTCTGGACCTGCCTTTTCGAGTTACGGACGTCTTCCCATCAATTTTTCCTTTTGGGGATTCTGCAGCTCCTTCGCTTTTATCGTTGATTGCTGGCTTCTTTCCTTTCGCTTTTCTTGACCTTGTCACAGCTTTTTTCTTAATTTCTTTCTCTCCGGTTTCATTAAGTGATACATCTTTTTTGGTGGAACATTCCTCCTGAATTACGTCTGTATTTCGTTTTCCTTGCTCGGTTGTTTCCTTCGTAACATCCACTTCTCGTTCTTCTCCATCTTCTTCTTCTCTCAGTACAGCAATCGTTCGTGTTGACCCTCTTTGTTTTGTTTCCATTCTATGCTCATCACAATCGTTTGTCTCGTTACCGAGAAATGCTTCCTTGTTTGTAGAATGGCTATTTGGAAACACTTCAATTGAAAGATCCGTTTCAACCTGTACAGTTTCTTTCGATGTATCCCCATCCTGTTTTATTCCTTTGTCTTTCGTTTCATCAGGAACTGCTGATATCCCACGCTTTCCCCTTGTTGGTTTTGTCGTTCTTGTAGTCGCAATATCCAGGGACAAATCATTTTTTCTTGACTGGTTCTTTACAGACAAAGAAATTGCTTTTTTTCTTTTTCTGAATTTTCTCTTTCCATTCAACGAATGTTCTTCTTCTTTAGAAACACTACTTTCACTCTCTGACACCGTTTCATTACTCGTACGTTGGCTATTTACCGCAACGGATTTTTTCCTTTTCGTTCGACGTATGTCTTCATATGAATTTTCCTCCTCCATTTCTTCCACTCTATCTTTTCCCTTTCCTGGTCTGTTCACCGCTTCCCTTGGTGTCTCTTTCCGGACTCCATCTTCAGCCTTCCCTTTTGCTTTACGCTTTGTTTTTTCTTCACTGTAGTTCCTGTGCTCATTATTTAAATCTTCTTGATATTGAATAACTTCAGATGTGAGAACATCACAATCCTCTGATGATTTACTCTCCGTTCCAATTTTTACCGTAACTCCTTCTGCTTGCTTAATTTCTTTCTCTCCGGTTTCGTTAAGTGATACATCTTTACTGGTGGAACATTCCTCCTGAATTACGTCTGTATTTCTACGTTTTCCTTGCTCGGTTGTTTCCTCCGTAACACCCACTTCTCGTTCTTTTTCCTCGACTTCTTCTCTCAGTACAGCCATCGTTCGTGTTGACCCTCTTTGTCTTGTTTCCATTCTATGCTCATCACAATCGTTTGTCTCGTTACCGAGAGATGCTTCCTTGTTTGTAGAATGGCTATTTGGAAACACTTCAATTGAAAGATCCGTTTCAACCTGTACAGTTTCTTTCGATGTATCCCCATCCTGTTTTATTCCTTTGTCTTTCGTTTCATCAGGAACTGCTGATATCCCACGCTTTCCCCTTGTTGGTTTTGTCGTTCTTGTAGTCGCAATATCCAGGGACAAATCATTTTTTCTTGACTGGTTCTTTACAGCTTTTTTTCTTTTTCTGGATTTTCTCTTTCCATTCAACGAATGTTCTTCTTCTTTAGAAACACTACTTTCACTCTCAGACACCGTTTCGTTACTCGTACGTTGGCTATTTACCGCAACGGATTTTTTTCTTTTCGTTCGACGTATGTCTTCATATGAATTTTCCTCCTCCATTTCTTCCACTCTATCTTTTCCCTTTCCTGGTCTGTTCACCGCTTCCCTTGGTGTCTCTTTCCGGACTCCATCTTCAGCCTTCCCTTTTGCTTTACGCTTTGTTTTTTCTTTACTATAGTTCCTGTGCTCATTATTTAAATCTTCTTGATATTGAATAACTTCAGATGCGAGAACATCACAATCCTCTGATGATTTAATCTCCGCTCCTATTTTTACCGTAACTCCTTCTGCTTGCTTAATTTCTTTCTCTCCACTTTCATTAAGTGATACATCTTTACTGGTGGAACATTCCTCCTGAATTACGTCTGTATTTCTACGTTTTCCTTGCTCGGTTGTTTCCTCCGTAACACCCACTTCTCGTTCTTCTTCCTCAACTTCTTCTCTCAGTACAGCCATCGTTCGTGTTGACCCTCTTTGTCTTGTTTCCATTCTATGCTCATCACAATCGTTTGTCTCGTTACCGAGAGATGCTTCCTTGTTTGTAGAATGGCTATTTGGAAACACTTCAATTGAAAGATCGGTTTCAACCTGTAGAGTTTCTTTCGATGTATCCCCATCCTGTTGTACTCCTTTGTCTTTCGTTTCATCAGGAACTGCTGGTATCCCACGCTTTCCCCTTGTTGGTCTTGTCGTTTTTGTCGTCGCAATATCCACGGACAAATCATTTTTTCTTGACTGGTTCTTTACAGACAAAGAAGTTGCTTTTTTTCTTTTTCTGGATTTTCTCTTTCCATTCAATGAATGTTCTTCTTCTTCTTTAGAAACACTACTTTCACTCTCCGACACCGTTTCGTTACTCGTACGTTGGCTATTTACCGCAACGGATTTTTTTCTTTTCGTTCGACGTATGTCTTCATATGAATTTTCCTCCTCCATTTCTTCCACTCCATCTTTTCCATTTCCTGGTCTGTTCACCGCTTCCCTTGGTGTCTCTTTCCGGACTCCGTCTTCAGCCTTCCCTTTTGCTTTACGCTTTGTTTTTTCTTCACTATAGTTCCTGTGCTCATTATTTAAATCTTCTTGATATTGAATAACTTCAGATGCCAGAACATCACAATCTTCTGACGATTTATTCTCAGCTCCAATTTTTACCGTAACTCCTTCTGCTTGCTTTCGTTGGACTGCAGATTCACCTGCTGTTGATAAAGCTTCAGAAACATTTTCATTCTTCCCTCTCTTTCGTCTGTTCTTCCTTTCACACTTCGCCTTCCCATCCTTTACAGAACGTTCGTTGCTTGTTTCCACTGAGAAAACTTCCCTTGCAATAGAGGAGGACCCACCCGTTAAGCACTCATCGCCACGTTGTTTTCGTAACTGTTTCTTCTTCTTTACTTCACCCGACTCTTGGTTTAGATCAGTAAAAATGACTTTTTGTGGTATCAAATCACTTATTGTTTCAACTGAGAGAATATCGCTTGCTACTGAGGAGGACACATCCGTCAATTGTTGCGCGCCACGTTGTTTTCGTAACTGTTTCTTCTTCTTTACTTCACCCGACTCTTGGTAGACATCTTCTTGCTTTAAATCATTCAAAATGACTTTTTGTGGTATCAAATCACTTGTTTCAACTGAGAGAACATCGCTTGCTACTGAGGAAGACCCATCCGTCAATTGTTGCGCGCCACGTTGTTTTCGTAACTGTTTCTTTTTCTTTACTTCACCCGACTCTTGGTAGACATCTTCTTGCTTTAAATCATTCAAAATGACTTTTTGTGGTATCAAATCACTTGTTTCAACTGAGAGAACATCGTTTGCTACTGAGGAAGACCCATCCGTCAATTGTTGCGCGCCACGTTGTTTTCGTAACTGTTTCTTCTTCTTCTTCTTTACTTTATCTGAATTTTGATAGCCCTCTTCTTGATTTGGATCATTCACAATGACTTCTTGTTGTATCAAATCACTTGTTTTAACTGAGAGAACATCCCTTGCCACCACGGAAGTATCATCTATTAATTCTTGTTTCTCACGTGGTTTTCCTAAGTAATAGTGCTCGTTCAATTCTTCTTGGCAAATCTCTTCCCATTCTTTACTTTTATCAAATTCTCGAATCCGAAGTTCACCTGAGAAAGTCACTCTTCGTTTTTTCTTTTCCAACTTCTTCGCGACATGCGACGCACTCAAATCTAAAACACATCTTGCCCTTCGACTTCGTTTACTTCCAGTAATATCATCAGAGTTTTTGTTTTCAGGTGAGACACTTCGAGAACGCTGAGACCGTCTTCGACAACTTCTCAAAACTTTCTCCGTCTCTTTCATAGAACTAGGAATCCCTTTTTCCACATGCGGTTTCAACAGCCGGCTACTCTTTCGTCGAGAAGTGCAACTTAGCGTATCCGCGGGGTTGTAATCATTTTCACCATCAGAAAATAATTTTTCGTACCTGTAATCCTCATCTATCTTTTCAACATCAATTTCACCAGCGCGGGCCTCAGGCACCAATATTTTGAGACTTTTGGGTGTGATAATATTCTGAGATTTATGGGTCAATTCCATCTTATTCTTTTCACCATTTTTCCCGCCATCGACTTGTCGAACGTCAAACGTTTCTGCCTGAACCTCCTGCACAACAATTTAAGTAACTTTAGTAAAATCAAATGTACCTTTTTCATAAATACCTGTAAGATATTGTATCAAATTAGTGTGACGCAGGGCCTTTTTAAACTATTAAGCTTGGGGGGGGGGGGAATGCCCCCAGTCCTCCCTTGTGCCCCCCCCCCACAAATCAATTTTTGCCCCCCTCCCCCAGGTAGCTAAAGTCCCATTAAACAAATGGAAAATAAGTTTTAGCCCTTAATTAACAAGTAACAACTTATAGACTTTATGTTTATAGACTTTATGTTTAGACTTTATGTTTATTTATGTTTGACCTACGTGGCGCGCGTCCGCCATTTAAAATCCCGCAAACAAATGTTTTCTGTTTTTTACCATAATATGATAAACGCAATATTATATGACCGATTATAAGCACAATGTTTTGGTAGCTTATGAAGATGTCTAAAGGCTAAAGTGTATATATTGGTTCCGTACTACTACTTCTGAGTTTATATATTAAAGTGTTTCATAATCTTGATACCCCTTTGTAATCGTGCATTTTTAGCAACGGCGTGGTGCCTTAATTTCGCAAAAATTATTATCAGAAATCGCCGTAAAAGCACTTCTGGGCTTTGCAAAATTAAAAATGTTCCTGAGGGGGCATGCCCCCCCCCCTCCCTAGTACATTACCGTTACCCCTTTCGAACAACCCTGGATCCGCCACTGATCATGAACTGTAGAAAAAATATTTTTAAATAAAATGGCAGACAAATATATATATATATATATATATATATATATATATACGAAAAAGCCTACCTCAGAAACAGTAAACATATTTTGGCTACGAAGGTCCCTTTTAGGAACCCCCCCCCCCCCCTCCACGGGAAAATCCTTAAAAAAGGCCCTGTGACGTCAATCGCGGGGAATGTAATATAATATAGCGTACTGAGGTATATTTCATACATGAAAAACGGCAGACCATCGTATTTGTCGCATTAATTTAAAAGCAAAAATGAAATAAGGAAATGTTTATACGAAGCATGCACTCTTTCATTACAGACCAGCCTTGAAGTGCTTTGAAATATGAGACTCTTAATATAGAGTTTAACGTACACCACTTTTACTTTACTTGTTACAAAAGAACGAGGAGCCAAGAACGAGAAGCCAAGAACGAGGAAATTCATAACTAACCTTGTCTACCTTTTTTATCGCCAAATGTTTGGAGAATATTTCATGTTGTTTCTGCTTAAAATTAAAGAAACAAGAATTTACCTTTGTAATTTCAAGCCAACATTTCAGAGAAAAAAATTGAAAAGGATTGCACTTTTCTCATCGCCAATAAAGTCCCAATTAAAGGAAATTCTCAGGCGTGGAAGTCCTGGGCTAATTGCACGGAATTCCCTGTAAGAAACGAACAGTATTGTACCTCCATAATTTCGACTTTTGAAAGAAGCCTAGCATTTTCTGTTTTCCAATCGTTTTCCTTTTTCTTCAAAATATCGAGCTCCCTGGATATTTCCTCAATGAGGACCTGGTTTGACTGTGTTTCTTTTTCTTTTTTCTCCTGTAGAATATAAAAGTAAACGCATCTTGGGATGATGATAGTATGTAACTTGTTTGCTTTTTGTGATAAGAATTCTGGTTCGTTCCTGAGACACATGTACTAATAAGTCAGCAAGTTTCAATATTTCTGTAATATTTTCGCTATTCATTAACTACAGATGCAGCCCCCTGGGTTACGCCATCAACTGGCTGCGATATATTCAATAATGTTAATAATGTCATTATCTTTTATAATTATTGACCCTAATCAGATCCCATCGTTCTCATTCTGCATTATATTAACGATGTCAGCATAGCTATACGCAGATTGATGAATAAAATGCTTGCTTTCTGTCCTTACAGTATGTAAATTGTTGCCAGGTTCACATTGTGTTCCATTGTTGAACATAAAAACAGTATAAAATATGTGGTTGAAATTGCTGATATAAGGTAAAAAGCAGTAATGGTATTCGATTTATACAGTCAGTAATGATCTATTAAATACTCCATACCTCAAGAAATTTATTTATTTTGGTCAATTCAGTTATTTTCCCTTTCCACTCCTCTTCAGTCTTTTTTAAGTCATCTTCTGATTTCTTTGAAATGGCTTCCTTCTCCTTGGCATGTTTCTCCACTTGTTCCTAAAAAAGAACAAAAAAAACGTGCCGTTACCATTTCTTTTTCGTAATCAAGGGATGTTATTTCGACCGAACATTGAGGTTTGCAGGGATTTCTTTGCCGTAAATATAAAACGTAAAAATAACCTTTTATATACAGGGTGTATAAAAAAAAGCGCAACCTCGGAATTTCCCAAGAAATCCACTGTGTTCTTAAACAAAAAAGATTTTCGCCCCTAGGGGCATAACTGTTTAATTACTACAAACTCGAGCACGTAAAGCAGAATTGAATCGAAATTTATGCATTTATTTAATGGTAGTTGTTTATTTATTAGCAATTCGACAGTTATGCCCTTGGAATACGATTAGAAGCTATTTTAAATTCCTAGAGGCCTAAAATCTTTTGTGCTAATAAAAACAAAGTGGATTTCTTGGGAAATTCCGAGGTTGCGCTTTTTTTTATACACCCTGTATATACACCTGACAGGAAACTGTTTTATATTGAACTGATTATTCATAGACGATACATGGACGATCGTCAAGCTCATGACATGAAAGGACATTATAATGTTCATTTTGAATATTCATTTGCAGTCCCGCTTGGACCACAGCAATCATGAGCGCGTGTTTTATATTTATTTAGCCTTATATTGTTTATGTGTGGCCCTTACCCTTAATTGCCACGCTCGGGCGCAAATGCATACTAATTCCCGTTGCCATCTCTGTCCGTGTAGTTCAGCGAACAATGTTTAATTTCCAAAGGTCACGGCTTTGATTCCCGTCGATGTCAGGGTTCAGAAATGTTCTGAGTTTCAAAGCGGCGGAGAATATATAATATGTTGCACTTGCCGTAAATATTTATTATACCAGCTCGGATTACAGCTGTATACTTATGATCGAGGGCCATTTATCAGGTTACCCTCGGAATTTCAATAAATAAAGTTTATTCAATCATGGTTATAGGAAAGATAGTCGAGCTATATATATAATAGCAAAGTGAAAAGGTGGTAAACTGCCAAGAATTTAGTGACGAAATACAGATACTGACGTTTCGAGCGAGTAAGACCAACGTCTTAGGGCTCCGCTCGAAACGTCAGTATCTGTATTTCGTCACTAAATTCTTGGCAGTTATATATGCAAAACACTGTCAACGCAGCACTCTACTTTTTTACTACTCTCGGATATATATAATACTCATGTCGTCTGATGATCGCGTAGAGCGTGAAACACCGTGTTATGAAATACAGTATGTGTAATTTTAAATAAATTTAGCTCTACAACTCTGTATTGAGCACTCTAGATTCCTCAAGAACAAAATTGTATATATGTATTTTATATATTATATATATATATATAGTGTGTGTGTGTGTGTGTGTGTAATTCAACGCGTGTGTTCGATCTCCATCTACGACAAATTGATCTGGGTAAATTCAATGTTTTGGTCTTACACTCGACTGGTAACTTAGTCAGTAAATCAAACTTTTTATTTGGGAAATAGAGTTCGCAACGATGACGATTGAAGCAGAAATTTCGTTGAGGTATATTATTTCGACGACCTAAACGCTCAAAGCGGATAAGTTCCAAGCGACCGCACATGATATGCAACCAATAACAGAACAAGAAAATCAGCCAATAGGAACAACTAGAAATTAACCAATCACGTTGCATCTCTTTAATTGATTGATGTCTTCGCAGAGGTCCGCACGTGTTGTATAAAACCGCGAAGAGTGAAAGTAGAGTCATTCTCAATTCGTTTATACGGAACTAACTCGTTAAGAAACTCGAAGAGTAAAAGCTTAGTAAAATGTCTGGACGTGGTAAAGGAGGAAAAGGTCTCGGAAAAGGAGGTGCCAAGCGTCATCGTAAGATTCTGCGAGATAACATCCAGGGAATTACGAAGCCAGCCATTCGCCGTCTTGCTCGCCGTGGTGGTGTGAAACGTATCTCTGGTTTAATCTACGAAGAAACCCGAGGTGTCCTGAAAGTGTTCCTTGAGAATGTCATTCGTGATGCTGTGACCTATACCGAGCACGCCAAGCGAAAGACCGTCACCGCCATGGACGTTGTCTACGCCTTGAAACGACAAGGAAGAACCCTGTACGGATTCGGCGGTTAAACAAGAAACCTATAGTCTCTCGTAGACACCAACATAAAACCGGCTCTTTTCAGAGCCAACAAATATCACAAAAGAATGCAATGAAACTCTCGATTTTAACTTACCGTTTGCACGTATTATAGATTATGTGGTAGTAATTGCGAAGTTTGTTTCGCTTTCTAATTTGCATCATGCAAATTGTATACTATGATTGCATCCACAGTATAAAGTTGACTGGTTTAAAACACTCGCCGAGTATGTTTAATAAACACGTTCGGTCGCAGTGGCGCGTTTTTAGGGCAAAAGCCACGTGTAGGTACGAAAGATGCGGCGGGAAAGTGGTCTTGGACACCTGATGATCTGGTTGCTGTACTTTCACTTCTGAATCGGAAATGAATATGGTCGAACATAACGATTTAATACGCCTGGATAACTACGGTTCCATGCGATTCAATTTATTCAGTCGTAGTCCGTTAATGACAACCTAAAAATCAAGCAAGGCTATTCGTAAATCGCAAAATAAATAACAGCTCTCCATACGACTTCTGAGCTGGGCTCTTATATTTATTCATTTCATATTTATCGCCATACATATCCCCCCTATACAGACCATATAAATGCTTCAACGCACTTGTGTAATAATATTGTATTTCTTCTAGTAAATATGTAATTTCTGTTGTTGAAACAGCCCCTCAGTCAAATTATTATACTGAAGGGCTACCATTCATACAAGAAGTCAAATTCATTTATGGTCCAAAATTATGGTATTAAAGATTATTATTTTCATGTTTTCTTATAGCTTAATTACTCTAACTCCCAGTTAATATCTAACTAAAAATGAACTTGAAAATGGCTGACCCAAAAGGACCTTCCCTTTATCCTAACCCTAATCCTAACCTTATTTCCGTAAAGTCGAACAATTCGAGGTGGTATTTTGACGTCATGACATGAACTGCTTTATTAGATTTACCACTCTTTTAATATGTGAACGGAATACCCAACGGCCAACAGGCTAGAAACCCAATTGATAGGGGTTCCGAGGGCCTACAATTTAATGTCGTTATCCGAGAAGACCCGAAATTCTTACCATTTGCTGGTATTATTGCAAAGCAGCACTTTCTCACCAATTATTGTAAGACCATGAGTGCAGGTCCGACCCAGGATTTGAACCTGTCTCTCCAGCTCATAGACATGTGTGGTAACCACTAGACCACAACAACTGTACATACTGTATAGTAAATCCCGGTAATAGCTATGGTTAGGTTTAAGGTTTGATTTTGGGTAAGGGTTACAGTAGTTTTGTACCTAGAAAATAACCAAATAGTGTTGAAATTGTGACGTCAAGACATGAAGTGCTGTACAAATAGTGACTCCCATAGCTAACCCTAATGTAACCAAAAATAAAAACCAGATAAAAACAGAAACTGAAAGGTTATTTTGAGTCATCCCTTAAGTTAAATAGTTTGCCTAGCAGGATACACAATTTGCTGCACAAAATCCTACTCACTATTGTGGCAGTATATAAACTGTTTAGACTTTCTGTTTTGTAGGCCATTGCACAGATTTGCAGATTTATTTATGACTATCAACAGGAATAGTAAGATTTTGAAATCTACTATTCCATCTAAAGATCCACTATATTCCTTAAGGCGCTGTTACACTGCAATTTTTCATGCAACTTGTCTCGCAACACTGATCTAGAGGCATGCTAAGTAAAAAGTGTAAATGCAAGCATAGGCCCACGTTGCACTCTGCTGACCATTTTCTTACTTAACATGCCTCTAGATCAGTGTTGCGAGACAAGTTGCATGAAAAATTGCACAGTGAACAGTGCCTTTATGTTTCCAACATTTTCTACCTGGAAGATTAGTAAACAAACATAAAACATTTATATGGTTATTAACAAAAATTTAACAATCAAGAAAAAATAAAGAAATACACAAAACAGGACCATATAAATATTTATTGATTAGAATTGAAACTGTTTATTTCATGACAGAACAAAATCTTGTACTACACAAATAAACACCAAGATCATAAAATCCACTGGTCTTCAGATAACTAATTGAAATAATATAAAAGGCAAGTGGATTATACTATAAACTGAGCAACAGAAATAGAATACCGTAAGTGTAAAGTTTGACCCCTGCCCTGGAAGTATGTCACCTGTTGAATTTAATTCTGCATTCATTAACTTTGTTTATAATTGAGCATATCCACATATCTGCAACAGCTACTGCCTTGTGATCAGCAATGGTGCATCAACTTAGCATATCAGACAGGCATCAAGATTTACAAAAAATTTAAAAATTCCCTAGATTTTGTTGAACTCATTAAGCCATGTATTGTCATTGACTTGGGCCAAAAAATACCTGGGTTTTTCCATTCCCAGGTAGGGTACGTCGGATTTATTCCCCAAACATTGCATAGCTGAACAATAGGTTTTACCAAACCACGCTAATCTTGAGGATGCTGCCTGGATCAGTGAGCTCTCTCTATATATATACATCTGGAGGGCTATCTGCCAGTCATTGGCCAGGCAAAAAGTGAAGCCAAAGATGGGCGACTTTGCAGTCCCCTACGCAGTTTATATAAAAGAAAGACTGACGTACAAACTGCGCAGGGGACTGAAACTGACGTGCATCTTGGGCTTCACTTTTTGCTCGGGCAGATAGCCCTCCAGATATATATATATAGAGAGAGAGAGAGAGCTCACTGGCATGGATCGGCATCAATGTTTGCTATCCCAGAATGCAAATCAAGCTGCAACTGGAGCCCAGGCTTCTCAAAATTTCAATAGAAAGATTAGGGTCGGCATTTTACACCAAAATCTAGGTATGGTCAGGAAACCGGAAAACAAGGTTTTTTTAGGGGTTTTTTGGCCTTGTTATTTATAATTCAGAGTAGTTGAAAGTGCTGAGGTTATCAGATTGTTGTATTAAACTAAATATCTCGATGACACTTGAGATGACTTGCTGAGGCATGTGCTCCAGCTTCTCAAGCTCTTCTCAACCCATTTAACTTCATTGCCATTGATCAGGTGTTGGGTTTTGGTGGAGAATTACTGTAGTTTAAAGATTTTAGTTACAGTTGACATGCAAGCAACTGCTTGTTAAGAAGGGAGAAATCTAGACTTTCCATTCTACAGTTGCTGCTATTCTATTATCTGTATATCTCTGTAGCTCAGTGGTCATTGACATTTCTTGTTTTGGTCACTTTTGGCATTGCTTGTTTTTATTTAGGTCAAATACATTACCAAAAAAATAAATAAAGCTTATTTGCATCTTGTTAATAGATAACGTCATCATCGGTTCTATGCAAGGCTGCAAAATTACCCCTCAAAAAGGAATTAATTACAATTACAATTACTTGCTTCAAATAGTAATTAATTCCTAATTACAATTACCACTCTTAAAAAGTAATTAATTACAATTACAAAATTACTCTCCGAAAAAAGTAATTAATTACAAATTCCTTTACGTTAAATGTCGTAATGTAGACCTTGTGCCAAATAAATTCCTTACACCATAAATGAAAATGAGACAAGGTTTAATGAGAGGAATGAGGTTGGATTTTAACTTTTAACATTTTAATAACAATTGTTATTATGAAACATTGCATTATTAATAGAAACAATTAAATTTGTTGTCCACAACAACAATGGCTTCAGCTTCTACACATTCAGGCTCTGGGCTGTGCTCTGGTTACGAGATTGGCAGATCGTTGTTTAACTCGTCCGTATCATTGGTAACAACGATTGTTTATAAATATTCTGCCATATTATTGATACTAACCTCTGAGATTTTGCTTTTGAATTAATCCAGAAACGGGTCAAATGACCTTTTGACACGTGTTGAGAGTGTGTGTCACGGGGACAACCTCGTCCCCAGCCCCCAGGGTCTGCTCTATTTTCAAGAAGGCCTTTAGCATAGCATGAGCCATAATACCTATGTACTTAAGCATGTTTCCACGTCAAACTTTAGTTGTTTTCGTCTGTACTTTTCGATGGTAAATAACATTTATTATATTTATGAAAGATTTAAGGAAAGGAATTTGTAATTTTCTTCCGCAAAAGAACGCGTTCCTTTGTTTTGTAATTAATTACCTTTTTCGTTCCTTTGCCAAAAAAGTAATTAATTACCAGTTAAAATTACTACAAATGTAACAAGTACACGGTAACGCGTTACAATTGTAACGAGTACTCACACCACTGGTTCTATGAGGGTATAAATAGGGATCCTAACCTTACAATGATCACCTCTGATGAAGACACTAGATTGGAGTGTCAAAACGTTGGGTCATCATGGACAGTAACTTTTAAAGTTACGTTCAAAAACTTTTAAAGCCAGAGTAGTGTCAAACTATGTCTGGGAAATAAAATTATGTTTATCAAAACCTCCATTTTTCTTTATTTTTGAAAAAGCCCACCAAAAACCTATACTTTATTACCTTGTATACTGAACTGTGATTGGCCAATTGTGATATTAGCCTAGTTTTCATTGGTTGCTTAAGAGTGCGAGGGTGTGATTAATTATTAATCACTCTTGTGAATTCACTTGGTGTAATCTACTATAAAATGGACTGTGCGATTCCACTATAAAGTTGTTTTATGGGTGAGGCTATTCTGCACTCAGTTGATGTAGTGACGTCATACGAACAATTCACGAAGTTCGTCGGGAAATGCTCGGTCTATCTTCGCGTTGCGAAATATAATGATGCACAAATAGTAATTGATGACGAGCGATTTTGAAATGGTTGGTCCGCAATATCAATGAATTTACAATAAAACTGAGTAAGCTAGCGAAATAAACTTTACGTATGTTGTAGATAGATAAATTAAATTTCTTTCAAGGTATAATAGAGCTTGTATGCTTCATTATTTCTCAAGAAAACGTTCGAAGTAAACGGCTTAAAATACGACCGACTTGTTCAAAATAGCGGCAATATTGTATATTTTGGACATGTTCGTTTTTTCACTTTTTTTAAGAAAACTAAGAAAGCTACAACAATAAGCTATACGTATATTATAGACAGATAAATTATCTTTCTTTTAAGGTATAATAGACCTTGTAAAGTTTACTGTTTCTCAACAAAACGTTCGAAGAGGAGCGCCTTATTATTTGGCCGCCATCTTCAAAATCAGCATCGTAATTTAAACCGAATACGTCGAACGTTTTCTTGACAAATAATCAACCCTACAAGCTGTCTTATGCCATAAAACAAAGATAATTTATCTATCTACAATATACGTAAACGTTATTGTGCTATCTTACTTAGTTTTTTCTTAAAAAAGCGATATCATCGTGATCAAGCGCCAGAGATCAAGCGCGGGGTTTCCACGGAGTGCATCGAAAACATTCGTTATAATACATCAGAAATTTAAATTTTAAAAGTACTTCTACATGCTCATACAATTCCATACTTTCCAAAAACATTCAGCCGACTCAACGCTTTCTACCAATACATATTTAATGTCTGTAGCTTCTGTATTTCAAAAGTTATACAAGTTAAAGTGGTGTGACAGTTTCTATTGAAACAAAGCTACACAGTTCAACATTGTTTGCCCTTCCTACAGTGTATGGCTACTCTGTGAACTTGACGACTGTATAATAAACATGTTTCTCCACCCATGACGCAGTTATGATTGAATCAAAATAATGAATCATGTATACACTACAACCATTAAAACAACATATAAACAATCCAAGTATTATCAAAAAGAGAAAATGTCCAAGTAATCAAAACATAACTCGCCATATTTACGAACATTTTCCGACGATTTGTCGACATGACGTCACTACATCAACTGAGTGCAGAATAGCCTCACCCGTTGTTTTATAGTGTCCGCCATCTTGGAATATCCTCATACGTAAATTCGTTATTTTTTCTGTTCACACTTTCATTATCAGCGAAAATATTCAGGAATTTGTAACGTTTTAAGATATTCAGTATATTAAAAGAAAGAGCTATGGGAAACTAAAAGGCTATAGAGTTCTTCTTACCTTAGCAACAAGAAGCCGTTCTGCCACAGCTCTCCTCTCATATTTTTCGGTTATGAATTTCTCCTCGTCAACAATATTTTTCAGCTGAATAATGGAAAGTCTACAATAAAGTGAACTTTCTCTAATTTTCAACTTGGACTTCTCGTAATTTGCTTCCAAAAGCTTTAATTTTAAAGGCCATAATTCATGACTATAAACAGCTTCTCGTTCGGTGTCCATATCTTCCCGCCTACACGTTTAAAAAAACACCTCTCCTGATTGGTTTAAGCGCAATCTCGTCCCCAGACCTTGTATTAAATTGAGCCGCGTGGTTTTAAAAAGTGAAATATGTCTCGTAATATGTCGACTATGTTTTGCATTTCTCTTCGAGTAAACTTCGTTTTTATCGTTGTCCTTGCATTTTGGATTGGTTTTAGTTCTTCGCTTGATAATGGCTTAGCTTTAACCCCTCCAAGTAAATGCTCTTTTCTGTGAAATTACTGATACGAGTCTAGCTATAAAACGACGTTTTTTATTTGTTAACTACTTTTTCCACTTTCCATTCTTTTAAGTGGGTTGGATGGCTTGGGAGAGATTTCGCTGTAATATTGACTGTAAAAACTTCCCAGATACTTGCATAAGGTGACTAAATATGTTATGTATCTAAAAATTAGTTGGAACTAAAAGTGAGTTAGTTGTAAATGGAGTTGTAAAATGTCATGGAATTGAAAATAGTTGCAATTTAACAATTTACAAGTTTGTACATAGTTTAAAGAGAGCTAGAAAACTAGAGAGTTCGAATTTATACATTAAATATTTACATTATATGGCAATATTTACTACATATATTTTCAGTGAGAAGTTGTTTATGGCTATGGCAGATCACATGGCAGCTGATGGCTTTAGAGATGTGGGTTATGAATATGTTAGTATTGATGTAAGTTATCAACTTAGTTGTTACATGGTTCGTTTCTTGCTGTTACCACCCCCTGGGCAATCAAGAAGAAAAGTCGGCTAGCACTGCCCAGTGTGGGGCATTTGTTTGTCATCTGGTCTGTAAGGAATCACAATATGACTACCATATACATGCAGTAAATCCTATGCATAATAAATTATGGGGTTAAAGATGATGTCAAAGCATTGAACAGCAAACCAAGAAGTAGAACTTATATGAGAATTTGTTTACAATTGTTGTTATTGTTGTATGCCTAGAGGGGAATGGCAACAACATTAATTGAACCATGCATAATTAAAGTGCCTATAACGTCTGCGGGGATTTAACATATTTGTAATCTATGGATTCTCCTGAGATAAATTGTAATATATCTTGTCAGCTGAAAATGTCATCTTCATAGACTTCTTTGCTGTTACAGTTGACGGAAATGACGTCAAATCGGGAATCTGTTTACATGAAAACCTCTTTACAGATGCCCGATTTGACGTCATTTCCGTCAACTTTAACAGCAAAAAAGTGTATGAAGATGAAATTTTCAGCTGGCAAGATATATTACAATTTATCTCAGGAGAATCCATAGATTACAAATATGTTAAATCCCCACAAACGTTATAGGCACTTTAAGCTCTATCATGTAACACTAGCTACAGTAGTGCATGTACATTTCCAGGACTGTTGGATGGCCAAGTCAAGAGATAGTAAAGGTCAATTACAACCAGATGAAAGTAGATTTCCTAGTGGAATTAAAGCATTGGCTGATTATGTGAGTTATACACTATACTTTTTATAGTACATTACTTTTGGGTTTTAGCATAATAAATACAATATTATTATGTAATGAATTTTTCCTAGGTTCATTCTAAAAAATTGAAACTAGGCATATATGCAGGTATGTTGTGATTTTATGATTGAGTTTTTCAAGAATAATTAGTAATTATGTGAACAATGGGCACATTATTTTTATCATTTATATTACCACATGGGATGATATATCCTCTGGGTAATATTTTGTCACTTAGTGGAGGGTCTATAAATTATATATTATAATAAAACAACTAGGTTACCTGCCAGGTAGTGAGTGCTGGGCACTTGCTGATGACAGTGGATAAAAGTGGAAATGATTTTTAGTTTGTGTTGTGTTAATAATTAGCATATGACAAGGATGGAGTTGATATTTATGGCTAACTTGACTAAAAACAAACACAATACGAAAAGCGGGAATGACAATTGGGATATTTAAGCATTTAACTACAAACTCTAAAGTAAACAACCTCATGTTAATATCAACCCAGTATTCAACAACTTTGTTTGGCAGTCAAAATCTATTGATCAAATAAAAAATGTACATCAAGATAATTTACATATCTTTGCCATATTAGAAACACATTTACTGCATGCATAAATAATTACGCTCCAAACGTTTCCCTGAATGAAGACAGAATTAAAATTGACAACACTCAACGCTCTCTTGTATCGAGGCAAACCACAGCTGAATATTCAAATGACGTTCAGCGAAAGAAAGATCTAACATTCATCCCATTGGCCCATTCCATTGTGGTTGTGCGCAGCATGTTACTGCACACAACCACAATGTAGTGCACTTGGCGAAATTTGAACTACACAAATTAGGTCTGCTGCCAGCTGCCTTGCTCGCTCGATTCAGGATCGCTTGCTGCAGCAGCAATAATTATTTTGAGAAAATCTCCTTTTTCATCATATATATATATAATATGATCTTTTTAACAATGTTCTGTTTGCCAATCCTATGTCAGATTATGGAATTCACACCTGTGCAGGATATCCTGGAAGCATAAATAACCTTTTGAAGGATGCTCAGGTAAAGAGAAAAGAGGAAGGAAGGAAGGAAGGGAGGAAGGAAGGGAGGGAGGGAGGGAGGGAGGGAGGAAGGAACGAAGGAAGGAAGGAAGGAAGGAAGGAAGAAAGATTGAGGAAGAGAACAAGGGGAACTGAACTGAACTAGGAACAGGTTGAAGAAGAGAGCAAGCAGGAACTGAACTGAAGGGAATGGGAGGAAAATAATTATGTACCACAAATGAATACACGTTGTGTGTAAGTTAACAAATATCTGGTTTTACCCTTTCAGACATTTGCCAACTGGACAGTGGATTATCTAAAGCTGGATGGGTGTTATTCAGATCCTAAATCTATGGCTACTGGTTACCCAAGCATGACTAAAGCTCTTAATTCTACGGGAAGACCTATTGTATTTTCTTGTAGTTGGCCTGCTTATTTAGTGCCCAAAATACAGGTTGAGGAAATAATCATCTTTTTTTACCTTCTTTGTTTTATCTTGTTTAATTTAATATGCTAACATTTGGATTTTTTCCCTTGCATTTTTTTGGTATATTCTGTCAAACTAACTGCCAAACTGTATTGTTTATCTGTCACCTGATTCTTTTTGTGTCCAACAGTCATGTTGGAAAGCAAACTCACCATCAAGGCTTAAAAATTAACACAAAACAAATCAGCAGGGAAAAACTTGTTGTAAACAGGATTTTCTTGATTTCCTTTATTATTCTCTATATCTATTTAACAATTATACCATGAGCTTGAGTCTTATGTATATAAGCTCATAGCCTCAGAAGTGCCAAATTGGCTATAAGCTTGTATATGACAAGATCAAAATCAAATAGTATAGTTGTTTTATAATATACTATAGACGCTTGTGCTATTTTTAGGTATTTTTCATGTTGTTTTATCAAGAAAATACGGATAACTTCTTGCTCATTCACTTTAGAAAAACATTCCGCCATTTTGTTTAAGCCATTACTTATAGGATATGAGGTGTAGCTTCCTAGTATAAGAACCAATCAAATTGCAGAATAGCTCATATCTAGCGCGCTTACATGGCCAATCAGATTTCATCATTTGTATTAGACTACTAGTAAGTTTTTACTAAACAAAATTATTCATTAAAGTGCCTATCTCACGTTTAGGGATTTTACATATCTGTAATATTTGGGTCTTCCTTAGCTCATAATATATATTGTCAGCCGAAAATTTCATCGTCATGGAGTTATTCACTGTTAAGTTACTGGATGCGATGTCACAAGCAGTGGCGATTAAGGCCCCAAACATCTGAAAGTTAGCAGGTTGCACCCCGGTCTCTGGGGCTGCGGTGCATGGGAACAGTTATCGCTTATCAGTTACTAATATAACTATTGACTGCTGAGTCTGGGGGGTTTATTTTAACAAAATAATTTAAGTTAAATCCGTAGGTACACTGCATTAGAGTGTTACTGTTACTGATCTATATAATGATTTTGTAAAATATTTCAAGATTTTTAATTTTTTAAATGATTTTTTGCTTTTGTGCTCTCATTTTTCCCCTTCGTTTCTCAGAAGCTCGGGGCCCCAGTTGCCCATAGGTTAATCCGCCCCTGGTCAAAAGAGGCATTCCAATCCAGTTTTCTTTTGTTACATGCCACAAAAATGCATCTTGTGATATCACATCGAATAACTTAAAGGACATTGGCAACAAAAATTAAGTGAAAAATGTGTGAAAATTCTCTACCCCAACACCTGACGTCAGAGACCATCTCATTTACATACCAAACAAACTGAAATATTTCAAAAACGAAGTAAAATACGGAAAATTTGTAAAAGGTGTTATTCTATTATTTTACGAGTTCTTTCATTTTACAACTTAATTTTTGTTGCCAATGTCCTTTACAGCAAAAAAGTCCACGAAGATGAAATTTTCGGCTGACAATATATATTATGATTTTGCTCTGGAAGACCCAAATATTACGAACATGTAAAATTCCCAAACGTGAGATAGGAACTTTAACTCAGTTTTAGTAATGGATTTAAGTTTTTGAGTTAACATTATTACGACATCTGAAAAACTTTGAAATGTTATAGGGCATGAATATATTAATATATGTTCATTCATGGCTTCTAGAATACCAAAATTTCTAACCTTTTTCGAAAAGAAAATAAAATGATGAAGAAAATTAAATTTTATGATGCCTTAAATAGTTAACCTCGACTATAATTATTCTTTGTAAAGGTGAATCGATATTCCAAAAACAAAGAGGTTGTCTAAAAATTCAAGGAGCTCGTGACCATTGTTTTCCCGTTGTTGTTTTTTACAAATACATGGATAAATCACTATCAAGTCTTTCTTATTCTTAACAACTGATCGAAACATCAACTTCCAACCCTAAAATCCTTTCTGAAGAAGATCATAAGGTCGAAATGAGTCGAACCAACAAACGCAATGACTTCACCTTCTTCTCTAACACACATCATAACACAGTCACTTTATACCGCCACCACTATCATTGAATACCACTATTTGTCAAATAAAACTATTTATCATCCAGTGCATTAATAAACCTAAATTGATATTTTAATATGCTCGAAGTTCACCTAGAGAAATAACGCAGGTGGTGGTCAATTTACCTGCTGAAATTATTACAAAATTTCAAGAAGGGTCTTCCTTATTTTGCCGCAAGTGTGGAGAACTAGAAAATTGAATTTTATGCAATTTCCTCTATTATCCAGCCAGACTACCAGTTGATTTCCAAATACTGCAACTTGTGGCGAAACTACAATGACATACAGGTAAGTAATTACATTAATAAAGAAATGTAATGTGGTTGGTTGGTTGGTTGGTTACCAATCAATCAACTAACCAATCGTAGCGTGAGTAAGAAGATACTTATTTTATTATCGTAAAGCGAAAAGGTGATGAACTGCCAAGATCTTTAGTATTTCATTGCTAAAGATCTGGTCAATTTATGCTGTATTTTTCCTGGCTAGGACTCCTGGGATAGTATCCTTGGAATCATCGATTACTATGCCGAGAACCAAGACACTCTCGTAAAGGCCGCAGGGCCTGGACACTGGAATGACCCAGATGAGGTTGGTGTTTCAATAGAGTGATCACATCACTTGTTACTATTTATTTTATTTATTCGTTTTTCTCATTGTACATCTGTGTAATTACACCCCATCCCAAACGTAGACACCTGTACGCATTGCGCGCCTATTTTTCTCATTTGGCAGCTTATAATTGGTGACTTTTCTCTGAGTTTTGAACAAAGCAAAGCGCAATTTGCTATCTGGGCAATTATGGCCTCGGTAAGTAAGTAGGTGTCTTACATCGATCACCGATGTCTGATCTTTAGTTTTCAATTTTTAGTTCAGCATAATATAATAATAAAATAGCTTTAGGAGCGCTACACTGAGTCTCGGCGCTCATACATGGTTCAATAAAATAATGGATAAAATATTCTTATATATAGTAAAATATTTGCTAAAAAGATGTTTTAAGCATTGATTTAAATTTGCGTAAGGTTTCCGCATTATGTACATATATTGGAATGGAATTCCAATGAATGAATTCCAATTCACCATGAATGCTCTGTCACCATAACTCTTGGTACAAAAATAGTGGTACAATTAATAGACTTTGAGTAGATGATCTCAGATTGCGTTGAGGCTTATATGGATATATAAAGTTATATTCTCTTTTTTTAATATATCCAGTTCTTTTGAGAATTTAGCGACTTTTTTGGTATATTTTTACTATCTGGTTCAAGCATTATTCTCAAAAAAATAACTTGAAAAACCTATCACTTTAGCCCCATGATTTTCCCCATTTTGTATAAAATATCGTGAGAGATTGCCTTATTGTTTTAGCCCCTCGTCATGTCTAATGACCTCAGAAAGTTAGCTCCGGAGATGAAAGAGATTCTTCTTAATAAGTAAGTTTGCCGCGTGGTTTGCCTTCGCTGGTGTGTCAAGCAGGAATATTAATTGGAGAACCACTATGTGCATACTCGTAAAGAGTTCTTCCTCCGATTTTACTCCAGGGAAGTAAATGCCGAGGTAAATGCTAGAATGACTAAAGTGAATGATGAACCTGGGGTTGGGGCCTATAGGATAATGCGCCTTTGATCTTGGTTGAACAAAGGTTGTTCCCAATTGCCCGTGTACCCAATGGAGTAGTCAATTTATCCCGGGCATTCTCATGTGACCCCCTCCCGCAAGCAATCGTCTCCTGGACGATCTTTTTATTAGAATTAAGGTGGCTCCCTACTGTTTCTTGAAAGGTGGCAAAAATGCAAATTTCAATCTCGAAAAGTGCCCATGGATATTTCGGAAAAGATTGAAACTAAAGCTATGCATAGAATAACTTTCAGGACATCAAATACTATTGATGGCTAAAGTGTTTCATCTGTTGCTATGACAACAGTGACGTTTCAAAATGGCCGAAAATGAACATTTAATCTAATTTATTTCGCAAACGAGTCGGTGACCCCCGATTTTTTTGCATTTAAACATTTCTTTTAGTTTAATTAATAAATAGGCAGATTAAAAAAAAATTCTGTAGATCCAATTATTTTACACAAAAGAAATCATGTTTTTTTATTTTTTTACTGTTGTCATAGCAACAGATGAAACACTTTAGCCATTAATATATTTGATGCCCTTCTATGCACAGCTTTAGTTTCAATCTTTTCCGAAATATCCATGGGCACTTTTCGAGATTGAAATTTGCATTTTTGCCACCTTTCAAGAAACAGTAGGGAGCCACCTTAAGTTTAGTATTAAAAAACCATTAGGCGGGGGGTTAGAAAACCCATTAGGCGGGCGGTTAGGATTAGGATATAAGTTGTTTTTGGGGTTAGCAGTTCTATGATGTATTTCATCATACAGGTATGTCCGATCGTATGATAGCAGTACCATCACTGATCTCGAAAGAAGACTGGATCGAGCAACTATTGTTCAGAAAATGAAGCCGGAAATCCGCCATTACTAAGGGACCAACTGAGGTTTTTTGTTGGATTATGTGCTCTTATATCATCGACAAAATAAAATAATTTTACTATAAAGAGGACCAGAAGACATTTTTCAAAATACTGGGTAAAACGATTCATGGCCTACCTACAGATTTACTGCGACTTTGGTCCCTTAGTAATGGCCGCCGTTGGCTCTAAACAAGGCGTTATTAACAGGAATAGCAGAGGAGTGAAGCATGCGGCACTTGGCGGTGCGGGGACCCTTGAATGTCCAAGAGTATGGTGGGATCGCATCCTTCGTTTTGATCCCCTTCTTGGCTACTTCCCAAAAGCTTCAAAATCTTGGCTGGTAGTAAAAGAGGATAAACTTGAGTCTGCAAAGGATGGGAATCTCGGTAGCTACATCGAAACCAGCGAATCACGAGAGAAGTACGTCCAAACTCTTATCAAGAAATGGGTTCAGCAGCTTGAGGAACTTTCCAAAATTACATTGTTTGCACCACAGTCAGCATATGCAGCATTTGTGGCCGGATTTCAGCACAAACTGTCTTACCACTTACGTACCATCACAAACCTTGGTCCGTTGCTGAAGCCAGTCGACGAAGTCATCAACCGCCTCTTCTTATCATAAAGGGAAGGAACGAAGAGCATCAGAAAATTATTGCAGGTCTAAGAATGAGAATGGTCAAGGAGCAATTACGTTCAAACGAACTTGCTCAAATGAAAGGCGCATCAAATTGGCTAACATCGCTTCCGCTGAAAGCTACGCTCTAAACAAAAGGGAATTCCACGATGCAATACGTATGCTATATCGATGGCAGCTGAAGTACATTCCAACAACCTGCGCCTGTGGGAAACACTTCTCAATTGATCACGCGATGTCCTGCTGCAAGGGCGGTTTTATTCATCAATTAACGACATAACGAAGTTCGAGACCTCCTAGCTACTGAGATCTCCAACGATGTGGAAATCGAACCACCTCTTCTCCTCGTCACTAGTGAACAACTCCATGGTACAGCAAACGCATAAGACGAGGCTAGACTCGACATAAGCGTGAGAGGCTTCTCAATTCTGGCTTCGTGGGCAACGGACATTCTTCAACGTGCGAGTATTCAACCCTTTCGCCCCTTCCTACAAAAAACAGAAGTTGTCAACCGCTTTCTGTGCCAACGAACGTGAGAAGAAACGAGCCTATGGACAAAGAGACATTGGTGTGGAACATGGCTCTTTTACTCCTCTGATCTTCACTCCATATGGAGGGAGTAGCCGCGAAACTGAAAATGTCTTGACGGTACTATCATCACTGATAGCTGAAAAAACGTGGCCTAGCAAACAGCGTCGTAACAAACTGGATTCGCTCAAAACTGTCATCTGCTCTTGTGCGTTCTGCCATCCTGTGTGTTCGTGGTGCGAAAGAAAGTCGAACTCGATCCGGGTAACATTGAAATTGCCTGTGCGACAAGCAAGTTTCAATGACAATTGGATACTTTGTTTTCTGATACTTTATTTCCTGATACTTTGTTTTCTACTTTTTATTTATCTTATATAACGTAATGTAGTATAGTAACATTAATCATATAAAGTAGCGAGCTAAAAAAAGTTATCAACAGGAATCCCTCTGGCTTCTGATTATGCGCTAGTGGCATAAATTATCGCCGGCAAAATTATGAATATTTTTGTAATAAAAATTATGAATATTTTTGTAATAATTATCGGGAATCTGAAATGTTCCTTGATTTCAAATTTATAGGTTAGCTGTTTTAATAGACAACGAATACAGTATTTATAACTCTCAAATCATATTTTTTGGATTGTTGTGCATGAATGATATGGATTGTTGTGCACGAAGATGAAAGTGTTTGCTGCACAAGTTTGACGCTTTCCTGAATCAAAGCGTGATCGTTTTCAGTTCTGTGTTTTATAAATATATGGCGTTATTCGAGATTATATTTCTTCCCAAAATCAGAAAGAACATGTCAATATTGGCAAGCCTTTGTGCCAAACCTCGAATGATTCCGAATTCCGAATGAGCTCCGATAAATTGAGCGACGTGTCGCGTGCACATAACAACGTAGAACAGAAGAGTCGCGGATTCGAAAAGAACTAATCTACGACATGGTCAAGTCAGTTCTGTTTCACTGAACAGGCAACAGTGGCTTAGCGAATTTGCATAATACGCGACATTCCTATAAATAGTTTACTTGAACTTTGAAAATATTCATAATTTTGCCAGCGATAATTTATGTCACTAGCGCATATACGTCGTGCAGAAGTGCTGAATTTATCGGCCAATCAGAAGCCGGAGGGATTCCTGCTAATAACGCCTTGTGGCTCTAATTATCCAGTGAGAGAAGCCTAATATGAGACGTCAAATTAGGTTCAAGATTTTATACATTTAATGTTAACAAGAAACTATATTGGCCATACACGAAACCTATTTCGCGAGCGCACAGTTTGATTTACTTCTAATGATCTCTCGTCAATTTACATTATGCAAATTTGCAAGCTTCAAAATCAGATACAATAGAAAGCTCAATCCAGTCCTATTTTTGAGATCAGTGAGTACCATCTCTCATTTCGTCCAACATCTCGCGGATAATAAAAAAGATCGTTCAGAAGACGATTGCTTGCGGGAGGGGGTCACAGAATGCCCGGATAAATTGACTACCTACACAATGGTGTATTGACCATCGTCAGCTCTGTGGTCTAACAAAGCGATGTTGCTAAGTCATTAACCTTTTATATCTTATTATATAAATTAATACTTTTTTCAACTTGCTTCTCGGTGCTTTGAAATCAGAGGAAGAACACTTACTCGTGTTTTGAACTAAAACATGAACTATTGCCACTGGTTTATTTCTGAAATCAATAGTATTGTAAAATTTGGCATATTTAACTTGTTTACCCCACTAGGGAAGTTATTGACGTGAATCAAGACAAACTTGGAATGCAAGGAATACGTGTGTACAAGGTTTGTTCTTTATTATTGAATTATCCATAATAATCCAAAACAAGTATATCAATATTTCCATTTGTTCGTTCATTCATTCCTTGTTTCCTTCCTACATTCTTTAAATATAATATAGTAAAATATAGTATTTACTAAATATAGTATAAAAAGTAGTTAAAATATAGTATAATAAGTACTAAAATATAGTACTCAGAAAATATTTTGAAATCCCTGCCGGAAATCAACATCATCGTATCATAAACAAGAATTGTGTCGCGTTCAAATAACAATTGTCAGCCTGGTTTTTTCAGACCCGCCTGCATGAGGTGTACTAACCGCCATAGAAGATATAACTAAAGTAGCGTGCTTTGTTTTTTTCTCGCTTTACAAAATCAATTTGGGTCCGGAACGTTTTTAGCATTCTGCCTCGCCCGCATTTTTGCCTGCAGCCCGCTTGCTCGACCCCAAACCCCAACGCACCCCAACCCTAAAAAACCGCCGGCTACGCAGGCTAGAACGTTTTAGGTTGGACATATACGTACCGAGAACATGGTCAAATGTCCACGAATCTTGCACGAATCTTGGAAGTAGCCTGGGCCATTTCTATACGCGCCTGTCGAGACTGCACGCAGGCTATTTCTATGTCCAAGTAATATTTGGCATTTCACTCGATTAAACTACATGTTGTAAGGATTTATGGTGAAGGAAAATTTCGAGTGTCCGCCGTTTGGTTTTGGCCAAATGGCCCTAGGTACGAGGTTATATCGCACTAATGACGTCATCCACCTTCAACTGAAGACAGGTCTGATGGCTTCGAGAGGAAGCCATACTTGTTGTAGTACGGGTACAGCCATATATGATGACCGCGAGCATGTTTGCCGTGACAAGCCAAGCCGTTTTCTTGGCACTCTTGCACAGTTCTGTGCCGCCTTCTACCACGTTCCCTCGCGAAATGCCCAGCCACACTGTTGCCTCGACGAAATCCAATGCAAAGTTGGAACAAGGATACGAAGCATGGGACCGGCTGTTTACCCGAGAACTGTAGTCGCCGTGGTTAAGTGTGAAGACAAAGATGGTGTGGTAACTTACGAGGCAAGGTACACTACCAATTGCTATGACGATAAAATGCATGCGGAAGACTACTTAAGATTTGACGTGGAAAGAGGAGCTTTGCGAGCACTTATAGACGAAGACAAGGTGAAGGCGATAACTATTTATATTACTTTCCAACCATGTCACCTGACCGTGAAAAGAACAGCCGGAGCACGAGAGGAACATAGCTGTTGTGAGACGCTTTTAACGTTATTTCGTGATCACCAATCCCTGTGCCGCAATATCGAAATATGTATAAAGCCGACACACGTATATAAAGTGAACTGGACACCGACACCCGTGGACGAGCAGCGGAATAACACGATCAAGGACGCTGCCAAAGGAGTTCAGATGTTAATAAGAAGCGACATTGAGATGACCAGAATGGAGGAGGATGACTGGAAATACCTTCTCAGTAAGGTTGAAGATCAAAGGCCCATCAAACTGACTCAAAACAGGGAATCTCTTGACAAGTATATCGGAGATATTTTAAGCGATCTTAAGATTGATACTACTTTGGAGAAACCATTATCACACAAATGCGACATCGGCTTTGGGGTTTATGATGATGGCAAGCACATCTTCAAGCGGCAAGATGCACCCGATCACAATTTCCTCGGAAAAAAATAACAAGTTTGTGCTGCTTTTTATCACATATACGATAGCCAACGGCCAACCTTCTCGCGGGAATACCTTTGTTTAGACAAAGGTTGTTTTACTTCCAAGAAAAGCCGGAAGTTTACAGGGTTACACGATCGGCCCAAAACAATGGTGGCCGTTGTGAAGTACCAAGTAATAATTGGAGAAGGAACAGTGTTATACGAAGCAAGATACACCGATTGTTATAGTGTTGGTGTTTTTGCTGAAGAATATTTTGTACGAGATGCCTGGGAGGGAGACCTAGGAGCCGTAATCAATCTAGGAGGCCGCGCCAGAAAGATCACAATGTTAGTTACGTGGCCGCCGCGACACCGGTCGACGTCAAACCAAGGCTGCTGCGAGCGACTGGTGGAGCTTTACGTAAACCATTTTAAGCCAAAAAATATAGTGTTTACCGTCAAACTTGCCCATGTCTACAAGGAAGGATGGCCCAAATATGAAGATAATATTCGAGTTGGAATAAAGACGTTGGTAACACATGGTATATTTGTCACCAAGATGGAAGATAACGATTGGGATTATCTCTTTGAAATCGCACGATTGCCGTCAATGCTGCATGAACCTTTTGAACGCCGGCTTTGGGACTGGCAATCTCGCAAAATGTTAGATAAAGAGATTGAAAATTTTCTTTATGGAATAGCGCTGGAGGTACAAATAGAGCAACAGCAACGATGCCTCCGTCTTGCTTTGCAAAATCTATAAACAAACTGTCAAACATTACCTTATTTAGGCCTAGGTAACTTTTTAGAGGTAACTTTTAATATCTATAGTGCTTTCGATAAGTTTTATAGTAGCAGGATGCGCATCAGCAAGAAAAGTATAGACGGCAGTATGAAAAGATGTCGGCGGGAGGTCCGAGGAGTCAAACTCCTCTTTGTCCTATTTTTTCGGTCTATTTGTAGGACACAGACTATCACTGAAATCGATAATTAATTTTAAAATAAACTTGTATAGTCACTTTGGTTACCATAAATAAATACTGAATAATAAGTGAATGAAATTCCTATTCCGGAACGTGGTTTCTTTGTGAAGAAAGACTACAGTTCTGACTCATGATTGTATATGTCGCCATTTTTATCCAATCGCCCACTAGCACTACCATGACAGAGGCATGCTTGGTGCTTTATTCCGAAAGCGACGTTATATATTGTGACAGCATGTCGGAGATTTCGCGATCATTGAGCAACAAAACACACAAGTTTGCGTATTATTCAAGTTATCGTTATTCCGCGGTTAACCGGGTTTCAAAATTACATGGCAACCGAGCTGCAGGCCGGGCCAACTCGGTTAAGCGAGTTGAAAATTTCTCCTTTTCCCCATGTAATCGGCTTTTTGCCGAGTTGGCCCGGCAAAGTGGGCTGAAAAACTGTTTGTCTCGTTCTGTGTTTGTGCGTTTCGAGACGTAGCGAAGATTTAATAAATTAATTAGTCTTCGTGAAGACGTTTTCGCGAGTTGGTCAGACAATTTAACAATCGTTTTATTAAAAATTTCATCAGTGCATAAATAACAGTGTAAAACTGCAGTAAAACTAACGTAACTTTGCCCAAGTGAGGCATCATTTGCTTGGTAATTGCGAATTTTGGGTTGAAATCATCGTCGTCAATTCAAAACTCATCCCGGCTTACCGAGCTAGCCCGCTTCATGTAATCGCAATGCTTACCGGGCCAACTCTCCTCATGTAAATCGGCCCCTAAATGGGCTAGCCAGGTAAATAGTGTTAACATTACTAGAGAACTTAGAAACCTTCATATTTATTCTTATTAAAGGGATATGGCAATATAAATTAACTTTGTCTCATTTGAAAGAACTCGTGAAATGGTATAACAAGACCTTGTACAATTTTCCCTTATCTGTTTTGGTTTTCGAAATAATTTGACGAAAGACAGCGTGCTGTTCGCCATCTTGGAATTATTTTCGATATGCATGTGACGTCATAAGTAGGGGAAAGTGAAATTTTTATCTTGCCAACCTTACGACATTATGAGCCAGAAACTCGATTATGTTGCACTCCAATTGGTCCACAACATTTTAAAAAGCCTTCCGCGGAAATTCGGTCACCTATGGAGTAGTTTCATCAGGTTTTCCCTGCTTGTGACGTCACCAATTTCCTGGTCAAATATTACAACAAGATGGCGGATTGTAGATTGTCTTTTGTCATAATTATCTGAAATATTTCAAAAAACAAGAAAGATACAGAAAAATTGTAAAAGGTCTTCTTATACCATTTTACGAGTTCTTTCAAATGAGACAAAGTCAATTTATATTGCCATATCCCTTTAACCTTACTAAAAAACATGTAATCGTCCCCCCGTAAAGCGGACTAGCCCGGCAACTGGGATGACTTATAAACAACCAACATACGCATATATCCACGTATCATGCAAACAATCAGCCCCCCGGTAAGCGGACCAGATTACCTCGTAATGAAGTGAAATCTTGTCTTGGATACCAACTATATGTTGGTTAACGGGGCATCTCCATAATCAGGGCCTAAATAGCACTCCGTCGAGATGACGTCAGTATCCATGTTTGTCCGCTTTTACCCATAATTCTTGCGGCCATAACAAAAGAAAATAGCTCATTTGCAATAATTTGTGAGTCAAATTTGGTTTGTTTGTCCGCATTTTGAGCTATTAATAGCAGCCAGACGCTACGCTATTGACCAATATACACTGACTGTAATACTGTATATACACTGACTGTATATATACACTGACTGTATATACACTGACTGTATATACACTGACTGTATATACACTGACTGTATATACACTCCCATATACACTGCATGCCTTGCTAAATCAAAGGTCCCTGAAATGGCGTTTCATGTATTTTAATACTATTTTAGAGGAAAATATACATTTTTTTCATTCAAGATATCCAACTTACAATACAACTACCAATCGGTGAAATTGTTAAGTCGTACAATGCGAGCGAACAATTTGTTGGCATGTTTTTTACTGAGCTGATATATACAGATGAACAGACGCACTTTGCAGTAAGAGTGTCAGAATGTTTTACTTATCTTCCCTTGCAGTCGCCAAGTCAATATGAAGTATGGAGAAGACATTTGGCCGACAAATCTGTTGCAGTTGTGTTGTTCAACAGAAGGACGGACATGCCGATCGAAATTGAATTTTCATTTAAAACCGTAAGTAAATTAAAGGGTTCAGTTTAGGTCAGCTAACAATTATCATGATTTTATTATAAATGTTGGTCCAGCAAGCTCACAGTGAGCTCTGATATATATGTAGAGCTCTGATATATATGTAGAGCTCACTGCTCTGGTCTTACCTAAACCATAACCGAGCCCACCGCTTATTTTTGCAATTTTGCACAATATCACAACTGTCTTGGATTTCAAGGCAGCACTTCCCTTGCGATAGTAACTTCTAGTTATAAACTAACATTCCCGGGCCTTAATTTTAGAAAATCACGCTTTCTGACAGTGTTAAAAGAGTACCGACCTCGCAGGCTAAATCCACCCGAAATACCGTAAATGCTTCTTAGCGCCGCGGCGCAATTTTGCAACTTTTTGGTGTCATAACACAACTTCACTTATGGCCTTCTTGGTCGCTGTCTATCAGTTCTATAAGTGCATATCTCACGTTTGGGGATTTTACATATTTGTAATATTTTGATCTTCCTGAGCAAAATCATAATATACTTTGTCAGCCGAAAATTTCATTTTCGTGGACTTTTTTGCTGTTAATGTCATCGGATATGATGTCACAAGAGACATTTTTTATGCATCCTTGTGACATCACATCCGGTAACTTTGACAGCGAAAAACTCTATGACTAGAAGTTACTATCGCAAGGGAAGTACTGCCTCAACAGTCATGGGAAGCCTAATTTTTTATAAAATCCAAAATGAAGTACACATTTTTTCAATTATTTTAATTATATTTAAATACAGCAGACTTAAATTACAAATGACTAACACTTATCTGAATATAATTGGCAAGGCTTTTGACTGCATATACACAGTATACATTATGACTATAGATTGGTAAACACATTTCTGATAAATCACTGCCACTATAAATCATGCTTCTTACTGTGGCAAAGCTGTCAGTGGAATTGCGAGTGTTTGATATGTTTAGCAAAGCACTGCGCTAAACAAATAGGCGCTGACTAAATACAGTAAATACCAGAAATGGTATGTATGCAACAGATGTTTACGATATTGTTGCACGATTATTTATATCGTCTAACTCGTATTGGACTTCTTGTTGAGAATGCAATACTTTCAAGTTTTAAGGAGATCTTTGTGATGTATTATCCGAGAGTAGTAAAAAAGTAAAGTGCTGCGTAGACAGTGTTTTCAAAATATATAGCAAAGTGAAAAGGTGGTGAACTGCCAAGAATTTAGTGACGAGATACTGACGTTTCGAGCGGAGCCCTTCATCAGAATAAGACGAGATGAAATAAAATAAATAGGGCTTATATATATATGCCAAAAGGGTGTCACAAATAGAAAGTAGCCAAAGTAGTTACTTTCTACTTGTGACACCCTTTTGGCATATATATATATAAGCCCTATTTATTTTATTTCATCTCGTCTTACTCTGATGAAGGGCTCCGCTCGAAACGTCAGTATCTCGTCACTAAATTCTTGGCAGTTTACCACCTTTTCACTTTGCTTTGTGATGTATTAGTTGGACATGTCCACGACTCCACTTATTATACTGTAATTGTCGTTCGGGAGTACACCACGGTCCACTGCAACCACTGTATTTTCCCCAAAGAACTTGTAATATTGTATTTACTGCATGCCAAATATTATGGTTATCCATGGCACACAAATCATTTCCATTGTCTACTGAATTTTCACAAAGTTGAGGCAAATAATTTCTTGAAGACAATTCTATGTACAGTTTATTATATATACAGTGTGTCCATATACAGCTTTGTGTACGAACCATTGTAGAAACCATTTCCTCAAATCCAAGTCAGATGTTAGTAGTGATCATAGTATGCTATGCTATTTATGAATAGTGATGAAATGAAATTTATGATTTTGCTCAGGAAGACCCAAATATTGCGGATATATAAAATTTCCAAACCAGATAGGCACTATAAAGATTATCAGTTTATCGTGTTTTTTTGTGATTCTCTTTTTTTATTAATCTCCGTACCATGGATGTGGCGTTGCGGCTCTTGTTAAATTATTTTTCTTATGGTTGCGGCGCATAATCGAGAGCAGCGCTAAATCGAGCACTGTTTACGGTACTTAAAACAAAAACAGTATCTTTACATTATTCCCTTGGGTTTTTCTTTCAATTTTACCTCCTCCTTTAGATCCCCCCGGCCTGCTCACTGATCGACGTAGAGAATGACGTTCATACTTTTACATTCCCTGATTAAAGTGCCTACCCAATGAAAAATTCAGTTGTAAAATAACTCTTTTGTTTGAAAGAACTCTTGAAACTATAAAGACTAACCATTTACAACTTTTTCATATCTCACTTCACTCTCGAGATATTAAGATTTGTGTAATATGTAAGTGATCATACTTATGACATCACAATGCATAATTATTTACCATTATCACATGGAATCGTTTGATGATTTGCATATTTGATGTCACTGGATACATCCACGCACATGCACCTGCATTTCAAGTGATTTCATTACATAATCTCAAGGATATATAAGCGTTGTCAATAAGTTATTATGCTCATTTACATATTAAACAAATCTTAATATCTCAAGAGTGAATATCTCGCTTTACATTTCACTCTCTAACGTGTGCAGCGGGGGGGGGGGGGGGGGGGGGAGGTTTGCTCTGAACAGTAGATCTTCCGATCACTACTTCAGCAGCACACTAACCTTTTAGTGTTTTAATTCGTAATCCCCTCGCATGGATAATCTCGAGGGTGATAATCTCGCCGCGGCGGTGATATGTGATCTGAGTCTGACGAACTACATAAAGAGGTTTTTGCGAAGGGTATACACGTTTGCGTAATATAATAGGTACGTGTGTTACGTATTTAGACTCGCTGATTCCAAATCTGTTTTCAGAATTGAAAACGGTTAAATTGCTGATTGCCTACTAATTTCTAATTGCATAAACCGTTTTTACGAAAGGTATGCACATTTTCGTAATATAATAGACACGTATGTTATGTATTTAGACTCGGTAACCCCAAATCTGTTTTCAGAATTGAAATCGAGTAAATATTGCCCGAGATAACGTTCAAAATCTACGTACGACGAACCGGCCTTTTGGGATTTGTTATCGACAGAACTACAAATACAAATACGCGGTCTGGGCACTGGGGACCATGGATGGGGAAAAGAAACTCTAGGGGTGGGGTGGGGGGGGGGAGGGTAGTGGTAGAAAAGGCGAGAAAGGGGATTATTGCAGATTCGTATTTCTAGTAACACAGTTATTAGATTCGGCTTACGCGTGTTCTTCAACATTTGTAGGTCGAATTTCAAGCCTCATCAGCAAACATTCGAGATTTATTTGCTCACAAAGACATGGGTGTTTTCCAGGATTCCTTCAAGAACCTTGTGAATCCAAGTGGTGTTGTTATGCTGAGATTGTCTCCAACAATGATCATTTAATTATCTTAATTTAATTCAATCATCCAATCGAAAATAAATCAAATTTCGACCAATCAATGAATAAAAGCCAAAATCGAGTGGGAACATTTATTCCAAGAGTCATTAGATTCAGTAAAGAGCACAGAACACATCTCACATAACTCATAATTTTAAAATATGATCCCGTGATATAATCAGTCCGTTCTGCGCATGTGTGATATTTCAAACGTTGGGGACCCCACATGTAAACAAACTTTAACGGAATAGATTTGCGACAGTTCGAAAGCGAGTATTCGTTAAAGGTGGCGAAGGCACGAGTGGTAGTTTGATATATTATCCACATTTAGGAACCAAACAGCTTCTTATAACACGCTTTTTAGGCGGAAAAGCTTAAGCGTGTGAAAAAAATCCGCAATACTTCATGTTCAATGTTTATATAATGCAATGTAAACAAACGTTGTAAACAGAAACGTAGACATGCGCAGAACGGACTGGACGGCCCTTTAAAGTTTCATAATTTATGAAATGATTATAACAATTAGATGAAATAAATAAAAATACGTGATTAAATTTATTTAAAAATTTTATAATAATAATAATAATAATAATAATTATTTAAATAACTTTATTTTGAGGGTAGCACTCTATATTATAAAAAATGATGAACTTGTGGCTACGTCCATGTCTGTTTGTCTGTGTGTAACGCTCTTTCCCAGGCTCCTTTTCCACGCTGTCCTCGTATGGCAATCAGTACTGTGCCATATTATGGTTTAACAATAACAAAATTATGAGATTTGTGGCTTTCACATTATCTTAAAACTCGATTCAAAATGCTGGAAATAGTGTTTCAGAGACACCAGAAATCCAAAATTTCCCCCTAAAATCTTATATTCTCGGTCTTCCGTCTTCAGCCCCTTACCCATGCACAAATCTTCCTCGGCCCATGAGCACATCCGGCAAACTGCCTCTTTATTAATGGTGCTATATTATTATTATTAAAAACCATAAAAGTGACTGATTTGTGTTTTTTAGATTTTAATCAAAAGTGTTCTCAAAATGCAGAAAATGCTATTTCAGAGACCCTAGCTAAATTCAAAAATTTCCGGTGGAGAATCCCCGGAGCCCTTTATGGGAAATACCCAACCTCGTAAAAAGCGAGTGTGCAAGAGCTAGTTGGGGAAATACCTATACCTAGCTCACCAACACGATTAGCCTACGCATAGACGGCGGATCGGAATTCCTCTTATTACCGTCTTAATCCACAATTATTCAGGGCCCGATTAATCAGGGCCGGATACGGAGCGTCTGCACGCAGGCTACAACACGATCTTCCCTATTATCCTTAATTCTCAAATCGCTCTATAAATTTTATCCCCCAACGAGCGAAGAAGAACCACTGGCAGTCGATTACTATCCCACAAGCTACTCAAATAGGGGAGTTGATCGGTGTTGGTTAGAGTTGGGAAAATTTTGCCGGGGGTTAACCCATTAGCCATTAGGCGGCGGGTTAGGGTTAGGTTCTTTGTTGTGTTGGGGTTGGGTTCTAGCATTAGATTAACCATTATCCTTAATTTAGAGCGATTTCAATCTCGTTCCCAGAGCCTGCGTTCCCCCTGGAGCGATTTGTAAATTAAGGATAATAGTTAATTAAAACACGGAGTGCTCGCATAAAAGGGAAAGCCCATCCCCCTCGAAACAATGGAGTCTTTGAAATTTTAAAAACCAACTCAAACAATGGAGTCTCGAAACAATGGAAATTTTGTTGTTTTGATTACTTCTCATTTCTCGTTGTTTCCTGACTAATCTGTGTCCAGACTATTTGCATGTCCAGGTTATTTTCTCGAGATTCAGAAGCTTTACAAGAACAAAAAGTAAAAAATCCTAACCATATTCAAATAAAAACTTTTGAGTGTCATCATCTCTCATCTAGGTCGAGCGAGCTCGGACATTTTTTTTTCTTCTGAGGTGCAAATGGACTTAGCAGAATTCCAACTCCTCCAACTGATGCATTGACTGAATTCTTATCTGCAGAGCTTGTTACAAATGTTCAGCCATTACCTAAGTCAATAGTCATTATACTTGATGGTGTCTTCATTGGCATAATCGATGTTCTTGAACGCAGATGATGTCGATGTGGTATTCCGTTGCTAGCGCTACTATGTCACCTTGTTTTTCTTCAGCACGTAGAGTTCGTACATACATGGTATCAATCTTTAATGTTTCTTTACATTTCATCAGATTTGTTATCCCCAGCCTGGGTATTTGGTCTGTAAGTTTCTCATCTAAAATGTCTTTCAATTCATGCGAAAATCAAAACTGCAAGAAGTCGCCGTTGGTTGATTAAAACCTGAAATAAAGGAATACTAACCCTTCAATGATGTAATATTCTGTGTCCGGTACAACCTAAACTTAAACAAATCTGCTTATTCAAACTTGGTTCAAAGTGGAACTATAAATTAATCGAAAACCCCTTTGTTAATTTGCAACTAGTTATAATTCCTATGTGAACAAACAATTTATTTTTTGCTGCAATGCATGTGTGTATATGCATTTTTGCAAAAATATGAAGAGTTTTGACAAAAGTAAAACTTGGAAAAGAAAAAGCGTGGTCAATGATTAGGAGAGGGAGGTTTATTTTTGAGAGAATCTCACCATTCGGTATAAGGATTTATTCAGTATGGTGGAGGATGTCTTGGGTAACCCTCTCCAATTCGGACCTCAATATCAAAAAGTTACGTTTGTAATTATACAGTTTTGCTCTGGTGGCTATTAAGCATGTGGGATATAGATGCGATATGCACATGCGCAAATCCAAAAAGTGCTTAAGTCTTTTTACAAAGACAATTTTTTCCAATTAAAATAATCAAAATCCACAACCCAATGAATACGGTTACAGTAAACCTCGATTTTGATGGATTATTTTCAAGGATTATTATTATTATTATTATTATTAGCTCTCGACTGATTGAACTGTCCGCAATGGATATAATTGAACGAGTTTATCGCATAATCGAACGAGTTTATGAAACGCATGATCGAATCGGTTTACTACGCAACGGATATAATCGAACGAGTTATGACGCAAAGCTCTCGACTGATTGAACCGGTACGCAATGCGCACGATCGAATCGGTCTACTACACAAATGGATATAATTGAACGAGTTTATCGCACGATCGAATCGGTTTACTACGCAACGGATATAATCGAACGAGTTATGACGCAAAGCTCTCGAGTCTCGACTGATTGAACCGGTACGCAATACGCACGATCGAATCGGTCTACTACACAAAATCACAAATGGATATAATTGAACGAGTTTATCGCACGATTATAATCGAACGAGTTATGACGCAAAGCTCTCGAGTCTCGACTGATTGAACCGGTACGCAATACGCACGATCGAATCGGTCTACTACACAAAATCACAAATGGATATAATTGAACGAGTTTATCGCACGATCGAATCGGTTTACTACGCAACGGATATAATCGAACGAGTTATGTCGCAAAGCTCTCGACTGATTGAACCGGTACGCACGATCGAATCGGTCTGCTACGCAACGGATATGATCGAATGAGTTTATGACGTTAAGCGTTCGACGGGTTGGGTAACATTACCACTGTCGGACATCGGACACCATTGATGCTTGGAGGCTGAGAATATATCACAATAGTGATCTCTCAGTTTGGTCTGATCCTACTCCAAGCAACAAGGCACGACGAACAGGGACCAGTAAGTATAAAGAAGATCCCAGATTTTAAAAGTCTTGTTAAAACAGGCGCCCAAAAATTTGTGACCCTCTTTGGCGTATGAAGAGTTTTGGCAAAAGTAAAACTTGGGAAAGAGAAAAATGAGGTCAATGGTAATAGGAGAGGGAGGTTTTTCTTGGTAACCCTCTCCAATTCGGACCTCAATATTAAGAAAGTTACGTTTGTAATTATACAGCTTTGCTCTAGTGGCTGTTAAGCATGTGGGATATAGATGCGATATGCACATGCGCAAATCAAAAAAAATTTAAATTAGAAAAGAAAGTCTTTTACAAAGACAATTTTTCCAATTAAAATAAACCCAAAGAATACGGTTACAGTAAACCTCGATTTTGATGGATTATTTTCAAGGATTATTATTATTATTATTATTATTATTATTATTATTATTATTATTATTATTAGCTCTCGACTGATTGACACGGATATAATCGAACGAGTTATGACGCAAAGCTCTCGACTGATTGAACTGGTACGCGATACGCACGATCGAATCGGTCCACTACGCAATGGATATAATTGAACGAGTTTATCGCACGATCGAATCGGTTTACTACGCAACGGATATAATGGAACGAGTTTATGAAACGCACGATCGAATCGGTCTACTATCGAACGAGTTTTGACGCAAAGCTCTCGAACCGATCGAATCGGTTTACTACGCAACGGATATAATCGAACGAGTTTATGAAACAAGGCTTTCGACTGATCGAACCGGTACGCACGATCGAATCGGTCCACTACGCAACGGATATAATCGAACGAGTTATGACGCAAAGCTCTCGACTGATTGAACGGGGGATCTGTTACCCAACCTTCCAAACGGGTAAGTATAAAGAAGATGTCTTGTTGTTAAAACAGGCGCCCAAAAATTTGTGACCCTTTTTGGGCGTTGGGAGCCCAAAATATCTTAGCCCTCCCCCTAAATTTTTCAAATAAAATACACAATAACGGTAACTCCGAATAACGTAAACATATTTATTGAGAATTTCATAAATGCATTCTGTAATTCAATAAACATGTTGACGCTACTCAGTGGTCCCGTAATTTTTAGTTTTCAAAAGTGTCTTAAAGTTAGATAACGAGTCTGTTTCTGGTTGGAATTCATGAGCTCCAAATTAAGTTTCCACTATATTCAGACTAAAAATCACACGGTATTAGGAATGTGAGGGTTGGGACTTTAGGTGTTGGGCTGTACCTAAGGTGATGGGGAGAAGAATTACAGAAATAAATTATAACTAAATTACTAAAATACAGTTTTTGATTCAAACTATAATAAAGTATAACTAAAAATAATGTCATGCTTGTATAAACTACTATGGCGGGCCCCCATCTACACATTTGGCCCTCCCATTCCCCCCTGAATGTCTTAATTCAAGTAAGAACTTTTGCTTCTTTGAAATTTAAAGTGTATTTCTATTGCTAATCGTGATACTGATAGGTCACACCCAGGGTTGAACGACCAAAGGCTCTGCTGCATTGAATGAAAATATTGATGCACATGGTTATTTATCTTGTTGTCAGACTTTTAATAACGGGTTGGTCCTATATACAAATTAATCTTGTTATCAATTTTATTAAAAAAAATTTTCGGGTAAAAAATTCCTCTCAGAAATCACGACAGGGCTTCGAAAACTCAAAATTTTCACCATATACCCTACGCAACCTCGTAACCAGGGTCTTACCTCCGCTCCCCCGACCGGTTTATATTTTCTCGAGATTCAGAAGCTTTACAAGAGCAAAAAGTCGAAAATCCTAACCATATTCAAATAAAAAACTTTTGAGTGAGTCCTATTAAAACTAAACTCGAAACAAACCGGTGTAAACAAACCCAAACCACGAAACTCGTTTTAACCGAACCAAGAGGCGGACTTGGAGCAAGTCTATATTAAAATCTGAAATAAAGGAATACTAACCCTACTTTAATTTTAAACTAAATAGTCAATGATAATTCTGTAATATTCTGTGTCCGGTACAACCGTAGCAGCCTAAACTAAAACGAACTTGGTTCAAAGTGGAACTAAATTAGAAATAAATTAAATTCGAAAACCTGCGTAAAACACTTGTGGTACTCGTGGCCCTTAGTTAATTTGCAACTAAATTCCTATGCGAACAGACAATTTATTTTTTGCTGCAAATATATTCACGTGTGTATATGCATTCGTGTAAAAATATGAAGAGTTTTGGCAAAAGTATAACTTCGAAAAGAAAAAGCGAGGTCAATAATTAGGAGAGGGGGTTTATCTTAATTTGAAGGTAACCCTCTCCAATTCGGACCTCAATGTTAAGAAAGTTACGTTTGTAATTATACAGTTTTGCTCTAGATGCACATGCGCAAATCAAAAAAGTCCTTTAAATTTAAATCTTTAAATTAGAAAAGAAAGCCTTTTTACAAAAACAATTTTTTTCCTATTAAAATAATCAAAATCCATAACCCAAAGAATACGGTTACAGTAAACCTCGATTTTGATGGATTATTTTCAACATTTTACAACAATGAGACAGTCCGATATTATTGCGATGCCTGCGAAACGAAAGTCAGCGGACGCACCAATTCTTGTTTGTTATTGAAGCGAATTGAAGCGCACAATGCGTGAAATTTCTTACAAGTTCTTGAATTTTCGGATTTTTTCCAACTTATGACCTCTTCCGTTGGAAGATATGATAATAACGAGTTCTCTAATGATTCTAGGTGTATCGAAGGAGTTTTGTCGCGTCCTAAAAGTGCTTCGAAAGCGCTGCGAGCATACATTGATTTGAAGAGTTTGAAGGAGAAAGGACGCGAAATGGTTGCTATGCAAGGACGGTGTCAAACTTGAAGGTAAATCGATTTATTCAAATATTTCAGAGCTGTATAAATAGTTGGAGGGAGTAGTTTCCTAATCACAGTCGAAAGCTTGAAATTCATTTGCTTGTAATTTGTTGGTGATTACTGATTTTGAATGAATATATTGGCTTTGATGTTTGGAAATATTGATGAATGATGTGGTTAAATAGTTATTTGTTATAAATCATCGTGAACTGGGATACAGTCTTACAGAAATCCTCGATATATAGACTGTCCAATCCTTTACTTTTAGCCATATCTACAAACCTAGTCTTCTCGCAAATGGCAGAAATGCATCATAATTTGCGTTTCCATGGTTAATTTTGTTGATGACCAATATTTAGCACAGAATATCGTAATACCCCCAGCAATCAATCTTATGCACCAATCAATGTTAAGCACCAGGGTGGGGTGGGCAACCCCAGGGAATTTGTCATTTTTGGGAAGTCTTGTGTCAATTTCCCCTCCCGGGGCAAATAACATGAACTGTTTTGACGTAAACAAAATTTTAATTAACAGCCATCTTTTCACCATTGTTCATTTCCAGTCTTTCCATTTTTCAAGATGGCAGCTATGTCAAATTTCCCCACCCTGGGATCCCCCAGTATTGTCAAAATCCCGTCCCGCATCTTTGGTAATCAATTCCCTGGGGGTTGCCGGCCCCCCATCCTGGGGCTTAGGCTGTTGCGATATATCGAAATATCGATAATTATCGATATTTTTTGAATATCGGTTATTCGATATTTGAATTTAAAGAAAACCGAAATATCGATAATATCGAAATCTATACGGTATTATCGAAATCTATATGGTATTATCGGTATTGTGCGAACGCTGAAGCCGAATATCACTGATTCTCACTGAAACTTCTGTTACGGAAATTAACAGAAACTCATTGCAGTTTATCGGGCGAGACAAAACGAGACTTTGTTTGTTTCCGGCCAAATTTGTCACATATTGTCATGACTTAACGTGAAGACGGCTAATCACTAATGCATTTTCAATTCCCAAGGCGCACATTTTACAAGCTAGACTGTCGCAGTCTATTGAAATAATTTCGTCCACGATGAGTCAGCAAGCTCGAAATAGAATATAAGAATAAATCGAATATGTTTGTGACAGTTACAGTATATCGCGACTCATTCGGCAATCGATATCTCCGGACTCGTTTGTTAGTTTTTGCTCTTGCACCCGAAGATTTACCGTAAAATCGATATCAACATGCCAAGCGCTGTTTGGAACCATTTTAAGAAGGGAAAAGATGACCCCGAGTGTCAAATATGCGGGAAAATCGTGAAGAACAAGTGTGGGAATACTACAAACCTTATGTCCCATCTGAAGACAAGTCATTACATGGTATACAAGACCTTGGAAAAGAAGAAACAACAAGCTTCCTCGCATCTTCGAACCGCAGTCTCTTCAACTACCGTTTTGGAAGGCAACGAACGTTCACATGGAACGCCATCGCAGCCAAGCATTATGGAGGCAATGGAAAAACAAACCCCGTTGCAGTCTGAAGCAGCAAACGCGCGAAAGAAATAACAGATGCTATCACGCATTTCTTGGCAAAAGACAGCATTCCGTTTAATGCCGTCGAACGACCCGGGTTCAAACGTTTACTCAATGTTTTAGAGCCACGCTACGAAGTCCCGGCAAAGTCAACTTTTTCCACACAGCATGTGACCAAACTATACGACACGATGCGAACAAGCGTTATGAACCAACTAAAAAACTCTGTACAAGACAAGGTGAAGGCGATAACTATTTATATTACTTTCCAACCATGTCACCTGACCGTGAAAAGAACAGCCGGAGCACGAGAGGAACATAGCTGTTGTGAGACGCTTTTAACGTTATTTCGTGATCACCAATCCCTGTGCCGCAATATCGAAATATGTATAAAGCCGACACACGTATATAAAGTGAACTGGACACCGACACCCGTGGACGAGCAGCGGAATAACACGATCAAGGACGCTGCCAAAGGAGTTCAGATGTTAATAAGAAGCGACATTGAGATGACCAGAATGGAGGAGGATGACTGGAAATACCTTCTCAGTAAGGTTGAAGATCAAAGGCCCATCAAACTGACTCAAAACAGGGAATCTCTTGACAAGTATATCGGAGATATTTTAAGCGATCTTAAGATTGATACTACTTTGGAGAAACCATTGTCACACAAATGCGACATCGGCTTTGGGGTTTATGATGATGGCAAGCACATCTTCAAGCGGCAAGATGCACCCGATCACAATTTCCTCGGAAAAAAAGAACAAGTTTGTGCTGCTTTTTATCACATATACGATAGCCAACGGCCAACCTTCTCACGGGAATACCTTTGTTTAGACAAAGGTTGTTTTACTTCCAAGAAAAGCCGGAAGTTCACAGGGTTACACGATCGGCCCAAAACAATGGTGGCCGTTGTGAAGTACCAAGTAATAATTGGAGAAGGAACAGTGTTATACGAAGCAAGATACACCGATTGTTATAGTGTTGGTGTTTTTGCTGAAGAATATTTTGTACGAGATGCCTGGGAGGGAGACCTAGGAGCCGTAATCAATCTAGGAGGCCGCGCCAGAAAGATCACAATGTTAGTTACGTGGCCGCCGCGACACCGGTCGACGTCAAACCAAGGCTGCTGCGAGCGACTGGTGGAGCTTTACGTATACCATTTTAAGCCAAAAAATATAGTGTTTACCGTCAAACTTGCCCATGTCTACAAGGAAGGATGGCCCAAATATGAAGATAATATTCGAGTTGGAATAAAGACGTTGGTAACACATGGTATATTTGTCACCAAGATGGAAGAGAACGATTGGGATTATCTCTTTGAAATCGCAGGATTGCCGTCAATGCTGCATGAACCTTTTGAACGCCGGCTTTGGGACTGGCAATCTCGCAAAATGTTAGATAAAGATATTGAAATATTTCTTTATGGAATAGCGCTGGAGGTACAAATAGAGCAACAGCAACGATGCCTCCGTCTTGCTTTGCAAAATCTATAAACAAACTGTCAAACATTACCTTATTTAGGCCTAGGTAACTTTTAGAGGTAACTTTTATTATCTATAGTGCTTTCGATAAGTTTTATAGTAGCAGGATGCGCATGCAAGAAAAGTATAGACGGCAGTATGAAAAGATGTCGGCGGGAGGTCCGAGGTCAAACTCTTTGTCCTATTTTTTCCGGTGGGTGTAAAACATGGCATAGGAAATGGCATGGCATATGGCATGGCATATGGCATGGCATATGGCATGGCATATGGCATGGCATGATTTTTTTTTATTTGATTTAATTAATTGACTCCCATCAAGTAGGGATGGGCCGATACCAAATATTCGATACCGTCGATACCAAGGTCTGCAAGAAAAGTATTAGCCTGGCGTAGCCGGCGGTTTAAAAGTATCGATACTAGCGAGAAATATCGATTGTTTCGATACCGCTGAGCCTGCGGTCTTTTGCTTTTTGGTCAGCGGACTCTAACAAGTGTTAACCTTTCATGTTACTCCATCAAATAACTGCTAACCCCAAAACAACTTAGATCCTAACCTCCACCTAATTCTGCGAATTAAAATATGGAGGAATACGAGGAAAACGCACTAGGTAAGGCCAATCTTTCCACATTGACTCCCATCAAGAATCACAAAATAGGCTAGTATTAGAAATTGCAGAGACGTGAAATAAAATTTGGCGGGTGAAGGGACTGGTAACGAAAGTTTTGATTGGCAGAATGGCGAACAAAACTTTCGTTACCAGTCCCTTCACCCGCCAAATTTTATTTCACGTCTCTGCAATTTCTAGTACTAGCTTATTTTGTGATTCTTGATGGTAGTGATGGGCGATACCAGCTTTTTTAATTCGATACGATACTGGTTCGATATTGCCCTTTTTTTCGATATCGATATTTTATGCGACGTTGCAGATGCTATTTTTAGTAAAGTATGCAAACTTTCTATTAATAAACAAAGTATCATAGGTCAGTAGGTCACTCTTTAGACAATGCAGGAAATAAATATCTAATTAAGGAGATTAAAATTGCAAATGAATCGTCATTACCTTCGTTCATGTTTCGATAAACCAGTAAAACCAATGTAAATACGCCTTGTTAGGGATAACCTTTCATGTTACTCCATCACCAATATAAACATCACCGGATAACATCAAGGGAATCGAGGTGGGAGGGTTAGGAAGACACTTAAGGCGGGGGGTTAGGGTTAGAAAACTCATTAGGTGGGGGTTAGGGTTAGGGTATTTGATGGAGTAACATGAAAGGTTAACACTTGTTAGTTTGTGCTGAGTCCGCTGACCAAAAGGCAAAAGACCGCAGGCTCAGCGGTATCGAAACAATCGACCGCAGGCTACGCAGGCTAATACTTTTCTTGCAGACCTTGGTATCGATGGTATCGAATATTTGGTATCGGCCCATCCCTACTTGATGGGAGTCAATTAATTAAATCAAATAAAAAAATAATCATGCCATGCCATATGCCATGCCATATCATATGCCATGCCATTTCCTATGCCATGTTTTACACCCACCGTATTTTTTCGGTCTATTTGTAGAACACAGACTCTAAATTTTTATCACTGAAATCGATAATTAATTGCTGCCGTAGGCAGCATACTAATCTTGACACTCGTGCCCAGACTTCTTCGCGGAACTATGTATGGTCAACGAAATCTCGATTTGTGTAAATTTACTCTGTTTGTCGGTTCAGTTTTATGACGTTTTGTGACGTAGAAGTTTTATCGCGTAGTTCCTTACATTTGTCAACGCTGTGAAGTTTGAACGATCTGTTCTGCCTTCTGAGTGAGGAAGTATGCTCTTGTCAAGGTAAGACGACTAAGATACTGTCATGTATACTTAATATTCTTGTTATTAAAACGCTCACCAAACGGAAATATGGCTCAGTGACTGCGAGGTATCTGCGATTTATTGCCATCACAGCATCACTTGTAGCCTGCGTCGCTTTGACCCAAGGTCTGCGACGCAGGCTACATCACTTGCGGCATGATATGAAATTGTTTTGTTTATGAATACAGTTTTCCTTGTATTTTAGTTGTATATTGGTGCGAGTTCATTGTATCTCATTCATGCAGAAGAATGCACCCGTGCATGCCTCACACATGCAGCTGTGAGATATAAATAAGCGACAGAATATATTGAACTGCATTTTTATTCAACTGTTATAATGTCAACATATTGCGTTAATATTGAACTGCATTTTATGCAAGAAACAAATTCTGATTAACTTAGTTTATCAACTATTATAATGTCAACTTTTTGTGTTCATATTGAACTGCATTTTTATGCAAGCCAGCTTGTACAGAGAACTATGTTTAATACAACTATTTTTTCTTTATGTTCAACTGCATTTTTATGCAACTGTTCAACTTACATCTGTTTAATTACACATGTTCATGAACTACTATATTGTGAATAGATGTTGAGAGCTGTTACAACACAAGGGGGTCAACAAGGTCGGGGCAGATGTGAGATATCTGCAAATGTGCCAGGTGTTATGCGATCAAGCGCGAAAATCCGTGTCTGAAAGTGGGGGGGGATGACTGCATCGTTTGCGGAAAGTCAGAAGGGGATAATCATACATTGGTCAAAAAGTGGGGGGGATACATCCCCCCGTCCCCCCCCCAGGATTGACGCCCTTGTATGCGATCAATTAAGACTCTGTATTATATTCCGGTCTTACATGTATTTATAAAAGAAGTTGTGTCTTACGCATGCTGTGATTGGTCAGTTACCGTGTTTATATCAGGCTATATAACATGGATGGATTACGCCATCGTGATACGCCATCAATTAGCCATCATACGCCATCAATTAGCCACCACTCATGGAAGTTTGGGAGAACTCGAAATCGCGTGGAAACACTTGCCCTACGGGCTCGTGTTCCCACTATGATTTCTCGTTCTCCCAAACTTCCACTCGTGTTTATATAAAACTGTATGTAAACACGGAAAATGTTTTCTATTTCTTAAATAGTTCATGACGTCATAACTAATTAACCTCAACACCAGGGCCAGATTGCGAGTACCTATGGTCCAGCAAGCTCATTGTGAGCTGGCCTGAGCTCCATATATATGTACTGAAGAACTCACTGCTCTGGTATACCTAAACCATAACCGCATGGGTACGAGTTTGTACTACCTCCACTGCGACTTTGACTTCAATAAGCCCACCACTTATTTTTTGCAATTTTGCACAATATTACGACTGTCTTGGATTTCGAGGCAGCACTTCCCTTGTGATAGTAACTTCTAGTTTTAAAATAAACTTGTATGGTCACTTTGGTTACCATAAATAAATACTGAATAATAAGTGAAATGAAATACCTATTCCGGAACGGGTTTCTTTGTGAAGAAAGACTACAGTTCTGACTCATGATTGTATATGGCGCCATTTTTATCCAATCGCCCACTGGCACTACCATGACACATGCATGCTTGGTGCTTTATTCCGAAAGCGAGGTTATATTTTGTGACAGCATGTCGGAGATTTCGCGATCATTGAGCAACAAAACACACAAGTTTATTATTATTCAAGTTCTATCGTTATTCCGCGGTTAACCGAGTTGGCATGCTTCGTATATTTATCATCTCTCATGGTTTCAAAATTACATGGCAACCGTGCTGCAGGCCCGCCTTTCCGGGATCCTGGTTGCTGCTTGCCGGGCCAACTCGGTTAAGCGAGTTGAAAATTTCTCCTTTTCCCCATGTAATCGGCTTTTTGCCGAGTTGGCCCGGCAAAGTGGGCTGAAAAACTGTTTGTCTCGTTCTGTCGCGCGTTTATTTACTTGATTGTGTGAATAAATATTGCTGAAATGAACTCAGATAGAGCATCAAAACCTTGTTTGTGCGTTTCGAGACGTAGCGAAGACTTAATAAATTAATTAGTCTTCGTGAAGACGTTTTCGCGATCGAGTTGGTGAGACAATTTAACAATCGTTTTATTAAAAATTTCATCAGTGCATAAATAACAGTGTAAAACTGCAGTAAAACTAACGTAACTTTGCCCATCATTTGCTTGGTAATTGCGAATTTTGGGTTGAAATCATCGTCGTCAATTCAAAACTCATCCCGGCTTACCGAGCTAGCCCGCCTCATGTAATCGCAATGCTAAGCTTACCAGGCCAACTCGCCTCATGTAAATCGGCCCCTAAATGGGCTAGCCAGGTAAATAGTGTTAACATTACTAGAGAACTTAGAAACCTTCACATTTATTCTTATTAAAGGGATATGGCAATATAAATTAACTTTGTCTCATTTGAAAGAACTCGTAAAATGGTATAACAAGACCTTGTACAATTTTCCCTAATCTGTTTTGGTTTTCGAAATAATTTGACGAAAGACACCGTGCTGTCCGCCATCTTGGAATTATTTTCGATATGGGTAAGTAAAATTTTTATCTTGCCAACCTTACGACATTATGAGCCAGAAACTCGATTATGTTGCACTATTTCCATTTTCAATTGTTCCACAACATTTTAAAAAGTCTTCCGCGGAAATTCGGTCACCTATGGAGTTTTCATCAGGTTTACCCTGCTTGTGACGTCACCAATTTCCTAGTTAATTAGGTCAAATATTACAACAAGATGGCGGATTGTAGATTGTCTTTTGTCATAATTATCTGAAATATTTCAAAAACCAAGAAAGATACAGAAAAATTGTAAAAGGTCTTCTTATACCATTTTACGAGTTCTTTCAAATGAGACAAAGTTAATTTATATTGCCATATCCCTTTAACCTTACTAAAAAAATATGTAATCGTCCCCCCGTAAAGCGGACTAGCCCGACAACTGGGATGACTTATAAACAACGAACATACGCATATATCCACGTATCATGCAAACAATCAGCCCCCCGGTAAGCGGACCAGATTACCTCGTAATGAAGTGAAATCTTGTCTTGGATACCAACTATATGTTGGTTAACGTTCCATCTCCATAATCAGGGCCTAAATAGCACTCCGTCGAGATGACGTCAGTGTCGATGTTTGTCCGCTTTTACCCATAATTCTTGCGGCCATAACAAAAGAAAATAGCTCATTTGCAATAATTTGTGAGTCAAATTTGGTTTGTTTGAGCCATTAATAGCAGCCAGACGCTACGCTATTGACCATTATACACTGACTGTATATACACCTCCTGTATATACACCTCCTGTATATACACCTCCTGTATATACACCTCCTGTATATACACCTCCTGTATATACACCTCCTGTATATACACCTCCTGTATATACACCTCCTGTATATACACCTCCTGTATATACACCTCCTGTATATACACCTCCTGTATATACACCTCCTGTATATACACCTCCTGTATATACACCTCCTGTATATACACCTCCTGTATATACACCTCCTGTATATACACCTCCTGTATATACACCGACTGTATATACACCGACTTTATATGCACCGACTTTATATACACCGACTTTATATACACTCCCATATACACTCCCATATACACTGCATGCCTTGCCCCTAAATTAAAGGTCCCTGAAATGGCGTTTCATGTATTTTAATACTATTTTAGAGGAAAATATACATTTTTTTCATTCAAGATATCCAACTTACAATACAACTACCAATCGGTGAAATTGTTAAGTCGTATACAATGCGAGCGAACAATTTGTTGGCATGTTTTTTAAGCTGATATATACAGATGAACAGACGCACTTTGCAGTAAGAGTGTCAGAATGTTTTACTTATCTTTCCTTGCAGTCGCCAAGTCAATATGAAGTATGGAGAAGACATTTGGCCGACAAATCTGTTGCAGTTGTGTTGTTCAACAGAAGGACGGACATGCCGATCGAAATTGAATTTTCATTTAAAACCGCAAGTAAATTAAAGTTCAGTTTAGGTCAGCGAACAATTATCATGATTTTATTATAAACGTTGGTCCAGCAAGCTCAGTGAGCTCCATATATGCTCAATAACCGAGCACACCGCTTATTTTTGCAATTTTGCACAATATCACAACTGTCTTGTATTTCAAGGCAGCACTTCCCTTGCGATAGTAACTTCTAGTTATAAACTAACATTCCCGGGTCTTAAGGTAGCAAGATCCCTCTGAATACATTTTTAATACCATACAATATAACAATTAACCCTTACAACCATATAATATTTCCACACAAAAAGTTTGCATAAATTATGCTAATTAGCTGACGAAATGGCCGCCGATTGGTCAAAATCGGGATATACTTCAAACAAGATTTCTCAGGCAGTTTTAGAGATAAGGTCCTGAAGGTTTCTGAGTTTATAGCTTATATACTAAGGCATATTCTGGTGGTAGCATTTTCAATATAAACTTTCAACTATTTTCTGACATGCTTTTTTCTTTTTTTTCCAATTTCCACCACCTAAATTATATTAATTATGTCAGATAATTCAACAAGTATGAATCAGATTCAAAATTCCTACCACCATTCCCTAGATATTCCTGTTAGGAGGCTGTGGTGAAAATTTTATTGAAATATATGGGAAAATGAGGGAGAAATAGTGTTTGGAAAATGGCAAATTTGTTTGAAGTATATCCCGATTTTGACCAATCGGCGGCCATTTCGTCAGCTAATTAGCATAATTTATGGAAATATTATTTGTCATATGTTCTATCAAATGGTTGTAAGGGTTAATTGTTATATTGTATGGTATTAAAAATGTATTCAGAGGGATCTTGCTACCTTAATTTTAGAAAATCACACTTTCTGACAGACGTGTTAAAAGAGTACCGACCTCGCAGGCTAAATCCACCCGAAATACCGTAAATGCTCCTTAGCGCCGCGGCGCAATTTTGCAACTTTTTTAGGTGTGGCGCTTATTAAAACAATGTTGACAAAATGCTCATAACACAACTTCACTTATGGCCTTCTTGGTCGCTATCTATCGCGTAACAAATCGTACATGTAGCAAAATCGTTAACTTTGACAGCGAAAAACTCTATGACTAGAAGTTACTATCGCAAGGGAAGTGCTGCCTCAACAGTCATGGGAAGCCTAATTTTTTATAAAATCCAAAATGAAGTACACATTTTTTCAATTCTTTTTATTATATTTAAATACAGCATGGACTTATCTGAATATAATTGGCAAGGCTTTTGACTGCGTACACAGTATACATTATGACTATAGATTGGTAAAAAAAATTCTGATAAATCACTGCCAGTATAAATCATGCTTCTTACTGTGGCAAAGCTGTCAGTGGAATTTTTTGGGATTTGTTATCGACAGAACTACAAATACAAATACAAATACGCTGTCTGGGCACTGGGGACCATGGATGGGGAAAAGAAACTGTAGGGGTGGGGTGGGGGGGGTGGTAGTGGTAGAAAAGGCGAGAGGGGATTATTTCAGATTCGTATTTCTAGTAACACAGTTATTAGATTCGGCTTACGCGTGTTCTTCAACATTTGTAGGTCGAATTTCAAGCCTCATCAGCAAACATTCGAGATTTATTTGCTCACAAAGACATGGGTGTTTTCCAGGATTCCTTCAAGAACCTTGTGAATCCAAGTGGTGTTGTTATGCTGAGATTGTCTCCAACAATGATAATTTAATTATCTTAATTTAATTCAATCATCCAATCGAAAATAAATCAAATTTCGACCAATCAATGAATAAAAGCCAAAATCGAGTGGCAACATTTATTCCAAGAGTCATTAGCTGGATTCAGTAAAGAGCACAGAACACATCTCACATAACTCATAATTTTAAAATATGATCCCGTGATATAATACTTAAAGGGATATGGCAATATAAATTAACTTTGTCTCATTGGAAAGAACTCGTGAAATGGTATAACAAGACCTTTTACAATTTTCCCTTATCTTTTTTGGTTTTCGAAATAATTTGACGAAAGACAGCGTGCTATCGAAAGACAGCGTTGCATGTGACGTCATAAGTAGGGTAAAGTGAAATTTTTATCTTGCCAACCTTACGACGTTATAGCCAGAAACTCGATTATGTTGCACTATTTCCATTTTCAATTGGCCCATAACATTTTAAAAAGCCTTACGCGGAAATTCGGTGCTTGTGACGTCACCAATTTCCTAGTTAATTAGGTCAAATATTACAACAAGATGGCGGATTAAAGACTGTCTTTTGTCATAATTATCTGAAATATTTCAAAAACTAAGAAAGATACAGAACAATTGTAAAAGGTCTTCTTATACCATTTTACGAGTTCTTTCAAATGAGACAAAGTTAATTTATATTGCCATATCCCTTCAAAGTATTCATAATTTATGAGATGATTATAACAATTAGATGAAATAAATAAAAATACGTGATTAAATTTATTTCAAAATTTTATAATAATAATTATTTAAATAACTTTATTTTGAGGGTAGCACTCTACATTATAAAAAATGATGAACTTGTGGCTACGTCCATGTCTGTTTGTCTGTGTGTAACGCTCTTTCCCAGGCTCCTTTTCCACGCTGTCCTCGTATGGCAATCAGTACTGTGCCATATTATGGTTTAACAATAACAAAATTATGAGATTTGTGGCTTTCACATTATCTTAAAACTCGATTCAAAATGCTGGAAATAGTGTTTCAGAGACACCAGAAATCCAAAATTTCCGCCTAAAATCTTATATTCTCGGTCTTCCGTCTTCACCCCCCCCCCCCCCCCCCTCCCCCATGCACAAATCTTCCTCGGCCCATGAGCAGCTATATTATTATTAAAAACTATTATTATTAAAAATAATGGATACACTACCAAAAAAGTGACTGATTTGTGTTCTTTAGATTTTAATCAAAAGTGTTCTCAAAATGCAGAAAATGCTATTTCAGAGACCCTAAATTCAAAAATTTCCGGTGGAGAATCCCCGCAGCCCTTTATGGGAAATACCCAACCTCGTACCCAGGGTCTTATCTCCGCTCCCCGACCGCAGCAATGTGTGCACGAGGTTGGGGAAATACCTATACCTAGCTCACCAACACGATTAGCCTACGCATAGACGGCGGAATTCCTCTTATTACCGTCTTAATCCCCAATTATTCAGGGCCCGATTAATCAGGGGCGGATGCGGAGCGTCTGCACGCAGGCTACAACACGATCTTCCCTATTATCCTTAATTCTCAAATCGCTCTAAATTTTATCCCCCAACGAGCGAAGAAGAACCACTGGCACCCATCGTGAGAGTCGCACATGCGTATAACAGTCAATTACTATCCCACAAGCTACTCAAATAGGGGAGTGGATCGGTGTTGGTTGGGCTGGGAAAATTTTGCCACGGGGTAGGGTTGGGTTAGGATCTTTGTTGTGTTGGGGTTGGGTTCTAGCATTGAACGAGATTGCCATTATCCTTAATTCAGAGCGATTTGTAAATTAAGGATAATAGTTAATTAAAACACGGAGTGCTCGCATACCTTGAAAGCCCGTCGGAGTCTTTGAAATTTTAAAAACCAACTCAAACAATGGAGTCTCGAAACAATGGAAATTTTGTTGTTTTGATTATTTCTCGTTGTTTCCTGACTAAAACACAGTAATTGAACTAATTATGATTGGCACGGTGAGCAGTCTGTACAGACTATTTGTGTCCAGGTTATTTTCTTGAGATTCAGAAGCTTTACAAGAACAAAAAGTAAAAAATCCTAACCATATTCAAATAAAAACTTTTGAGTGTCATCACATCTCTCATCTAGGTCGAGCGAGCTGGGACATATATTTTTTTTCTGAGATGCAAATGGAATTCCAACTCCTCCAACTGATGCATTGACTGAATTCTTATCTGCAGAGCTTGTTACAAATGTCCAGCCATTACCTAAGTCAATAGTCATTATCATGGCATAATCGATGTTCTTGAACGCAGATGATGTCGATGTGGTATTCCGTTGCTAGCGCTACTATGTCACCCTGTTTTTCTTCAGCACAGAGTTCGTACCTACATGGTATCAATCTTTAATTTTTCTTTACATTTCGTCAGATTTGTTATCCCCAGCCTGGCTTAACACCAAGGGACGCGGTATTTGGTCTGTATTAAAGTTTCTCATCTAAATTCCATTGTCTTTCAATTGCGAAAGTGGTCGCAACTCCTTGTAAGCAATTTCGCAGTAAGTCTGTAAGTCGCCGTTGGTTGATTAAAACCTGAAATAAAGGAATACTAACCCTTCAATGAAGTCTAAACTAAAACGAATCTGCTTATTCAAACTTGGTTCAAAGTGCAACTATAATCGAAAACCCCTTTGTTAATTTGCAACTAGTTATAATTCCTATGTGAACAGACAATTAATTTTTTGCTGCAAAAATATGCATGTGTGTATATGCATTTTTGCAAAAATATGAAGAGTTTTGACAAAAGTAAAACTTGGAAAAGAAAAAGCGAGGTCAATGATTAGGAGAGGGAGGTTTATCTTTGAGAGGTAACCCTCTCCAATTCGGACCTCAATATCAAGAAAGTTACGTTTGTAATTATACAGTTTTGCTCTGGTGGCTATTAAGCATGTGGGATATAGATGCTATATGCACATGCGCAAATCAAAAAAGTCCTTTAAATTTAAATTTTTAAATTAGAAAAGAAAGTCTTTACAAAGACAATTTTTCCAATTAAAATAATCAAAATCCACAACCCAAAGAATACGGATTGAACCGGTACACAATACACGGATATAATCGAACGAGTTATGACGCAAAGCTCTCGACTGATTGAACTGGTACGCGATACGCACGATCGAATCGGTCCACTACGCAATGGATATAATTGAACGAGTTTATCGCACGATCGAATCGGTTTACTACGCAACGGATATAATCGAACGAGTTATGACGCAAAGCTCTCGAACCGATCGAATCGGTTTACTACGCAACGGATATAATCGAACGAGTTATGACGCAAAGCTCTCGACTGATTGAACCGGTACGCACGATCGAATCGGTCTGCTACGCAACGGATATGATCGAATGAGTTTATGACGTTAAGCGTTCGACGGGTTGGGTAACATTACTATTGTCGGACATCGGACACCATTGATGCTTGGAGGCTGAGAATATCACAATAGTGATCTCTCAGTTTGGTCTGGGGACCAGTAAGTATAAAGAAGATCCCAGATTTTTGGCGTATGAAGAGTTTTGCCGGCAAAAGTAAAACTTGGGAAAAATGAGGTCAATGATATTAATAGGAAAGGGAGGTTTTTCTTAAATTGGTAACCCTCTCCAATTCGGACCTCAATATTAAGGAAGTTATGTTTGTAATTATACAGCTTTGCTCTAGTGGCTATTAAGCATGTGGGATATAGATGCGATATGCACATGCGCAAATAAAAAAAGTCCTTTAAATTTAAATCTTTAAATTAGAAAAGAAAGTCTTTTTACAAAGACAATTTTTCCAATTAAAATAATCAAAATCCACAACCCAAAGAATACGGTTACAGTAAACCTCGATTTTGATGGATTATTTTCAAGGATTATTATTATTATTATATATTATTATTATTATTATTAGCTCTCAACTGATTGAACCGGTACGCAATACACGGGACGCACGATCGAATCGGTCCACTACGCAATGGATATAATTGAACGAGTTTATCGCACGATCGATAAAGATGGGTTATGAATATGTTAGTATTGATGTAAGTTATCAACTTAAGTGTTACATGGTTCGTTTCTTGCTGTTACCACCCCCTGGGCAATCAAGAAGAAAAGTTGGCTAGCATTGCCCAGAGTGGGCATTTGTTTGTCATCTGGTCTGTAAGGATAAGGGCAGGAATGATCACAATATAACTACCATATACATGCAGTAAATCCTATGCATAATAAATTATGGGGTGAAAGATGATGTCAAAGTATTGAACAGCAAACCAAGAAGTAGAACTTATATGAGAATTTGTTTACAATTGTTATTATTGTTGTATGCCTAGAGGGGAATGGCAACAACATTAATTGAACCATGCATAATTAAAGTGCCTATAACGTCTGCGGGGATTTAACATATTTGTAATCTATTTACATGAAAACCTCTTTACAGATGCCCGATTTGACGTCATTTCCGTCAACTTTAACAGCAAAAAAGTCTATGAAGATGAAATTTTCAGCTGACAAGATATATTACAATTTATCTCAGGAGAATCCATAGATTACAAATATGTTAAATCCCCACAGACGTTATAGGCACTTTAAGCTCAATCATGTAACACTAGCTACAGTAGTGCATGTACATAACCAGGACTGTTGGATGGCCAAGTCAAGAGATAGTAAAGGTCAATTACAACCAGATGAAAGTAGATTTCCTAGTGGAATTAAAGCATTGGCTGATTATGTGAGTTATACACTATACTTTTTATAGTACATTACTTTTGGGTTTTAGCATAATAAATACAATATTATTATGTAATGAATTTTTCCTAGGTTCATTCTAAAAAATTGAAACTAGGCATATATGCAGGTATGTTGTGATTTTATGATTGAGTTTTTCAAGAATAATTAGTAATTATGTGAACAATGGACACATTATTTTTATCATTTATATTACCACATGGGATGATAATAATATCCTCTGGGTAATATTTTGTCACTTAGTGGAGGGTCTATAAATTATATATTGTAATAAAACAACTAGGTTACCTGCCAGGTAGTGAGTGCTGGGCACTTGCTGATGACAGTGATAAAAAGTGGAAATGATTTTTAGTTTGTGTTGTGTTACAAAACAATGCAAAATAATTAGCATATGACAAGGATGGAGTTGATATTTATGGCTGTCTTGACTAAAAACAAACACAATACGAAAAGCGGGAATGACAATTGGGATATTTAAGCATTTAACTACAAACTCTAAAGTAAACAGCCTCATGTTAATATCAACCTAGCATTCAACAACTTTGTTTGGCAGTCAAAATCTATTGATCAAATAAAAAATTTACATCAAGATAATTTACATATCTTTGCCATGTTAGAAACACATTTACTGCATGCATAAATAATTACGCTCCAAACGTTTCCCTGAATGAAGACAGAATTAAAATTGACAACACTAAACGCTCTCTTGTATCGAGGCAAACCACAGCTGAATATTCAAATGACGTTCAGCGAAAGAAAGATCTAACATTCATCCCATTGGCCCATTCCATTGTGGTTGTGCGCAGCATGTTACTTGTACTGCACACAACCACAATGTAGTGCACTTGGCGAAATTTGAACTACACAAATTAGGTCTGCTGCCAGCTGCCTTGCTCGCTCGATTCAGGATCGCTTGCTGCAGCAGCAATAATTATTTTGAGAAAATCTCCTTTTTCATCATATATATATAATATGATCTTTTTAACAATGTTCTGTTTGCCAAACCTATGTCAGATTATGGAATTCACACCTGTGCAGGATATCCTGGAAGCATAAATAACCTTTTGAAGGATGCTCAGGTAAAGAGAAAAGAGGAAAGAAGGAAGGAAGGAAGGGAGGGTCAGAGGGAGGGAGGGAGGGAGGGAGGGAGGAAGGAAGGAAGGAAGGAAGATTGAGGAAGAGAACAAGGGGAACTGAACTGAAGGAACAGGTTGAAGAAGAGAGCAAGCAGGAACTGAACTGAAGGGAATGGGAGGAAAATAATTATGTACCACAAATGAATACACGTTGTGTGTAAGTTAACAAATATCTGGTTTTACCCTTTCAGACATTTGCCAACTGGACAGTGGATTATCTAAAGCTGGATGGGTGTTATTCAGATCCTAAATCTATGGCTACTGGTTACCCAAGCATGACTAAAGCTCTTAATTCTACAGGAAGACCTATTGTATTTTCTTGTAGTTGGCCAGCTTATTTAGTGCCCAAAATACAGGTTGAGGAAATAATCTTCATTTTTTACCTTCTTTGTTTTATCTTGTTACTTGGGCCACTTGTGGTGAGCACAAGTCTTAAATCCAGCTTGATTTCTGTGTTCGTCATCATGTTCTTCGTCATGTTCTTCGTCGTTTTATACGTCGAGAGAATGTAATTATTGCGTGGGCGTATAAATAGCGAATTAAAGCGATTTCGGCCAGTTTTATTACTTGGGCTACCTGTGGTAGCACCAAGTCTTAAAACCAGCTTCGTTATTATTATTATTATTATTCGTATTTTTCTTGGGGTTCCACAAAATTGCAAAATTGCGCAATAACTCGTACCCAGGGTCTTGCCTCAATGTTGCTTGCCTTCACCCTTGTTGTCAATGAATCGCAGTCTGAAAAGCATTTTAATACGAGACCTGTAAACCCGCAAACCATTGCAAAGATTCTCTCCAAGATGAGAGAAACACAGATGAGAGTTCAATTGTGAAGACGGAATGGACAGCCGAAGGACAGGGAAATATTATTATACTGTGTTGACATTTTAATATCCCGTGAAACTCGTAATATCAAGCATGAAATGTTGTGTTTTTGTCCGATTTAAATCAATTCTACATCGAAATGATCACTTGAATCTGGCGAATCGAACGCTGTAGGTTTCGTCTACTTAAAATGTGAAGATCAGATGTTATATGAGAAAATGCGTAAGCGATTAAAGCGAGACTCGTCTTTAAAATCAAAGGACATGGCTTCAAGATCTATTCGTCGTTTACCCGATGATTTACGAGACCTGTAAACCCGCAAACCATTGCAAAGATTCTCTCCAAGATGAGAGTTCAATCGTGAAGACGGAATGGACAGCCGAAGGACAGGGAAATATTATTATACTGTGTTGACATTTTATATCCCGTGAAACTCCGTAATATCAAGCATGAAATGTTGTGTTTTTGTCCGATTTAAATCAATTCTACATCGAAATGATCACTTGAATCTGGTGAATCGAACGCTGTAGGTTTCGTCTACTTAAAATGTGAAGATCAGATGTTATATGAGAAAATGCGTAAGCGTTTAAAGCGAGACTCGTCTTTAAAATCAAAGGACATAATATATGGCTTCAAGATCTATTCGTCGTTTTAATACCCGATGATTTAATGCTTTTATGTCCATTAAACCGATGTAATTTCGTAACAGATATGTTTCGTATACCTTGCCGTTGATTTTTATATGAATTTTGACACACGAAGACCTTCAATCGAACAGATATTAGAAAAAATATAGCATTGCCGTGTAGGCGTTCTGCATGGGGAGGGCTGCGAGCGCTGCACAATGCCTTCAGTGGCCTGATGACAGAAATCAATGCATTAAATATTATCCTTGGTAATATAAGACAAGTGAGCGGGTTTTCTAATTCCAACTGTCTAACATGCCACCAATGCATACCCATCTCCGCAGGCAATATGCGCGCCATGTCCCTAAAATTAGTAGCCCAAGTTAACGCCTAGCGGGCGTCTTGTTGTCAATGAATCGCAGACGAGACCTGTTAACCCGCAAATTAATGCAAAGATTCTCTCCAAGATAACTAGATGACTGAGAGAAACACAGATGAGAGAAAAGAGAGAACCGTGGACGAAACGTCAACATAACAGAGATAGTCGTTGCAAGGCAAAGCGATTTCGGACTTTCGTTTTATTGACAATGAATCGCAGTTGGAAAGTTTACCGAGACCTGTAAACCTGCAAACCATTGCAAAGATTCTCTCCAAGATGAAAGAAACACAGATGAGAGATCAATCATGATGACAGAATGGACAGCCGAAGGACAGGGAAATATTATTATGCTGTGTTAACATTTATCCCGCGAAACTCCGTAATATTTATCATTATGAAATGTTGTGTTTTTGTCTGATTTAAATCAATTCTATATCGAAATGATCACTTGAATTTGGCGAATCGAACGCTGTAGGTTTCGTCTACTTAAAATGTGAAGATGAAAGAAACACAGATGAGAGATCAATCATGAAGACGGAAGGACAGCCGAAGGGCGAGATAGTCTAATCTTCGCGCCTCGCGCCTTTTTTTCGCGCCTCGCGCCTTTTTTCGCGCCTTTTTTTCGCGCCTTTTTTGGAAGGTGCTTTTTATCGTGGGAATTTTTCCCCGGTTGGATACTTCGAGGCTCGATCTGTTTCTGAGCATTTTTATCTTGTTCAATCGATCAAGAATAACGATTTTTACGAAGAGTATTCAGTCATCGTCTTATTTCAACTAAGGTATACATCATTCTCGATCTCTTGAATTTCATACGGATTGTTTTTATTGTTTATATTTTCATATTTTATTCAAATACTTTGCGATACCGGTAAATATGTAGAGTGAATGATCGACGAACATCCAGCTTGTGTGAGGCATCGAAGATGGGATTTGTTCTGAAGTTTGACCCATCAGCTGCAGGAAATCGCTGTTATTACCGATGCTTGGCCACTTTTTTAAACCAAAATGAAGACGATGTTATCAATTCTGTAGAGATGTTCATGCTCAAAAAGCAGTTCATTCCTGTTGAGAATGAGGTTAGTAGTTAGATATTTTACGGGTTTTTATAGAAGTAAAGCGAATTTCATGTTGCTCTCAAACGTATATTGCTATTATATTAAAGTGCACTTAATATCACTTGAGGGATCTTTACGGATTTGAACAGAACACAGTAAGTTAATAATTTCTACAACCTTTTTTTCTTTAGTTCAGTAGTTTTGGAGATATCTACCTCTATAATAATTCTCTAAACAGAAAAAACCCGTTGTCTTGGACATCCGCCATTTTGGATAAAAAATTGAGAGAGCCTGGGAACAACAAGCAGCAAAGAAGAGATATTTACAAGTTCTATTTGTTTTGTGTCAGTTCATGAAACAACATTTATCTTATTAAACACATTTCAATTTTTGCTGTAAAAGTGTGATTGGAAATCCTTTTTTGCGAGATGTGGCATTGATGAAAAGGCAATATGCGACGAATATATTGAAAAGTTTACGAAACACGGGTTTGTGTGGGGGATTTTGACTACAGTGTATTTGAGATTGCTCTAGGGTGGGGAAATTGACTTTTTTTTTGACAAATGTCAAAATTCCCTAGGGTTGCCCGCCCTCCCCCCCAGGGGGGAAACATTGATAGGTGATACTAGCTAGGAGTTCTTATCAGAAGTGAAATGTTGCCTTGAAAGCCATTCATTCTATTTATCTTCTTTTCAACATTTACTCGAAACGAACAATCTTCGCGAAGTTATAAATTTTCCATTCAAGCAACACTTTTGCCAAATCGAACTTCACGTTTGTAATATTTGCTGAATTGAACGACTTATCTGGCGGTCATATTTCAAATCGAGCAAACAAACGGAAATACCTATAATAATATATAGTATCTCGTTAAAAATCTCGAGATCTCGTTGACTATACCATTGTCATTATGACTATACAGGCCTGTATATAGTTCGGCAAAGAGATCTGGGAACCAGAACACAGCAACCTAAGTAATGCCTACGGCAGCAAAAATCAATAGCCATAGACAACGAACCGTTCCGGCATTATTTTGAAGAACCATAGACGGAAGAACGCAACATATATCACCAGCGAAAATATAAAAAATATTTTAAAAATATAAAAAATATTTTTATTGTGAAAAGGCAAATTGGGTTCCTGAGTCCCAGGCCCCGACAACGGTTTTTTCTGTTTAGAGAATTATTATAGAGGTAGATATCTCCGAAACTACTGAACTAAATAAAAAAAGGTTGTAGAAATTATTAACTTACTGTGTTCTGTTCAAATCCGTAAAGATCCCTCAATTATAAGCACTTTAATATAATAGCAATATACGTTTGAGAGCAACATGAAATTCGCTTTACTTCTATAGAAACCCGTAAAATATCTAACTACTAACCTCATTCTCAACAGGAATGAACTGCTTTTTGAGCATGAACATCTCTACAGAATTGATAACATCGTCTTCATTTTGGTTTAAAAAAGTGGCCAAGCATCGGTAATAACAGCGATTTCCTGCAGCTGATGGGTCAAACTTCAGAACAAATCCCATCTTCGATGCCTCACACAAGCTGGATGTTCGTCGATCATTCATCTACATATTTACCGGTATCACAACGTATTTGAATAAAATATGCAAATATAAACAATAAAAACAATCCGTATGAAATTCAAGAGATCGAGAATGATGTATACCTTCGTTGAAATAAGATTCAATAGTTAAGATAAAATAGATAGATAAAATAGATAAAAATAAATAGATAAAATAGATAAAATTCAATAGTTCATCCGATTACATCAATAATTAATTCAAGCTTCCTCACTGGATCATTTCCTAGCCAATGGAAACAATCTGAGATCATTCCTATCCCTAAGAACGACGATTATGAAGAAGCCGAGAATAATCGTCGTATATCTTTATTACCTGTCCTTTCTAAAGTTTGTGAGCGTGCAGCCCATAACCAATTTACAAGTTATCTTATCCAAACCGATAGATTTCCAACTAACCAATGTGGAAATAGAAAACAACATTCAACCGAAACCTTGGGCCTTTCGATATCTGATTATATTTTGGACGCTATGGACACAAAACGAGTCACCGCTATGGTCCTGCTTGATTTTTCCAAAGCATTTGACAGTATTAGCCATCCTTTACTATTGAGTAAATTGAAAAACTTTGGTGTCTCATCGAATGTTCTGCAATGGTTCGCAAGCTACCTTTCTCAACGCCAGCAACAAGTCCGAATTGGTAAAACCCTTTCGACTACCAGGATTGTAACCCATGGTGTGCCGCAGGGTTCAATTTTGGGACCGTTATTATTTAATTTATACATCCATGACCTCCATCCTGTGTGCACTGGCTCGGAGATTGACTCTTTTGTTGACGATACGAAACTCTATATGGCACTTAAAGTTGCTGATCTCGCTGATGGTTTGAACTGTCTTACGAACGACCTAAACAGGGTGGCTAGTTGGTGTTGTTTCAACCAGCTGCTCATCAAACCAGGAAAAACTCAGTTCATATTGTTTGGTACACGTCAACTTCTACAACAAAATCCAGCTGATCTTCAACTATCATTCCTTGGAAAGGTCCTACGTCCATCAAAGTGTGTTAAAGACTTGGGAATGGGAGTATCTATTTGGCGCGGGTCGCGGGTACATGGCGCGGGTCGCGGGTAAATGGCGCGGGTAAATGGCGCTGGAAATTATCTATTTCGCGCCTGTCGCGGTACATGCAGTTCGGCGTTTTCTCAGTATGGCATTCTCTGCTGCTTTCCAACTCGTTGGTTTACAGATATAATTTTTGGGGGATTTGCATCCTGTTTAATCATCGAGTGCTACGTTTTTACGAACAGTTTCTAACCGAAGGTATATGTTTATATAGTCAATCTTTTGCAAGTTTAGTATGAATTATTTCAATTTGTATTTACAGTGCATATCTTACTCAAATACTAATTGGTGAATATGTAGATGAGCGATCGAAGAATGTCCAGTTTGCATGAGGCATCGAAGATGGGGTTTGTGCTGAAGTTAGATCCATCACGATCTGGAAATCGTTGTTACTACCGATGTTTGGCCACCTTCTTGAACCAAAGTGAAGACGATGTCATCAATACCCTAGAGACGGTTATATTAAAAAGGCAGTTTATTCCTATAAAGAATGAGGTATTTTGTGAGTCATTTTTCAATGTTTTCTGGGGGTCAACATGCAGTACATTAATGCCTTTTTCTCATTTCATAGTATGGCGAAATTGTGGAAACCGATCTACACAGTTTTTTCTTCGGAAAGTGACTTTCCATCTCGTGGAAAGAAACGGCCCGATTCTTGGTATGATGGTATAAAGGCGTTGCGTAATGAAATGGCGACACACGCAGTAAGCACCATAGAGATCATAAATAAAACTATCTAGGAACATCTATCTGTCATATACCGGGAATCATTACATGCTTTTAAAACGAATGTTCCTATCTCTGTGGCATGCTTGTGCAGGTTTTATTTTGACCAATCTCTACAACATAAAAAAGAAACACAAACACCATGATGCAAAATAATTAATAAAGTATCTTGCATACTTTTTCACTTCAGTATACCCCTTCCCGATCTATTATGTTGACTTGAAACACCAATGCTGACACAGTGATTACTGCGCGCGTGTCGCCATTTCATTACGCAACGCCTTTACCATCATACCAAGAATCGGGCCGTTTCTTTCCACGAGATAGATCGGTTTCCACAATTTCGTCATGCTATGAAATGAGAAAAAGGCATTAATATACTGCATGTTGACCCCCAGAAAACATTGAAAAATGACTCACAAAATACCTCATTCTTTATAGGAATAAACTGCCTTTTTAGCATAAACGTCTCTAGGGTATTGATGACATCGTCTTCACGTTGGTTCAAGAAGGTGGCCAAACATCGGTAGTAACAACGATTTCCAGATCCTGATGGATCTAACTTCAGCACAAACCCCATCTTCGATGCCTCATGCAAACTGGACATTCTTCGATCGCTCATCTACATATTCACCTGGTATTTGAGTAAGATATGCAAATAAATACAAATTGAAATAATTCATACTAAACTTGCAAAAAGGTTAATGACTATACAAACATATACCTTCGGTTAGAAACTGGAAACTGTTCGTAAAAACGTAGCACTCGATGGATTAAACAGGATGCAAATCCCCCAAAAATTCTATCTGTAAACCAACGAGCTGGAAAGCAGCAGAGAATGCCATACTGAGAAAACGCCGAACATGCACCGCGACAGGCGCGAAATAGATAATTTCCAGCGAAAATTGACCCGCGCCATTTACCCGCGACCCGCGCCATTTACCCGCGACCCGCGCCATTTACCCGCGACCCGCGCCATCTACCCGCGACTCGCGACACGCGCCAAATAGATACTCCCCTTGGGAATCAAGCTGGACGAACATCTCTCTTTTGATGATCATACCAGTAAAGTTGTCTCTTCGTGTAACTTGTCATTGAAACAGATAAGTAGAGTAAAACACCTTTTTGACCAAAAAACATTAGTTTTTATAATTCAATCATTAGTTTTTAGCAAACTATTTTATTGTTCTACGGTGTGGTCAAACACATCTAATAAGAACATAACTAGACTTCAACGTGTACAAAATTACGCAGCGCGAATTGTTACAAAAACACGTAAGTTTGATCACATTACACCTGTTCTTAAACAATTAAAATGGATTCCTGTAAGTGATGTATTGTACCTTCGAGAAGCTGTAATGACATATAAATGTATTAATAACATAGGTCCAAATTACCTCTGTTCAAAAGTAATGTCTTGTCAACTAAAAAAGCGCCCTTACACTTTACGTAATGAGGGTTATTTACGTCCTCCTAAGTTCAGGATGACCACTGGTCAACGCGCATTTATCTATCGTGCATGTAAGATATGGAACTCTATAGAGGAACCACTGAAACAATGTCCAAACGTATCACTTTTTAAAAACAAACTAAAGAATACGCTAGTTAACAGATTTATCTTGACTTGAACATACTATTTTATTACAATCTGTATCTAGAATAGAGTTATTGTAATTTTCTGTACAAGGTCTTGTATAGGCCACCTGTAAATTATCGCTGAAAAGCCCTTTTTGGGATGTGTTAATAAATCTCTACTACTACGATGACTGAATACTCTTCGTAAAAATCGTAATTGTTGATGGATTGAACAAGATAAAAATGCTCAGAAACAGATCGAGCCTCGAGGTAGATCGAAAGGTTGGATTTTTTTTTAATAATCACATGAGACAGTATCCGACCGGGGAAAAATTCCCACGATAAAAAGCACCTTCCAAAAAAGGCGCGAAAAAAGGCGCGAAAAAAAGGCGCGAGGCGCGAGGCGCGTAGATTAGACTATCTCCCGAAGGGCAGGGAAATATTATTACTGTGTTGACATTTATCCCGTGAAACTCCGTAATATTAATCATGAAATGTTGTGTTTTTATCCGATTTATATCAATTATATATCGAAATGATCACTTGAATCTGGCGAATCGAACGCTGTAGGTTTCGTCTACTTAAAATGTGAAGATCAGAATGATGTTATATAAGAAAATGCGTATTAGCGATTATGTATCAGTCAATTCCAGCTGTGCCCATGTCCCCCCCGGACCAACCCCAGGGAATTAGACATTATTTGAGGGGAAGTGTCCATGTCCCCACCCTGGGGATAGACCTAGTGTGCCAAGGCCCCACCCCAGGGCAAAAATCTCTGGTCTAACATAATAAAAAATTCTACTGGTTAGGAAATTTAATGCGAAAATTCAACTTCTACAACAACAAGAATATGAAATGTTTTTAATAACAGTAATTCATATTATTCATTCAAAGATGGAAGATTTTTGAGTGTTTCAATTTTGTGCAACATGGCTACAAATCACAGTCATGGCTATAAATCACGATTAAAATGTCTATTTACGGTATTATTGAAAATATTGTATTAAAATTGTGGAAGTCACTGAATATTACTAATGTCTAATGACTTGACAACATATTTGTATTTTGTTTGATCGACCACGACGTTTTTCAGTTCGGCGAGTTCACTGTACAACTTTTTGGTATTTAAATACCAGTAAAAATACCAGTCAATTTTTCTAAAGAATGGGCAACCAACCATTCGCAAACAAAATCAATCTGTTTCCCTTTGAAATGATCCAACGTCGAAACATAATGATCCAACGTCGAAACATGTGCAGCTGCGTCCGCCATGTTGGCTGGCGTCAGTCAAAATAGTGCATGAATGCAGGCCAAAAGGAACGCAGGCTCTGGGTACGAGATTGGTGCGAATGTTCCAAGTCCCCACCCCTGGGCCGTACGATATTGGCGATAGCCCAACCCCCGGGATTATCAAAAATGGCCAAAGCCCGGGGGGGGATGGGCACAGCTGGAATTGACTGATACATTAAAGCGAGACTCGCCTCTAAAATCAAAGGGCATGGCTTCAAGATCTATTCGTTGTTTACCCGATGATTTAATGCTTTTATGTTCATTAAACCGATGTAATTTCGTAACAGATATGTTTCGTATACCTTTCCGTTGTTTTTATATAAATTTTGACACACGACCTCCTCGGGCTGCAAAGCCGAGGTAAGCTTTCGCCATTGCATACCCATACCCAAGTTAACGCCTAGCGGGCGTCTTGTTTAATTTAATATGCTAACATTTGCATTTTTTTCCTTGCATTTTTTTGGTATATTCTGTCAAACTAACTGCCAAACTGTATTGTTTATCTATCACCTGATTCTTTTTGTGTCCAACAATCATGTTGGAAAGCAAACTCACCATCAAGGCTTAAAAATTAACACAAAACAAATCAGCAGGGAAAAACTTGTTGTAAACAGGATTTTCTTGATTTCCTTTATTATTCTCTATATCTATTTAACAATTATACCATGAGCTTGAGTCTTATGTATATAAGCTCATAGCCTCAGAAGTGCCAAATTGGCTATAAGCTTGTATATGACAAGATCAAAATCAAATAGTATAGTTGTTTTATAATATACTATAGACGCTTGTGCTATTTTTAGGTATTTTTCATGTTGTTTTATCAAGAAAATACGGATAACTTCTTGCTCATTCACTTTAGAAAAACATTCCGCCATTTTGTTTAACCCATTACTTATAGGATATGAGGTGTAGCTTCCTAGTATAAGAACCAATCAAATTGCAGAATAGCTCATATCTAGCGAATGTCTATATCATAACGAAATTAGGTATTGAGTAGCTTACATGGCCAATCATATTTCATCATTTGCATTAGACTACTAGTAAGTTTTTACTAAACAAAATTATTTATTAAAGTGCCTATCTCACGTTTAGGGATTTTACATATCTGTAATATTTGGGTCTTCCTGAGCTCATAATATATATTGTCAACCGAAAATTTCGTCGTCATGGAGTTATTCACTGTAAAGTTACTGGATACGATGTCACAAACAGTGGCGGATTAAGGACCCCTGGGGCAAATTTAGATTGTGGGGCCCCAAACATCTGAAAGTTAGCAGGTTGCACTCTGGGGCTGCGGTGCATGGGAACAGTTATCGCTTATCAGTTACTAATATAACTATTGACTGCTGAGTCTGGGCCTGGGGTTTATTTTAACAAAATAATTTAAGTTAAATCCTTAACACACTGCATGAGTGTTACTGTTACTGATCTATATAATGATTTTTAATTTTTTAAATGCTTTTTTGCTTTGTGCTCTGTTTTTTTTCCTTCGTTTCAAATTTGAGCTGGGCCCTCAGAAGCTCGGGGCCCTGGGGCACGTGCCCCAGTTGCCCATAGGTTAATCCGCCCCTGGTCACAAGAGGCATTCCAATCCAGTTTTCTTTTGTTACATGCCACTAAAATACATCTTGTGATTTCACATCGAATAACTTAAAGGTAACAAAAAACAACAACAACATTGGTAACAAAAATTAAGTTTGTCTAATATGAAAGAACTCGTAAAATGATAGAGTAACACCTTTTACAACTTTTCCGTATTTTACTTCGTTTTTGAAATATTTCAGTTTGTTTGATATGTAAATGAGATGGTCTCTGACGTCAGATGCAGGGTAGAGAATTTTCACTCATTAAAAAAATGGCTTATATCTAGCAGTGATTGCTAAGTTTACAACGTTCATTATCATGAGGAGTTATTATACGCACATTTTCAAGTAAATTTGTGGAACAAACTTGAAGATGGAACTAATATTTGAATGAGTGAAAATTATCTACTCTGCACCTGACGTCAGAGACCATCTCATTTACATACCAAATAAACTGAAATATTTCAAAAACGAAATAAAATACGGAAAAGTTGTAAAAGGTGTTACTCTATCATTTTACGAGTTCTTTCATTTTACAACTTAATTTTTGTTGCCAATGTCCTTTAGAGCAAAAAAGTCCATGAAGATGACATTTTCGGCTGATAATATATATTATGATTTTGCTCTGGAAGACCCAAATATTACGAACATGTAAAATTCCCAAACGTGAGATAGGAACTTTAACTCAGTTTTAGTAATGGATTTAAGTTTTTGAGTTAACATTATTACGACATCTGAAAAACTTTGAAATGTTATAGGGCATGAACATATTAATATAAGTTCATTCATGGCTTCTAGAATACCAAAATTTCTAACCTTTTTCGAAAAGAAAATAAAATGATGAAGAAAATTAAATTTTATGATGCCTTAAATAGTTAACCTCGACTATAATTATTCTTTGTAAAGGTGAATCGATATTCCAAAAACAAAGAGGTTGTCTAAAAATTCAAGGAGCTCATGACCATTGTTTTCCCGTTGTTGTTTTTTACAAATACATGGATAAATCACTATCAAGTCTTTCTTATTCTTAACAACTGATCGAAACATCAACTTCCAACCCTAAAATCCTTTCTGAAGAAGACCATGCATAAGGTCGAAATAAGTCGAACCAACAAAAGCAATGACTTCACCTTCTTCCTCTAACACACATCATAACACAGTCACTTTACCGCCACCACTATCATCGAATACCACTATTTGTCAAATAAAACTATTTATCATCCAGTGCATTAATAAACCTAAATTGATATTTTAATACTGGAGAAATAACGCAGGTGGTGGTCAATTTACCTGCTGAAATTATTACAAAATTTCAAGAAGGGTCACCCTTATTTTGCCGCAAGTGTGGAGAACTAGAAAATTGAATTTTATGCAATTTCCTCTATTATCCAGCCAGACTACCAGTTGATTGCCAAATACTGCAACTTGTGGCGAAACTACGATGACATACAGGCAAGTAATTACGTTAATAAAGAAATATAATGTGGTTGGTTGGTTGGTTGGTTACCAATCAACCAACTAGCCAATCGTAGCTTGAGTAAGAAGATACTTATTTTATTATCGTAAAGCGAAAAGGTGATGAACTGCCAAGATCTTTAGTATTTCATTGCTAAAGATCTGGTCAATTTATGCTGTATTTTTAAAAATATATGCTGTATTTTTAAAATCCAAAACGGTGACTCATGGAGACAGAGCGTTCTCCGTTTCGGCACTAAAACTGCTTTGATATGTTGGGTAAATTTAAGTCAGCAGTTAAGACTTTTCTTTTTTTAAATTAATAGTTTTTTTGTTTTTTTTGTTCATAGTGGTAATATATGTAGTATGCTTTATCTTATAATGAAACTGTAATAAGTTTTATAAGTAAATTTAAGAATATATTGTTGTAAGAGCATTGAGACTATTGTATAATGCTCCTAATACGTCTATTATTATTATTATTTTTTCCTGGCTAGGACAACTGGGATAGTGTCCTTGGAATCATCGATTACTATGCCGAGAACCAAGACACTCGTAAAGGCCGCAGGGCCTGGACACTGGAATGACCCAGATGAGGTTGGTGTTTCAATAGAGTGATTACATCACTTGTTACTATTTATTTTATTTATTCGTTTTTCTCATTGTGCATCTGTGTAATTACACCCCATCCCAAACGTAGACACATGTACGCATTGCGCACCTATTTTTCTCATTTGGCAGCTTATAATTGGTGACTTTTCTCTGAGCTTTGAACAAAGCAAAGCGCAATTTGCTATCTGGGCAATTATGGCCTCGGTAAGTAAGTAGGTGTCTTACATCGATCACCGATGTCTGATCTTTAGTTTTCAATTTTTAGTTCAGCATAATATAATAATAAAATAGCTTTAGGAGCGCTACACTGAGTCTCGGCGCTCATACATGGTTCAATAAAATAATGGATAAAATATTCTTATATATAGTAAAATATTTGCTAAAAAGATGTTTTAAGCATTGATTTAAATTTGCGTAAGGTTTCCGCATTATGTACATATATTGGAATGGAATTCCAATGAATGAATTCCAATTCACCATGAATGCTCTGTCACCATAACTCTTGGGATTTGATAGTGGTACAATTAATAGACTTTGAGTAGATGATCTCAGATTGCGTTGAGGCTTATATGGCCATAAAGTTATATTCTCTTTTTTTAATATATCCAGTTCTTTTGAGAACTTAGCGACTTTTTTGGTATATTTTTACTATATGGTTCAAGCATTATTCCCAAAAAAATAACTTGAAAAACCTATCACTTTAGCCCCATGATTTTCCCCATTTTGTATAAAATATCGTGAGAGATTGCCTTATTGTTTTAGCCCCTCATCATGTCTAATGACCTCAGAAAGTTAGCTCCGGAGATGAAAGAGATTCTTCTTAATAAGTAAGTTTGCCGCGTGGTTTGCCTTCGCTGGTGTGTCAAGCAGGAATATTAATTGGAGAACCACTATGTGCATACTCGTAAAGAGTTCTTCCTCCGATTTTACTCCAGGGAAGTAAATGCCGAGGTAAATGCTAGAATGACTAAAGTGAATGATGAACCTGGGGTTGGGGCCTATAGGATAATGCGCCTTTGATCTTGGTTGAACAAAGGTTGTTCCCAATTGCCCGTGTACCCAATGGAGTAGTCAATTTATCCCGGGCATTCTCATGTGACCCCCTCCCGCAAGCAATCGTCTCCTGGACGATCTTTTTATTATAATTAAGGTGGCTCCCTACTGTTTCTTGAAAGGTGGCAAAAATGCAAATTTCAATCTCGAAAAGTGCCCATGGATATTTCGGAAAAGATTGAAACTAAAGCTATGCATAGAATAACTTTCAGGACATCAAATACTATTGATGGCTAAAGTGTTTCATCTGTTGCTATGACAACAGTGACGTTTCAAAATGGCCGAAAATGAACATTTAATCTAATTTATTTCGCAAACGAGTCGGTGACCCCCGATTTTTTTGCATTTAAACATTTCTTTTAGTTTAATTAATAATGAAACACTTTAGCCATTAATATATTTGATGCCCTTCTATGCACAGCTTTAGTTTCAATCTTTTCCGAAATATCCATGGGCACTTTTCGAGATTGAAATTTGCATTTTTGCCACCTTTCAAGAAACAGTAGGGAGCCACCTTAAGTTTAGTATTAAAAAACCATTAGGCGGGGGGTTAGAAAACCCATTAGGCGGGCGGTTAGGATTAGGATATAAGTTGTTTTTGGGGTTAGCAGTTCTATGATGTATTTCATCATACAGGTATGTCCGATCGTATGATAGCAGTACCATCACTGATCTCGAAAGAAGACTGGATCGAGCAACTATTGTTCAGAAAATGAAGCCGGAAATCCGCCATTACTAAGGGACCAACTGAGGTTTTTTGTTGGATTATGTGCTCTTATATCATCGACAAAATAAAATAATTTTACTATAAAGAGGACCAGAAGACATTTTTCAAAATACTGGGTAAAACGATTCATGGCCTACCTACAGATTTACTGCGACTTTGGTCCCTTAGTAATGGCCGCCGTTGGCTCTAAACAAGGCGTTATTAACAGGAATAGCAGAGGAGTGAAGCGTGCGGCACTTGGCGGTGCGGGGACCCTTGAATGTCCAAGAGTATGGTGGGATCGCATCCTTCGTTTTGATCCCCTTCTTGGCTACTTCCCAAAAGCTTCAAAATCTTGGCTGGTAGTAAAAGAGGATAAACTTGAGTCTGCAAAGGATGGGTATCTCGGTAGCTACATCGAAACCAGCGAATCACGAGAGAAGTACGTCCAAACTCTTATCAAGAAATGGGTTCAGCAGCTTGAGGAACTTTCCAAAATTACATTGTTTGCACCACAGTCAGCATATGCAGCATTTGTGGCCGGATTTCAGCACAAACTGTCTTACCACTTACGTACCATCACAAACCTTGGTCCGTTGCTGAAGCCAGTCGACGAAGTCATCAACCGCCTCTTCTTATCATAAAGGGAAGGAACGAAGAGCATCAGAAAATTATTGCAGGTCTAAGAATGAGAATGGTCAAGGAGCAATTACGTTCAAACGAACTTGCTCAAATGAAAGGCGCATCAAATTGGCTAACATCGCTTCCGCTGAAAGCTACGCTCTAAACAAAAGGGAATTCCACGATGCAATACGTATGCTATATCGATGGCAGCTGAAGTACATTCCAACAACCTGCGCCTGTGGGAAACACTTCTCAATTGATCACGCGATGTCCTGCTGCAAGGGCGGTTTTATTCATCAATTAACGACATAACGAAGTTCGAGACCTCCTAGCTACTGAGATCTCCAACGATGTGGAAATCGAACCACCTCTTCTCCTCGTCACTAGTGAACAACTCCATGGTACAGCAAACGCATAAGACGAGGCGAGACTCGACATATAAAGCGTGAGAGGCTTCTCAATTCTGGCTTCGTGGGCAACGGGCATTCTTCAACGTGCGGGTATTCAACCCTTTCGCCCCTTCCTACAAAAACCAGAAGTTGTCAACCGCTTTCTGTGCCAACGAACGTGAGAAGAAACGAGCATATGGACAAAGAGTCATTGATGTGGAACATGGCTCTTTTACTCCTCTGATCTTCACTCCATATGGAGGGAGTAGCCGCGAAACTGAAAATTTCTTGACGGTACTATCATCACTGACAGCTGAAAAAACGTGGCCTAGCAAACAGCGTCGTAACAAACTGGATTCGCTCAAAACTGTCATCTGCTCTTGTGCGTTCTGCCATTCTGTGTGTTCGTGGTTCTAGATGTCTGCGAAAGAAAGTCGAACTCGATCCGGGTAACATTGAGATTGCCTGTGCGACAAGCAAGTTTCAATGACAATTGGATACTTTGTTTTCTGATACTTTATTTCCTGATACTTTGTTTTCTTTTTGTTTCTCTTATATAACGTAATGTAGTATAGTAACATTAATCATATAAAGTAGCGAGCTAAAAAAAGTTATTAACAGGAATCCCTCCGGCTTCTGATTGGCCGTTAAATTTAGCACTTCCGTATGACGTATGCGCTAGTGGCATAAATTATCGCCGGCAAAATTATGAATATTTTTGTAATAAAAATTAAGAATATTTTTGTAATAATTATCGGGAATCTGAAATGTACCTTGATTTCAAATTTATAGGTTTAGCTGTTTCAATAGACAACGAATACAGTATTTAAAACTCTCGAATCATATTTTTTGGATTGTTGTGCATGAATGATATGGATTGTTGTGCACGAAGATGAAAGTGTTTGCTGCACAAGTTTGACGCTTTCCTGAATCAAAGCGTGATCGTCTTCAGTTCTGTGTTTTATAAATATATGGCGTTATACGAGCTTAGATTTCTTCCCAAAATCAGAAAGAACATGTCAATATTGGCAAGCCTTTGTGCCAAACCTCGAATGATTCCGAATTCCGAATGAGCTCCGATAAATTGAGCGACGTGTCGCGTGCACATAACAACGTAGAAGAGTCGCGGAAGAAGAGTAGAAGAGTCGCGAGTAGAAGAGTAGAAGAAGAAGAGTAGAAGAGTCGCGGATTCGAAAATAACTAATCTACGACAGCATGATTGAGACTTGGTCAAGCCAGTTCTGTTTCACTGAACAGGCAACAGTGGCTTAGCGAATTTGCATAATACGCGACATTCCTATAAATAGTTTACTTGAACTTTGAAAATATTCATAATTTTGCCAGCGATAATTTATGTCACTAGCGCATATACGTCGTGCAGAAGTGCTAAATTTATCGGCCAATCAGAAGCCGGAGGGATTCCTGCTAATAACGCCTTGTGGCTCTAATTATCCAGTGAGAGAAGCCTAATATGAGACGTCAAATTAGGTTCAAGATTTTATACATTTAATGTTAACAAAGAAACTATATTGGCCAGACATGAAACCTATTTTGCGAGCATCACAGTTTGATTTACTTGCAAACTCGGAGCTTCTAATGATCTCTCGTCAATTTACATTATGCAAATATGCAAGCTTCAAAATCAACTCATCAGATACAATACAAAGCTCAATTCAGTCCTATTTTTGAGATCATAGAGTACCATCTCTCATTTCGTCCCACCTCTCGCGGATAATAAAAAAGATCGTCCAGAAGACGATTGCTTGCGGGAGGGGGGTCACAGAACACTCGGATAAATTGACTACCTACACGATGGTGTATTAACCATCGTCAGCACGTGATAGCTCTGTGGTCTTAACAAAGCGATGTTGCTAATTAACCTTAATTTATATCTTATTATATAAATTAATACTTTTTATACTCAACTTGCTTCTCGGTGATTTGAAATCAGAGGAAGAACACTTACTCGTGTTTTGAACTAAAACATGAACTATTGCCACTGGTTTATTTCTGAAATCAATAGTATTGTAAAATTTGGTATATTTAACTTGTTTACTCCACTAGGGAAGTTATTGACGTGAATCAAGACAAACTTGGAATGCAAGGAATACGTGTGTACAAGGTTTGTTCTTTATTATTGAATAATCCATAATAATCCAAAACAAGTATATCAATATTTCCATTTGTTCGTTCGTTCGTTCATTCATTCCTTGTTTCCTTCCTACATTTTTTAAATATAATATAGTAAAATATAGTATTTACTAAATATAGTATAAAAAGTAGTTAAAATATAGTATAATAAGTACTAAAATATAGTACTTAGAAAATATTTTGAAATCCCTGCCGGAAATCAACATCATCGTATCATAAACAAGAATTGTGTCGCGTTCAAATAACAATCGTCAGCAAAAATCATATCGTGTAGATATGGACCTTTTCGAGTCGTGAAAGTATGTTAGGTGCTTGGTTTTTTCAGAGAAGATATAACTAAAGTAGCGTGCTTTGTTTTTTCTCGCTTTACAAAATCAATTTAGGTCCGGAACGTTTTAGGCTGGACAAATACGTACCGAGAACATGGTCAAATGTCCACGAATCTTGCACGAATCTTGCACGAATCTTGGAGGTATAGCCTGGGCCATTCTATACGCGCCTGTCGAGACTGCACGCAGGCTATTTCTATGTCCAAGTAATATTTGGCATTTCACTCGATTAAACCTTAGTTGTAAGGATTTATCATTTATGGTGAACGAAAATTTCGAGTGTCGGCCGTTTTGTTTTGGCCAAATGGCCCTAGGTACGAGGTTATATCGCACCAATGACGTCATCCACCTTCAACTGCATAAGACAGGTCTGATGGCTTCGAGAGGAAGCCATACTTGTTGTAGTACGGGTACAGCCATATATGATGACCGCGAGCATGTTTGCCGTGACAAGCCAAGCCGTTTTCTTGGCACTCTTGCACAGTTCTGTGCCGCCTTCTACCACGTTCCCTCGCGAAATGCCCAGCCACACTGTTGCCTCGACGAAATCCAATGCAAAGTTGGAACAAGGATACGAAGCATGGGACCGGCTGTTTACCCGAGAACTGTAGTCGCCGTGGTTAAGTGTGAAGACAAAGATGGTGTGGTAACTTACGAGGCAAGGTACACCAATTGCTATGACGATAAAATGCATGCGGAAGACTACTTAAGATTTGACGTGGAAAGAGGAGCTTTGCGAGCACTTATAGACGAAGACAAGGTGAAGGCGATAACTATTTATATTACTTTCCAACCATGTCACCTGACCGTGAAAAGAACAGCCGGAGCACGAGAGGAACATAGCTGTTGTGAGACGCTTTTAACGTTATTTCGTGATCACCAATCCCTGTGCCGCAATATCGAAATATGTATAAAGCCGACACACGTATATAAAGTGAACTGGACACCGACACCCGTGGACGAGCAGCGGAATAACACGATCAAGGACGCTGCCAAAGGAGTTCAGATGTTAATAAGAAGCGACATTGAGATGACCAGAATGGAGGAGGATGACTGGAAATACCTTCTCAGTAAGGTTGAAGATCAAAGGCCCATCAAACTGACTCAAAACAGGGAATCTCTTGACAAGTATATCGGAGATATTTTAAGCGATCTTAAGATTGATACTACTTTGGAGAAACCATTGTCACACAAATGCGACATCGGCTTTGGGGTTTATGATGATGGCAAGCACATCTTCAAGCGGCAAGATGCACCCGATCACAATTTCCTCGGAAAAAAAGAACAAGTTTGTGCTGCTTTTTATCACATATACGATAGCCAACGGCCAACCTTCTCGCGGGAATACCTTTGTTTAGACAAAGGTTGTTTTACTTCCAAGAAAAGCCGGAAGTGCACAGGGTTACACGATCGGCCCAAAACAATGGTGGCCGTTGTGAAGTACCAAGTAATAATTGGAGAAGGAACAGTGTTATACGAAGCAAGATACACCGATTGTTATAGTGTTGGTGTTTTTGCTGAAGAATATTTTGTACGAGATGCCTGGGAGGGAGACCTAGGAGCCGTAATCAATCTAGGAGGCCGCGCCAGAAAGATCACAATGTTAGTTACGTGGCCGCCGCGACACCGGTCGACGTCAAACCAAGGCTGCTGCGAGCGACTGGTGGAGCTTTACGTAAACCATTTTAAGCCAAAAAATATAGTGTTTACCGTCAAGCTTGCTCATGTCTACAAGGAAGGATGGCCCAAATATGAAGATAATATTCGAGTTGGAATCAAGACGTTGGTAACACATGGCATATTTGTCACCAAGATGGAAGACAACGATTGGGATTATCTCTTTGAAATCGCAGGATTGCCGTCAATGCTGCATGAACCTTTTGAACGCCGGCTTTGGGACTGGCAATCTCGCAAAATGTTAGATAAAGATATTGAAATATTTCTTTATGGAATAGCGCTGGAGGTACAAATAGAGCAACAGCAACGATGCCTCCGTCTTGCTTTGCAAAATCTATAAACAAACTGTCAAACATTACCTTATTTAGGCCTAGGTAACTTTTTAGAGGTAACTTTTATTATCTAGTGCTTTCGATAAGTTTTATAGTAGCAGGATGCGCATGCAAGAAAAGTATAGACGGCAGTATGAAAAGATGTCGGCGGGAGGTCCGAGGTCAAACTCCTCTTTGTCCTATTTTTTCGGTCTATTTGTAGAACACAGACTCTAAATTTTTATCACTGAAATCGATAATTAATTTTAAAATAAACTTGTATGGTCACTTTGGTTACCATAAATAAATACTGAATAATAAGTGAAATGAAATACCTATTCCGGAACGGGTTTCTTTGTGAAGAAAGACTACAGTTCTGACTCATGATTGTATATGGCGCCATTTTTATCCAATCGCCCACTGGCACTACCATGACACATGCATGCTTGGTGCTTTATTCCGAAAGCGAGGTTATATTTTGTGACAGCATGTCGGAGATTTCGCGATCATTGAGCAACAAAACACACAAGTTTGCGTATTATTCAAGTTCTATCGTTATTCCGCGGTTAACCGAGTTGGCATGCTTCGTATATTTATCATCTCTCATGGTTTCAAAATTACATGGCAACCGTGCTGCAGGCCCGCCTTTCCGGGATCCTGGTTGCTGCTTGCCGGACCAACTCGGTTAAGCGAGTTGAAAATTTCTCCTTTTCCCCATGTAATCGGCTTTTTGCCGAGTTGGCCCGGCAAAGTGGGCTGAAAAACTGTTTGTCTCGTTCTGTCGCGCGTTTATTTACTTGATTGTGTGAATAAATATTGCTGAAATGAACTCAGATAGAGCATCAAAACCTTGTTTGTGCGTTTCGAGACGTAGCGAAGATTTAATAAATTAATTAGTCTTCGTGAAGACGTTTTCGCGATCGAGTTGGTGAGACAATTTAACAATCGTTTTATTAAAAATTTCATCAGTGCATAAATAACAGTGTAAAACTGCAGTAAAACTAACGTAACTTTGCCCAGTGAAGCATCATTTGCTTGGTAATTGCGAATTTTGGGTTGAAATCATCGTCGTCAATTCAAAACTCATCCCGGCTTACCGAGCTAGCCCGCCTCATGTAATCGCAATGCTTACCGGCCAACTCGCCTCATGTAAATCCCTAAATGGGCTAGCCAGGTAAATAGTGTTAACATTACTAGAGAACTTAGAAACCTTCACATTTATTCTTATTAAAGGGATATGGCAATATAAATTAACTTTGTCTCATTTGAAAGAACTCGTAAAATGGTATAACAAGACCTTGTACAATTTTCCCTTATCTGTTTTGGTTTTCGAAATAATTTGACGAAAGACAGCGTGCTGTCCGCCATCTTGGAATTTTGATTTTCGATATGCATGTGACGTCATAACCTTACGACATTATGAGCCAGAAACTCGATTATGTTGCACTATTTCCATTTTCAATTGTTCCACAACATTTTAAAAAGTCTTCCGCGGAAATTCGGTCCCCTATGGAGTAGTTTCATCAGGTTTACCCTGCTTGTGACGTCACCAATTTTCTAGTTAATTAGGTCAAATATTACAACAAGATGGCGGATTGTAGATTGTCTTTTGTCATAATTATCTGAAATATTTCAAAAACCAAGAAAGATACAGAAAAATTGTAAAAGGTCTTATACCATTTTACGAGTTCTTTCAAATGAGACAAAGTTAATTTATATTGCCATATCCCTTTAACCTTACTAAAAAAATATCTAATCGTCACCCCGTAAAGCGGACTAGCCCGACAACTGGGATGACTTATAAACAACGAACATACACATATATCCACGTATCATGCAAACAATCAGCCCCCCGGTAAGCGGACCAGATTACCTCGTAATGAAGTGAAATCTTGTCTTGGGTACCAACTATATGTTGGTTAACGTTCCATCTCCATAATCAGGGCCTAAATAGCACTCCGTCGAGATGACGTCAGTGTCGATGTTTGTCCGCTTTTACCCATAATTCTTGCGGCCATAACAAAAGAAAATAGCTCATTTGCAATAATTTGTGAGTCAAATTTGGTTTGTTTGAGCTATTAATAGCAGCCAGACGCTACGCTATTGACCATTATACACTGACTGTATATACACCGACTGTATATACACCGACTGTATATACACCGACTGTATATACACCGACTGTATATACACCGACTGTATATACACCGACTGTATATACACCGACTGTATATACACTCCCATATACACTGCATGCCTTGCCCCTAAATTAAAGGTCCCTGAAATGGCGTTTCATGTATTTTAATACTATTTTAGAGGAAAATATACATTTTTTTCATTCAAGATATCCAACTTACAATACAACTACCAATCGGTGAAATTGTTAAGTCGTATACAATGCGAGCGAACAATTTGTTGGCATGTTTTTTAAGCTGATATATACAGATGAACAGACGCACTTTGCAGTAAGAGTGTCAGAATGTTTTACTTATCTTTCCTTGCAGTCGCCAAGTCAATATGAAGTATGGAGAAGACATTTGGCCGACAAATCTGTTGCAGTTGTGTTGTTCAACAGAAGGACGGACATGCCGATCGAAATTGAATTTTCATTTAAAACCGTAAGTAAATTAAAGTTCAGTTTAGGTCAGCGAACAATTATCATGATTTTATTATAAACGTTGGTCCATGCAGCAAGCTCAGTGAGCTCCATATATGCTCAATAACCGAGCGCACCGCTTATTTTTTCAATTTTGCACAATATCACAACTGTCTTGTATTTCAAGGCAGCACTTCCCTTGCGATAGTAACTTCTAGTTATAAACTAACATTCCCGGGTCTTAAGGTAGCAAGATCCCTCTGAATACATTTTTAATACCATACAATATAACAATTAACCCTTACAACCATTTGATAGAACATATGACAAATAATATTTCCACACAAAAAGTTTGCATAAATTATGCTAATTAGCTGACGAAATGGCCGCCGATTGGTCAAAATCGGGATATACTTCAAACAAGATTTCTCAGGCAGTTTTAGAGATAAGGTCCTAAAAGTTTCTGAGTTTATAGCTTATATGCTAAGGCATATTCTGGATTTTCTGACATGCTTTTTTCTTTTTTTTTCAATTTCCACCACCTAAATTATATTAATTATGTCAGATAATTCAACAAGTATGAATCAAATTCAAAATTCCTACCACCATTCCCTAGATATTCCTGTTAGGAGGCTGTGGTGAAAATTTTATTGAAATATATGGGAAAATGAGGGAGAAATAGTGTTTGGAAAATGGCAAATTTGTTTGAAGTATATCCCGATTTTGACCAATCGGCGGCCATTTCGTCAGCTAATTAGCATAATTTATGCAAACTTTTTGTGTGGAAATATTATTTGTCATATGTTCTATCAAATGGTTGTAAGGGTTAATTGTTATATTGTATGGTATTAAAAATGTATTCAGAGGGATCTTGCTACCTTAATTTTAGAAAATCACACTTTCTGACAGACGTGTTAAAAGAGTACCGACCTCGCAGGCTAAATCCACCCGAAATACCGTAAATGCTCCTTAGCGCCGCGGCGCAATTTTGCAACTTTTAGGTGTGGCGCTTATTAAAACAATGTTGACAAAATGCTCATAACACAACTTCACTTATGGCCTTCTTGGTCGCTATCTATCGCGTAACAAATCGTACATGTAGCAAAATCGTTAACTTTGACAGCGAAAAACTCTATGACTAGAAGTTACTATCGCAAGGGAAGTGCTGCCTCAACAGTCATGGGAAGCCTAATTTTTTATAAAATCCAAAATGAAGTACACATTTTTTCAATTCTTTTTATTACTTGGGCTTACCATACCCAAGTCTTAAAAAGGGCTTCATTAGTTTTGGGGGTTCCAGAATTGAGCAAAATTGCGCAATAACTCGAACCCAGGGTCTTCACCCTTGTTGTCAATGAATCGCAGTCTGAAAAGCATTTACGAGACAAAACCCGCAAACCATTGCAAAGATTCTCTCCATGATGAGAGAAACACAGATGAGAGTTCAATCGTGAAGACGGAATGGACAGCCGAAGGACAGGGAAATATTATTACTGTCGGTTGCACCTAAGCGGAAACACGTCAGACAAAAACATGATCTAATTGGACATCAAACATAGCATGATGTGGGCGCAAACATGTGACGTTTGGACAAATTGTGCGGTAAAAAGTTTTTGGTGAAATTAACAAACATTTAGAAGCATATTTCAGCAAGAATGGACGTTGAAAATTTCTTTAAGCAGATTGACTCCGATCTACTGGAATATGTTCCCGCTTTCCGCAAACTTGGCTTTACTTCCAGTCAAACCATGAAGTATTGGCGGGAGCATGATTTTGAAAGTCTTGAAGTAGATGTGCCAGAGGGACATCGACGTCTCATTCTAAACATGATTACAAAACTTCGAACTCCTGAAGTGAAATCTGTCCAGCATTCAAATTCTTTATCAAAAAAAGTATATGATAGTCCCGAAAACAACAATCTTCGTTCAAGAAGAGACATCTCGGTCACGTTCGCTAGTAATAGCACGTCAAACTCTATCTCCAAGAATGAAAAAACAATGCCATGTTCCACGAATCGCACATTAAATCTGGTGTCGCCAGTGGAACGCTACATCAGGAACAAGGAAGATGAACTGAATGCGAAAACTGATGAAATAACAGAAAAGAAAAGAGAGTTAGAAACCATGTCCGATCGAATCAAAGAAGCTGCCTCAGTGACAGGTCGAACGGGTCAAAAGTGTTCAAATTGCCATCAGAGGAGTCACACAGTAAGGTCTTGTACAGCGGACAAATGCGATTCTGCATTCTTTTGTGGTGACATATCAAAGCACACCGATGAGAAGTTTGCTTTTCAAGGAAAAAAGCGCGCCATTGTAGCTCTAGAAACTTCCGTAAAGAAGATGAGGCAAGACTTAACTGCCCGCCAAACTGCCTTTTCTCGTGTTAACAACTCAGTCAACAAAAACGTGGAAGAAATACTTGTTGATGAATTCCCCACTGAATATGTTGAAAACGGCGTGCGTGCGCGATTGGTTGAAGATACAGCAAGATGTTGCATTTGTCAAGAAGAACTTCAGGCGCGGTTCAGTTCCTTCCCGTGAAATGGTGAAGACACTTATGGAACAAAAGTACCAAGATAATGTTCTGCAATTAAACTCGTCGAGTACACCAAAACGGCAGAGATCCTCAGCAATCCAAAGCAAACTCGCTTCTTATGGAGTCCAATTTCCAGCAAAGAGGAGAGACTCTCCTATGGCGACGAGTTTACTTGAACCACATACAGAAGATGAAGAGGAAGAACAAATTAGAATTGCCACAAGATTGTCATTGGTCACCAAGGAGCCTTGTAATATCGAGGCAATCACGGATACGGCGGAGGTATTAACAAATCATGAATCCAGTAGTGATCCTGATGGGGAAGCGGCAAGTATTTTGTTATCGCTAATTGACAATGACAGAAACGATATGACTGATGAGTGATATTTCTTTCATACCTGCGTTAAAGTCAGAGGCGTAGCCAGAAGGGGGGCCCGGCCCCCCCTGGCAAAATTCCTGGCCCCCCCTGAGAAAATGTGTACTCTTAGGTCTTCATATGCCTCAGTTAGGATGGCCCCCCCTAGGTTTTTCCTGGCCCCCCTTGACAGAAAAACCTGGCTACGCCTCTGGTTAAAGTAACGTTTTGATTTTCACAGCCCATATACTGTTGAGTTTTATTGATACATTAGTATTCCTTGTTTATTCCTGGTTCGCGCAAGGACAATACATTACAGTATACTGCCATCCAAACAAAACACATTTTCGAAAATCGAGATTGCTTTGGCTATAGCGCTCGAAAGATACACCAGTCACCAGTGTTTGAAAATGTGAGGATGTGTATATTACTGAAAGTGTAAAGTCCTGAACGTTGAGTTTTCTTGTATTTAATTTATCGAAATGACTATATGGCCGGTAGTCGGTTATTTAATCAGCCAACGACTTTACTCAATAAATACATTTTTATTTTGCTTTCTACTGTGCGTGCTGTCCTAGTGTAGTGGTTAGTTACAGGGTTGCCATGCTTTTCGTGGCGGGTTCGAATCCCACAACAGACACATTTTTTGTGACTTTTCTTTTAATTTTTTTTGTTTCGATTTTAACGGTTAGGGACCTAGGGTTAGGATTTGGGTTATGATTAGGGTTTATTTTAGGATTATTACTGCGCGTCATATAGTTTTCAAAACTATAAACTATATGACCGGCAGTCGGTCAAATAGTCACATCGAACATAGCGTTACGAAGAACATAAAAAGCTCTAGAAAGACATTTGACAGGTTTATCTAGAACATTCGCTGTGTTTCACTGTTTCCCAAAACATCAAACCTGTTTAAACAATTTGCTCTTCGTACAAGAACTTCAGATCTTAAAATCAGTACATAGGCTTTAGTGAAGTACAACAGACGAATTTAAAGTAATTTTCTGAATTTTGTTCGACGCAACTTCAACGCGTCAATATATCAATCATAATTATAACTCATGTCGACGAAGTCAATGAATTGCAATTAAATTCGTCTATTGTGGGTTTATCGTTTATTTTTATATGCATAACTGTCTTGTTTTCAAATCAGATTCATCAAATTGTGTTTAAAACATTGAAACTTGAACACTGTTGTTTTAATACTTCGATCTACTTTATTATTTAATTTACAATAATCAAGAAGACAAAGTTTAGGTTCGTAAATATGCTGAACTTTAAGGGACTGATTACATGGGTAAATTTTTGGGCTGAAAATAAGTTCGATTACATGAGCAAATACACGGAAATTGTGCAGAAGCGTGTCAGTAATTGTCAGTGTTTAGTACTGTTTACGCCTGCGCAATGAACTTTCACACGCTAAATTTAGCCCTGGCTGAAATTTTTGAGCGATTACATGGGAAATTTAGGTAGCGGCAACCGGGCTGAAATTTTCGTCATGTAATCGGCGCCTAAAATAGGTTTGTTCAAACGTCGAACTTTTCATGTGCAATGAAAAGTTTGACGTTTGAACTATAACGTAATATTATGGCCTAACACATTTTGCAAAACTTTTATTGTAAACAGAATATAAATGCATATTTACTAAAAAACGTTACTCGTTTTTTTACTATTCTATAAAATGTAAACTACAGCAGGGTGTATAAAAAAAAGCGCAACCTCGGAATTTCCCAAGAAATCCACTTTGTTTTTATTAGCACAAAAGATTTTAGGCCTCTGGGAATTTAACTGTTGTTGATACTTGTAAACTAAACAACTTTCATTAAATAAATGCATAAACCTCGATTCAATTCTGCTTTACGTGCTCGAGTTTGTAGTAATTAGACAGTTATGCCCCTGGAATACGATTACAAGCTATTTTAAATTCCCAGGGGCGAAAATCTTTTGTGTTTAAGAACACAGTGGATTTTTTGGGAAATTCCGAGGTTGCGCTTTTTTTGATACACCCTGTATACTATAACATTGTAAACCCCAGCAATCAATGTGAACAATCCTTGTTGGTAAAAATAAATTCATATTATCATTAATGTTGTAATTATTTGAACTGGTAGCGTTTGTATTAGATAAGATATCCAGCGTGGCGGTAATATCCGTACGTGTCAGCTGCCTCTAAATCACCAACTGCACACCAAACAGCATGTTCTAAATTGTCGAACACAATATCTTCGTATCGGTACTTCAAAAGATATTTAAGCTTTGAAAACATTTCCTCGGCCGGGTTAAAGTCTGGTGAATACACTGGTAAGTACAAGAGTTCCATCCCTAAGTCGTCTAAACAGCTGCGAAGAGCCACTTCGGCTTCTCCATGATGGACAGCAAGGTTATCAACAACTAAAATATCCCCAACCTCCATTACTGGTCTTCGGGTGCCTGGATCAACCGTGTTTAGTGCTTCACCAAAAAACCTTAAGAATTCAATGGAATTCGAAGCACCTGGAATCATGTTTGCATATTTAACGCCATCAATACCTGCTAAAAAATTCAAAGTTATGTTGGCGGTTGATAGGTAGCGTCGTGAATCAATACATTGTTCTCCCACAGGTGAATAACCGTAAACTCTGTGTCCGCTATCCGGCAGCTGAAATCCTGTCTCATCAAAAATTTTTACTGTAGAAGGATCTTTGTCTGACAAATAATCAAGATACAACTGCGTATAGACAAGGTTTTCATGCGTGAATCGCTGAGCTGCACACTTCCCTAGCCGTTTGCGCGAGTAGTCTTTGGTGCTTGGTAGTCTATTGCGAACATGTCTTGATATTGTGGAAGTTGACACTTCCCCGCAGTCACCAAAATTGGACAATTCAGATTTCATTTCTTTAAGTGAGGTCGATCCTTTATTCAGCACAATAGTTTCCAATAACATAGAGTCGCTAAATGATAGTTTACTTGGTGTTCTGATGTGCTTCCTTGGACAAGGTTCAATGTCGCCTTTCTCCCGATATATTTTCGCGTACTTCGAAACAGTTGAAGGTCGAATACGTAACCTTCTACTTACTTCGCGTATCGGCATTTGCGCCGCCATTTCTATAGCTTCATATCTTAAACACATAGGTAAAGCTACGCCAGGTACATAGTTGCGTCCAACACTATTTTTCAACATTCTTGACTCATTGACTGCGGGATTCAAACTTCGCGCGCAAAACGTCACATGTTTGCCGATATCATGCTATGTTTGATGTCCAATTAGATCATGTTTTTGTCTGACGTGTTTCCGCTTAGGTGCAACCGACAGTATACTGTGTTGACATTTTAATATCCCGTGAAACTCCGTAATATCAATCATGAAATGTTGTGTTTTTGTCCGATTTAAATCAATTCTACATCGAAATGATCACTTGAATCTGGCGAATCGAACGCTGTAGGTTTCGTCTACTTAAAATGTGAAGATCAGATGTTATATGAGAAAATGCGTAAGCGATTAAAGCGAGACTCGTCTTTAAAATCAAAGGACATATGGCTTCAAGATCTATTCGTCGTTTTAATACCCGATGATTTAATGCTTTTATGATCATTAAACCGATGTAATTTCGTAACAGATATGTTTCGTATACCTTGCCGTTGATTTTTATATGAATTTTGACACACGAAGACCTTCAATCGAACAGATATTAGAAAAAATATAGCATATGCCATTGCCGTGTTTAGTGTTTTCGTCTGCGTGTCAGGCGTTCTGCATGGGGAGGCTAGCCTGCAATGCCTTCAGTGGCCTGATGACAGAAATCAATGCATTAAATATTATCCTTGGTAATATAAGACAAGTGAGCGGACTGTCTAACATGCCACCAATGCATACCCATCTCCGCAGGCAATATGCGCGCCATATCCCTAAAATTAGTAGCCCAAGTTAACGCCTCGTCTTGTTATATTTAAATACAGCATGGACTTATCTGAATATAATTGGCAAGGCTTTTGACTGCGTACACAGTATACATTATGACTATAGATTGGTAAAAAAATTTCTGATAAATCACTGCCAGTATAAATCATGCTTCTTACTGTGGCAAAGCTGTCAGTGGAATTTTTTGGGATTTGTTATCGTCAGAACTACAAATACAAATACGCTGTCTGGGCACTGGGGACCATGGATGGGGAAAAGAAACTCTAGGGGTGGGGTGGGGGGGGGGGTGGTAGTGGTAGAAAAGGCGAGAGGGGATTATTTCAGATTCGTATTTCTAGTAACACAGTTATTAGATTCGGCTTACGCGTGTTCTTCAACATTTGTAGGTCGAATTTCAAGCCTCATCAGCAAACATTCGAGATTTATTTGCTCACAAAGACATGGGTGTTTTCCAGGATTCCTTCAAGAACCTTGTGAATCCAAGTGGTGTTGTTATGCTGAGATTGTCTCCAACAATGATCATTTAATTATCTTAATTTAATTCAATCATCCAATCCAAAATAAATCAAATTTCGACCAATCAATGAATAAAAGCCAAAATCGAGTGGCAACATTTATTCCAAGAGTCACATCTCACATAACTCATAATTTTAAAATATGATCCCGTGATATAATACTTAAAGGGATATGGCAATATAAATTAACTTTGTCTCATTGGAAAGAACTCGTGAAATGGTATAACAAGACCTTTTACAATTTTCCCTTATCTTTTTTGGTTTTCGAAATAATTTGACGAAAGACAGCGTGCTATCGAAAGACAGCGTTGCATGTGACGTCATAAGTAGGGTAAAGTGAATTTTTATCTTGCCAACCTTACGACATTATGAGCCAGAAACTCGATTATGTTGCACTATTTCCATTTTCAATTGGCCCATAACATTTTAAAAAGCCTTCCGCGGAAATTCGGTGCTTGTGACGTCACCAATTTCCTAGTTAATTAGGTCAAATATTACAACAAGATGGCGGATTAAAGACTGTCTTTTGTCATAATTATCTGAAATATTTCAAAAACTAAGAAAGATACAGAACAATTGTAAAAGGTCTTCTTATACCATTTTACGAGTTCTTTCAAATGAGACAAAGTTAATTTATATTGCCATATCCCTTTAAAGTATTCATAATTTATGAGATGATTATAACAATTAGATGAAATAAATAAAAATACGTGATTAAATTTATTTCAAAATTTTATAATAATAATAATTATTATTATTATTTAAATAACTTTATTTTGAGGGTAGCACTCTACATTATAAAAAATGATGAACTTGTGGCTACGTCCATGTCTGTTTGTCTGTGTGTAACACTCTTTCCCAGGCTCCTTTTCCACGCTGTCCTCGTATGGCAATCAGTACTGTGCCATATTATGGTTTAACAACAACAAAATTATGAGATTTGTGGCTTTCACATTATCTTAAAACTCGATTCAAAATGCTGGAAATAGTGTTTCAGAGACACCAGAAATCCAAAATTTCCCCCTAAAATCTTATATTCTCGGTCTTCCGTCTTCACCCCCCCCCCCCCCCCCCCCTCCCCCATGCACAAATCTTCCTCGGCCCATGAGCACATTCGGCAAACTGCCTCTTTATTAATGGTGCTATATTATTATTAAAAACTATTATTATTAAAAATAATGGATACACTACCAAAAAAGTGACTGATTTGTGTTCTTTAGATTTTAATCAAAAGTGTTCTCAAAATGCAGAAAATGCTATTTCAGAGACCCTAAATTCAGAAATTTCCGGTGGAGAATCCCCGGAGCCCTTTATGGGAAATACCCAACCTCGTACCCAGGGTCTTATCTCCGCTCCCCGACCGCTAGCAAGTGTGCACGAGGTTGGGGAAATACCTATACCTAGCTCACCAACACGATTAGCCTACGCATAGACGGCGGAATTCCTCTTATTACCGTCTTAATCCCCAATTATTCAGGGCCCGATTAATCAGGGGCGGATACGGAGCGTCTGCACGCAGGCTACAACACGATCTTCCCTATTATCCTTAATTCTCAAATCGCTCTAAATTTTATCCCAGGGTAGGATAATGGTTAATTTAGAGGCGATCGTGAGAGTCGCACACGCGTATAACAGTCAATTACTATCCCACAAGCTACTCAAATAGGGGAGTGGATCGGTGTTGGTTAGGGTTGGGAAAATTTTGCCAGGGGGTTAGGGTTCATTAGGTGGCGGGTTTAGGGGTAGGGTTAGGATCTTTGTTGTGTTGGGGTTGGGTTCTAGCATTAGATTAACCATTATCCCAATCTCGTTCCCAGAACGAGATTGCCATTATCCTTAATTCAGAGCGATTTGTAAATTAAGGATAATAGTTCATTAAAACACGGAGTGCTAGTCGCATACCTTGAAAGCCCGTCGGAGTCTTTGAAATTTTAAAAACCAACTCAAACAATGGAGTCTCGAAACAATGGAAATTTTGTTGTTTTGATTACTTCTCATTTCTCGTTGTTTCCTGACTAAAACACAGTAATTGAACTAATTATGATTGGCACGGTGAGCATCTCACCGCCAATATATGCTATTATTCTAGTCTGTCCAGACTATTTGTGTCCAGGTTATTTTCTTGAGATTCAGAAGCTTTACAAGAACAAAAAGTAAAAAATCCTAACCATATTCAAATAAAAACTTTTGAGTGTCATCATCTCTCATCTAGGTCGAGCGAGCTCGGACATATATTTTTTTTCTGAGATGCAAATGGACTTAGCAGAATTCCAACTCCTCCAACTGATGCATTGACTGAATTCTTATCTGCAGAGCTTGTTACAAATGTTCAGCCATTACCTAAGTCAATAGTCATACTTGATGGTGTCTTCATTGGCATAATCGATGTTCTTGAACGCAGATGATGTCGATGTGGTATTCCGTTGCTAGCGCTACTATGTCACCTTGTTTTTCTTCAGCACGTAGAGTTCGTTCATACATGGTATCAATCTTTAATGTTTCTTTACATTTCATCAGATTTGTTATCCCCAGCCTGGGTATTTGGTCTGTAAGTTTCTCATCTAAAATGTCTTTCAATTCATGCGAAAATCAAAACTGCAAGAAGTCGCCGTTGGTTGATTAAAACCTGAAATAAAGGAATACTAACCCTTCAATGATGTAATATTCTGTGTCCGGTACAACCTAAACTTAAACAAATCTGCTTATTCAAACTTGGTTCAAAGTGGAACTATAAATTAATCGAAAACCCCTTTGTTAATTTGCAACTAGTTATAATTCCTATGTGAACAAACAATTTATTTTTTGCTGCAATGCATGTGTGTATATGCATTTTTGCAAAAATATGAAGAGTTTTGACAAAAGTAAAACTTGGAAAAGAAAAAGCGAGGTCAATGATTAGGAGAGGGAGGTTTATTTTTGAGAGAATCTCACCATTCGGTATAAGGATTTATTCGGGTTAGGGTAAAACGCGGATGCGGATGGGCGGATGGCGGACGGACGGACGGACGGATGAGAGGGTAAAAGACGGATGAGAGGGTAAAAGACGGATGAGAGGGTAAAAGGCGGATGAGAGGGTAAAAGGCGGATGAGAGGGTAAAAGGCGGATGAGAGGGTGAAAGGCGGATGAGAGGGTAAAAGGCGGATGAGAGGGTAAAAGGCGGATGAGAGGTTAAAACGCGGATGAGAAGGTAAAACGCGTTGAGTATAAAAGGTGCTCAATACTTAAATAGTAAAGCCGTAATAACATAATAAACGTAAAATGTTTTGTGTCGCTAAAACATCTGAAGCCGCGCAATAACAACATGAGACGTGTACCCTGGGTAACGGGGGCACGCATCCTCGCGTGCCCCCGTTATCCCCAACGAGCGAAGAAGAACCTCTGGCACCCAGGGTATGACGTGTCGCGCGGCGCCTTTTTAACTTGTTACGCCGCAAAAAAAGTATATGTGCATTCATGAGCTGTGGTTTGATTCAGGCTAGTTGCGTATGGATATCGATACCACGCACCGATTATTGGACATAAAGATAAAGATCTCTAAAGATCTCTACTCTCTCTCAAATGACATTCATCTTCGATTACACACTGGTTCGTGTAGTAGCAACACCTAGGCTACATTCTAAAATTTCATTATAGGCAAAATGAAGTGCCTATACAGACCAGAGATATTCATCTTTCGCTCTGTTCATCCAATTTCCGTCAAACCGAAGAGCTACCAATCTCGTTACGAGATTGAAGAGCTGCAGTATAAATTTAAACATGCTCTTTCTCGATAGTAACTTCTAGTTATATTCATTTTAGTCCACAATGAAATTTAGAAGGTTACCAAGGGCGGTATGAATAATAAATAAATAATAGTTTGAATTTTCGCATATTAGTATATTATTATGATTTTAGTTCAAGTTACGTTTGTATTTAACATTGCCTATTACTTTAAAGAAGTCAACATTTGTAGTGACGAAGACTGAAACAATTCAATGTTATTTTTAGCGCCTGTTGCACGCATTTAATTTAATTTTCCAAATTTTCAACTTCAAGACACCAGAAGTTGCATCAAGGGTATTCCACGTACGAAACTCGTCGAAATTTGTCGCAAAATGTAGACACCAAAAAAACACTATAAGCCACGAGAATGTCGACCCTTTAAACATGATTGGGTTGGCTGGACAAATAAATTTGAAGTCTTTTGACAGTTATTCTGAAGCGTCCGAACAGCAACAGAAATATATGTCCCTGACGTTGAGCGGTAAACACGTTGAAGGAAATGAAAGCATCGTGCCATCGACAAGATCGAAGAACGTGTTTTATTACCAATTCGTCCTCCCTTTCAAAACTGGCATCAAGTTCCATGTTCTCAGGAGCTGTTTTCAACAACTGCTCCTTTTCGTTCGGTGATGGCCATTTGCCTGAAGTCGGTTCTGCTGGTTCTTCAAGCTTCGAAGCGATTTAAGCGAGGACAGCAGCGACGAATAACTTTAAGCAACGTACTTTTCTGTCATATTAGTTATACATAATGTTTTTGAGGCTCCTCAATTTTCTGTTTGTAATTTTTTCCAATCAGATTAAAGCAGTACACCCCGGAAGATAGATTTAAATGGCTTTGAAAAACTTTACAAATCATATAATAAATATCCCATTGATGGTTTGTCCGATAATACTGCCGGGCATTTTACAGGTTCGGAGTTCGGAAAAATGAGAAGTTCGACGATTGAACCGGGCCTTAGCGGTCTGTATTAAAAATTATCATTAAATATTATTTAATAAAACATAAATAAAGAACACAAAAACATAAATTGTTGTTTACGCGTGTATTTTGATCGTGTTTGTTATGATTGAGATCTTATCTCAGGAATTCACCCCCAAAATAGAGTTTAAATAACTCCGACAAGTTTTAACTCCTCTACAAGAGCTTGCGTAATCCCAATATCACTTGCGCGGAGTTACGGTACTCCAAAAAGCAGAGTTAAAATAACTCCTGTAAAATAACTCACCCGCATGGAGTTAACTTTGACCTTTTACCCTGTATCCGCGTTGTATTTGACCCTCTCATCCACCTTTTACCCTCTCAACCGCGTTTTAACCTCTCATCAGCCTTTTACCCTCTCATCCGCCTTTTACCCTCTTATCCGCCTTTTACCCTCTCATCCGCCTTTTATCCTCTCATCCGCCTTTTACCCTCTCATCCGCCTTTTACCCTCTCATCCGCCTTTTATCCTCTCATCCGCCTTTTACCCTCTCATCCGTCTTTTACCCTCTCATCCGTCCGTCCGTCCGTCCGCCATCCGCCCATCCGCATCCGCGTTTTACCCTAACCCGATTTATTCAGTATGGTGGAGGATGTCTTGGGTAACCCTCTCCAATTCGGACCTCAATATCAAAAAGTTACGTTTGTAATTATACAGTTTTGCTCTGGTGGCTATTAAGCATGTGGGATATAGATGCGATATGCACATGCGCAAATCAAAAAAGTCCTTTAGGTTTAAATCTTTAAATTAGAAAAGAAAGTCTTTTTACAAAGACAATTTTTTCCAATTAAAATAATCAAAATCCACAACCCAATGAATACGGTTACAGTAAACCTCGATTTTGATGGATTATTTTCAAGGATTATTATTATTATTATTATTATTAGCTCTCGACTGATTGAACTGTCCGGAATGGATATAATTGAACGAGTTTATCGCATAATCGAACGAGTTTATGAAACGCATGATCTAATCGGTTTACTACGCAACGGATATAAACTGATTGAACCGGTACGCAATGCGCACGATCGAATCGGTCTACTACACAAATGGATATAATCGAACGAGTTATGTCGCAAAGCTCTCGACTGATTGAACCGGTACGCACGATCGAATCGGTCTGCTACGCAACGGATATGATCGAATGAGTTTATGACGTTAAGCGTTCGACGAGTTGGGTAACATTACCACTGTCGGACATCGGACACCATTGATGCTTGGAGGCTGAGAATATATCACAATAGTGATCTCTCAGTTTGGTCTGATCCTACTCCAAGCAACAAGGCACGACGAACAGGGACCAGTAAGTATAAAGAAGATCCCAGATTTTAAAAGTCTTGTTAAAACAGGCGCCCAAAAATTTGTGACCCTCTTTGGCGTATGAAGAGTTTTGGCAAAAGTAAAACTTGGGAAAGAGAAAAATGAGGTCAATGGTAATAGGAGAGGGAGGTTTTTCTTGGTAACCCTCTCCAATTCGGACCTCAATATTAAGAAAGTTACGTTTGTAATTATACAGCTTTGCTCTAGTGGCTGTTAAGCATGTGGGATATAGATGCGATATGCACATGCGCAAATCAAAAAAAATTTAAATTAGAAAAGAAAGTCTTTTACAAAGACAATTTTTCCAATTAAAATAAACCCAAAGAATACGGTTACAGTAAACCTCGATTTTGATGGATTATTTTCAAGGATTATTATTATTATTATTATTATTATTATTATTATTATTATTATTATTATTATTAGCTCTCGACTGATTGAATCGGTACGCAATACACGGATATAATCGAACGAGTTATGACGCAAAGCTCTCGACTGATTGAACTGGTACGCGATACGCACGATCGAATCGGTCCACTACGCAATGGATATAATTGAACGAGTTTATCGCACGATCGAATCGGTTTACTACGCAACGGATATAATGGAACGAGTTTATGAAACGCACGATCGAATCGGTCTACTATCGAACGAGTTTTGACGCAAAGCTCTCGAACCGATCGAATCGGTTTACTACGCAACGGATATAATCGAACGAGTTTATGAAACAAGGCTTTCGACTGATCGAACCGGTACGCACGATCGAATCGGTCCACTACGCAACGGATATAATCGAACGAGTTATGACGCAAAGCTCTCGACTGATTGAACCGGTACGCAGTACCAGTCGGGGGATCTGTTACCCAACCTTCCAAACGGGTAAGTATAAAGAAGATGTCTTGTTGTTAAAACAGGCGCCCAAAAATTTGTGACCCTTTTTGGGCGTTGGGAGCCCAAAATATCTTAGCCCTCCCCCTAAATTTTTCAAATAAAATACACAATAACGGTAACTCCGAATAACGTAAACATATTTATTGAGAATTTCATAAATGCATTCTGTAATTCAATAAACATGTTGACGCTACTCAGTGGTCCCGTAATTTTTAGTTTTCAAAAGTGTCTTAAAGTTAGATAACGAGTCTGTTTCTGGTTGGAATTCATGAGCTCCAAATTAAGTTTCCACTATATTCAGACTAAAAATCACACGGTATTAGGAATGTGAGGGTTGGGACTTTAGGTGTTGGGCTGTACCTAAGGTGATGGGGAGAAGAATTACAGAAATAAATTATAACTAAATTACTAAAATACAGTTTTTGATTCAAACTATAATAAAGTATAACTAAAAATAATGTCATGCTTGTATAAACTACTATGGCGGGCCCCCATCTACACATTTGGCCCTCCCATTCCCCCCTGAATGTCTTAATTCAAGTAAGAACTTTTGCTTCTTTGAAATTTAAAGTGTATTTCTATTGCTAATCGTGATACTGATAGGTCACACCCAGGGTTGAACGACCAAAGGCTCTGCTGCATTGAATGAAAATATTGATGCACATGGTTATTTATCTTGTTGTCAGACTTTTAATAACGGGTTGGTCCTATATACAAATTAATCTTGTTATCAATTTTATTAAAAAAAATTTTCGGGTAAAAAATTCCTCTCAGAAATCACGACAGGGCTTCGAAAACTCAAAATTTTCACCATATACCCTACGCAACCTCGTAACCAGGGTCTTACCTCCGCTCCCCCGACCGGTTTATATTTTCTCGAGATTCAGAAGCTTTACAAGAGCAAAAAGTCGAAAATCCTAACCATATTCAAATAAAAAACTTTTGAGTGAGTCCTATTAAAACTAAACTCGAAACAAACCGGTGTAAACAAACCCAAACCACGAAACTCGTTTTAAACCGAACCAAGAGGCGGACTTGGAGCAAGTCTATATTAAAATCTGAAATAAAGGAATACTAACCCTACTTTAATTTTAAACTAAATAGTCAATGATAATTCTGTAATATTCTGTGTCCGGTACAACCGTAGCAGCCTAAACTAAAACGAACTTGGTTCAAAGTGGAACTAAATTAGAAATAAATTAAATTCGAAAACCTGCGTAAAACACTTGTGGTACTCGTGGCCCTTAGTTAATTTGCAACTAAATTCCTATGCGAACAGACAATTTATTTTTTGCTGCAAATATATTCACGTGTGTATATGCATTCGTGTAAAAATATGAAGAGTTTTGGCAAAAGTATAACTTCGAAAAGAAAAAGCGAGGTCAATAATTAGGAGAGGGGGGTTTATCTTAATTTGAAGGTAACCCTCTCCAATTCGGACCTCAATGTTAAGAAAGTTACGTTTGTAATTATACAGTTTTGCTCTAGATGCACATGCGCAAATCAAAAAAGTCCTTTAAATTTAAATCTTTAAATTAGAAAAGAAAGCCTTTTTACAAAAACAATTTTTTTCCTATTAAAATAATCAAAATCCATAACCCAAAGAATACGGTTACAGTAAACCTCGATTTTGATGGATTATTTTCAACATTTTACAACAATGAGACAGTCCGATATTATTGCGATGCCTGCGAAACGAAAGTCAGCGGACGCACCAATTCTTGTTTGTTATTGAAGCGAATTGAAGCGCACAATGCGTGAAATTTCTTACAAGTTCTTGAATTTTCGGATTTTTTCCAACTTATGACCTCTTCCGTTGGAAGATATGATAATAACGAGTTCTCTAATGATTCTAGGTGTATCGAAGGAGTTTTGTCGCGTCCTAAAAGTGCTTCGAAAGCGCTGCGAGCATACATTGATTTGAAGAGTTTGAAGGAGAAAGGACGCGAAATGGTTGCTATGCAAGGACGGTGTCAAACTTGAAGGTAAATCGATTTATTCAAATATTTCAGAGCTGTATAAATAGTTGGAGGGAGTAGTTTCCTAATCACAGTCGAAAGCTTGAAATTCATTTGCTTGTAATTTGTTGGTGATTACTGATTTTGAATGAATATATTGGCTTTGATGTTTGGAAATATTGATGAATGATGTGGTTAAATAGTTATTTGTTATAAATCATCGTGAACTGGGATACAGTCTTACAGAAATCCTCGATATATAGACTGTCCAATCCTTTACTTTTAGCCATATCTACAAACCTAGTCTTCTCGCAAATGGCAGAAATGCATCATAATTTGCGTTTCCATGGTTAATTTTGTTGATGACCAATATTTAGCACAATTAAGAATATCGTAATACCCCCAGCAATCAATCTTATGCACCAATCAATGTTAAGCACCAGGGTGTGGGGGGTGGGCAACCCCAGGGAATTTGTCATTTTTGGGAAGTCTTGTGTCAATTTCCCCTCCCCGGGGCAAATAACATGAACTGTTTTGACGTAAACAAAATTTTCATTAACAGCCATCTTTTCGCCATTGTTCATTTCCAGTCTTTCCATTTTTCAAGATGGCAGCTATGTCAAATTTCCCCACCCTGGGATCCCCCAGTATTGTCAAAATCCCGTCCCGCATCTTTGGTAATCAATTCCCTGGGGGTTGCCGGCCCCCCATCCTGGGGCTTAGGCTGTTGCGATATATCGAAATATCGATAATTATCGATATTTTTTGAATATCGGTTATTCGATATTTGAATTTAAAGAAAACCGAAATATCGATAATATCGAAATCTATACGGTATTATCGAAATCTATATGGTATTATCGGTATTGTGCGAACGCTGAAGCCGAATATCACTGATTCTCACTGAAACTTCTGTTACGGAAATTAACAGAAACTCATTGCAGTTTATCGGGCGAGACAAAACGAGACTTTGTTTGTTTCCGGCCAAATTTGTCACATATTGTCATGACTTAACGTGAAGACGGCTAATCACTAATGCATTTTCAATTCCCAAGGCGCACATTTTACAAGCTAGACTGTCGCAGTCTATTGAAATAATTTCGTCCACGATGAGTCAGCAAGCTCGAAATAGAATATAAGAATAAATCGAATATGTTTGTGACAGTTACAGTATATCGCGACTCATTCGGCAATCGATATCTCCGGACTCGTTTGTTAGTTTTTGCTCTTGCACCCGAAGATTTACCGTAAAATCGATATCAACATGCCAAGCGCTGTTTGGAACCATTTTAAGAAGGGAAAAGATGACCCCGAGTGTCAAATATGCGGGAAAATCGTGAAGAACAAGTGTGGGAATACTACAAACCTTATGTCCCATCTGAAGACAAGTCATTACATGGTATACAAGACCTTGGAAAAGAAGAAACAACAAGCTTCCTCGCATCTTCGAACCGCAGTCTCTTCAACTACCGTTTTGGAAGGCAACGAACGTTCACATGGAACGCCATCGCAGCCAAGCATTATGGAGGCAATGGAAAAACAAACCCCGTTGCAGTCTGAAGCAGCAAACGCGCGAAAGAAATAACAGATGCTATCACGCATTTCTTGGCAAAAGACAGCATTCCGTTTAATGCCGTCGAACGACCCGGGTTCAAACGTTTACTCAATGTTTTAGAGCCACGCTACGAAGTCCCGGCAAAGTCAACTTTTTCCACACAGCATGTGACCAAACTATACGACACGATGCGAACAAGCGTTATGAACCAACTAAAAAACTCTGTACAAGACAAGGTGAAGGCGATAACTATTTATATTACTTTCCAACCATGTCACCTGACCGTGAAAAGAACAGCCGGAGCACGAGAGGAACATAGCTGTTGTGAGACGCTTTTAACGTTATTTCGTGATCACCAATCCCTGTGCCGCAATATCGAAATATGTATAAAGCCGACACACGTATATAAAGTGAACTGGACACCGACACCCGTGGACGAGCAGCGGAATAACACGATCAAGGACGCTGCCAAAGGAGTTCAGATGTTAATAAGAAGCGACATTGAGATGACCAGAATGGAGGAGGATGACTGGAAATACCTTCTCAGTAAGGTTGAAGATCAAAGGCCCATCAAACTGACTCAAAACAGGGAATCTCTTGACAAGTATATCGGAGATATTTTAAGCGATCTTAAGATTGATACTACTTTGGAGAAACCATTGTCACACAAATGCGACATCGGCTTTGGGGTTTATGATGATGGCAAGCACATCTTCAAGCGGCAAGATGCACCCGATCACAATTTCCTCGGAAAAAAAGAACAAGTTTGTGCTGCTTTTTATCACATATACGATAGCCAACGGCCAACCTTCTCACGGGAATACCTTTGTTTAGACAAAGGTTGTTTTACTTCCAAGAAAAGCCGGAAGTTCACAGGGTTACACGATCGGCCCAAAACAATGGTGGCCGTTGTGAAGTACCAAGTAATAATTGGAGAAGGAACAGTGTTATACGAAGCAAGATACACCGATTGTTTATAGTGTTGGTGTTTTTGCTGAAGAATATTTTGTACGAGATGCCTGGGAGGGAGACCTAGGAGCCGTAATCAATCTAGGAGGCCGCGCCAGAAAGATCACAATGTTAGTTACGTGGCCGCCGCGACACCGGTCGACGTCAAACCAAGGCTGCTGCGAGCGACTGGTGGAGCTTTACGTATACCATTTTAAGCCAAAAAATATAGTGTTTACCGTCAAACTTGCCCATGTCTACAAGGAAGGATGGCCCAAATATGAAGATAATATTCGAGTTGGAATAAAGACGTTGGTAACACATGGTATATTTGTCACCAAGATGGAAGAGAACGATTGGGATTATCTCTTTGAAATCGCAGGATTGCCGTCAATGCTGCATGAACCTTTTGAACGCCGGCTTTGGGACTGGCAATCTCGCAAAATGTTAGATAAAGATATTGAAATATTTCTTTATGGAATAGCGCTGGAGGTACAAATAGAGCAACAGCAACGATGCCTCCGTCTTGCTTTGCAAAATCTATAAACAAACTGTCAAACATTACCTTATTTAGGCCTAGGTAACTTTTTAGAGGTAACTTTTATTATCTATAGTGCTTTCGATAAGTTTTATAGTAGCAGGATGCGCATGCAAGAAAAGTATAGACGGCAGTATGAAAAGATGTCGGCGGGAGGTCCGAGGTCAAACTCTTTGTCCTATTTTTTCCGGTGGGTGTAAAACATGGCATAGGAAATGGCATGGCATATGGCATGGCATATGGCATGGCATATGGCATGGCATATGGCATGGCATGATTTTTTTTTTATTTGATTTAATTAATTGACTCCCATCAAGTAGGGATGGGCCGATACCAAATATTCGATACCGTCGATACCAAGGTCTGCAAGAAAAGTATTAGCCTGGCGTAGCCGGCGGTTTAAAAGTATCGATACTAGCGAGAAATATCGATTGTTTCGATACCGCTGAGCCTGCGGTCTTTTGCTTTTTGGTCAGCGGACTCTAACAAGTGTTAACCTTTCATGTTACTCCATCAAATAACTGCTAACCCCAAAACAACTTAGATCCTAACCTCCACCTAATTCTGCGAATTAAAATATGGAGGAATACGAGGAAAACGCACTAGGTAAGGCCAATCTTTCCACATTGACTCCCATCAAGAATCACAAAATAGGCTAGTATTAGAAATTGCAGAGACGTGAAATAAAATTTGGCGGGTGAAGGGACTGGTAACGAAAGTTTTGATTGGCAGAATGGCGAACAAAACTTTCGTTACCAGTCCCTTCACCCGCCAAATTTTATTTCACGTCTCTGCAATTTCTAGTACTAGCTTATTTTGTGATTCTTGATGGTAGTGATGGGCGATACCAGCTTTTTAAATTCGATACGATACTGGTTCGATATTGCCCTTTTTTTCGATATCGATATTTTATGCGACGTTGCAGATGCTATTTTTAGTAAAGTATGCATAACTTTCTATTAATAAACAAAGTATCATAGGTCAGTAGGTCACTCTTTAGACAATGCAGGAAATAAATATCTAATTAAGGAGATTAAAATTGCAAATGAATCGTCATTACCTTCGTTCATGTTTCGATAAACCAGTAAAACCAATGTAAATACGCCTTGTTAGGGATAACCTTTCATGTTACTGACTCCATCACCAATATAAACATCACCGGATAACATCAAGGGAATCGAGGTGGGAGGGTTAGGAAGACACTTAAGGCGGGGGTTAGGGTTAGAAAACTCAGTAGGTGGGGGTTAGGGTTAGGGTATTTGATGGAGTAACATGAAAGGTTAACACTTGTTAGTTTGTGCTGAGTCCGCTGACCAAAAGGCAAAAGACCGCAGGCTCAGCGGTATCGAAACAATCGACCGCAGGCTACGCAGGCTAATACTTTTCTTGCAGACCTTGGTATCGATGGTATCGAATATTTGGTATCGGCCCATCCCTACTTGATGGGAGTCAATTAATTAAATCAAATAAAAAAATAATCATGCCATGCCATATGCCATGCCATATCATATGCCATGCCATTTCCTATGCCATGTTTTACACCCACCGTATTTTTTCGGTCTATTTGTAGAACACAGACTCTAAATTTTTATCACTGAAATCGATAATTAATTTTAAAATAAACTTGTATGGTCACTTTGGTTACCATAAATAAATACTGAATAATAAGTGAAATGAAATACCTATTCCGGAACGGGTTTCTTTGTGAAGAAAGACTACAGTTCTGACTCATGATTGTATATGGCGCCATTTTTATCCAATCGCCCACTGGCACTACCATGACACATGCATGCTTGGTGCTTTATTCCGAAAGCGAGGTTATATTTTGTGACAGCATGTCGGAGATTTCGCGATCATTGAGCAACAAAACACACAAGTTTATTATTATTCAAGTTCTATCGTTATTCCGCGGTTAACCGAGTTGGCATGCTTCGTATATTTATCATCTCTCATGGTTTCAAAATTACATGGCAACCGTGCTGCAGGCCCGCCTTTCCGGGATCCTGGTTGCTGCTTGCCGGGCCAACTCGGTTAAGCGAGTTGAAAATTTCTCCTTTTCCCCATGTAATCGGCTTTTTGCCGAGTTGGCCCGGCAAAGTGGGCTGAAAAACTGTTTGTCTCGTTCTGTCGCGCGTTTATTTACTTGATTGTGTGAATAAATATTGCTGAAATGAACTCAGATAGAGCATCAAAACCTTGTTTGTGCGTTTCGAGACGTAGCGAAGACTTAATAAATTAATTAGTCTTCGTGAAGACGTTTTCGCGAGTTGGTCAGACAATTTAACAATCGTTTTATTAAAAATTTCATCAGTGCATAAATAACAGTGTAAAACTGCAGTAAAACTAACGTAACTTTGCCCATCATTTGCTTGGTAATTGCGAATTTTGGGTTGAAATCATCGTCGTCAATTCAAAACTCATCCCGGCTTACCGAGCTAGCCCGCCTCATGTAATCGCAATGCTAAGCTTACCGGGCCAACTCGCCTCATGTAAATCGGCCCCTAAATGGGCTAGCCAGGTAAATAGTGTTAACATTACTAGAGAACTTAGAAACCTTCACATTTATTCTTATTAAAGGGATATGGCAATATAAATTAACTTTGTCTCATTTGAAAGAACTCGTAAAATGGTATAACAAGACCTTGTACAATTTTCCCTAATCTGTTTTGGTTTTCGAAATAATTTGACGAAAGACACCGTGCTGTCCGCCATCTTGGAATTATTTTCGATATGGGTAAGTAAAATTTTTATCTTGCCAACCTTACGACATTATGAGCCAGAAACTCGATTATGTTGCACTATTTCCATTTTCAATTGTTCCACAACATTTTAAAAAGTCTTCCGCGGAAATTCGGTCACCTATGGAGTAGTTTCATCAGGTTTACCCTGCTTGTGACGTCATCAATTTCCTAGTTAATTAGGTCAAATATTACAACAAGATGGCGGATTGTAGATTGTCTTTTGTCATAATTATCTGAAATATTTCAAAAACCAAGAAAGATACAGAAAAATTGTAAAAGGTCTTCTTATACCATTTTACGAGTTCTTTCAAATGAGACAAAGTTAATTTATATTGCCATATCCCTTTAACCTTACTAAAAAAATATGTAATCGTCCCCCCGTAAAGCGGACTAGCCCGACAACTGGGATGACTTATAAACAACGAACATACGCATATATCCACGTATCATGCAAACAATCAGCCCCCCGGTAAGCGGACCAGATTACCTCGTAATGAAGTGAAATCTTGTCTTGGATACCAACTATATGTTGGTTAACGTTCCATCTCCATAATCAGGGCCTAAATAGCACTCCGTCGAGATGACGTCAGTGTCGATGTTTGTCCGCTTTTACCCATAATTCTTGCGGCCATAACAAAAGAAAATAGCTCATTTGCAATAATTTGTGAGTCAAATTTGGTTTGTTTGAGCCATTAATAGCAGCCAGACGCTACGCTATTGACCATTATACACTGACTGTATATACACCTCCTGTATATACACCTCCTGTATATACACCTCCTGTATATACACCTCCTGTATATACACCTCCTGTATATACACCTCCTGTATATACACCTCCTGTATATACACCTCCTGTATATACACCTCCTGTATATACACCTCCTGTATATACACCTCCTGTATATACACCTCCTGTATATACACCTCCTGTATATACACCTCCTGTATATACACCTCCTGTATATACACCTCCTGTATATACACCTCCTGTATATACACCTCCTGTATATACACCTCCTGTATATACACCGACTGTATATACACCGACTTTATATGCACCGACTTTATATACACCGACTTTATATACACTCCCATATACACTCCCATATACACTGCATGCCTTGCCCCTAAATTAAAGGTCCCTGAAATGGCGTTTCATGTATTTTAATACTATTTTAGAGGAAAATATACATTTTTTTCATTCAAGATATCCAACTTACAATACAACTACCAATCGGTGAAATTGTTAAGTCGTATACAATGCGAGCGAACAATTTGTTGGCATGTTTTTTAAGCTGATATATACAGATGAACAGACGCACTTTGCAGTAAGAGTGTCAGAATGTTTTACTTATCTTTCCTTGCAGTCGCCAAGTCAATATGAAGTATGGAGAAGACATTTGGCCGACAAATCTGTTGCAGTTGTGTTGTTCAACAGAAGGACGGACATGCCGATCGAAATTGAATTTTCATTTAAAACCGCAAGTAAATTAAAGTTCAGTTTAGGTCAGCGAACAATTATCATGATTTTATTATAAACGTTGGTCCAGCAAGCTCAGTGAGCTCCATATATGCTCAATAACCGAGCACAACCGCTTATTTTTGCAATTTTGCACAATATCACAACTGTCTTGTATTTCAAGGCAGCACTTCCCTTGCGATAGTAACTTCTAGTTATAAACTAACATTCCCGGGTCTTAAGGTAGCAAGATCCCTCTGAATACATTTTTAATACCATACAATATAACAATTAACCCTTACAACCATATAATATTTCCACACAAAAAGTTTGCATAAATTATGCTAATTAGCTGACGAAATGGCCGCCGATTGGTCAAAATCGGGATATACTTCAAACAAGATTTCTCAGGCAGTTTTAGAGATAAGGTCCTGAAGGTTTCTGAGTTTATAGCTTATATACTAAGGCATATTCTGGTGGTAGCATTTTCAATATAAACTTTCAGCTATTTTCTGACATGCTTTTTTTCTTTTTTTTCCAATTTCCACCACCTAAATTATATTAATTATGTCAGATAATTCAACAAGTATGAATCAGATTCAAAATTCCTACCACCATTCCCTAGATATTCCTGTTAGGAGGCTGTGGTGAAAATTTTATTGAAATATATGGGAAAATGAGGGAGAAATAGTGTTTGGAAAATGGCAAATTTGTTTGAAGTATATCCCGATTTTGACCAATCGGCGGCCATTTCGTCAGCTAATTAGCATAATTTATGGAAATATTATTTGTCATATGTTCTATCAAATGGTTGTAAGGGTTAATTGTTATATTGTATGGTATTAAAAATGTATTCAGAGGGATCTTGCTACCTTAATTTTAGAAAATCACACTTTCTGACAGACGTGTTAAAAGAGTACCGACCTCGCAGGCTAAATCCACCCGAAATACCGTAAATGCTCCTTAGCGCCGCGGCGCAATTTTGCAACTTTTTTAGGTGTGGCGCTTATTAAAACAATGTTGACAAAATGCTCATAACACAACTTCACTTATGGCCTTCTTGGTCGCTATCTATCGCGTAACAAATCGTACATGTAGCAAAATCGTTAACTTTGACAGCGAAAAACTCTATGACTAGAAGTTACTATCGCAAGGGAAGTGCTGCCTCAACAGTCATGGGAAGCCTAATTTTTTATAAAATCCAAAATGAAGTACACATTTTTTCAATTCTTTTTATTATATTTAAATACAGCATGGACTTATCTGAATATAATTGGCAAGGCTTTTGACTGCGTACACAGTATACATTATGACTATAGATTGGTAAAAAAAATTCTGATAAATCACTGCCAGTATAAATCATGCTTCTTACTGTGGCAAAGCTGTCAGTGGAATTTTTTGGGATTTGTTATCGACAGAACTACAAATACAAATACAAATACGCTGTCTGGGCACTGGGGACCATGGATGGGGAAAAGAAACTGTAGGGGTGGGGTGGGGGGGGGGGGGGGGTGGTAGTGGTAGAAAAGGCGAGAGGGGATTATTTCAGATTCGTATTTCTAGTAACACAGTTATTAGATTCGGCTTACGCGTGTTCTTCAACATTTGTAGGTCGAATTTCAAGCCTCATCAGCAAACATTCGAGATTTATTTGCTCACAAAGACATGGGTGTTTTCCAGGATTCCTTCAAGAACCTTGTGAATCCAAGTGGTGTTGTTATGCTGAGATTGTCTCCAACAATGATAATTTAATTATCTTAATTTAATTCAATCATCCAATCGAAAATAAATCAAATTTCGACCAATCAATGAATAAAAGCCAAAATCGAGTGGCAACATTTATTCCAAGAGTCATTAGCTGGATTCAGTAAAGAGCACAGAACACATCTCACATAACTCATAATTTTAAAATATGATCCCGTGATATAATACTTAAAGGGATATGGCAATATAAATTAACTTTGTCTCATTGGAAAGAACTCGTGAAATGGTATAACAAGACCTTTTACAATTTTCCCTTATCTTTTTTGGTTTTCGAAATAATTTGACGAAAGACAGCGTGCTATCGAAAGACAGCGTTGCATGTGACGTCATAAGTAGGGTAAAGTGAAATTTTTATCTTGCCAACCTTACGACGTTATAGCCAGAAACTCGATTATGTTGCACTATTTCCATTTTCAATTGGCCCATAACATTTTAAAAAGCCTTACGCGGAAATTCGGTGCTTGTGACGTCACCAATTTCCTAGTTAATTAGGTCAAATATTACAACAAGATGGCGGATTAAAGACTGTCTTTTGTCATAATTATCTGAAATATTTCAAAAACTAAGAAAGATACAGAACAATTGTAAAAGGTCTTCTTATACCATTTTACGAGTTCTTTCAAATGAGACAAAGTTAATTTATATTGCCATATCCCTTCAAAGTATTCATAATTTATGAGATGATTATAACAATTAGATGAAATAAATAAAAATACGTGATTAAATTTATTTCAAAATTTTATAATAATAATTATTTAAATAACTTTATTTTGAGGGTAGCACTCTACATTATAAAAAATGATGAACTTGTGGCTACGTCCATGTCTGTTTGTCTGTGTGTAACGCTCTTTCCCAGGCTCCTTTTCCACGCTGTCCTCGTATGGCAATCAGTACTGTGCCATATTATGGTTTAACAATAACAAAATTATGAGATTTGTGGCTTTCACATTATCTTAAAACTCGATTCAAAATGCTGGAAATAGTGTTTCAGAGACACCAGAAATCCAAAATTTCCGCCTAAAATCTTATATTCTCGGTCTTCCGTCTTCACCCCCCCCCCCCCCCCCCCCCCCCTCCCCCATGCACAAATCTTCCTCGGCCCATGAGCAGCTATATTATTATTAAAAACTATTATTATTAAAAATAATGGATACACTACCAAAAAAGTGACTGATTTGTGTTCTTTAGATTTTAATCAAAAGTGTTCTCAAAATGCAGAAAATGCTATTTCAGAGACCCTAAATTCAAAAATTTCCGGTGGAGAATCCCCGCAGCCCTTTATGGGAAATACCCAACCTCGTACCCAGGGTCTTATCTCCGCTCCCCGACCGCAGCAATGTGTGCACGAGGTTGGGGAAATACCTATACCTAGCTCACCAACACGATTAGCCTACGCATAGACGGCGGAATTCCTCTTATTACCGTCTTAATCCCCAATTATTCAGGGCCCGATTAATCAGGGGCGGATGCGGAGCGTCTGCACGCAGGCTACAACACGATCTTCCCTATTATCCTTAATTCTCAAATCGCTCTAAATTTTATCCCCCAACGAGCGAAGAAGAACCACTGGCACCCAGGGTAGGATAATGATTAATTTAGAGGCGATCGTGAGAGTCGCACATGCGTATAACAGTCAATTACTATCCCACAAGCTACTCAAATAGGGGAGTGGATCGGTGTTGGTTGGGCTGGGAAAATTTTGCCACGGGGTATTGTTGGGGTTGGGTTCTAGCATTGAACGAGATTGCCATTATCCTTAATTCAGAGCGATTTGTAAATTAAGGATAATAGTTAATTAAAACACGGAGTGCTCGCATACCTTGAAATAGACGGCCGGCCAGCTCGAGCTAAAACGCTCGAAAAAAACTTTGATGGCATTTTTTGTTACAAGCAGGTAACCATGCCAGATCGTTTCTAATAACCTTTGTGTTGAAGGTGAGGGGGGTTACCACTCGCGTTTTGAGCTTTTAATGTAAAATTTTGATGCTTTTCTTCAGCCTCCGTACGCTCTTCGAGTCCGATGAAAAGTTTCAAGCGGATGTTCTTTACTGTTGCTATGCAGCGAGTATGGAATTCTGATTGGCTGCCTTGAAACTGTCAACCAATAAGCGCGCGTCGCCCCAGTACTTTTATAATTTTACACCGCCAAATGAAGTGATGGGCGAATTAATGGCCGGAATCGATTCGTGTGACAGGTTATTGATGAAAACAATCCGCTTTATGGTTACCGTAAAGAAGACAAAGGCATATGAAACTGCTGGTATACTGTAAGTCCACGTGCGTAGAGAATTTCGACTGCTCTACCTAGTAAACTACTCTATGATGCACTTTGCAGTACCTCAAAAACATAGAATCAATCCATTATGCAGTGTTTACATATCCTTTCTTATTCACATCATTACATGCTTAACCTCGTTACACATGAGGCATTTGGGACTGCTGGTATACTGTACCTAGTCTAAAACTACTCTAGGATATATATGCACTATAAATAGGGCATATTCATATTCAAATAGTGTATACGGTATTCATATCTAATTCACATTCAGTTCAAATGTATATGGCATGCAGTTCATATGTAGTTCAAATTTATCAGTATAGCACTTTAATATTTTTGTTCTCGACATTTGCTTGTTAGAGTGTTTATATATATATATATATATATATATATATATATATATATAATATATATATATATATATATATATATCGTTTCTTATTCACATCATCACATCTTCTGAAAGTAAAATTCTTGAAGCATTCTCACTGGTAGCAGTCTGATTTTTAACTTTGACTTCAAAACATAAATTTGTTAGTTTTAAATGTTTCACATGTGCACTGTATGGAGTAAACTGACTATTGATCAGGATGTAAAAGTTAACTGCAACTTTTTTACAATTCACATTGAGACATTGCCAATGGTATTCACTGACAACATCTTGTGCATGCTAATTGTGCATGCTACTATGTCCTCATCTACAGTGGCTTTGCACAGTTGGCATTTGGACACTATGGCAATCCAGAACATCTCTACAGGCAGCTACCACAGATCTGGTCATAAATAGCTTACTGCATCATATTTTGATTGCATGACTTAGAAGCTGAAATTAACAATGTTTCAGGAATCATGCTGTCTACCCAAATCAAAATCCATGCTTGCAAAAAAGAAAAACTATGTACTGTACAGAATCAGCTTCCATAAGTAATCTTGAAAAAACTGGTACAACAGAGTGGGATATAAGGCACAGATGATGAAGAAGTTTTACAAAACAAAGATGTCATTAGAAAAGATTATGAATGCACAGCTAGCCCACAATTCATGGACTGGTATCTGGTATACCAAGCAAGTAGGATGCACATAATTCCAACACAAGTTTTACTTTGTTTGTTAACTTAATTCACATACTTTCAGAAGGACAAGATGCCAACTGACAGCCAGGGTAGTAAAAAAATGGCCAGCATTGTGTATTGCTGTAACAGCTGAAATTTCTGGAACCATTGTTGTCTAGAGATCCACCTTAGATGTGAATAAAGCTTAATCCATCCAGGTTGGTCATTTCATTTTTCTGGTGCCTACAAAAGATGTATCTCCAAGTATGTTATATACTTATATGCTGCACCTGCATCAATGCTGCTTTCACAAAAAAGATTGCCAAGGGGACTATGGAAAGATGAGAAATTGCTATATATGAAACTTCATTATTGTTCCCAAGTTGGTGTTGGTATGCAACAAAGAAAGATCATACATGTTGATCACCAATTCAAGTTGTGGATGTCAACATGAGCAACAGCTGCCTGAAAATATGTTCTGGTTTGCCATACAATGAATTGTCCAAATGCCCACTATGCAAAGCCACTGTACATGAGGACAGAGTAGAGTGCACAAGATGTTAGTGATACCATTGGCAACTATGTCTCAATGTGAATTGTACAGATCCAAAAGCTGCAGCTAACTTTTATTGCCAATCATTACATCCTGATCAATAGTCAGTTTACTCCATACAGTGCACATGTGAAACATTTAAAACTAACAAATTTATGTTTTGAAGTCAAAGTTAAAAATCAGACTGGCATACTGTATATATATATACTGTAATCTTGGCCAAAAAAAGTGAAAATACAAATTAATTGATTGGTGTTGTGTAACTGTAACTACCAGTGAGAACGTTTCAAGTATTTTACTCGCAGAAGAGGTTAAGCATGTATAATGATGTGAATAAGAAAGGATATGTATTAAACACTGCATAATGCATTGATTCTAGGTACTGCAAAGTGCATCATAGAGTAGTTTACTAGGTAGAGCAGTCGAAATTCCCCACGCACATGGACTTACAGTATACCAGCAGTTTAAAATGCCTTTGTCTTCTTGTACGGTAACCATAAAGCGGATTGTTTTCATCAATAACCTGTCACATCACTTCATTTGGCGGTGTAAAATTATAAAAGTACTGGGGCGACGCGCGCTTATTGGTTGACAGTTTCAAGGCAGCCAATCAGAGTTCCATACTCGCTGCATAGCAACAGTAAAGAACATCCGCTTGAAACTTTTCATCGGACTCGAAGAGCGTACGGAGGCTGAAGAAAAGCATCAAAATTTTACCTTAAAATCTCAAAACACGAGTGGTAACCCCCCTCACCTTCAACACAAAGGTTATTAGAAACGATCTGGCATGGTTACCTGCTTGTAACAAAAAATGCCATCAAAGGTTTTTTTTGCAATCTTGGCCGGCCGTCTAAAAGCCCGTGACGCCCGTCGGAGTCAACTAACTCAAACAATGGAGTCTCGAAACAATGGAAATTTTGTTGTTTTGATTATTTCTCGTTGTTTCCTGACTAAAACACAGTAATTGAACTAATTATGATTGGCACGGTGAGCAGTCTGTACAGACTATTTGTGTCCAGGTTATTTTCTTGAGATTCAGAAGCTTTACAAGAACAAAAAGTAAAAAATCCTAACCATATTCAAATAAAAACTTTTGAGTGTCATCACATCTCTCATCTAGGTCGAGCGAGCTGGGACATATATTTTTTTTCTGAGATGCAAATGGAATTCCAACTCCTCCAACTGATGCATTGACTGAATTCTTATCTGCAGAGCTTGTTACAAATGTCCAGCCATTACCTAAGTCAATAGTCATTATCATGGCATAATCGATGTTCTTGAACGCAGATGATGTCGATGTGGTATTCCGTTGCTAGCGCTACTATGTCACCCTGTTTTTCTTCAGCACATAGAGTTCGTACCTACATGGTATCAATCTTTAATTTTTCTTTACATTTCGTCAGATTTGTTATCCCCAGCCTGGCTTAACACCAAGGGACGCGGTATTTGGTCTGTATTAAAGTTTCTCATCTAAATTCCATTGTCTTTCAATTGCGAAAATCAAAACTGCAAGTGGTCGCAACTCCTTGTAAGCAATTTCGCAGTAAGTCTGTAAGTCGCCGTTGGTTGATTAAAACCTGAAATAAAGGAATACTAACCCTTCAATGAAGTCTAAACTAAAACGAATCTGCTTATTCAAACTTGGTTCAAAGTGCAACTATAATCGAAAACCCCTTTGTTAATTTGCAACTAGTTATAATTCCTATGTGAACAGACAATTAATTTTTTGCTGCAAAAATATGCATGTGTGTATATGCATTTTTGCAAAAATATGAAGAGTTTTGACAAAAGTAAAACTTGGAAAAGAAAAAGCGAGGTCAATGATTAGGAGAGGGAGGTTTATCTTTGAGAGGTAACCCTCTCCAATTCGGACCTCAATATCAAGAAAGTTACGTTTGTAATTATACAGTTTTGCTCTGGTGGCTATTAAGCATGTGGGATATAGATGCTATATGCACATGCGCAAATCAAAAAAGTCCTTTAAATTTAAATTTTTAAATTAGAAAAGAAAGTCTTTACAAAGACAATTTTTCCAATTAAAATAATCAAAATCCACAACCCAAAGAATACGGATTGAACCGGTACACAATACACGGATATAATCGAACGAGTTATGACGCAAAGCTCTCGACTGATTGAACTGGTACGCGATACGCACGATCGAATCGGTCCACTACGCAATGGATATAATTGAACGAGTTTATCGCACGATCGAATCGGTTTACTACGCAACGGATATAATCGAACGAGTTATGACGCAAAGCTCTCGAACCGATCGAATCGGTTTACTACGCAACGGATATAATCGAACGAGTTATGACGCAAAGCTCTCGACTGATTGAACCGGTACGCACGATCGAATCGGTCTGCTACGCAACGGATATGATCGAATGAGTTTATGACGTTAAGCGTTCGACGGGTTGGGTAACATTACTATTGTCGGACATCGGACACCATTGATGCTTGGAGGCTGAGAATATCACAATAGTGATCTCTCAGTTTGGTCTGGGGACCAGTAAGTATAAAGAAGATCCCAGATTTTTGGCGTATGAAGAGTTTTGCCGGCAAAAGTAAAACTTGGGAAAAATGAGGTCAATGATATTAATAGGAAAGGGAGGTTTTTCTTAAATTGGTAACCCTCTCCAATTCGGACCTCAATATTAAGGAAGTTATGTTTGTAATTATACAGCTTTGCTCTAGTGGCTATTAAGCATGTGGGATATAGATGCGATATGCACATGCGCAAATCAAAAAAGTCCTTTAAATTTAAATCTTTAAATTAGAAAAGAAAGTCTTTTTACAAAGACAATTTTTCCAATTAAAATAATCAAAATCCACAACCCAAAGAATACGGTTACAGTAAACCTCGATTTTGATGGATTATTTTCAAGGATTATTATTATTATTATATATTATTATTATTATTATTAGCTCTCAACTGATTGAAGTCATTGAACCGGTACGCAATACACGGGACGCACGATCGAATCGGTCCACTACGCAATGGATATAATTGAACGAGTTTATCGCACGATCGATAAAGATGGGTTATGAATATGTTAGTATTGATGTAAGTTATCAACTTAAGTGTTACATGGTTCGTTTCTTGCTGTTACCACCCCCTGGGCAATCAAGAAGAAAAGTTGGCTAGCATTGCCCAGAGTGGGCATTTGTTTGTCATCTGGTCTGTAAGGATAAGGGCAGGAATGATCACAATATAACTACCATATACATGCAGTAAATCCTATGCATAATAAATTATGGGGTGAAAGATGATGTCAAAGTATTGAACAGCAAACCAAGAAGTAGAACTTATATGAGAATTTGTTTACAATTGTTATTATTGTTGTATGCCTAGAGGGGAATGGCAAAAACATTAATTGAACCATGCATAATTAAAGTGCCTATAACGTCTGCGGGGATTTAACATATTTGTAATCTATTTACATGAAAACCTCTTTACAGATGCCCGATTTGACGTCATTTCCGTCAACTTTAACAGCAAAAAAGTCTATGAAGATGAAATTTTCAGCTGACAAGATATATTACAATTTATCTCAGGAGAATCCATAGATTACAAATATGTTAAATCCCCACAGACGTTATAGGCACTTTAAGCTCAATCATGTAACACTAGCTACAGTAGTGCATGTACATAACCAGGACTGTTGGATGGCCAAGTCAAGAGATAGTAAAGGTCAATTACAACCAGATGAAAGTAGATTTCCTAGTGGAATTAAAGCATTGGCTGATTATGTGAGTTATACACTATACTTTTTATAGTACATTACTTTTGGGTTTTAGCATAATAAATACAATATTATTATGTAATGAATTTTTCCTAGGTTCATTCTAAAAAATTGAAACTAGGCATATATGCAGGTATGTTGTGATTTTATGATTGAGTTTTTCAAGAATAATTAGTAATTATGTGAACAATGGACACATTATTTTTATCATTTATATTACCACATGGGATGATAATAATATCCTCTGGGTAATATTTTGTCACTTAGTGGAGGGTCTATAAATTATATATTGTAATAAAACAACTAGGTTACCTGCCAGGTAGTGAGTGCTGGGCACTTGCTGATGACAGTGATAAAAAGTGGAAATGATTTTTAGTTTGTGTTGTGTTACAAAACAATGCAAAATAATTAGCATATGACAAGGATGGAGTTGATATTTATGGCTGTCTTGACTAAAAACAAACACAATACGAAAAGCGGGAATGACAATTGGGATATTTAAGCATTTAACTACAAACTCTAAAGTAAACAGCCTCATGTTAATATCAACCTAGCATTCAACAACTTTGTTTGGCAGTCAAAATCTATTGATCAAATAAAAAATTTACATCAAGATAATTTACATATCTTTGCCATGTTAGAAACACATTTACTGCATGCATAAATAATTACGCTCCAAACGTTTCCCTGAATGAAGACAGAATTAAAATTGACAACACTAAACGCTCTCTTGTATCGAGGCAAACCACAGCTGAATATTCAAATGACGTTCAGCGAAAGAAAGATCTAACATTCATCCCATTGGCCCATTCCATTGTGGTTGTGCGCAGCATGTTACTTGTACTGCACACAACCACAATGTAGTGCACTTGGCGAAATTTGAACTACACAAATTAGGTCTGCTGCCAGCTGCCTTGCTCGCTCGATTCAGGATCGCTTGCTGCAGCAGCAATAATTATTTTGAGAAAATCTCCTTTTTCATCATATATATATAATATGATCTTTTTAACAATGTTCTGTTTGCCAAACCTATGTCAGATTATGGAATTCACACCTGTGCAGGATATCCTGGAAGCATAAATAACCTTTTGAAGGATGCTCAGGTAAAGAGAAAAGAGGAAAGAAGGAAGGAAGGAAGGGAGGGTCAGAGGGAGGGAGGGAGGGAGGGAGGGAGGGAGGAAGGAATGAAGGAAGGAAGGAAGGAAGGAAGGAAGGAAGGAAGGAAGGAAGGAAGGAAGGAAGGAAGGAAGGAAGGAAGGAAGGAAGGAAGGAAGGAAGGAAGGAAGGAAGGAAGATTGAGGAAGAGAACAAGGGGAACTGAACTGAAGGAACAGGTTGAAGAAGAGAGCAAGCAGGAACTGAACTGAAGGGAATGGGAGGAAAATAATTATGTACCACAAATGAATACACGTTGTGTGTAAGTTAACAAATATCTGGTTTTACCCTTTCAGACATTTGCCAACTGGACAGTGGATTATCTAAAGCTGGATGGGTGTTATTCAGATCCTAAATCTATGGCTACTGGTTACCCAAGCATGACTAAAGCTCTTAATTCTACAGGAAGACCTATTGTATTTTCTTGTAGTTGGCCAGCTTATTTAGTGCCCAAAATACAGGTTGAGGAAATAATCTTCATTTTTTACCTTCTTTGTTTTATCTTGTTACTTGGGCCACTTGTGGTGAGCACAAGTCTTAAATCCAGCTTGATTTCTGTGTTCGTCATGTTCGTCGTCATGTTCTTCGTCATGTTCTTCGTCGTTTTATACGTCGAGAGAATGTAATTATTGCGTGGGCGTATAAATAGCGAATTAAAGCGATTTCGGCCAGTTTTATTGTCAATGAATCGCAGACGAGACCTGTTAACCCGCAAATTAATGCAAAGATTCTCTCCAAGATAACTAGATGACTGAGAGAAACACAGATGAGAGAAAAGAGAGAACCGTGGACGAAACGTCAACATAACAGAGATAGTCGTTGCAAGGCAAAGCGATTTCGGACTTTCGTTTTATTGACAATGAATCGCAGTTGGAAAGTTTACCGAGACCTGTAAACCTGCAAACCATTGCAAAGATTCTCTCCAAGATGAAAGAAACACAGATGAGAGATCAATCATGATGACAGAATGGACAGCCGAAGGACAGGGAAATATTATTATGCTGTGTTAACATTTATCCCGCGAAACTCCGTAATATTTATCATTATGAAATGTTGTGTTTTTGTCTGATTTAAATCAATTCTATATCGAAATGATCACTTGAATTTGGCGAATCGAACGCTGTAGGTTTCGTCTACTTAAAATGTGAAGATGAAAGAAACACAGATGAGAGATCAATCATGAAGACGGAAGGACAGCCGAAGGGCGAGATAGTCTAATCTTCGCGCCTCGCGCCTTTTTTTCGCGCCTCGCGCCTTTCTTCGCGCCTTTTTTTCGCGCCTTTTTTGGAAGGTGCTTTTTATCGTGGGAATTTTTCCCCGGTTGGATACTTCGAGGCTCGATCTGTTTCTGAGCATTTTTATCTTGTTCAATCCATCAAGAATTACGATTTTTACGAAGAGTATTCAGTCATCGTCTTATTTCAACTAAGGTATACATCATTCTCGATCTCTTGAATTTCATACGGATTGTTTTTATTGTTTATATTTTCATATTTTATTCAAATACTTTGCGATACCGGTAAATATGTAGAGTGAATGATCGACGAACATCCAGCTTGTGTGAGGCATCGAAGATGGGATTTGTTCTGAAGTTTGACCCATCAGCTGCAGGAAATCGCTGTTATTACCGATGCTTGGCCACTTTTTTAAACCAAAATGAAGACGATGTTATCAATTCTGTAGAGATGTTCATGCTCAAAAAGCAGTTCATTCCTGTTGAGAATGAGGTTAGTAGTTAGATATTTTACGGGTTTTTATAGAAGTAAAGCGAATTTCATGTTGATGTTGCTCTCAAACGTATATTGCTATTATATTAAAGTGCACTTAATATCACTTGAGGGATCTTTACGGATTTGAACAGAACACAGTAAGTTAATAATTTCTACAACCTTTTTTTCTTTAGTTCAGTAGTTTTGGAGATATCTACCTCTATAATAATTCTCTAAACAGAAAAAACCCGTTGTCTTGGACATCCGCCATTTTGGATAAAAAATTGAGAGAGCCTGGGAACAACAAGCAGCAAAGAAGAGATATTTACAAGTTCTATTTGTTTTGTGTCAGTTCATGAAACAACATTTATCTTATTAAACACATTTCAATTTTTGCTGTAAAAGTGTGATTGGAAATCCTTTTTTGCGAGATGTGGCATTGATGAAAAGGCAATATGCGACGAATATATTGAAAAGTTTACGAAACACGGGTTTGTGTGGGGGATTTTGACTACAGTGTATTTGAGATTGCTCTAGGGTGGGGAAATTGACTTTTTTTTTGACAAATGTCAAAATTCCCTAGGGTTGCCCGCCCTCCCCCCAGGGGGGAAACATTGATAGGTGATACTAGCTAGGAGTTCTTATCAGAAGTGAAATGTTGCCTTGAAAGCCATTCATTCTATTTATCTTCTTTTCAACATTTACTCGAAACGAACAATCTTCGCGAAGTTATAAATTTTCCATTCAAGCAACACTTTTGCCAAATCGAACTTCACGTTTGTAATATTTGCTGAATTGAACGACTTATCTGGCGGTCATATTTCAAATCGAGCAAACAAACGGAAATACCTATAATAATATATAGTATCTCGTTAAAAATCTCGAGATCTCGTTGACTATACCATTGTCATTATGACTATACAGGCCTGTATATAGTTCGGCAAAGAGATCTGGGAACCAGAACACAGCAACCTAAGTAATTATGCCTACGGCAGCAAAAATCAATAGCCATAGACAACGAACCGTTCCGGCATTATTTTGAAGAACCATAGACGGAAGAACGCAACATATATCACCAGCGAAAATATAAAAAATATTTTAAAAATATAAAAAATATTTTTATTGTGAAAAGGCAAATTGGGTTCCTGAGTCCCAGGCCCCGACAACGGTTTTTTCTGTTTAGAGAATTATTATAGAGGTAGATATCTCCGAAACTACTGAACTAAATAAAAAAAGGTTGTAGAAATTATTAACTTACTGTGTTCTGTTCAAATCCGTAAAGATCCCTCAAGTGATATAAGCACTTTAATATAATAGCAATATACGTTTGAGAGCAACATGAAATTCGCTTTACTTCTATAGAAACCCGTAAAATATCTAACTACTAACCTCATTCTCAACAGGAATGAACTGCTTTTTGAGCATGAACATCTCTACAGAATTGATAACATCGTCTTCATTTTGGTTTAAAAAAGTGGCCAAGCATCGGTAATAACAGCGATTTCCTGCAGCTGATGGGTCAAACTTCAGAACAAATCCCATCTTCGATGCCTCACACAAGCTGGATGTTCGTCGATCATTCATCTACATATTTACCGGTATCACAACGTATTTGAATAAAATATGCAAATATAAACAATAAAAACAATCCGTATGAAATTCAAGAGATCGAGAATGATGTATACCTTCGTTGAAATAAGATTCAATAGTTAAGATAAAATAGATAGATAAAATAGATAAAAATAAATAGATAAAATAGATAAAATTCAATAGTTCATCCGATTACATCAATAATTAATTCAAGCTTCCTCACTGGATCATTTCCTAGCCAATGGAAACAATCTGAGATCATTCCTATCCCTAAGAACGACGATTATGAAGAAGCCGAGAATAATCGTCGTATATCTTTATTACCTGTCCTTTCTAAAGTTTGTGAGCGTGCAGCCCATAACCAATTTACAAGTTATCTTATCCAAACCGATAGATTTCCAACTAACCAAAGTGGAAATAGAAAACAACATTCAACCGAAACCTTGGGCCTTTCGATATCTGATTATATTTTGGACGCTATGGACACAAAACGAGTCACCGCTATGGTCCTGCTTGATTTTTCCAAAGCATTTGACAGTATTAGCCATCCTTTACTATTGAGTAAATTGAAAAACTTTGGTGTCTCATCGAATGTTCTGCAATGGTTCGCAAGCTACCTTTCTCAACGCCAGCAACAAGTCCGAATTGGTAAAACCCTTTCGACTACCAGGATTGTAACCCATGGTGTGCCGCAGGGTTCAATTTTGGGACCGTTATTATTTAATTTATACATCCATGACCTCCATCCTGTGTGCACTGGCTCGGAGATTGACTCTTTTGTTGACGATACGAAACTCTATATGGCACTTAAAGTTGCTGATCTCGCTGATGGTTTGAACTGTCTTACGAACGACCTAAACAGGGTGGCTAGTTGGTGTTGTTTCAACCAGCTGCTCATCAAACCAGGAAAAACTCAGTTCATATTGTTTGGTACACGTCAACTTCTACAACAAAATCCAGCTGATCTTCAACTATCATTCCTTGGAAAGGTCCTACGTCCATCAAAGTGTGTTAAAGACTTGGGAATCAAGCTGGACGAACATCTCTCTTTTGATGATCATACCAGTAAAGTTGTCTCTTCGTGTAACTTGTCATTGAAACAGATAAGTAGAGTAAAACACCTTTTTGACCAAAAAACATTAGTTTTTATAATTCAATCATTAGTTTTTAGCAAACTATTTTATTGTTCTACGGTGTGGTCAAACACATCTAATAAGAACATAACTAGACTTCAACGTGTACAAAATTACGCAGCGCGAATTGTTACAAAAACACGTAAGTTTGATCACATTACACCTGTTCTTAAACAATTAAAATGGATTCCTGTAAGTGATGTATTGTACCTTCGAGAAGCTGTAATGACATATAAATGTATTAATAACATAGGTCCAAATTACCTCTGTTCAAAAGTAATGTCTTGTCAACTAAAAAAGCGCCCTTACACTTTACGTAATGAGGGTTATTTACGCCCTCCTAAGTTCAGGATGACCACTGGTCAACGCGCATTTATCTATCGTGCATGTAAGATATGGAACTCTATAGAGGAACCACTGAAACAATGTCCAAACGTATCACTTTTTAAAAACAAACTAAAGAATACGCTAGTTAACAGATTTATCTTGACTTGAACATACTATTTTATTACAATCTGTATCTAGAATAGAGTTATTGTAATTTTCTGTACAAGGTCTTGTATAGGCCACCTGTAAATTATCGCTGAAAAGCCCTTTTTGGGATGTGTTAATAAATCTCTACTACTACGATGACTGAATACTCTTCGTAAAAATCGTAATTGTTGATGGATTGAACAAGATAAAAATGCTCAGAAACAGATCGAGCCTCGAGGTAGATCGAAAGGTTGGATTTTTTTTTAATAATCACATGAGACAGTATCCGACCGGGGGAAAATTCCCACGATAAAAAGCACCTTCCAAAAAAGGCGCGAAAAAAGGCGCGAAAAAAAGGCGCGAGGCGCGAAGATTAGACTATCTCCCGAAGGGCAGGGAAATATTATTACTGTGTTGACATTTATCCCGTGAAACTCCGTAATATTAATCATGAAATGTTGTGTTTTTATCCGATTTATATCAATTATATATCGAAATGATCACTTGAATCTGGCGAATCGAACGCTGTAGGTTTCGTCTACTTAAAATGTGAAGATCAGAATGATGTTATATAAGAAAATGCGTATTAGCGATTAAAGCGAGACTCGCCTCTAAAATCAAAGGGCATGGCTTCAAGATCTATTCGTTGTTTACCCGATGATTTAATGCTTTTATGTTCATTAAACCGATGTAATTTCGTAACAGATATGTTTCGTATACCTTTCCGTTGTTTTTATATAAATTTTGACACACGACCTCCTCGGGCTGCAAAGCCGAGGTAAGCTTTCGCCATTGCATACCCATACCCAAGTTAACGCCTAGCGGGCGTCTTGTTTAATTTAATATGCTAACATTTGCATTTTTTTCCTTGCATTTTTTTGGTATATTCTGTCAAACTAACTGCCAAACTGTATTGTTTATCTATCACCTGATTCTTTTTGTGTCCAACAATCATGTTGGAAAGCAAACTCACCATCAAGGCTTAAAAATTAACACAAAACAAATCAGCAGGGAAAAACTTGTTGTAAACAGGATTTTCTTGATTTCCTTTATTATTCTCTATATCTATTTAACAATTATACCATGAGCTTGAGTCTTATGTATATAAGCTCATAGCCTCAGAAGTGCCAAATTGGCTATAAGCTTGTATATGACAAGATCAAAATCAAATAGTATAGTTGTTTTATAATATACTATAGACGCTTGTGCTATTTTTAGGTATTTTTCATGTTGTTTTATCAAGAAAATACGGATAACTTCTTGCTCATTCACTTTAGAAAAACATTCCGCCATTTTGTTTAACCCATTACTTATAGGATATGAGGTGTAGCTTCCTAGTATAAGAACCAATCAAATTGCAGAATAGCTCATATCTAGCGAATGTCTATATCATAACGAAATTAGGTATTGAGTAGCTTACATGGCCAATCATATTTCATCATTTGCATTAGACTACTAGTAAGTTTTTACTAAACAAAATTATTTATTAAAGTGCCTATCTCACGTTTAGGGATTTTACATATCTGTAATATTTGGGTCTTCCTGAGCTCATAATATATATTGTCAACCGAAAATTTCGTCGTCATGGAGTTATTCACTGTAAAGTTACTGGATACGATGTCACAAACAGTGGCGGATTAAGGACCCCTGGGGCAAATTTAGATTGTGGGGCCCCAAACATCTGAAAGTTAGCAGGTTGCACTCTGGGGCTGCGGTGCATGGGAACAGTTATCGCTTATCAGTTACTAATATAACTATTGACTGCTGAGTCTGGGCCTGGGGTTTATTTTAACAAAATAATTTAAGTTAAATCCGTGTACACACTGCATTAGAGTGTTACTGTTACTGATCTATATAATGATTTTTAATTTTTTAAATGCTTTTTTGCTTTGTGCTCTGTTTTTTTTCCTTCGTTTCAAATTTGAGCTGGGCCCTCAGAAGCTCGGGGCCCTGGGGCACGTGCCCCAGTTGCCCATAGGTTAATCCGCCCCTGGTCACAAGAGGCATTCCAATCCAGTTTTCTTTTGTTACATGCCACTAAAATACATCTTGTGATTTCACATCGAATAACTTAAAGGTAACAAAAAACAACAACAACATTGGTAACAAAAATTAAGTTTGTCTAATATGAAAGAACTCGTAAAATGATAGAGTAACACCTTTTACAACTTTTCCGTATTTTACTTCGTTTTTGAAATATTTCAGTTTGTTTGATATGTAAATGAGATGGTCTCTGACGTCAGATGCAGGGTAGAGAATTTTCACTCATTAAAAAAATGGCTTATATCTAGCAGTGATTGCTAAGTTTACAACGTTCATTATCATGAGGAGTTATTATACGCACATTTTCAAGTAAATTTGTGGAACAAACTTGAAGATGGAACTAATATTTTAATGAGTGAAAATTATCTACTCTGCACCTGACGTCAGAGACCATCTCATTTACATACCAAATAAACTGAAATATTTCAAAAACGAAATAAAATACGGAAAAGTTGTAAAAGGTGTTACTCTATCATTTTACGAGTTCTTTCATTTTACAACTTAATTTTTGTTGCCAATGTCCTTTAGAGCAAAAAAGTCCATGAAGATGAAATTTTCGGCTGATAATATATATTATGATTTTGCTCTGGAAGACCCAAATATTACGAACATGTAAAATTCCCAAACGTGAGATAGGAACTTTAACTCAGTTTTAGTAATGGATTTAAGTTTTTGAGTTAACATTATTACGACATCTGAAAAACTTTGAAATGTTATAGGGCATGAACATATTAATATAAGTTCATTCATGGCTTCTAGAATACCAAAATTTCTAACCTTTTTCGAAAAGAAAATAAAATGATGAAGAAAATTAAATTTTATGATGCCTTAAATAGTTAACCTCGACTATAATTATTCTTTGTAAAGGTGAATCGATATTCCAAAAACAAAGAGGTTGTCTAAAAATTCAAGGAGCTCATGACCATTGTTTTCCCGTTGTTGTTTTTTACAAATACATGGATAAATCACTATCAAGTCTTTCTTATTCTTAACAACTGATCGAAACATCAACTTCCAACCCTAAAATCCTTTCTGAAGAAGACCATGCATAAGGTCGAAATAAGTCGAACCAACAAAAGCAATGACTTCACCTTCTTCCTCTAACACACATCATAACACAGTCACTTTACCGCCACCACTATCATCGAATACCACTATTTGTCAAATAAAACTATTTATCATCCAGTGCATTAATAAACCTAAATTGATATTTTAATACTGGAGAAATAACGCAGGTGGTTGTCAATTTACCTGCTGAAATTATTACAAAATTTCAAGAAGGGTCACCCTTATTTTGCCGCAAGTGTGGAGAACTAGAAAATTGAATTTTATGCAATTTCCTCTATTATCCAGCCAGACTACCAGTTGATTGCCAAATACTGCAACTTGTGGCGAAACTACGATGACATACAGGCAAGTAATTACGTTAATAAAGAAATATAATGTGGTTGGTTGGTTGGTTGGTTACCAATCAACCAACTAGCCAATCGTAGCTTGAGTAAGAAGATACTTATTTTATTATCGTAAAGCGAAAAGGTGATGAACTGCCAAGATCTTTAGTATTTCATTGCTAAAGATCTGGTCAATTTATGCTGTATTTTTAAAAATATATGCTGTATTTTTAAAATCCAAAACGGTGACTCATGGAGACAGAGCGTTCTCCGTTTCGGCACTAAAACTGCTTTGATATGTTGGGTAAATTTAAGTCAGCAGTTAAGACTTTTCTTTTTTTAAATTAATAGTTTTTTTGTTTTTTTTGTTCATAGTGGTAATATATGTATTATGCTTTATCTTATAATGAAACTGTAATAAGTTTTATAAGTAAATTTAAGAATATATTGTTGTAAGAGCATTGAGACTATTGTATAATGCTCCTAATACGTCTATTATTATTATTATTATTTTTCCTGGCTAGGACAACTGGGATAGTGTCCTTGGAATCATCGATTACTATGCCGAGAACCAAGACACTCGTAAAGGCCGCAGGGCCTGGACACTGGAATGACCCAGATGAGGTTGGTGTTTCAATAGAGTGATTACATCACTTGTTACTATTTATTTTATTTATTCGTTTTTCTCATTGTGCATCTGTGTAATTACACCCCATCCCAAACGTAGACACATGTACGCATTGCGCACCTATTTTTCTCATTTGGCAGCTTATAATTGGTGACTTTTCTCTGAGCTTTGAACAAAGCAAAGCGCAATTTGCTATCTGGGCAATTATGGCCTCGGTAAGTAAGTAGGTGTCTTACATCGATCACCGGTGTCTGATCTTTAGTTTTCAATTTTTAGTTCAGCATAATAATAATAATAATAATAACAATAATAATAATAATAAAATAGCTATAGGAGCGCTACACTGAGTCTCAGCCATTGGAATGTAATTCCAAAATTTTGGAGCTGTCACCATGAATGCTCTGTCACCATAACTCTTGGGATTTGACAGTGGTACAATTAATAGACTTTGAGTAGATGATCTCAGGTTGCGTTGAGGCTTATATGCAGGATATGCAGTTATACTCATTTTTAATATATCCAGTTCTTTTAAGAACTTAGCGACTTTTTACGTTCAAACATTATTCTCAAAAAATAATTTGAAAAACCTATCACTTTAGCCCCATGTTTTCCCCATTTTTTTTATAAAATAATGTGAGATTGCCTTATTGTTTTAGCCCCTCATCATGTCAAATGACCTCAGAAAGTTAGCTCCTGAGATGAAAGAGATTCTTCTTAATAAGTAAGTTTGCCGCGCGGTTTGCCTTTGATGGTATGTCAAGCAGGAACATTAATTGGAGAACCACTATGTACATACTCCTAAAGAGTTCTTCCTCCGATTTTATTCCAGGTAAGTAAATGCTAGAATGACTAAAGTGACTGGCGAACCTGCGGTTGGGGCCTATAGGATAACGTGCCTTTGTTCTTGGTTGAACAAAGGTTGTACTCTTGCGACAGTTCCTTGCTCGTGTACACAATGGTGTATTAACCATCGCCAGTACGTGATAGCTCTGTGGTCCTAACAAAGCGATGTTGCTAAGTCATTAACCTTAATTTATATCTTATTATTTCACGATTGAGTCGGTTTTCTTTGATGTACCGCGGGCTTTATATAGCATAAAGCTCTATGAATACTAATTAGATAAGAAATGAAGAAAAAACTAGGAAAATCTTTGTCCAAGGTGGAAAAAATAGACAAAACTTTGTTGGAAAACCTCCTCAATCATGAAATAAGTCTTACGCGTCCTCGGGGCTATATATAGCATACATCCCTCGTTCTCTGTATTTATCTCTTACTTATATAAATTAATACTTTTTTCTTGCTTCTCGGTGTTTTGAAATCAGAGGAAGAACACTTACTCGTGTTTGAACTAAAACATGAACTATTGATTTATTTCTGAAATCAATAGTATTGTAAAATTTGGTATATTTAACTTGTTTACCCCACTAGGGAAGTTATTGACGTGAATCAAGACAAACTTGGAATGCAAGGAATACGTGTGTATAAGGTTTGTTATTGAACAACGAACAACTTAAATATAGCTTTGAACAACGTATATACCATGGTGATTGATAATAACCATAGAACGTTCTGAAACTGCTTATATATAAACACATTTACCAAGTGGAGTAAAGGAATTAGAGAAAAAAGACACTGATGAGTTCTTAGAAAAGAGCACGATGCATTTCGGCAGACAACTTATCAAATGCTACGTCTGCTAACTAATCATTGAAATTTGACGGATATTAATAATAAATAAAGTGACTTACGTCATCTCCGCGTGACCGGGGATGACTAGCTAAAATAAAGACATTAAAACAAAATATTTTCGTCTGCATAAATCAGGATCTGAAAGCTTAATATGCACAGATTCCATTACCTTTAATTGAAAGGAAGAGCGGCATATTGAAAAGATTCTAAAGTTACTGTCACAATAGGATTCGGCGCATTGTTCGTAATAATCATGGAACAAGTATCAATATTTCCATTTGTTCGTTCATTCATTCATTCCTTGTTTACTTCCTATATACGTTCTTGAAAAGTGCAGCGGTATTCGCGAGCTTGGAATGTTAACAGACGACAAATTAGTGATTTAACTATTCAATTCCACAAATTGGGAAAGTAGCCGGCAACTCGACGATTCATCTTTGTTTAAAGGGCCAATTACATTATTAGGGCGAATTACATACAAGAGAACAATTCGTTGCCATGTTTGTTAAGCTGATATAAGCAGATGAACACACGCAAAGAAGGTCGAAGGTGTCCAGAGGATAGCGAATTAGCGATGTTATGGATTTTGAGCAAAAATCGCGGGGAGTTGACTTATGCGGAACGTTTAACTTTACTAAATATGATCCCACTTGTGTATATGATAGATCGAAATGAAAGACTTAGTCTTTTACTATAAATGCACGCATAACATCACAGATCTAAATATTTTACAGTATATCCCTATCAGTCACTGTAAGTCGGACTCGTGCAGCAGGCTCCTCATCTCTTCTAAAAATACCATACAAACTAGCACATTCCAAGGATCGTATTTTATCAGAATAGTAAAACTGTGGAATTACGTACTGAAGTCTGCTCCTCCTAACTCCTATCACACCATCTCCATGTTTAAATCTTACCTAAGAAAAACCTATTTTCATTTAACTGTTAGTAACTTTAATCCTGACATGTTTAGTTCACACTCAATATTAACTACATTTTGAGTATTTTGTGTAAGTTTTTTCCTTCTTTTCTCCCTCTCTTTCCCCCCGTTTTAAATCATTCACTTACATCTTACTGGTGAGCATCTTGCATGGGACTTAGTCCTGTTTGTGCTTTGCCAATTTTTGGCATGTTACATTAGATTTACCTTTTATTACCTTAGATCTATGTATCCTCTGTACATACATATATGTTTGTATTAGTTTATGCAATTATTAGTTAATTTAGTGCCAAAATAAATTTATTTAAAAAAACAAAAAAACTTTGCAGTAAGAGTATCAGAATGTTTTACTTATCTTCCCTTGCAGTCGTCAAGTCAATATGAAGTCTGGAGAAGACATTTGGCCGACAAATCTGTTGCAGTTGTGTTGTTCAACAGAAGGACGGACATGCCGATCGAAATTGAATTTTCATTTAAAACCGTAAGTAAATTAAAGTTCAGTTTAGGTCAGCTAACAATTATCATGATTTTATTATAAACGTTGGTCCAGCAAGCTCACAGTGAGCTCCATATATATGTAGAGCTCACTGCTCTGGTCTTACCTAAACCATAACCGAGCCCACCGCTTATTTTTGCAATTTTGCACAATATCACAACTGTCTTGGATTTCAAGGCAGCACTTCCCTTGCGATAGTAACTTCTTGTTATAAACTAACATTCCCGGGCCTTAATTTTAGAAAATCACGCTTTCTGATAGTGTTAAAAGAGTACCGACCTCGCAGGCTAAATCCACCCGAAATACCGTAAATGCTCCTTAGCGCCGCGGCGCAATTTTGCAACTTTTTGGTGTGGCGCTTATTAAAACAATGTTGACAAAATGCTCATAATACAACTTCACTTATGGCCTTCTTGGTCGCTGTCTATCGTGTAACAAATCGTACATGTAGCAAAATTGTTCAAAAAATTTCCAGTTGTGTATTAAAGTGCATATCTAGCTCACGTTTGGGGATTTTACATATTCGTAATATTTTGATCTTCCTGAGCAAAATCATAATATACTTTGTCAGCCGAAAATTTCATCTTCGTGATGTCACAAGAGACATTTTTTATGCATCCTTGTGACATCACATCCGGTAACTTTGACAGCGAAAAACTCTATGACTAGAAGTTACTATCGCAAGTGAAGTGCCTCAACAGTCATGGGAAGCCTAATTTTTTATAAAATCCAAAATGAAGTACACATTTTCTCAATTCTTTTAATTATATTTAAATACAGCATGGACTTAAATTACAAATGACTAACACTTATCTGAATATAATTGGCAAGGCTTTTGACTGCATACACAGTGTACATTATGACTATAGATTGGTAAACAAATTTCTGATAAATCACTGCCACTATAAATCATGCTTCTTACTGTGGCAAAGCTGTCAGTGGAATTGCGAGTGTTTGATATGTTATAGCAAAGCACTGCGCTAAACAAATAGGCGCTGACTAAACACAGTAAATACCAGAAATGGTATGTATGCAACAGATGTTTACGATATTGTTGCACGATTATTTATATCGTCTAACTCTTATTGGACTTCTTGTTGAGAATGCAATACTTTCAAGTTTTAAGGAGATCTTTGTGATGTATTAGTTGGACATGTCCACGACTCCACTTATTATACTGTAATTGTCGTTCGGGAGTACACAACGGTCCACTGCAACCACTGTATTTTTCCCAAAGAACTTGTAATATTGTATTTACTGCATACCAAATATTATGGTTATCCATGGCACACAAATAATTTCCATTGTCCACTGAATTTTCACAAAGTTGAGGTAAATAATTTCTTGAAGATGCAGTTTATTATATATACAGTGTATCCATATACAGCTTTGTATACGAACCATTGTAGAAACCATATCCTCAAATCCAAGTCAGATGTTAGTGGTGATCATAGCATAAATAGTGATGAAATGAAATTTATGATTTTGCTCAGGAAGACCCAAATATTGCGGATATATAAAATCTCCAAACGAGATAGGCGCTATAAAGATTATCAGTTTATCGTTTTTTTGTGTGATTCTCTTTTTTTATTAATCTCCGTACCATGGATGTGGAGTTGCGGCACTTATTAAATTATTTTTCTTATGGTTGCGGCGCATAATCGAGAGCAGCGCTAAATCGAGCACTGTTTATGGTACTTAAAACAAAAACAGTATCTTTACATTATTCCCTTGGGTTTTTCTTTCAATTTTATCTCCTCCTTTGGATCCCCCCGGCCTGCTCACTGATCGACGTAGAGAATGACGTCCATACTTTTACATTCCCTGATTAAAGTGCCTATGCAATGAAAAATTCAGTTGTAAAATAACTCTTTTGTTTGAAAGAACTCTTGAAACTATAAAGACTAACCATTTACAACTTTTTCATATCTCACTTCACTCTTGAGATATTAAGATTTGTTTAATATGTAAGTGATCATACTTATGACATCACAATGCATAATTAATTAATTATTTACCATTATCACATGGAATCGTTTGATGATTTGCATATTTGATGTCACTGGATACATCCACGCACATACACCTGCATTTCAAGTGATTTCATTACATAATCTGAAGGATATATAAGCGTTTTCAATAAGTTATTATGCTCATTTACATATTAAACAAATCTTAATATCTCAACAGTGAATATCTCGCTGTACATTTCACTCTCTAACGTGTGCAGCGGGGGACCAACTTCTTATACGGAAGTAAAAAGTCGTTTTGGGTGATCCGTTTGAATCAGACAATATTTGAGCAGAAACGCTAGCGGCCATTGTTGATTTGTGATCTGACGAGCTACATAAAGAGGTTTTTACGAAGGGTATACACGTTTGCGTAATATAATAGGTACGTGTGTTACGTGTTTAAAAAAGTAGAGTGCTGCGTAGACAGTGTTTTGAATATATAGCAAAGTGAAAAGGTGGTAAACTGCCAAGAAATGAGTGACGAGATACTGACGTTTCGAGCGGCAGTATCTCATACATCGTCAGTATATCAAACATCAGTATCTCGTCACTCAGTTCTTGGCAGTTTACCACCTTTTCACCCTCCTGTTACGTATTTAGACTCGCTAATTCCAAATCTGTTTTCAGAATTGAAAACGGTTAAATATTGATCGAGATAACGTTCAAAGTATACGACGAAGCGTCCGGGGCCGGCTGGCTGATTGCCGACTAATTTCTAAGTGCATAAACCGTTTTTACGAACGGTATGCACGTTTTCGTAATATAATAGACACGTATGTTATGTATTTAGACTCGGTAATTTCAAATCTGTTTTCAGAATTGAAATCGAGTGAATATTGGCCGAGATGACGTTCAAAATCTACGTACGACGAACCGGCCTTTTGGGATTTGTTATCGACAGAATTACAAATACAAATACGCTGTCTGGGCACTGGGGACCATGGATGGGGGAAAAGAAACTCTAGGGGTGGGGTGGGGGGGGGGGGTAGTGCAGGGGCGGATCTAGGATTTTTTTTACCTCAGTCAAATTTCTGTGAAGTGAAATAGTAAGGGGGGTACGGGGGCATTCCCCCCCGGAAAATTTTTATATTCGGGGTCTCTGAAATGGCATTTCCTGCATTCTGAGAGCACTTTGGAGCAAAATTTAAAGGTCTTAAATAGCGATTTTTTTAATAGTGTTAATTTAATTTAGAAAAACATTTGGTCCAAATGTGGACTAGTTTCATTTTGCATGTAATTTTTCTGTACGTTAGCAAAAATAAGATTATTTTGATACTGAGTAATGAAAAGAAGAAAACATTATGTCATGTGAACACAGTGGCAGGGAAAAACAAAAGCTACTGTATAGAACAATTGACCTGGCTGTTTTGCTCTATATAAGAGCTCATTAGTATGCTTAGGAAACACTAAAACCATAACACTTGTGTGTTTTAGTCAGTGAACCAACATGGATGGCCTGGTCCATTGGACCTTTCACACCTGGTTAGAAGAGGGAGACCATATGGGATTGGGATATTTAATGCATGTGAAGTTGCTCAGTTTTCCACACCATCCTCATATTAAACCATATACCAAACTGGAATTCATTAATCAATATTTATTGCATGAAAAGTTTGCATTAGGAAAAGTTCAATAGATGTCAGCAGACTCTACCAATGGTCCAATACCAATGAAACCGAGCTGTATAAACAGTTTCCAGCAGCTTCAGACCTATACTAGACATACGTTTCGCAATAACCCCCGCCCGCCTGTTCTCAATCTCGTACACAGAGCCAACCTAGAGTTTCATCCACCCCCTGCGGGATTTTCCCTGTTTATGTAACTTCGTCGTATATTATTTTGAACGTTATCTCGGTCAATATTTCACCGTTTTCAATTCTGAAAACAGATTTGGAATTACCGAGTCTAAATACATAATATTCGTGCCTATTATGTTACACAAACGTGTACGCCCTTCGTAAAAACCTGCTTATGTTATCATAGGACATATGTTATCATAGGATTATGATATCATAGGACATTGAAGAACTCATATTTCATATCGACTATACGGTCTCACTCTGAGACTACTGACTCAAATTTAAAGGCACGATCCAGTTCAAATATCAATAAAATCTAACGGGACTTGACCAAAGGCATTAGGCCGTGAGCATTTGAAATTCATAACATTTGCCACGCAAAATGGCCGGCCCGTGGCAAGCGCGACATATGCTAATGTTGAGTCTTTGACATTCATGAATACTATACCAGACAGCAAGACGCTACTGATAACATAGGCTAAGTTTTGACAGCTATTAAAGAAGAGTTTGTAGACTTGGAAGCCTCTGCAGAGGAGAGAGGACTTACCTTACAGCAACACAAGACTTCCCTAGTTTCTTTACACTTGCATGCTGTGGAATATGAACATCTCGACGCCTAAATTTCTGCTCAAGAAGCTCGAAGTACTTCGAATTCAGTCATTCAAATGCTCCTCCAAAGAAACCAGTTGACGACTGCTTAATCTAAATGACATCGCTGCTCTGAAGATCAGATGCTACGCGTTCGAAAACGCTTAGAAAACTCATGACCGATACAACAGCTAGTGTCCAAAGTGAGCTTCGTAGAATAAATTAAATCCTCAGCAGATCAGTCAGAATAATTAATATCAACGCAGGAGCCAATCAGATGGCTTATATTCCAGAGACATTTCAGTCAGATCAGTCAAAATGACGTAACACTGAGTTGCGTCCAATCAAATTGCTCTGCAGATCAGTCAAAATGGAGGGCAAATCAGTCAACCGCGTTAACGCGGGCTCTGGGAACGAGATGGAGCAGTCCGGCCGCTCATTTCCGGTTGACCCACTTCCGACTAACAAAATACGCTGTTTGGATACAGATTGCGAAATCTTTACTGCGCCTGAAGGTAGGGTCGGATTTTTTCACGCTCGCAAATTTTTACGTCAGTCGCGTGACTGATTTGACTTACGCTAAATCCGCCCCTGGGTAGTGGTAGAAAAGGCGAGAGGGGATTATTGCAGATTCGTATTTCTAGTAACACAGTTATTAGATTCGGCTTACGCGTGTTCTTCAACATTTGTAGGTCGAATTTCAAGCCTCATCAGCAAACATTCGAGATTTATTTGCTCACAAAGACATGGGTGTTTTCCAGGATTCCTTCAAGAACCTTGTGAATCCAAGTGGTGTTGTTATGCTGAGATTGTCTCCAACAATGATAATTTAATTATCTTAATTTAATTCAATCATCCAATCGAAAATAAATCAAATTTCGACCAATCAATGAATAAAAGCCAAAATCGAGTGGGAACATTTATTCCAAGAGTCATTAGCTGGATTCAGTAAAGAGCACAGAACACATCTCACATAACTCATAATTTTAAAATATGATCCCGTGATAATTATATCACGGGATCATAATATCATCATTAATACTTAAAGTATTCATAATTTATGAGATGATTATAACAATTAGATGAAATAAATAAAAATACGTGATTAAATTTATTTCAAAATTTTATAATAATAATAATAATAATTATTATTATTTAAATAACTTTATTTTGAGGGTAGCACTCTACATTATAAAAAATAGGTCCGCTTAGGCGTACATGTATCTGCGCTAATATGTACAGGTATCATATGTACATGAAGATATGCTTTCGGTATTCTCATATGTAATATTTAAAGAATAGAAAACATTTTCCATGTTTCCATCGAGTTGATAGAGAAACACGAGTGAAACGTTGCAATGTGGCATTTATGTGGCTGGGAACACTGGCCCAAAGGGCGAATGTTTTATCGCTATTTTGAGTTCTTCCAATGTCCCATGAGTGTTTCTATATTAACTCGAAGGAAACACAGATCCATTTCATTTATAAAATACTGGTAACCCTTTGAAATTTGATAAACGTGCAATTAATCATCGATTGAGCATGCAGTTATACCAATAACAATGTTATAACTGCAGTCTCAAATAGTACTGTATTTTGCAAGTATAAATAGTATAAAACTATGAACTGTTATAAGCGACTTTGATTAAGCGACTTTAAGTTGATAACTGTTATAAGCGACTTTGTCTGTGAGCTATATGGTTACTAAATTTCATTACTGAACTTATTTTTTTGCAAGTTGATATATTTTGTCTGAGATGATAGTTAACCATAACCAACATTACTGGAACAGTAAACAAGCTCAATATTGCTGTTTTGTTGTATTGATTTGATGTCTATTTTTTATTTGAATTAACACAAATTTACTGGTAATACGCCTTGGAAAACTGTCAAACACAAATTATCCGATATCCGGCAGGATAATAGAAAATATCCGGCCGGATAGTGAGATTATATCCACTATCCGACCGGATACTAAATCCGGTGCACCCCTAGAATAGACATTCATTACGTACAAATTCCATGGATAGTAAATAGACTATTTACTATCCATGGGCACATTTGCAGATGCCTCACGTAACCCCCCCCCCCCCCCCCCCCTGTTGACCCCCCTTGTGTTGTAAACCGTTTTCAACATCTATTCACAATAATAGTAGTTCATGAATATGTGTAATATTAAACAGATGTAAGTTGAACAGTTGCATAAAAATGCAGTTGAACATAAAGATAAAATAGTTGTATAATATATTACAATATAGATACAAGAGGTTGTCTGGTCCTTCGAAGAGGTTTTCTGGTCCTTCGAAGAGGTTTACTGGTCCCCCGAAGAGGTTGAATTGTCCTCCGAAGAGGTTGTGTAGTCCCCCGAAGATGTTAAATTGTCCTCCAAAGAGGTTGTCTTGTCCTTCGAAGAGGTTGAATTGTCCTCCGAAGAGGTTGAGTTGGCTGTCTTGGCTGAAATATATTTTGATTTTAACGAGGCTTTAAAAATCGTTTGGCGTCATGTCGATGACTCCATACAACCTACGAAAACTGTTGTATATCACGCTTGCAAATTTATTGTAGTTCATATTAAAAATACTTACCGAATTGTATTAAGAGTTCTTCTTGAATGTCTTGAATAATATTCTTGAAATATATCAAAGTCGGAAGTTGTCGACATCTTATCGGAGCGCGCGGATCGCTGATTGGCTATAAGCTAACACACAAACAAACAAACAAACAAACAAACCTAACTGTATATGCGCTTCGCGCAGATCGCGCATATACAAAAATGATGAACTTGTGGCTACGTCCATGTCTGTTTGTCTGTGTGTAACGCTCTTTCCCAGGCTCCTTTTCCACGCTGTCCTCGTAGTGCCATATTATGGTTTAACAATAACAAAATTATGAGATTTGTGGCTTTCACATTATCTTAAAACTCGATTCAAAATGCTGGAAATAGTGTTTCAGAGACACCAGAAATCCAAAATTTCCCCCTAAAATCTTATATTCTCGGTCTTCCGTTTTTATGATCATGTGCTATAAAGATTTGTTTGTCAGAAATTCTAATGATGTGACGTCATTTACGGCATTTGGCTTTCTTTTCTGCTTTCCGTGTGATAGACTGGTTGAGGATTTGAGTGAAAAAGTTGATAAAATCTTTACTATAGCGGTCAAGTACATCATCAACGTTTGAGTTAGATTAATTTGCTTTAACAGTAGAATATTGTATCCGAAATGATGCCGTAAATGACGTCACACTCATTACCATTTCTGACAAACAAATCTTTATAGCACATGAACGCAAAGCTCAAGTCATAAAATATTTTGGCATTCAACTTTTCACTTCATGTAGCATCTATATCAGTAATATCGTATTTGGGGTCATGGGCACTTTAAGGAAGAGACCGGGTTGAGCTCACAGGGCTTCGAAAATTCAAAATTTTCTGGGGGGTTGCCCCCATACCCACCATATAATGCTTTAATAATAATTCTAGTCTGTGTCCAGACTATTTGTGTCCAGGTTATTTTCTCGAGATTCAGAAGCTTTACAAGAACAAAAAGTAAAAAATCCTAACCATATTCAAATAAAAACTTTTGAGTGTCATCATCTCTCATCTAGGTCGAGCGAGCTCGGACATATATTTTTTTTCTGAGATGCAAATGGACTTAGCAGAATTCCAACTCCTCCAACTGATGCATTGACTGAATTATTATCTGCAGAGCTTGTTACAAATGTCCAGCCATTGTCTTCATGGCATAATCGATGTTCTTGAACGCAGATGATGTCGTGTCACCCTGTTTTTCTTCAGCACAGTGTTCGTACATACATGGTATCAATCTTTAATGTTTCTTTATTTGTTATCCCCAGCCTGGCTTAACACCAAGGGACGCGGTATTTGATCTGTAAGTTTCTCATCTAAAATGTCTTTCAATTGCGAAAATCAAAACTGCAAGTGGTTGCAACTCCTGTAAGCAGTTTCGCAGTAAGTCGCCGTTGGTTGATTAAAACCTGAAATAAAGGAACACTAACCCTTCAATGATGTAATATTCTGTGTCTGGTACAACCGTTAGTAGCCTAAACTAAAACGAATCTGCTTATTCAAACTTGGTTCAAAGTGGAACTATAAATTAATCGAAAATCCCTTTGTTAATTTGCAACTAGTTATAATTCCTATGCGAACAGACAATTTATTTTTTGCTGCAAAAATATGCATGTGTGTATATGCATTTTTGCAAAAATATGAAGAGTTTTGACAAAAGTAAAACTTGGAAAAGAAAAAGCGAGGTCAATAATTTAGGAGAGGAGGTTTATCTGAAAGGTAACCCTCGGGTAACCCTCTCCAATTCGGACCTCAATATTAAGAAAGTTACGTTTGTAATTATACAGCTTTGTTCTAGTGGCTATTAAGCATGTGGGATATAGATGCTATATGCACATGCGCAAATCAAAAAAGTCCTTTAAATTAGAAAAGAAAGTCTTTTTACAAAGACAATTTTTTCTAATTAAAATAATCAAAATCCACAACCCAAAGAATACGGTTACAGTAAACCTCGATTTCAAGGATTATTATTATTATTATTATTATTATTAGCTCTCGACTGATTGAACCGGTACACAATACACGGATATAATCGAACGAGTTATGACGCAAAGCTCTCGACTGATTGAACTGGTACGCGATACGCACGATCGAATCGGTCCACTACGCAATGGATATAATTGAACGAGTTTATCGCACGATCGAATCGGTTTACTACGCAACGGATATAATCGAACGAGTTATGACGCAAAGCTCTCGAACCGATCGAATCGGTTTACTACGCAACGGATATAATCGAACGAGTTATGACGCAAAACTTTCGACTGGGGGATCTGTTACCCAACCTTCCAAACGGGTAAGTATAAAGAAGATCCCAGATTTTAAAAGTCTTGTTGTTAAAACAGGCGCCCAAAAATTTGTGACCCTTTTTGGGCGTGGGAGCCCAAAATATCTTAGCCCTCCCCCTAAATTTTTCAAATAAAATACACAATAACGGTAACTCCGAGTAACGTAAACATAAAAGTGTCTTAAAGTTAGATAACGAGTCTGTTTCTAACTCGGGTTGTAATTGAGCTCCAAATTAAGTTTCCACTATATTCAGACTAAAAATCACACGGTATTAGGAATGTGAGGGTTGGGACTTTAGGTGTTGGGTTGTACCTAAGGTGATGGGGAGAAGAATTACAGAAATAAATTATAACTAAATTACTAAAATACAGTTTTTGATTCAAACTATAATAAAGTATAACTAAAAATAATTTCATGCTTGTATAAACTACTAGGGCGGGCCCCCATCTACACATTTGGCCCTCCCATTCCCCCCTGAATGTCTTAATTCAAGTAAGAACTTTTGCTTCTTTGAAATTTGAAGTGTATTTCTATTGCTAATCGTGATACTGATAGGCTTACGTCCCGCACTCCAGCGTCAACCTCGTGACCAAAGACTGCTGCATTGAAAGAAAATATTGATGCACATGGTTATTTATCTTGTTGTCAGACTTTTAATAACAGGTTGGTCCTATATATATACAAATTAATCTTGTTATCAATTTTATTAAAAAACAATTTTCGGGAAAATTCCCTCAGAAATTACAGGAAATACCTAGCTCACAGTCACAGGGCTTCGAAAATTCAAAATTTTCTGGGGAGTTGCCCCCTTCTAATCTAACTGCACCCCGTAGGAGGTGGAGGGGGGCTGAACACCGGATACGGCTGCGAAGGAGGCTACACCCTACGTTGCTCCCCCCAAATTTTGATACCGCTAGTCTGTGTCCAGACTATTTGTGTCCAGGTTTATATTTTCTCGAGATTCAGAAGCTTTACAAGAACAAAAAGTCAAAAATCCTAACCATATTCAAATAAAAACTTTTGAGTGTAGTCCTATTAAAACTAAACTCGAAACAAACCGGTGTAAAGTGTAAACAAACCCAAACCACAAAACTCGTTTTAACCGAACCAAGAGGCGGACTTGGAGCAAGTCTATATTAAAACCTGAAATAAAGGAATACTAACCCTACTTTAATTTTAAACTAAATAGTCAATGATAATTCTGTAATATTCTGTGTCCGGTACAACCGTAACAGCCTAAACTAAAACGAATCTGCTTATTCAAACTTGGTTCAAAGTGGAACTAAATTAGAACTAAATTAAATTCGAAAACCTGCGTAAAAACACTTGTGGTACTCGTGGCCCTTAGTTAATTTGGAATTTGCAACTAAATTCCTATGCGAACAGACAATTTATTTTTTGCAGCAAATATATTCACGTGTGTATATGCATTTGTGTAAAAATATGAAGAGTTTTGGCAAAAGTATAACTTGGAAAAGAGAAAGCGAGGTCAATGATTAGGAGAGGGGGGTTTATCTTAATTTGAAGGTAACCCTCTCCAATTCGGACCTCAATATTAATAAAGTTACGTCTGTAATTATACAGTTTTGCTCTAGTGGCTATTAAGCATGTGGGATATAGATGCGATATGCACATGCGCAAATCAAAAAAGTCCTTTAAATTTAAATCTTTAAATTAGAAAAGAAAGTCTTTTTACAAAAACGATTTTTCTCCAATTAAAATAATCAAAATCCATAACCCAAAGAATACGGTTACAGTAAACCTCGATTTTGATGGATTATTTTCAACATCTTACAACAATGAGACGGATCCGATATTATTGCGATGCCTGCGAAACAAAAGTCAGCGGACGCACCAATTCTTGTTTGTTATTGAAGCGAATTGAAGCGCACAATGCGTGAAATTTCCAAAAATTTGACAACTTCTTGAATTTTCGGATTTTTTCCAACTTATGACCTCTTCCGTTGGAAGATATGATAATAACGAGTTCTCTAATGATTCTAGGTGTGTCGAAGGAGTTTTGTCGCGTCCTAAAAGTGCTTCGAAAGCGCTGCGAGCATACATTGATTTGAAGAGTTTGAAGGAGAAAGGACGCCAAAAGCGACGCGAAATGGTTGCTATGCAAGGACGGTGTCAAACTTGAAGGTAAATCGATTTATTCAAATATTTCAGGGTTGTCTTGAAAACGCGGAGTCCCGGAGTGCGGAGTATGGAGTGCGGAGCGTTGAAAGTGCGGAGTGTTGAAAGTGCGGAGTGTTGAAAGTGCGCAGTGTTGAAAATGCGGAGTGTTGAAAGTGGGGAGTGTTGAAAATGCGGAGTGTTGAAAGTGCGGAGTGGTCTCTTTTTTGTCTTTTTAAGGCAGTACTTGCCACGAAGTTGAATCGACATGAGAAAATATTGCGTGAAGTTCACAGACAAACTAAAATCCGCGTTATTACTTAATAGTTAATATTATCGGAAACAAGGCCGCTAAATTTTGGATGACATCTTGCACGTATTGCCTCGTTGGAGAAACGCGAAAGAGTTTGTCAACAACCAGGACCCGGGTTAACGCTATAACCCGGGTTCGACCAAGGGCAGGGTAATAGTTTACTATGGTTTAAACTTTAAAGGGTCGAACCGGGTTATAAAGCGTTAACCCGGGGTTCGACCCGGGTTAGTTTGCGTAGTGTAAATTGGGCTTAAGGCGTTAAGCCTTTCTCGCTTCTTCAGCGCAAACGCCGCAAAGTTATAACGAAAGACTACCATAAGGTGTATGTGTCTTTCATTGTAAGTTTGGTGAGATTTAGGACAGTTCCAGTGCGACATAATAATGCAATATAATAGCCACATTGTTTATATCAAACTTTATACCTATGGCTATGAATACTCAACAAAATAAACATTTATAAACCTTGTTGTTCTACTTACATGTTTATTGTGTCGTAATATTCGTCCTTGTGAAACTTGGCGACATTCTGTTACCGCAAACGGGTTCGAAGTATAATGAACAGAATGGTGCCAAGTTTCACAAGGACGAATATTAATACGACACAATAAACATGTAAGTAGAACAACAAGGTTTATAAATGTTTATTTTGTTGAGTATTCATAGGTATATTCTTGATAATATATAAACAATGTGGCTATTATATTGCATTATGTCGCACTGCAACTATATCCTAAATCTCACCAAACTTACAATGAAAGAATAATGAAAGACATACATTCATCTTTTGTATCTCATACATCTTTTTTTTCATTATGTAAAATAAACTGCAAGTAATAGATGAAAATATCCTCTAATTTTGACAAATATAAACACAAATTGGCGCACAACGAGCTGGCCCATCTGTGCACTCGCTGCTTCTTGTACCGCACACACAATGGACACAGACCGTTGTCCAGACTATTTGTGTAAAAAGTCAAAAATCCTAACCATATTCAAATAAAAACTTTTGAGTGTAGTCCTATTAAACCTGTAAAAGGAATACTAACCCTACTAATAATTTTAAACTAAATATTCAATGATGTAATATTCTGTGTCCGGTACAACCGTAGCAGCCTAAACTAAAACGAATCTGCTCCAGGGGTGGATTTAGGGGAGGGGTGCACAGGGGTGCGCACCCCTGTTGGCCTTGGTCAATTACTATAATTGCAGTAAATTGTACTTTTATTACTATAATTGTACTTCATGTAAGCGTGCTGTATTTGTCCAGTCATTTTGTAGCCAGGTTTACATGAAAATTACACAAGATATTTAGCTCAGAAATATGGTATAATTTCAAAGGTTTTTCCTTTTTTTAAGTCAAACTGAAGCTCATAATTGAATGCTCAAATCGCAGGAAATGATATTTCCTGATCTGCTAGCTCATTCAAACTTGGTTCAAAGTGGAACTAAATTAGAACTAAATTAAATTCGAAAACCTGTACTAAAAACACTTGTGGTGTACTCGTGAGGAATTTAGTTGCAAATTAACTATTAAGGGCTATGCGAACAGACAATTTATTTTTTGCTGCAAAAATATTCACGTGTGTATGTATATGCATTTGTGTAAAAATATGAAGAGTTTTGGCAAAAGTATATAAACTTCGAAGAGAAAAAGCGAGGTCAATGATTAGGAGAGGGGGGTTTATCTTAATTTGAAGGTAACCCTCTCCAATTCGGACCTCAATGTTAAGATAGTTACGTTTGTAATTATACAGTTTTGCTCTAGTGGCTGTTGAGCATGTGGGATATAGATGTGATATGCACATGCGCAAATCAAAAAAGTCTTTTAAATTTAAATCTTTAAGAAAGTAATCTTTAAGAAAGTCTTTTTACAAAAACAATTTTTCTCCAATTAAAATAATCAAAATCCATAACCCAAAGAATACAGTTACAGTAAACCTCGATTTTGATGGATTATTTTCAACATCTTACAACAATGAGACGGATCCGATATTATTGCAATGCCTGCGAAACGAAAGTCAGCGGACGCACCAATTCTTGTTTGTTATTGAAGCGAATTGAAGCGCACAATGCGTGAAATTTCCAAAAATTTGACAAGTTCTTGAATTTTCGGATTTTTTCCAACTTATGACCTCTTCCGTTGGAAGATATGATAATAACGAGTTCTCTAATGATTCTAGGTGTATCGAAGGAGTTTTGTCGCGTCCTAAAAGTGCTTCGAAAGCGCTGCGAGCATACATTGATTTGAAGAGTTTGAAGGAGAAAGGACGCCAAAACTAGCGACGCGAAATGGTTGCTATGCAAGGACGGTGTCAAACTTGAAGGTAAATCGATTTATTCAAATATTTCAGAGCTGTATAAATAGTTGGAGGTAGTAGTTTCCTGATCAGTCGAACGCTTGAAATTCATTTGCTTGTAATTTGTTGGTGATTACTGATTTTGAATGAATATATTGGCTTTGATGTTTGGAAATATTGATGAATGATGTGGTTAAATAGTTATTTGTTGTAAATCATCGTGAATTAACTGGGATACAGTCTTACAGAAATCCTCGATATATAGACTGTCCAATCCTTTACTTTTAGCCATATCTACAAACCTAGTCTTCTCGCAAATGGCAGAAATGCATCATAATTTGCGTTTCCATGGTTAATTTTGTTGATGACCAATATTTAGCACAATTAAGAATATCGTAATACCCCCAGCAATCAATCTTATGCACCAATCAATGTTAAGCACCAGGGTGGGGGGGTGGGCAACCCCAGGGAATTTGTCATTTTTGGGAAGTCTTGTGTCAATTTCCCCTCCCCGGGGCAAATAACATGAACTGTTTTGACGTAAACAAAATTTTCATTAACAGCCATCTTTTCGCCATTGTTCATTTCCAGTCTTTTCCATTTTTCAAGATGGCAGCTATGTCAAATTTCCCCACCCTGGGATCCCCCAGTATTGTCAAAATCCCATCCCACGTAGCATCTTTAATATAAACAGGTTGGTCCTATAAATTCCTCTCAGAAATCATGGGAAATACCCACCATACCCACCATATAATGCTTTAATAATAATTCTAATCTAACTGCACGCCACTCACCACAGAGCCCCAAGCTCGTTGTGCGCCAATTTGTGTTTATATTTGTCAAAATTAGAGGATATTTTCATCTATTACTTGCAGTTTATTTTACAATATAATGAAATAATGTGTATTTATATCTACCATAAGGTGTATGTGTCTTTCATTGTAAGTTTGGTGAGATTTAGGACAGTTCCAGTGCGACATAATAATGCAATATAATAGCCACATTGTTTATATCAAACTTTATACCTATGGCTATGAATACTCAACAAAATAAACATTTATAATATTTAATAATGTCGTAATATTCGTCCTTGTGAAACTTGGCGACATTCTGTTACCGCAAACGGGTTCGAAGTATAATGAACAGAATGGTGCCAAGTTTCACAAGGACGAATATTAATACGGCACAATAAACATGTAAGTAGAACAACAAGGTTTATAAATGTTTATTTTGTTGAGTATTCATAGGTATATTCTTGATAATATATAAACAATGTGGCTATTATATTGCATTATGTCGCACTGCAACTATCCTAAATCTCACCAAACTTACAATGAAAGAATAATGAAAGACATACATTCATCTTTTGTATCTCATACATCTTTTTTTTCATTATGTAAAATAAACTGCAAGTAATAGATGAAAATATCCTCTAATTTTGACAAATATAAACACAAATTGGCGCACAACGAGCTGGCCCATCTGTGCACTCGCTGCTTCTTGTACCGCACACACAATGGACACAGACCGTTGTCCAGACTATTTGTGTAAAAAGTCAAAAATCCTAACCATATTCAAATAAAAACTTTTGAGTGTAGTCCTATTAAACCTGTAAAAGGAATACTAACCCTACTAATAATTTTAAACTAAATATTCAATGATGTAATATTCTGTGTCCGGTACAACCGTAGCAGCCTAAACTAAAACGAATCTGCTCCAGGGGTGGATTTAGGGGAGGGGTGCACAGGGGTGCGCACCCCTGTTGGCCTTGGTCAACAGGGGTGCAAGGGGGTGCAAAAAATCAGTATTACTATAATTGCAGTAAATTGTACTTTTATTACTATAATTGTACTTCATGTAAGCGTGCTGTATTTGTCCAGTCATTTTGTAGCCAGGCTTACATGAAAATTACACAAGATATTTAGCTCAGAAATATGGTATAATTTCAAAGGTTTTTCCTTTTTTTAAGTCAAACTGAAGCTCATAATTGAATGCTCAAATCGCAGGAAATGATATTTCCTGATCTGCTCATTCAAACTTGGTTCAAAGTGGAACTAAATTAGAACTAAATTAAATTCGAAAACCTGTACTAAAAACACTTGTGGTGTACTCGTGAGGAATTTAGTTGCAAATTAACTATTAAGGGCTATGCGAACAGACAATTTATTTTTTGCTGCAAAAATATTCACGTGTGTATGTATATGCATTTGTGTAAAAATATGAAGAGTTTTGGCAAAAGTATATAAACTTCGAAGAGAAAAAGCGAGGTCAATGATTAGGAGAGGGGGGTTTATCTTGATTTGAAGGTAACCCTCTCCAATTCGGACCTCAATATTAAGAAAGTTACGTTTGTAATTATACAGTTTTGCTCTAGTGGCTGTTGAGCATGTGGGATATAGATGCGATATGCACATGCGCAAATCAAAAAGTCCTTTAAATTTAAATCTTTAAATTAAAAAAGAAAGCCTTTTTACAAAAACAATTTTTTTCCAATTAAAATAATCAAAATCCATAACCCAAATAATACGGTTACAGTAAACCTCGATTTTGATGGATTATTTTCAACATCTTACAACAAATATGAGACGGATATTATTGTGATGCCTGCGAAACGAAAGTCAGCGGACGCACCAATTCTTGTTTGTTATTGAAGAGAATTGAAGCGCACAATGCGTGCCATATTTCCAAAAATTTGACAACTTCTTGAATTTTCGGATTTTTTCCAACTTATGACCTCTTCCGTTGGAAGATATGATAATAACGAGTTCTCTAATGATTCTAGGTGTGTCGAAGGAGTTTTGTCGCGTCCTAAAAGTGCTTCGAAAGCGCTGCGAGCATACATTGAAGAGTTTGAAGGAGAAAGGACGCCAAAAGCGACGCGAAATGGTTGCTATGCAAGGACGGTGTCAAGCTTGTTGTCATCGAAACCCAAATCCGCTTCACCTCCAGCGACGCTCAAAGACTTGTCCAACGACACCTCAGGAGACATGGTCGATAACCTCGTTAATTGGGTCAAGGCGTCTTACACCAAAGATCTCCACCGCAAAATTGTGCCGTACGGCTCGGGAAGCATCTCGTCGAGGGACGAGCGAAAACTTCGCTTGAGCGAACTTGAAGGTAAATCGATTTATTCAAATATTTCAGAGCTGTATAAATAGTTGGAGGGAGTAGTTTCCTAATCAGTCGAAAGCTTGAAATTCATTTGCTTGTATAAGTTGTAATTTGTTGGTGATTACTGATTTTGAATGAGTATATTGGCTTAATTGATGTTTGGAAATATTGATGAATGATGTGAACTGGGATACAGTCTTACAGAAATCCTCGATATATAGACTGTCCAATCATTTACTTTTAGCCATATCTACTAATCTAGTCTTCTCGCAAATGGCAGAAATGCATCATAATTTGCGTTTTCATGGAGCGGGGGTGGTAACGTGACGTTACATATACGGGCATGTTACATATACGGGCATGTTACATATACGGGCTAACATATAGTACGGGCTCTTTGTTTGAGTATATATATGTACCCGTATATGTAACATGCCCGTATATGTAACATCACGTTACCACCCTTTACTTGAAATAGAGAGGTAACGTGACGTTACATATACGGGCATGTTACATATACGGACATGTTACATATACGGGCTCAATTTAAAAACGGATAGATTTAAAACTAGAAATAAGCTAATAAAGATAGAAATAAGCACACTTATGCGAAGTTTCAAAAAGAAACTGCACTAACGAACTAGAAAAACTTTCCAACAGGGATTTCAAGGGCGGTGCAAAACAAGATGAGTTAAAAACCGACCACCGGTTTGACATAAAGTCCAAAAGTGTAAAGCATTTTGAGCACATGTGTATTTCATGTTTCACGTGTGTATTTCATGTTTCAATTTTAAATAAATCTTAATAATCTTCTTTCTCTCTCTTCAGTTTATGTCCTCTCTGAATCCCTGGATTATACGAGATACTTTTGACCAGACAATGTCTTAAACTAATAAATAATGCGCCGAAAAACTATGAATTATCATCGAATATATCGATCGATGATATATGGTCTTTATTTTTAAATAGTGTCTTTTGAAGCACTAGCTAGCTAGCTTAGTTCTCAAGCCTACATCGCGGATAGAGTTTCATGCTAAAATACTATATTCAGTCCCTGAAACACAAAGGTATAATATAATTATTATGCTATTTGGAAATATTCTTGCCTTTCATTATATATGGAAAACGAGGGATGAACGGGAACTCGTCTAATCTCATGTTGTATCCCCTAGCCCGCATATGTAACACGCCCGTATATGTAACATGCCCGTATATGTAACGTCACGTTACCACCCCATATGTTTTCATGGTTAATTTTGTTGATGACTAATTATTTAGCACAATCAAGAATCTCGTAATACCCAATGTCAGCAATCAATCTTATGCACCAGGGTGGGGAAATTGACACAAGACTTCCCCCCTGGTGCCTAAATCCACAGTCAATTTCCCCTCCCGGGAAATTAAAAATAACATGAACTGTCTGTTTTGACGTAAACAAAATTTTAATTAACAGCCATCTTTTCGCCATTGTTCATTTCCAGTCTTTTCCATTTTTCAAGATGGCAACTATGTCAAATTTCCCCACCCTGGGATCCCCCAGTTTTGTCAAAATCCTGTCCCACGTAGCATCTTTGGTAATCAATTCCCTGGGGGTTGCCGGCCCCCCATCCTGGGGCTTAACATTGATTGGTGCGTTAAGTCTCAGCATGGTCTCTGGTTCAACACATCCATTTAATTCAAAACTCATAATAGTGCTCAAATATAATTACTGTATATTTACAGTATTAACAGGTAGTAAGTAAATTTAAAATTTTGTTTCATACAGAATTAACTGATAAAAGTGACAATGATAATAGATCAATCTGGTCTGACCCAGGAGTTGAACTTTCCACTCTTCCCTCCCCTGGAAGTTCAGTGGCTGCAGACATTGATAGCAAAGCTGAAAGTGTTAGTACAGATATACTGCTGGAAAGTTTTTACAAAACAGAAAGGAGCAAGTTTGGAAGTGGTAAAATTTAGATTATGCAATTGTGTTAATGATTTTATTTTCTGTGATGCTTATGTATCAGTCAAATTCAACCATCCCGGGGGGATGGGCAATCCCCCCGGGACACTGCCCATCCCGGGGGGATGGGCAATCCCCCCGGGACACTGCCTGGGGAATTTTAACCCAAACCTTTGCTCGGGGTCGGGCATTAGATAATACAGTAATCTGAGCCTTGTTCCCTTTGGGTAGCACCAAAAGTCAGTGGGGGGGGGGGGCAGGTGCAATTGAATTGCCACTCTCCCCCACCCCCCATAGCATTGCTACAGCCAACAAAACGTGTTGTTGTTCGAGTGTGATTCGATCATGGAGGAGTTTAAGCATTAAGTTCACAGTCTACTGTAGACCAATTTAGCGTGAGTGACATACATGCTGTTGTTGCTTTCGTGTTTTCCCAGGGGCCAGGGGTTTGCCACAGATTTTTGCATGACTGCAGGGCATTTGCACCTACATTTCGTCCCCGCTGCAGGGAATTAGCAGCATTTTTATCAAATGCCAGGGTTGGCACACTTGTATTTGACTGATGCATTATTAAAGAAATAGCTATTGGTTTTCCACAGGATATAAGACTTGAGAAATGTGTAAAAACATGGGTGGGATAAAAAACTGGGGTAGCCACCCCTCTGCTAAAGAATGTTGTGTCTGAATATTTTTACATCTGTTAGAATAACAGAAGAAACTAGGCTTCAGTTTTGAAATATCACATATACACGTAAGTGTAGCATTATTCCATGTCATCCATGATCTGTTCCTAAATTGGCCTTGTAGCACAGTCGTAGTGTAGAGAGAGTAAGGCTAGTAAACCAAATGTTTATTTTTATATCTGTTGTAAAAATTGGTGAAGAGCTCATTGGTGAGGAATAAATGTATGACATTACATGTTATCAAGAAATTAATTAAAAAAACAAAAAGTGAAAGGATATTAATATATTATTGACAAAAGAGTGAATAAAACAAATTGGTTTCACAATTTGTTTACCCAAGGGTAAACAAATATAGCAAGCAACCTGTACGGCACCCCATATGGCCACACCCACTTTTGTTTCCGGACTTTTGACCCCACTTTGATTATAAACTATAGTCCGTAATATTTTATTGAATGAAGTTTTGAATTATTTACAGCACCACATACAAGAAATTATCCCAGTTGGGTGGAAGACTTAGCAACTCAGAGTATCTATCCCAGTTGGGTTGATGATGTTGATAAAACACAAGTGACTCATAATGGAAGCTTTAATGTCAGTCTGCATAATCAAAAGTTAGTTTTATTACTTCCTTCTGTTCTTCCTCCCTCCCTCACTATTTTCCTTCCTACTTACCTACTTTCCTCCTTCCCTTCCCTCCTGCCTTCCCTTCCCTGCCTTCCCTTCCCTCCTGCCTTATTTCCTTTTCATAACTTCCTTTTCATAACTTCCTTTTCTTTCTTTCTTTCCTTCCTTTCTTTCCTTCCTGCCTTCTTCCCTTCCTGCCTTCGACCCTTGACCTATAACTTTCATATACGTCTTTTAGGAATGTTGAATCTTTTGCGAAAAAGAATGCAGGGCATCTAATAAAGGCCCGTCTATCTAGGTCATTATCCCCATCATTTTTCCACCATCATCCCGATCCTGATAAAAGCCCACCATCTTTCTTGTCAACTTCTCCCAAGTACCACCACCATGAAAGTGTCAAAAAATATTGGACGACAGAAAAGGAAGCCTGGGATGTAGAAAGCGTGGACACAGCAGTTTTGATCTCACAACCTATCTACGGTCAACAGCCTGTGAATATGGGAGGAAGTCTTCATAGCTCGTTGTATAAAGATAAGAAGATACAAAAACTTCATGAAGAAAGTTTAAGAAAAACTGGTAATTCAGAAGACATTCAAGACACATATTTATAGTGAAATAAAGATTGATTTGGGTATACAATAGTAATTTTGAGGAAAGGACACATGAATTATCAATAGGATTTAGACCCAGTCAGACATAGTTTGACGCTACTCTGGCTTTAAAAAGTTTTTTGAACGTAACTCTAAAAGTTACTGTCCATGACCCAACGTTTCGACACTCCAATCTAGTGTCTTCATCAGGGGTGATCGTTGTAAAGTTAGGATCCCTATTTATACTCTCATAGAACCGATGATGACGTTATCTATTAACAAGATGCAAATAAGCTTCTAGTAATAAACCACCGTCATCACGATTCAATGGGGCGTGGGCGCTATTGATATGCCAAGCCTCCAGACAACGTCTCTGGTGGTATCCCGGATTAGTGATCAGTTTCGTACGCGTTTAAAAGAACACCAAAAGGCTGCATGTTTTCTTTTCAAAAATTCTGCTTTGTCGGAGCACGCGTGCGCAACCTACCATGAGATTGCGTGGGAAAATTCAAAAATTATTACCACTAATCCGCGGTACCATCAGAGACGTTGTCTGGAGGCATATCAATAGCGCCCACGCCCCATTGAATAGCGATGACGGTGGTTTATTACCAGAAGCTTATTTGCATATTGTTAATAGATAACGTTATCATGGGTTCTATGAGGGTATAAATAGGGATCCTAACTTTACAACGATCACCCCTGATGAAGACACTAGATTGGAGTGTCGAAACGGTGGGTCATGGACAGTAACTTTTAGAGTTACGTTCAAAAAACTTTTTAAATCCAGAGTAGCGTCAAACTATGTCTGATTTATCACCTGGTTGCGTTGTGGAAATGATTTGTTAAGTATATCAGTGTTAAAATCACGAATGTACTGCTGAAATAGTTAAGAGAAGATCTATAGTTTTGAGCTAGACCCTTCCTCTGAGAACGCGAAACATAGCGCCTTCGCTTCCGAACTACACCAATCTTATTGCAAATTCATACTTTTTAATATGAATAGTTATCACAACTATCCGCGACTGTGGCCACTACCTATATCATATTTTCCAAATCATATTTTCCGAATCTGTTTTTGAAAGCTAAAACAACTAGCAAAACTTTACTTGCTACTTTAATAAACTTTAGGTAGGTAATCTTCGAGTTAATCCATTTTCGAGTTAAGCCCCCGACACGCCCATTTTCTCCGAGGAATTTATAACTTGATGAACGCAAGCCCGTTTTCCACTTAAAGTGCCTATAACGTCTGTGGGAATTTAACATAGTTGTAATCTATTGATTCTCCTGAGATAAATTGTAGTATATCTTGTCAGCTGAAAATGTCATCTTCATAGACTTTTTTGCTGTTAAAGTTGACGGAAATGACGTCAAATCGGGTATCTGTAAAGAGGTTTTCATATAGACAAATTCCCGATTTGACGTCATTTCCGTCAACTTTAACAGCAAAAAAGTCTATGAAGATGAAATTTTCAGCTGACAAGATATATTACAATTTATCTCAGGAGAATCCATAGATTACAAATATGTTAAATCCCCACAGACGTTATGGGCACTTTAAACCGTATCGTACCGAAACGTAGCATTTGTTTCGTGAGCACTAGAGCAAAACTATAATGACTTTGACACAAAAGAAAACGTTACGTTACGTTCCCCAGTTAAGCCCCGACATTTGAAGGATGTAAACAAGTGACTGACTGGCGCTCGTAAACGAAAGTATTGAATGTTTGTAGTAAATTTTTGCTGGTGTATAGCTCTTTTGTAGACTTTGTTGGTAATTAGTTTGTCGGGGCTTAACTCGAAAAGGGCTTAACTCAAAGATTACCAACCTGAAACTTTAATTGCTAACTTTGATTGCTACAGTAAATGTTTCATGGTAGAAAGTTTGCCAAAGTCAATGTTGTGACGGGAAAGCCGTTATCCAATGAAAACGTTTATACAATGCGAGAAAAATCATGTAGCCAATTGCACAATAATCAACAATTGCACAATAATCAGTAATCTATGTATTTTAATGTTTTTTAGTCAAAAGAAGTCCTCGAACACCAACTGGTAAAGACAAGTCCTCAACAAAATATCATGCATACCATGAGCAAACTTCGCACGCTCCTGCCAATTCATTGCTTCGTTCAACGCCTATAGCAAAAGCTGGAGTTATTCAAACTCCAAGAAGCCATCAAAAACCATTCAAGGCGATGAAAAATTTGAAGCTTTTTTTGGAAGAAAGAAAGATGTCTGTGGACTCAAATAATACTGATAAGTTAATGAGACAGAGTCCTACCGGCATTCGGATGGTGAAGCAAGTTGAGAGTAAAGAAAGATCTAATACGGTAATGAGACCAAACCCAAAAGAAACTCCAAATGGTCGTGTTGCTTTCCGGCGGAATGCTAGCCAAGAATTAACAAATCGTTTAGAATCTGCTGAAAAGCATTCTGTCAAACCCGAAATTTTAACCCGGATAAATGATCACCGGACGTTCAAGTCTAGTGTGCGTAACACACCGAGAACCGTTCCTCAACTGCGCCGAACAACTTCGGTTCCCCAACTGGTGGCCGAAAGGTTAAAAAGGTTATCATTAGTCGACCAACGAAAAGATCGCATGGTTTCTGAGCCGCATCGCAATGGCATATTAAAAACGAACCCCCGTTATTATACAAGAAACCGACTGTATTCAGGGGGTCGCAGTTACGAAGGAACTGATTCCACGAATACTGAGGCGCTGGTGATACAGCCCCCGATGCCTCTATTTGACGCTAGTCCTTCGCCAACAACGGAGACAGCCAGTACCGTTGGTTCGGTTGAAACTGCAGTAGACTTGCTGGAACAGGAAGCGTTAAAGACGTCATTCTTGGCCGAGCAGAGCGACCTCGCATCGTCATCAAAGACGAGTTACATGGAGTTGGTCAGATCACCCGATGAGCGAAGGACGCCATTGGCAGCAACAGGTGAACCGCGTTTTTTATGGGAAGAAGACCATGAGAAAGAGTAAGTTTTAGGCCCGGTTCACACACGGGTACGCAGCAGGGCCGGATTAAGGTTGCACGGGGCCCCCGGCAGATTTTCATCGTGTGGTCCCTTTCCACCGTTGAGACCCCTTTCCACCGTTGAGACCCCTTTCCACCGTTGAGACCCCTTTCCACCGTTGAGACCCCTTTCCACCGTTGAGACCCCTTTCCACCGTTGAGACCCCTTTCCACCGTTGAGACCCCTTTCCACCGTTGAGACCCCTTTCCTTCCTTTTCCTCGCTGCCTTAAAAAGTCCCTGTTTAAAAAGGCTCCGCTTACCAGGGCCACGCGCTCTGCACCGGGGCTCCGTCCCAGTGAGCAAGAAAGAACGAAAAATAGAAAAAACGCGTAGAATTAAAATTGAGCAACGAGTAGACGCGGGGCTCCAAAAAGCGCGGGTCCCCCGGTATATACCGTTTCTGCCATTAGGAAGCCAATCAACGTGCTTCATTTTGTGTATAGACCAAATAAGGCATTCATCGGGGAGCTTAACCTTTGACTGGGACAAGAGTAGGATAGATTGCGAATGCAAATAAAGCCAAGATAAGGCAATAAGAGTACTTAAAATTATATATTTTCTGTAAGGATATGTTTTAAGCTTTCAGGAATGATCCCAAATTTCACAAATATTCCCCCACCAAGAAATTGTATGTAATAATCACACAATATCAACCAAACTTGCACTAGTTGTTAATAAGGATGTCCCAGATCTATCTATGATGGGGTTGGGGAAATAAGTTTTCGTTGCTATGGTAACAACACCAAAACCGATTTATCTGAAAAACTACTTTTAATTTTGAATTTCAAAAAATGAATCATAGAGGTATAAACAAACACCTAAGACTTATTACTGGAAAGTTTTATGGGAATCAAATAAATAATAACTAGACATTTTTGTGTGGGGAAAGTTTTTTGGAATTTTTGATCGACGTGATATTTTGCTGCCATTTGCATTCGAAATCTATCCCACTCTTGTTCCAGACAAAGGTTAAGCTCCCCAACATTTGTTCATGATGTTCTTTAATCGACTTATTATTATTTCAATTGCTTCCTATAGAGCTCATTCATTTACTAAACCTGGAATAATAACGTCTTTTCTTGAGGATTGTATAAGAAGCAGTCAGGAGGTATGCGTAACATGGAATTACCGTATTCCCTCTAATAAACGCCTCCCTTTTCATACAAGAATGCCAATAAACACCTCCCTCTAATAAACACCTCCCTCTAATAAATACCTCCCTCTAATAAACACCTCCCTCTAATAAACACCTCCCTCTAATAAACTCCTCCCTCTAATAAACGTCTCCCTCTAATAAATACCTCCCTCTAATAAACTCCTCCCTCTAATAAACGCCTCCCTCTAATAAACGCCTTCCTCTAATAAACGCCTCCCTCTAATAAACGCCTCCCTCTAATAAACTCCTCCCTCTAATAAACGCCTCCCTCTAATAAATACCTCCCTCTAATAAACACCTCCCTCTAATAAACTCCTCCCTCTAATAAACTCCTCCCTCTAATAAACTCCCTCTAATAAACACCTCCCTCTAATAAACACCTCCCTCTAATAAACACCTCCCTCTAATAAACACCTCCCTCTAATAAACTCCTCCCTCTAATAAACTCCTCCCTCTAATAAACTCCTCCCTCTAATAAACGCCGCACATATCAGAGCGGCGTTTATTAGAAAAATACAGAAAGTGCAAGAGAAAGGATGCTAACATTGACAGATTTGTTTATTTTTATGTGGCAACAAGGAATCTTTTTAATTTCTTCTTCCACAGACGTTGACTGGCTTCATTGTCGAAGTGATGTAAACAACTCAGTTTAAACTAGCCATTGTTAAAGTTAAATAAAGTAAAATAATAATAAAAGTAAAAACGAAAAAAGAACTCGACCAATATCCTTCTTATCCGGACCTCACACTCGGTCAATAACATATTTTTTAATAAACGCACCCCTCTAATAAACGCCGCAATCAAATAGCCTGCATAGCCGGCGCAAAGGGGCCCAAGCACAGCTGCTCTGTATCCCGTCCCAGCCCCTTTGCGCCGGCAACGCATGGCTACATCAAATCGTTTCAAAATTTAATAAACGCCGGGGGCGTTTATTAGAGGAAATACGGTAGCCTTTCTTGCGCTATGTGCAGACTAGGCCTTATATATGCCACTATAGTTTTAGTAAGTTTCCAGTAAAAGTGTAGAAACATGGAAAAGTTCACGTCATCTTGCAGAGGAGTTAGGGAAATTCTCGTTTTGGTGACATTAATAAACCGGGGGAGAGAGGGAGCGGAGATTGATTTCAATGTAGTTTACGTAATAGTTCTAACACGAGGAAGCGTTCTTCCTCTGATTTCTAAATACGGAGAATGAAAATACGACGCGAAGCCGAGTTTTTTTAACCGGTTTGTCTGTATTTCGACATCAGAGGATGAACAATTACGAGTGTTAGAACTTGCTTCTCAAACGAATCCATATTTTGTGATAAAATCGAGGTTAAAGTTGGCGAAATTTGGCCGTAATCTTCCTCTTATTTTTAAATACTCATTAAATATTGATTTATTTTGAGTTTTCATCATGAATTATTAATGATCAGTTTGAGAATCTGATTTACTACAGGTTGTTTTATAAAAAGAATAGAAAACATTTTCCCCATTCTCCCATTAGTTATATAAATACTTGTGAAGTTTGAAAGAACTCGAAAACGCGATAGAAAATCTCGTATTCCCACTATATACGATTTCTCATTCTCTCAAACATCTACTTGTGTTTTTATAACACTATGGAAACACGGGAAATGTTTTCTATTACTTAATTATTAAATAGAGTATTATGGTCCAGGTTTCTGAGTTGAGCCTATGAATGCGAGGAAAATATAAATTCTATTTTCAGAGTCGATTGGATGAGGAGGCGACATTGAGTAGTTGTCGCGAAGAATATGTTAGTGATGCGTCTGAGAGGCCGGTAGAGACGTTAAAGAAGATGCTTTTCACAGTACAAGGTTTAGCACAACAAACGGAAGACGAAGGAAGATCTGATGATGAGATACGAAGCGAGGTAGTACGATCGTAATGAAAAATCGTGACTGTGATATTTTTATAAGCAGTATTTTTACAGTTTAAGTAACAACTTGTTTAAAATTCAACCAAATGTGGCGCTATTTATAGTAATTTGCTGTAAATTATTTATCTGCTCTTTATGTACCACTGTCTTCTTTTTTTAAGAACTATGCGACAAGAAGTGAAACACCGATCGAAGGTGAGTCGTCTCCACAAGCTTTGAATTTTGAAAGTTTTTATTTCCTCGTTTACAGTTGCTCTACGTGTTCACCGTTGCACGAAGGCTAAGGATCTTGCTTCGAGTTGTTTCCTTGAAAAATGCATCACAATGATTAAAAATGCTTTCAGAAATGGATTTCAACAAACAGAATGAACAGGCTTTTATGCAGACATGGTTTTCAACTAATTTTTCAAAGCAATTAATTATACGTATATTTACCGCAGCATATTCTTTTGTTTTATGTGCCCCATTGTTTTCATGTTTAGAAATTACTTCGGTCGCGATGTCAAACGAAACTCCCAGTGCAGATAATTCCTTATCGAGGTAAGCGTTCAATGATCATATAAAGCGGATTTGATTTCCAGCCGGAAGGCCTTGGAGTTGCATTTTATACCACCACAAACATCGAGTAAAAATGTCAAATATTGATCCAATATATCCTATAACAACCACCCGTACGTCTCTCCACTCAACCACCACCCATCCATTTAACCACCCATCCATCCAACCAACCTCCCATCCAACCAACCAACCACCCAACCAACCACCCTCCTATCCATTCAACCACCCATCCATTCAACCACCCATTCGACCACCCACCTACCCATTCAACCACCCACCCATCCATTCAACCACCAACCCATCCATTCAACCACCCACCTACCCATTCAACCACCCACCTACCCATTCAACCACCCACCTACCCATTCAACCACCCATCCATTCAACCACCCATCCATTCAACCACCCATCCATTCAACCACCCACCTACCCATTCAATCTATCTATCTCAACCACCCACCTATCCAAACATCCATCCATTTAACCATCCATCCATTCAACCACCCACCCATCCATTCAACCACTTACAACCACTCACACATCCAACCAGCAATCCATCCTTCCTTCCATCCATCCTGCATACACACAGCAATACTCAAGTATGACTCAAGAGGAAAAGTGAATACAGATGTAAAATATGTCATTGTAGGGCCTACTATCATCTTGCTCGACTCAAGAAGCTTGTATCCGTTAGCGAGAGAGTTGCTGGTTTGAAATAACAGACGGCATGCGTTGCAGTTGCTACAGACGGGGTCGTTCAATTTACGGCGTTGCGGAAGAAGTAGTCCACGATTTCCAACTTGAAGATGTGAAACGGAACTAGTATATAGTATGCAAGTTACCTACCCAGCAACATGTCTGCAGCCCAACAGTCGATTTCGCCGACGGAGCAGTTCATATGCAAACTTTTCATCTCGCTTGATGAGGATCTCAACAGCGTCCACCTAGTTCCTCACCAAGCGGTCCAGCACACTTTCCAGATGAACGGAAATTTATTAAGAGAAATAATTGTGACGTGGATCTCGCTCAGCGGGCTATCCCACGGGTTCATACTCGCTCCGCGGGCTGGATCTCATGAAAACGCTCTTTACCTGAACTGGAGGTTTTAAGATGGCGAGTTCCGAAAGGTTGAGCAGTTCATTTATTTACATTGACTGCTATTGTTCTCAGGAAACCGCAAAACTCCATTTTAATTTAAGCAGAATAAATGTGCCACGAAAGCAGTCAACGAACCGTGGAAAAACGTCTGCTCATGCACATCTCATTCTCATAAAAATGTGTGATATCAAATATAAGAAGCGTTTTCTGTCAACGGTAGTATCGCGTGTGCATTTATTTTGCTCACACGGTGAATACAAACAAGAATTTTGAAATCAATAGTAATTTGTTTGACGAAGTTCGTTGAACAACTTTCTGGTTTGTATTGTAACTTGTGCTTTGTGACTACACCATGTTTTATGTTTGAACTGGATATAATATGAAAAAGAGAAAGAAGAGAACTTCAATATGTTAAAAAATACTTACGTAAGAGATTCAAATATATATATATATATGAAAAAAGTGACTGCCCCAACCGGGAATCGAACCCTGGTCTCCGAATCAACACCAACAGGCAGACATCGCATCTAACCATAACGTAGAGCAAGGCCTCTCGAGCGCACTTCCCAAAGTAGCGAAGCGATACACAACTTCTTGTATACAGAGGGCTTAAGAATAATAATTAATATTAAAGAGGATTTAATATAGTCAAATACGTATATGGAAAAAGTTTCAACGCTCAAAAAAAAAAAAAAAAAAAAAGGTTTCAGCGCTCAAAAGTTTCAGCGCTCTAACCATTGAGCTATTGAGACACGGTCAGTGATTTCTCCAGATATTGTAACATGTATTGTTGAAGTATTGTATATTATTCTATATGATACTGATATGTACAAAATATTAAATAAAGAAAAATTAAGTGTCGGAAAAGTTGGGTAAAATCTTTTTTAGTTTCAACTGGTTTCTCTTCGGCTGCAGTTCAGTATTTTAATACGTAAGTACTTTTACATATTGAAGTTCTCTTATTTCTATTTTTAATATTAGTTCTTTTGAGAACTTAGTGCCTTTCATATTTATTCTAATTATGTTTGATCTGTCCATGTTGAGCTATTCAACATTGAACAGGGATGTGTTAATATATACACTGCTGTAGTGAATGGGAGAGCTTGGAGTACACACGTAAAAACGCACAGTCTGTTTTTACCTGTTAACAGCCAAAAACATGGTTGATATCGACAGGGCTGTGGGGCTGTTCATGGATGTTGGAACAGTATTGTTCATGGCTGATGATTGAACAACATTGTTCATGCATGATACAAAATGTTGTCAGAGCATGATGAAATAACAAGGTTGAACAGCATTGTTACAAAACTTGGTTGTTACAACAGCCGTGAACTTGGTTGTTCTATCAGACTGGTTTTTGCATGTTCTAACATGCATAAACAACTGCTGTCGATTCAACAAGCCTGTCACATCATGTTGAAACATGCTTGAACAGTCTTGTTATTTTAACAGTCATGTTCTATCATGTTGACAATGCTGTTGCAGGCATGTTGAACCAACAACCTTGTTACAACAGCCTGTGAGATTTTTACGTGTGTAGACGACGATACATGGGTGATCGTCAAGCTCGTATCCTCAGAAAAATGATTCTGAGTCTTGGACAGGAATCGAACCTGTAACCTTCTGATTGCCGGTGAGATGCTCTAACCATTGAGAGGATAGACTACATATATCAATCAAACCAGTACATTGTAACCTTCGCTCTCCATCTGAGTCTCGGTGGCTCAATGGTTAGAGCGTCTCACCGGCAATCAGAAGGTTACAGGTTCGATTCCTGTCCGGGACTCCGAATCATTTTTCTGAGGATACGAGCTTGACGGATCGCCCATGTATCGTCCACCCATGTATCGATTGAACAGGGAGTAGAGGGAGAGATAGATTTTATTTTTAAACGACAAATATTCGAAGTAACAAAATGTCACTAATTATAGGTGTCGTAATAATTATATAGATTGAGAATTGTGTTAAGGATTTAATCCCTGGTTAAAGTATACTGTAACCTGAAAAATATAAATTATGATTAGATATTTAGGTAATGAAGAGAAAGCTGAATATTAATTACACATTTTCTACATTGTGTACATTGTGCAGGGTGGATCCACGGGTGCACTGGGTGCCTGTACATATTATTTTTATAAAAATATTTTTATAAAAAATTTTAATATAAAAATATAAAATTTTTAAATCGAAATTTTATCTACACTTTTCAAACTCGCCCGTTTCTCGCCGAAGTATTTTTGTAGAAATTACAAGATAATTAAAGAAGAGATTAAGGATGAATGTGTGTTACTTTATGTTAAAAAGGTCTCGAATACCGCTACCAATGTGAAAAACATAGTGCCCACTTGTTTTTTCAAAGCCTCTAATTTAGCGTTAGATATTTGAAACTTTCCTTCGTCCAATTATTTGAGTCAATTTGGATTAGACATATAGTGCTTCAAACGTTTTTTGAACGTAACTTTAAAATTTACTGTCCACGACCTAACGTTTCAACACTAGTACTACTCAGCGGCATTAAGGGCTCTTGACTTCGATACTGAAATTTCCTATTTTCAAGAGATTTTGTCCAAACTAAGTCAAACTTATAAAACATATTTATCATATAGTATGAACTAATTTACGGTTTCGTTTCCACGCAACAAGGTCACGTGACTCATTGGCGGCCATATTGGATGAAAACGTAAAACGTTCTTGAGGCACTCGATTTTTGAGAGTTCAGCGCATCACCATCTATTTCCGATTCAAGGGAAAGTGAGCGAAAGCCAACCTCGTACCCAGGGTCTTACCTCCGCTACCCCGTCCGGGGGGGGGGGGACGCGGTAGCGGAGGTAAGACCCTGGGTACGAGGTTGAGCGAAAGCATGGATTCGGAGAACGAAAGTTCAGTGATGGTTTTGCGGTTCCGTATATTCAAGGCTCACGGAACCAATTAAAGAATCTTAAGGTACGTTTACACACTACGATTGTGATTCGCGGTAAATTTCGCTAATTCGTCATCCCCGACAAATCGCAGTGTGTAAACGTACCTCCCGATTTTTACTCCCGATTTTACTATTAGGAATTAGGCAACATAAAATTGCTTGCAAATGGCGTGAACAAAAAAATGTCGGAAAGTGTCTTTGGCTATCGCAACTTCGGCTTCGATGGTTTTGATCTGTGACTTTTCTACAGATTTTTATCCCGATTTTCAGTGTCGGGACTTGCTGACATCAACGCTAACGCCATCAATCGGATGCCCATATTTGGAAAATCGGCCCGACAAATCGTAGTGTGTAAACGACCTTTAGGTCTGGAAAAAAACGAAAATCAAAATAGAAGGCCTAGTGTCTAGGCTGCCTTTAGGTAGTTTCAACGCAAAAGTTGCTCAAAAACCTTTCTTGACGTTGGGTCATTTTTGCAAAATTGCGATTCCGGCAATGATACATCAGGGCCCTCGCGAACTAGCGAAGAGCCTGGTACGAGGTTGAAGGTTAAAGAAGGTATTGAGAGATTTGGGACATCTGGATTTAACTCGAGCGAGATGTCGTTTGTTTTCAGTTTCTGAATGATTTGGAGCGTGTGAAGAAGACGGCAGTATGGCCTACCGCCTGGACTGGATCTGCTTCATTCTTCTTCTCGTCGATGGACCAATACTTTGCTTTACCAGTTGCTGTGGTAAGAGACACAACTAACAACTTCATTTGATGTGCATCTATATACAGGCTATAGTATATATATCTTTTAAACTCGCTGTCCCCTGTGTACGTTCATCTCACGTGTAAATGATAATTTTTTTGCACAACTGCAGTACTTTTAGTTTGTGCGTGTGACATTAAATATGTGTTGCCTTGGATTCATCAAAGGCTCTTTCTCATGTATAAAGTACTATAAACCGACACGCGATAGTCGTTTCAAAATTTCCTCACACCATCGGGATAATTAATACAATTTGTAGGGATATTTAGGGTTAGGAATAGGGATATTTAGGGTTAGGGTCGTTGTAGGGCATACTGCCATCCATTTCACACGCTCAAGACAATTAGCTTGCTGAGACGGATCAGTCACAGCCACCCAAGCACGATAATGATATCCATATGGGGTCCAGTGTCAGACGATCAGGACGACTATATGAGAACGAGCCTTCCAGTAATGAGAACATGAGTGTCTTGTTTGAAAATAACTTTCCTCTTGTTTCTTTTCTGGGGGATCCGGGGGCATGCCCCAGAATTATTTTAAAATTTGGGTCTCTGAAATGGCATTTCCTGTATTCTGACAACACTATTCAGTAAAATCTAATAGTTCTAACTTCAATGGAACATTTCCTTGACTTGCTGAGTGCCTGCATGGAATGAGAATGTGTTGGGTTGGAACTTTTTTACCCCTCGGCTTGAACCTCTACTACCTCGTAATTCTGTTTCAGGTAAAGTAAACTGAACATGATACATGTACTGTATGTGCAATAACAACATGTTTAACAGTTAATATACATGGCTTGACTTTCAGTTATTGTCATCACTATATTTAAGATTTATTATTATTTCATCCAAAAACATTAACATCGCTAAAATGTGTGAGATTCTCATGAGCACGCGTGAGATGAGCCCAGAATTTGTGACGTCTCACGTGAGATATGTGAGACTTGCAGTGTCTGCACTAGTGGCTATTTTAAAGAAGTGTGCACTTTTTGAAATGACTTGAACGATGTGGATGTTATATGAGAACCAGCCTTAAAGTGCCCCTGGAATGAAACATTACGTTTCCTGGCATTTTTTGTTACAGAACATCATTTTAGGTTATAAATAAATGTTTGCATTTGCCAAAAAAATGAACAACGAACATTCTACTTTATGGAAATTATACGACAAGTTTGAAGTTACAATAGAAAGTTTTCCCTCAAGTATTTATATTCATACACAACTAGCCACATGTTGAGTCTTTGACGTCACTTCCTCTAATCGCAACCTAAGTGTCAGGAACATGTTCAAGAAATGGCGGCCGTATAATCTCGTATAAAAACAGTCTGAAAAGGCGACTTCCCATGCTCGCAATTGCTTGAAATTTGGCAAGTTAAGTAAGCACACCATGCTCATTACAAATATGTAAAACTTCTGAATACCAAAAATTTGGTCAGAGGGGTACTTTAAGGATAATTGACAAGCATGTTTCAAACCACATCTAGGTACAAGTTCATGTGATGATGGTTTGCAATGATGGGGAAGGGGTACACATTAATGTTTACAATATACCAGTTTTTCTTTTTTAAATAAAGGTTATTTATATGTGGATACACAAAGATATCAAGTAAAAATACAGACTTGACTTATAAGGTGTTTATATGGAGGGAAGCCAGCCCTCTTGGTAGGACTAGCCATAGTAAGAGCACATAATAAGAAGGCTTTTTGGAAATTAATGAGATGATTTGTTTCAACAAAGCCTGTTTTTTTCCAACCCTCTTAGAAAGTCAGCCCTCTTGAGTGTGTTTCCAACCCTCCTAGGCAAGATTTTGGGTCAATAGTGAGATCTCGCAAAGGAGGGATGGTCATCCTTTCATATAAATGAAAACAAATTTTACAAATGATTTGACTGAGACAAGAAGGTTCAGCTGATCTCTATATAAATTATATCCCTTAAAGATTTGACTTTTGATTGTTAGTGGGATGCTCTAACCACTGAGCTACTAGGACTCAGAGCAAGGTTACTTTCGAAAACCTGATTCATTAGTTTGTATAAATGGCTTATGATTTGCCTAGTTTTTCTGGTTATTATAAACTGCATGAGTTGCATATCTGCCATGGTAATTGTAGTAGCTGGGTGCACATATCTGCCATTGCAACAGTATCTCAAATACCTGTTCTACCTCATACTACATCCCAATCATTTGTTAATTTAAATGAGAGGTTAGAAATTGCAAAAGAATGTCTTTCATAAATTGCTGGAAATGGATTCTTTGGTCCTATTAGGATTTAATTTAAAATTAAAGAAATGAATTTTCTTGGGGAACATTTGCGAAGCCTTCCAGAACTATCAAGAAAACATTGTACCAGTAATATTTTATATTATTTTTGTTCTTTTGTCTCAGATGCGAGGGGTTGCTTGTCACATTCAAAAAATACCGAAGTTTGCAAAAATGGCAAAGCTTCCTATGGAGATGTTTGTCGTAAGAACTGTCCTATGGGTTATTATAATAATAAAACAAGATGCGAACATTGCCACCAGTCATGTGCCACTTGCACTCTCAACTCACAATGCACCAGCTGTAGGAACTCCTTCTTCTTGGCATCGCAAGGATCGTGTGTAAAACAATGCAATCATCCCATGGTAGCCAAGAACAGAAGCAGTCCCAGGATCCGTCTTGTCCAAGGCAGTACAAGCTTTGAGGGACGCGTTGAGTTTTATTATAATGGCTCTTGGGGAACGGTGTGTGATGATGGGTGGGATAGAAATGCAGCAATTGTGGTGTGTCGTGAACTGAACTTTGGCAGTGTGATCGAAGTGAATGTGGATCGTTATAGGTTTAGAATAATCAGTGGTCACCAGAATGTCAAGATTTGGATGAGTGAAATTCAATGTAAAGGAGATGAAGAATCAATAACCCAATGTGACCACAGAGGTACATCTTAATCCTTTTGTTGGCAAGACAGTATCTGATTGAACACAATCAGGGAATTTTTGGGTTGGGGGGGGCTAGCGAACCTTCTAGGGGATCCGGGGGTATGCTCCCCTGAGAAATTTTGAAATCTGAAGCCTGCCAGAGGCCCCGAAATGCAATCAAATTTACTAGTTGCGGTTTAAAACGTTTCTTACAAATTCTTACAAAAACAGTAGAAAAGCGCAGCAAACGTCTCTAAAACAAGCCATTTTGAAAGGAATAAAATCTGTTTGCTTACATTTCCTGAAATAGATTTTATTCCTTTTAAATGTCTTGTTTAAGCGTCATTTCCTGGGCTTTATATTGTTTATTGTAAAATAATGCATTTTCCATACTTTATCTATCGCTATTTTTCTTACAAACACTTTCATGGAAAGTGTGAGACTACTAATGCACAGGAGGAAACCAATAAATGCAAACAAACACCAGCGTACTACGGCTACTACAACTTGATTGTGAAGTTCAACCGTCTTTGTAGTTTGAAATCTGAACCTTCTGACCTTCGTCAGTCGTCACTTGACCACAGATTTGACTTTCTCACAGCTACTCTTCCCTCATTGGCTAGTTTTGTAAAGCTTGTAAATGTATCTTGCAAATATCTTAACGAATAGTTGCATATCGTGTAGCAGTTGTTATCCCAAGGCAAACCGAACGAGGCAAACCGCAAGCAAACAACAGGAATGCTTCAATTAATAATTCTTGAAGAAAGAAAATAAATGAATAATATTGGCATTTACACTTGATAACTTGTAAAGGAAATCAACGGGAAGGATATTTTGCAAGTGTAGAAATTTTGCGAAAAATGAAACTCCAAGCAGAGTGCAATATAACAGTCGGCCACCGACCATATTCCTCGCAAAACGCGGATATGGCCGTCCACTGATTGCTCTGCACGGACATTTTGGCCGACCATTTGGCCACAGTAATTTCTCCAAAACCAAAATGTAATCAGTTACATGTGCAAGGGAAGATCTTTTCCCGCTGCCATTGAGCCAGCCTTTTCTAGTGCACTCTGTTTTGAGTCGTCAAGTGCAAAATATCGCTTATTCGCTTGTTTTTAAACTTCGAAGCTAATTTCTCAAGCTGTCCGTATAATCTGCAGACTGCATATAACATGCAGATTGGACCGGAGGAATCCTTTACATAGGCGATTTTTGCCGCGATTTTTCTGACCCTTACGTATGAGATATAGTGGATGACTCACTAAAGTATTGGACGTCACAGATCTGCACAAATGGTTCAAAACATTCGTAAGACAATTCATTCGATCGCATATGTTAAAAAGAGAGAAATCGCAGCAAAAATATCCTGTGTAAACAGGCCTTTACAATGCGTGAATTGGATATCTTAATTTGAAACCGAATAAATAATTGGAGAGTACTGTACCTCATTCGACAAAGACAAATTTCAGTGAATATCTCATTCGGCCAAAAATAACCCGAAGTTGTTAAATTAAAATTTTAAAAAATTTTCTTCATTGAATTCAAAAATAATTGGTGTCCGATCATGTCCGACCAAAATCTGGGTTGATCTGACATAATGTCAGACCAAGTTTTTTGAATTATATTGCACTCTGACTCCAAAGCCTTTGGTGAAAATTGAACTCATGCCTCTGCGAATCAAGGGTGGCGCTCTGAAGTTGCATTTTTCGTAACTGGTCATGGTTGGGTCTTAGAAAATTTCCATACTCGCAAAATATCCTTCCCATTGATTTCCTTTACAAGAAAATAAATGGCTGCCAAATTAGGATCTGTTTGCATGTGCTGGGACGTCACTCTCAATTTCCATGAGACTGTCAGACATTAGTTGACTACTGGTATTAGAGTAGATTTAGTTGTTAAAATGGTACAGTCTACTATCAAATTTTTACCTATCGATATTTTTACGTATTTATAAAGCAGAACTGCTAAATATTACTTGGTCGAAACCTTTTGCGATTCGACGATGGCAAGTATTATTTTTCTGACTCCGAATCTGGAGTTGTCATGTCCGCCATTAATCGATCATGTTCCTGACCAGCGTAAGGAAGTGACGTCAGACTCTCTTTGTACTGTATTGTGCTTTTAGGTTGGGGCAAGAATCAATGCAGTCACCTGGAAGATGTTGGTGTAAGGTGCAGTGGTCCAGATATGTCAAAAAAGTGTGTCCCATCTTGTGGGGACGGCTATTATGCTGATAAGAATTATTGTCACGAGTGTCCACTGGATTGCAAGACCTGTGATAGACCAAAGAGGTGTTTGAAATGTGTAGAAATGAGATATCTTGAAGGTAAAATGTGCTCTATACAAATTAAACAAATGTTGTATTATACAAAAATAAATAAGAACTGGATTACATAAAAAAGAGAAACAAGAGAACTTCAATGTTGAAAAATACTTAAGTAAAAGTACTTCTAACATTTCCTTCTTTCTAGGAAATCAATGTGTCTCGCTGTGTTCCTCGGGTACATACAGTAATATAGCTTCCTGGAGATGCGAACCCTGTCCCGCAGAGTGTCTGACGTGTGTGGAAAAAACCTCGTATGTTCAATGCACAAGCTGTCCAGTTGGCCTTTTCCTCAAGGGAACGAAGTGCGTGAAAGATTGCGGTGCGTCGCTTTCCTTCTCTTCTTATTTACGTCTGTCTGGGAACTTCAGCAGTCCATACGAAGGTCTTCTGGAGGTCCGTTACAAAGGAATATGGCACTCAGTGTGCAACGACCTGTTCGGCTGGAACGACGCAAAGGTTTTCTGTCGGGAGTTGGGCTACGGGGAGCCGATCATCTTCGGTTCTGGTAATCACGGTTATGGTACTGGTGACATCTTGGTGGATGACATACACTGCAGAGGAAACGAGGATAGCTTCGTAGATTGTATCCAGCAACATTGGTTGGACAGCGATTGTAGTCACATTGAGGATATATGGCTCACCTGTTCTGCTCCCGTCACTGGTTTTGGAAGGCGGGGGAGCTGTATCGATAAATGCCGCGATGGGATGTTTAAAATCCGTAACAGTTGCGAGTTATGCAACAGAACTTGTCTGACGTGTAAAACCTCACCTGATGACTGCACTGCATGTCGGGAACCTTACTACCTGAACGGGATGACATGCTCTGTTGGTTGCCCGAATGGACAATACCCAAACGAGACACTGCGCGCCTGTCGACCATGCGATGCTAGCCGTGGCTGCATGACCTGTGAAGGAAGACCCGAACATTGCTTGTCCTGCTTACGTTCCTTGCTCCGTAACGGGACCAAGTGTATACTATCGTGCACTACGGATATGTACCGCAAAGGTCATGAATGTGTTGGTAATTGTGGTATCATGTATTATAGCAATGCAACGTCTCGCGAATGTCACGCGTGCAAGCCGAATTGTCACACGTGTAAGGCCAAGAGCTCGAGCGCCGCAGAGTGCATCTACTGTGTTGTGGGCTATGCATTAGATATGGGGAAAAACTGCGTAAGAAACTGTTCGGGTGGTTATCTCAAAGCACCGGTTGACCTCAAATCCGTTAGCGCATCACCTGTCGTGAGACTAGTCAATCCCACTGGTTCTAAGTTCTTTGGCCGACTAGAAGTATTTCACGAAGATGTTTGGGGGACGGTCTGTGACCACAACTGGCGTCAGTTAAACGCGAAGGTCGTTTGCAGAGAGCTGTTGCTTGGGACGCCGAATGTGTCTGTGTATATTACGAAACCGCGTATTGGAAATCTAAACATCTCAAAAATGTGGCTGGGCGATGTTTCCTGCGAAGGGCACGAGGAACGCCTTGTGCAGTGCAAGCATGGAGGCTGGGGTAACGACAACTGTGGCTATGGAGAGAGTGTGCACCTCCGGTGCAACAGTCCCGGGGTATCAAGTTGCCAGAAAGAATGTCCGCCCGGGTATTTAGCCACGGCAGGCATCTGCGAGCCATGCGGTAACGGATGCCTGTCTTGTTTCGGGATAGTAAATAATTGCACCAGATGCGTTAACGACTTCCACCTTAGCATGACAGGCACGTGTATCGACCGCTGTCCACAAGGCAGTTACACGTCTGCCGATCACCGTTGTCTCAAATGCAACTCGTCGTGCACGACGTGCGAGAGATCTGATAAAAACTGTACCTCGTGTCAGCAATCTTACTTTCTTTCTGGAAACAGGTGCATGATGAATTGCCCGCAGGGAACATTCAAGCGTGAAAAAAACAGCAAAATCGGTCTTATCAGAAGAAGAAAATATGGCGGAGTCGTTATGGTGAGACATCTCTGTTAGAGCAAATTGGTTGAAGGCACTGATCTCGAAAGAAGACTGGATCGAGCAACTATTGTTTAGAAAATTAAGCCGGACGTCCGCCATTACTAAGGGACCAACTAAGGATCCTATGAGGTTTTTTGTTGGATTATGTGCTCTTACCATCGACAAAATAAAATAATTTTACTATAAAGAGGATGACATTTTTCACATACTGGGTAAAATTATTCATGGCCTACCTACAGATTTACTGCGACTTTGCTCCCTTAGTAATGGCCGCCGTTGACTCTAATTATCCAGTGAGAAAAGCTTAATATCAGACGTCAAATTAGGTTCAAGATTTTATGCATTTAATGTTAACAAAGTAACTATATTGGCCAAACACTAAACCTATTTCGCGAGCGTCACAGTTTGATTTTCTTGTAAACTTGGAGCTTCTAATGATCTCTCGTCAATTTACATTATGCAAATATGCAAGCTTCAAAATCAGCTCATAAGATACAATAGAAAGCTCAATCCAGTCCTATTTTTGAGATCAGTGATTGAAGGGCGTGTAGCCAGTTTCGTCACATTCGTTCGGATACGGGTAGTGATTAGGAGGGCAAATGTGATTACAGACAACAGGCGGGGGACCGACTGGCAGGCCTAACGTTTCAAGAGCTGAAGACCCTACGTGAGAGAGCATAGGCGTACGGGTAAAATTTTGTAGAGGGGGGGGGGGGGCTGAGCATATAATTTGCCCGAATAAATGATGACGTCAATATTAATCTATTTAATGCATAACCCCTGAAGAACACAAATTGCCATCGTTATGCCTAAGCATTATTGTACATTCATGAACATGCATTAGACATTAGGGGGCTCATTAGCGGACATTTTTTTAATTTTTGCTTCTCTGAAAATGTATTTACTGCAATTTGAAGGCACTTTTCTCATTTTTTCAGCCGCGGCAGTGTGCGGGATTCGAAGTATTTAATTACCGTTAAAGTAACACAGATTTTCCAAATTTAGACCACGTTGATATCTCTCTCGCGCATGGGGAATGCGTTGCACGACGGCAGAAGAGAAGGAAGGAAAGACAATTAGCCACAAAACCAAATTTATTAGGTATATTCAAGTTGAATATACGAGATAACGTTTAGACAATGCCAACCCAGGCCTGGCTATACCACTGGCCATTGCTCAACGGAGAACAACAACGAAATCCCAGATTAATTCCCTCAATGAGATCCGTTATAATTTTATTATAATTTTTCGGAAGCCCCCCGACCGCCTATGTGAGAGAGTAACGTCAAGTCGTTCGTGTTTGATGTAATATATGAACAACGAGTTTGAGCTGTGTTTCATCAGGGGATCCAAACACGAGAAAACATGATGTTTTCGAGTGTTTAGATCCCCTGATGAAACACGATAAACGAGTTGTTTTATCAACTTCTCATCAACTTCTCAATCGAACACGGATTTAAGAACAAAAACTCACGAGGTTGTGTAAAATTAACAGACTCTGGTTGAGGATGAGCGAAGATGGAGGCAGGTCGTTTCGTTCTCAAAAAAATGAATTATTAATTAAGATCTCAGCAATTAGATCAAAACCGGGTTTGATCTAATAACTGTGGTGGTATATGATTTTTACGTGTTTTACTCGAGTATCCAGCCTCAGTCATGTGATAAAATGAAGTGATTTCATTGGCTCATGAATTATTAATGAGTTTGAGAATTGTATATATATATATATAACACAGTCTACACAACGCAATATATATATATATATATATATATATATATATATATATATATATATATATATATATATATATATATATATATATATATATATATATAAATATATATATATATATATATATATATATATATATATATATATATATATAAATATATATATATATATATATATATAGTCACTTACATTCTTTTCCTTAGGTATCTCGACATGGTCAACATGGTCTTGTGTGTGGTTGGTTGTTGACCACGAAAGTTGGCGACGTGATATGTAAGCAGCTGAATATGGGCCAAGCTTTGACGGTGTATAGCAGGAGTACGCTTTTCAATCCATATTTTGCCTTGCCCATCTTGGTCAAACAACCCCCCCCCCTTTCTTTTTTTTTTTTTTTTTTTTTTTTTTGTTTTTTTTTTTTTTTTGTTTTTTTTTTTTTTTTTTTTTTGGTTTTTTGTTTTTTTGTTGTTGTTTTTTTTTTTTTTTTTTTTTTTTTTTTTTTTTTTTTTTTTTTTTTTTTTTTTTTTTAATTGTTTTGGTAAGTTCGCCGGTCGCGTGCATAAGAGACCGCTGTTGTAAAGGCCGGTTTTTCCACTAGGCGGGTTTTTTTCGCGCGAAGATACTTTTTTTTTTTTTTTTCCACACAAGCTCCTCGGCTGAACAAGATTAGAATCTTTCAATTTAACCCCCCCAACGCAACAAAACACCCAAAGTCGCTTCGCGCTCACCTAGCACCACACAAAATCGCTGGGACAACCGGTTAATCACCACCACCACACTCAAAGAGAAAGCCCCTAATCCATTATTTGTGGCGACGTTTCGTTTTCGAACGATGCCCCATCTTATGGTCAAACGAAACAAACCCGATTGTTTTGGTAAGATTCGATCGCAAGTGCAAAAAAAGAGCGGGGGGGGGCAAGCCTAGAGAATGGGAGGACTACCCGCGTGTAAAGCCGGAGTTTTTCCCCCCACTAGGCGGTGTTTTCTTTTTTTGTTTTTTTATTTTACGTAAATATTGTTTTTTTTTTCTCTTTTTTTGTCGGCACGGTTCCCCCCCCCGCGCGAAGCTACTTCTTGTTTCTTTTGGGTCTTTATAGCCTCTCGGCGGGCTGGATTAAATTTAGAAATCTTTTCTATTTGAACAATTAAAAGTCGCTTCGCGCGAAACTAATAAAATCGCCTGGGGTGGAAAAAAAAAAAAAACCGGCATTTAAAGGAAAAAAATCATTCGGATCCGTTTTTCTTTCGAAACCGATTATAACGACGAAACAAATTGAGATTCGATCAGGCAAAAGGATTTTAGATGGATGCAAGTTTTGCATGTGGGAGCTGCAATGAAATTATTTTGCAAATTAGGAGTGTTACACGAGATGATTTATATTTTATTGATATAACTTTGGCAATAAATAAATACCACAAACTATCCAATACAAAAGTATGAAAATGGCCAGGGCAAAGCATTCATAGATTAGATCCCTAGAAATATAGCTAAAGGCGACCATTTCGACGAGACGAGTAAGTTTTCCTTTCCTAAAACCAGTCTCCCGCTATGTCATGACCCTGGATGTACCTGGACCTGACATATTTTAACGGGATGTTTTTTCGTCTAATGCAACGTGGTACAAAATATGAAGTTTTGTGTGACGGTGTAGAAATCAGAGGAGGAGCTGCGCCATTCGGCAGAGGCACACCCTTAGTTCGTATGTCGACATGGTGACGAGAGCAAACGGAAGATTGCCGAATCTCTGGCTTCAGCGAATGTGATTATTATACCATGGAGCAAAACTGTTTGCTGCTCTTGTTTTTGTCTAGCCGTGGCTGCTGCAGGCGGACTAAAACCCATATAACCCGCGGTTTAGTCGGACCCTGCGGCGCAGGTTGTTTCTTGTCTTGTTTTCTTATAATTAAAGGTCAACTATACCTTTTGAGGTTATTCTATTTTTGTTAGAATTCGAAAAGTCAATACAAAACCGATAATTAAATAATTGAATTGGTTACTCGGTTGACTTACTTTATGATCTGTTAAAGATCGAGTTTTAGCCTTTTACTAAACTTAGTTGAACAACGACCGTCGTCGGAAGAAAGCCTGGTACTACCGGCAAGTGATGTCATAATGATATCATACGGCGAGAAAATACTGTATATTTTGGTTTTATTTTAGTGAAATTTGGAAATTCTGTTTACTCTTGGGTGAGTGATTAAGTGACAAAATAGCACTGCACTGGATATTATTTTGTTCAATAAAACCTATTACCAGTGTGACACTATGACGTCATAACCGATGCCATTCTTCTCATAACACGGTCGTGCAACAAGAGATTCCCTCAATAAATCCTGCCTATATCATGAAATTCATTTTTTTCTTCACTTTTACAAAGTTAGATGATATCTCTTTCGGAGGAAAATAGAACCTCAAAAGGTATAGTTGACCTTTAAAGGTTTTCCTAAATTACATCGTTCAATAATCCAATTGGCAATTGCCAGTATCCGCATGCGCGCGCTACAGCGTGCCTATGATTTGTGTGTGTTGTAAACTCTCTCGCTCTTACGATCATTATTTATGGCCCGGGTGGAATTAGAGAAAATGGTTGGGTAACTGAAAATTCTAAGACCTAAATGGTTGGGTAAAAAAATCACTTATCTGAAGGGTTGGGTAGCAAAATTTTCATGACTATTTACATAAAAAATTAAGAGTTCATCATTTAAAATTGGAATCGTCATTAGTTCTCCTTAGTCATCATTGCACATTAATGATTTTGTTATTGTATTCCTCTGCTTGTTTTCTTTGGATTCCCCTATGGCCCCGGTACTTTAAAATTTCCCAATGACTGAAGCAAATTGGGAAGGTTACCGAGTCAATTAATTGACCAATATTTAGACTTGCTCCAAGTCTGCCTCTTGATTGTTTCGGGTTTATTTAAAGACGGGTTTGTTTCGAGAAGAAGGGTTTATTTCGAGAGTGGTTTGGTTTCAAAGACGGGTTTGTTTCAAGGTTTTGAAAAGAACCTGTCTCGAAACAAACCCGTATTCTCGAAACAAACCCGTATTCTCGAAACAAACCCGTCTTTAAACAAACCCGTCTTTAAACAAACCCGAAACAATCAAGAGGCAGACTTGGAGCAAGTCTATGCTTATAGCAACGAACGAGTATTCACTAAAAGTTTAAGAAATCATAAGCAAACTTAGTTCTAATAGACAAATAGAGCTGAAACGTATTAACTAAATTTTCTAAGCGACCAATCATGGTCTACTATCTAAATTCCGTATAGTAGCTACGTCACAGAACACGATTAACGGCGCTGGTTCATAGTCTGTGTTTTTCAAATTTCACAGACTATGACGTAGGCTAGTTTATCACACGAAACTGACGAAAGACAGGAAAGAAAGCCAAATTCCTGGGTTGACGTCACACTCATTGAGGCGATTCAATCTCGTTCCCAGGGCTCTGAGAACGAGATTGGAGGCGAGTTGGCCCGCTTCGTATATTTATCATCTTTTGTTTCAAAATTTCGATTACATGGCAACCGAGCTGGCCCGCCTTGCCGGGATCCCGGTTGCTGCTTGCCGGGCCAACACGTTTAAGAGAGTTGAAAATTTTACCTTTTCCCCATGTAATCCGGCAAAGCGGGCTGAAAAACTGTTTGGCTCGTTCTGTTTGGCGTTTGTTTACTTGATTGTGTGAATTGCTGAAATGAACTCAGATAGAGCATCAAAACCTTGTTTGTGCGTTTCGAGACGTAGCGAAGACTTAATAAGTTAATTAGTCTTCGTGAAGACGTTTTCAATCGTTTTATTACCGATACTTACAAAAAATTTCATCAGCATAAATAACAGCGTAAAAACGTAACTTTGCCCAGTGAGGCATCATTTGCTTGGTAATTGCGAATTTTGAGTTGAAATCATCGTCGTCAACTCAAAACTCATCCCGGCTTACCAAGCTAGCCCGCCTCATGTAATCGCAATATGAATCTCACTCCGGCTAACTCGCGGGCCACTGGAAAGTTCGTATTTTGCACGCCGAATATTTACGCCAGTATATTTTACTCGAATTTTTTTGCGCCAAGTGTTGCTCACGCACATGCCGCGGCGTATTCTCCAAAGGGGCTCCGAAAATTTTTTTGAATTCTACGCTCTCGGAAATGGCATTTTGAGCTGAAATTTGCGGCCCATTTCGGCATTTTCCGCATTTTTAGAGATCTCCAACGATTTTCTGGGACGGAAAATTATCACTGGAGCTTGCTTGAGAATCACTTAGGAGTTAGGAATCTCTCATTATCCTTCGAAGTCCCTAGTCATCGACTCATCTAAGTAGTAAGTAATAAGTATGCCGACCTTTTGATCAGAAACGATATCCGCCATTCTGGGCCATTCGGCATTCAGTGCCATTCACGAATCACGATTCACGAATCAAAATATTAACTACATGAAGTACCCAAAACCGCTGGACAGAAATCCAGCAGCAAATATATTTTGCGAAGAGTCGGAAGTCTGAAGAGACAAGTCGATTCAGTCGAAGAGATAATATATTATACCATCAATTAATTTTAAATACGTATATTTAATTTGCGGTAATATATGAAATATAACCATAACAGAATTTCGTTTTCTAACAAACTAAGCTACGCCACGCCAGTAAAGTAACGCCAGAAATTGGAAAGTTTTGCGCCAAAATTGGCGCAAAATAGCGAAACGCCACGCCGAATATATTCGGCGCAACCTACCAACTTTCCAGTAGCCTGTCGTGTAATCGTCCCCTAGTGCTGATCGACTGATAGCGCGAGCTGTGAGTAAGTTGTTGCGGTGATTGGAAAAAGGTTTTTAGTATTGGGTTGTCGGACGCATTTCCCTGAGGTTCCCAAAGAACGTCTGCGAAGGAGGCTATGAGGTGATCCACCCCTGTTTGATTGATTCTGTTGTTTCATTCCTATAGGTAACGAGTCTTCAATATTTGAATGTCCGATGAAGAGTATTTCTTGGTGTACCCACTCCATTACCATCTCTGTTGTTTGTAGTGGTCCTGATACCACGAGAACGTGCCTGGATACTTGTCCCACCAATGCCAGCTACTACTTGACAAGTGACGGTATCTGCGAACCCTGTTCCTTTAATTGTTTACAATGTGTAGGCAATGCTACCAATTGTACGGCATGCAGCGAAAGTAAGACTTATTAACCATATATAATATCTTAATAAGAATAATTTGTGGAAACATCCCTGTTTTTCAGATTTTATTTGCTGAGCATGCGCCAGCGACATCATCTTGAAATATATCCAAAATAATAAGTCTCCTGGTCTTGACGACATTCTCCCTCTGGAAAGACGAGAATTTTTGTCCATTAGTGCTAGAAATTTGTAATGACGTCTTCACTACACTTGTATCAACCTCGTTCCCAGGGCATTTTGCCTCCACGGCGGAAGGTCGGCGAAAATGGCCCTGGGATTGGCTGGTCCATTCTATAATCCGATTGGCTTGTCATAAAACTTAATTGTAATTCAGCCGAGTATAATTTATTCATCTAAATCTGAATACTGTCTTCAAATTTTACAGCAAATTGGAAGTGATACCTTTCGCTAAATTGGATTATTAAACTTGTTATCTGCTTTTATGCCTACGAATGCTGACATGAACAACTCTGAAGAGCATTGAATATTTCTCAATTATTCAGGTCAACAAAGTAGACAAAGGAAATGGCACGAAGACCACAAAAATTATCATATCTAAACACCCACGTAATGTCAGTTAAATGTTGTGAGTCAAATCATAGTTAGTAGAGACGCAATGGTCATGTTATTGTATTGGAGAAAGTGTTTGTTATTGGTTGGAGAAAGGAAATTCTATGGACACGTGACGGCGAAGGACTCACAACACGTGACGATGAAGGACTACACTAATTAAAGTGCACCTGACATCAAAAATTTTTATTGTCTTATTTGGAAGAACTTTTAAAATGATAAAGTAACTTATTTTGAAGATTTTCGTTTCTTCGCTTTCTTTTTGAGATATATCAGTTTGTTTGCTATGCAAATGTCCGGAATTTACGTCACACGTGCATAATGAGTTATCAGAGAATGTTATATCTTTGCGTTCATCAAATAAAAACACTAAAGTGTGAATAACACGTGTGTGTGTTTCTCCTCTCAATTTTAAAGGGAAATGGCAATAAAAATTTTCTTTGTCTCATTTGAAAGAACATTTAAAATAATATATGAAGACCTTTTAAAATTTCCCCGTAACTTCCTTAATTTTTGAAATATCTGTGAACAAAAATATCTGCAATCCGCCATCTTGTTTTATAATTAGATCTAATTAAGTGACGTCAAAACCAGGGTAAACATTCTAAAAGTTGTAAATAATTGCCCAAATATCAGTGGAATGCGTTCAAATAGATTGCTACTTCACTTAAAAGTATACAACACCCAAAAACAACTACGATTTAGCATCTATAATGACTCGATAATTGCTGATATAAAAAACATTTCTACCCTGGTTGTGACGTCACGCATATCCAAGGATGGTTATGCATATCCAAGATGGCGGAATGTTCAATGTTCTTTGTTAAAAAGAAGTGAAATATTTACAGAACCAAGAACGATGTGGAAAATCTGTAAAAGGTCTTCATATATCATTTTAAAAGTTCTTTCAAATAAGATAAACTTAATTTTTATTGCCATTTCCCTTTAAAGGATTTCGTTCGAGAATGAAAGAGATACACACATTTCTCCAATAAGTCATTATGCATGTGTGACGTAAATTCCGGACATTTGCATAGCAAATAAACTGATATATCTCAAAAAGAAAGCGAAGAAACGAAAATCTTCAAAATAAGTTACTTTATCATTTTAAAAGTTCTTCCAAATAAGCCAATAAAAATTTTTGATGTCAGGTGCACTTTAAATCTGGACGTTGTTATTGGATGACTGCTTCATTATACAGAAAATACAATACGTTCAGTGACCGTGAAAGTGAACAGCAACATAGAACAATGACTTTTGGGGACTTTCCAAACCATCCCTTCTACTAACTATGGTCAAATGTGAGCTCGGACGCATGGCGCGTGTATGAAATATTGTCTTAATCGATTAAGACATAATAATAATAATAATAATAATTAAAATTCACTATAATAATTAATTGAGTAAGTAATTAATTAATTTTAATTTTATTTTAGATTTGTACATGACTTGGTATAATAAATGCGTTCAATTCTGTCCGGAGGGAACTTACTACGACGAGGAGAAAAAGATGTGTCTGCAATGCGCCTCAACTTGCTTGGCTTGCCGTGGTAGTGATGACATATGCACTGACTGTCATGAAGGGAAGTATTTGACAGGCGGTATTTCCTGCCATAAACGGTGCCCAAAGGCGCCAAAATATTATTATAGAAAGCTCGGCACGAATCAAGTGCGATTGTTTGGTACGAGCGTTTCGTCTAGTGGCCGTGTTGAAATTTTGCATAACGGGAGCTGGGCGATAGTATGTGGGTTGGACTGGAACATCAAAGGTGCGGCTGTTGTTTGCAGACAGCTTGGTTTTGGAGATCCAATAAGTTTATTTACGATCAGCTATCCTAGTATATCTGGTCGAGCACGCATGGTTTGGCAGTTTGCACATTGCAACGGAACAGAACTCAAGCTATCTCAGTGCCACAAAGGTATTTCTCAAACTTAAAGGACATTGGCGACAAAAATTAAGTTTGTCTAATATGAACGAACTCGTAAAATGATAGAGTAACACCTTTCAAAACTTTTCGGTATTTTACTTCGATTTTGAAATATTTCAGTTTGTTTGATATGTAAATGAGATGGTCTCTGACATCATGTGCAGGGTGGAGAATTTTCACTCATTAAAAAATGTCTTATATCTCAGTGATTGCTAAGTTTATAACGTTCATTACCAAGAGGAGTAATATACACACATTTTCAAGTAAATTTATGGAACAAACTTGAAGATATAACTAATATTTTAATTAATGAAAATTCTCTACCCGGCACCTGACGTCAGAGACCATCTCATTTACATATCAAACAAACTGAAATATTTCAAAAACGAAGTAAAATACGGAAAAGGTGTTACTCTATCATTTTACGAGTTCTTTCATATTAGACAAACTTAATTTTTGTTGCCAATGTCCTTTAATTTATAATTAAAAACAAAGGAAATCAACTCCATAAAGGCGAAGTATTATACAAGCAACACGTGTCCAAAATATGCTTCGCAACATTCTCGTCAGTGTAAGTTACAGCGTGAACGTATTCAGGCTCCTTCCTTTACTAAATTCCGTTTGACTTCTCTTTGAAATCACCATGAAATCGCTTCTAAATTCGAACAGGCTGGAAGCAGTGGCGACAATTAGCTGTAAAATCGCCATTGAAGCGTTAGTAGGTTAGCCCGGTACGAGGTTGAGGCAGGTTAGCTCTGCATTTTCAACATGTCCTCCTACCTAGAATTACCAATAATAGCACTCCGTCGAGATGACGTCAGTACCGATGTTTGTCCGCTTTTACCCATAATTCTTGCGGCCATAACAAAAGAAATAGCTCATTTGCAATCATTTGTGAGTCAAATTTGGTTTGTTTGTCCGCTTTTTGAGCTATTAATAGCAGCCAGACTCTACGCTATTGGTAATTGTATTTAGCATATTTCGTACGCAGAGCCTGCGTTCCTTTTGGCCTGCGCCAAGAAACAGTTTCTTGGCGCATGCCAAAAGGAACCCAGTCTCTGGGTACGAGATTGTGTATTTAGCAACTAGGTGATTTGAAATATAACCGCTATCGAAATCACAGCAAAGGTGGCTACACCACCATGTCCTTTGTATATCTTGGGAATGATTAAACGATTTATCCTCAGTTTTTCCACACTTGATAACCATAATTTTCTCCAACCAGTCCATTCTGTAGCAGCCAATTGTCGTGGAAGAAAATACGCCTTCGTCCGTTGTTCCCGAGCAACTCCGAAGCGCCAGTGTGTCGAGTCGTGTGGGACTGGTTATTATATCGGCGCTACCAAGACGGAGGGGAATACAGGCTCTGGGGAGTGTCTTAATTGTTCAAGCAATTGTTTTGAATGTTCCGGCGCCGCTGACCATTGTATCGCATGTAACGACTCGTCGTTTTTGGCTTCCGCCACATGCGTCTCCTCGTGTCGTGAAGGATTTTATGGGAATCTGAGGAGCAAGAAGTGTGAACGCTGTCATGCCATATGCAAGAGTTGCATAGACGGCTGGACGAATAATCGTTGTTCCTCCTGTGTGAAGCCTTATTTCTTAAGTAAGTTCATTAATACAGCATCGTTATTCCCCACGCTCGTGGCTCAGGTTTTCCTGAGTTATTAGAGACCTTTAGATTTGAGGACGAAGACGAGTTCGAAGACGAGTTTACTATTGCGCATGGTTCTTTTCCATTGTTGTTTCTCCACTGCGCAGAAAAGTTCGTCTTCGTACTCGTACTCGTACTCAATCTAAAGGTCGCTATTTACAGCTGTACAGCAACAGTTTAACGAGTTATCAGTGTTTGTTAAACAACAGGTTGTGTGTTTTTACGTGTGTACGTTTTTCACTGTCAGCGCTTGTATTCTCTCGTGTTTCAGAAAACACAAAATGTATTGACGATTGTTTCCCGGACTTCGGCCTCGATGAGCTCATGGGTCCGACGAAGTTAACCCCGAACGTTCGTCTGGTCAATGGATCCAGCAGGTACGAAGGACAGCTAGAGGTATTTCGCGATGGACTATGGGGACGTGTGTGTACTTTGACGTCATTTGAGGCGAAATTGGTTTGCCGGGAGTTGGGATATGATGGTGGCAGTAGTGGGGCTGATAAGCATCTGCCCAATGGTAAGTTCTCTTGTTTCCGTTACAACGCAATGCCCGGATTCAATGATACACGGACCAACACGCTTTTTGAACGTGTCGGTTTGTTTGTCCAAAAGGTTAAAGTGCCTATTCGGGGTTTGGGGATTTTACATATTTGTGATCCTTGGAATATCTTGAGAAGAATTGTAAAATATCTTGTCGTGCGAAAATTTCATCTTACCTTTTACCCCTGCTAAAGTGATTTACTATTCACAGGAAATGACGTCAAAGCAGGGACACTAAAAACGATTGCACATTGATTCAGCAGCGAAATACAATGAAAGTTTGGGAATTGTGCGAATTTTATCTAAACAGGTGTGTTTAAAGTTCAGAGCCAAACTCTCTTTATATTTCACTGTTGAATTGGTATGCAATGACTTCGCGTGTCCCTGCTTTGACGTCATTTCCTGTAAATAGTAAATCAACTTTAGCAGGGGAAAAAGGCATGAAGATGAAATTTTCGAACGACAAGATAAACCGTAGAATCTCGAAAGTAACCGCCTCCCGAAAGTAGCCGCTTTTTTAAACAATTACTACGAAAACCCGAAAGTAGCCGCTCCTCTTAAAGTAACCGCCCCCCGAAAGTAGCCCGGCCTTCCGATGTCTATAACTATTGAATAAATAAGTTGTAACATCTGTTTAACAATTTATTTTGAATGGCATGGATTAAAATGGCATGTTTCAGCCTTAGCTTTATCGAGTATGGTAAATTATTAGCATTATAAAATAATAAGTAACAACTCTTATGTAATTTAACTAAAATAAAACAAAACTTTGAAACGTTACAAGTGAAAAATGTACAGTAGTGGTTAAAACTTGGCCGATGCTAAAAATAACAACCCGAAAGTAAGCGCCCTCCGAAAGTAACCGCCCTCCGAAAGTAACCGCCCATAGAGGTCACTAATTTCGAAAGTAGCCGCCCCGGCCACTTTCCCCAAACCCCGGATAGGCGCTTTAACTAATTACAGTATTGAGAAGACATGTTATAAGAAGCAGTAAAACAAATTTGGTTCACGTTTGTCTTGTTCAGACATAAATGGTGGCATGTGGGAACTCGTCTGTAATGGGTACGAACCAGTTCTGGAGAATTGCAGATTCAACAACCAGGGGATCAGGTGCAACAGTCCGTTTCGAAACACGTGGATCAAGTGCTCCACGAAACCGCTGGACACGCGAGTCTGCAGAACGATCAAGAGTGGAACGTGCCGTCCGCACACTTGCTTTCGTCGCGCGAGCTGCGTGAATGGCGACGGAAATATCGTACCGAAACGAAAGACATTTTGTTTGTACTGTCCCCAGGGATATTTCGGTGATGGTGATAATTGCACAGGTATGGAAAAAGTGACTGCCCCAACCGGGAGAGAAATTTCGGTTTGGTGTCGGTTGACATGAAGGTCGACGGTGATAGTACTCGTGAGAAGCTATAACTAAAGGCACACGATACGATTTATTGTATACGATTGTCATCTTGGTGTATGTAATCAAACTGTACACGCGTGTCAACATTCGCCATCATAAAACAATAATTATGCCATGTGCAAACAATACAATCGTATAGAACAATGTACGCCAGAATGACAATCGCATACGGTGAATCATATCGTGTAGAAGGGTTTAAAGAGATTCCAGACGCCGGTGTTTCGGAGCCCGCGATATCCTCTCCACCCCATCGCTGGACCGAACGGGCAAAAAATCGTGTCCGTGTTATCTAATTCAGAGACTAAAGTCGACCCTTTACATTATTCAGTTGATTGATAATTTTAGGCTCGGTATGAAATTCGTACGGTTCAGTTCTCTTTACACTGTAAACAGAATCCGGTTATTTTTGCGTTTACACGGTACCGACATTAGCTCATGCGCAGAACTCATGCAGAGCAAATTCAAAATGCCTACCTGCAACAAAAAAATGAAATCTGCCAGACAATCTGATACAGAATCCGTCTCAAATGAGGGAAAAAGCTTAAATTCACCTTCGTCTTCTGCTTTGGTATAAGTAGACATGTTTAACATCATCAGGAGAAAAATTCATCCCATTAATGCAAGAACACCAAGGATCAAGGCAACAATGCACAATACTTGTCTTCTCATGCTGTTAGTTGTGACAACTTTTTCGATTAAAAAGCAATAAAACAACATACAAAAACGAAAACGTACTCTTTCTAAACGAACTAGGTCCTCAATCCTAAAAAGTGACATCGATACAAAACTTATCCGGTCGAAAGTGTTTACACGCATACCGGACGAATTTGGAGCCGGACAGGTTATACAAAATTAGGCCTGCTTTTTTTCAGGTATAAAACTAGTCCGGTTAAGGCTGTACGAAATTAGAACGGATAGAGCAGATTCGTGTAAACGCAAGGCCTAACCGTACGAATTTCATACCGGATCCAAATTCGTCCAGTACCGTACTATAGTGTAAACCTTGGTCTCATCAATCTTTTTTCCTGGTTTCATGTAGAGTTATCAAAGTTCCCTCCAATCGCTTACAACCGTGCACATCACTATACCATTTCTGTTGGTAGTTCACTGAGGATATTTTGTCGCGGTCTAGATAGGTTTCGATTTTATCCTGACCGAGTAATCTGGCGGAAAGATGGTAAATTACTGGTAGATTATCAACTAATTTACTCCATCCGTAATGCCCATCAACACGATACAGGGAACTACACGTGTACGTTGTGGAATTCAGTTGGTTACGTCACTGTTAAACATAAAGTCACCGTAAAAGGTAAGGATTCTCCGAATTTATCGTCACGGTCGGCCATTTTTCGAAGCACGAAATTCCCTTGGTGGACTCATCCGTAACTTGATATAAATTATTCGTTTTGTCTTTTAATTGCGGTCTAGTGGATACCGCACATGTCTATGAGCTGGCTCTTAAAATAATTGAGGAGAAACTGCTGCCTTTGCATTAATACCAGCAAATGGAAAGACTTTCGGGTCTTCTTGGATAACGACCTTAAACCGTAGGCCCTCGGAACCCCTATAATTGGGCTTTTAGCCTGTTGGGATATTCCGTTCATCTAAAAAAAGAGTGATAAATCTAATAAACTAAACTAAAACAAACTAAACGAAAACATACCGTAGAAAGTAATTATTTCTGCATTTTTTACAAAACTCGACATTTTCTTGACTTTCGTTTCGAATTATGTCAGCCTTGACTGACGCGGAATCTGGGTTAAATTCAGGTAAAGGCTGAATTGAGACAGACTGCGTATTAATGTTAATGTTCGTTGGTTGTTCGGCAACGCTAACTTCAAGAATGTGTTCTATGAATCTCTAACCTTTGTTGAACTCTTTGTTCTATTGATTGAACTTTTGTTCGATTGATATCTCTGGAAATATCCATAACTGTTGCGAAACCTATACTTTTCTGAAAGCCCAATAAACCGGCTGTTACCAATGCTTTTGAATTTTCCGAACAAGACACATATGTTACTATGACCCCTTTTGACTGGGCCGGACAGGAAAGAGTTAATCCCGCAAGCAATCGTCTTCTGGATCGGATGATCTTTTTATTAGGTTAGTGTTAGAAAACCATTAGGCGGGAGGTTAGAAAACCCATTAGGCGGGGAGTTATGGTTAGGATCTAAGTTGTTTTGGGGTTTGTCCGATCGTGATACTTTTGATCTGCGCATGCGTAACTTTTTTTGATCTGCGCATGCGCAAAATTTTTTTGATCGTGTTTAGCGCATGTGTAGATCAAAAAAAAAAGTTGCGCATGATAATAAAATGTTTAGTAATTTATAAAATGTAAAAGTTAAAAAGCTATATCATAGATCTAATGGTAGGCATGATCCTAAATTACATACAGGTAGTTGGTTCCATGTAACAATTGAATTAGGATAAAAAGAAAACTTGTAGACGTTACAAATTGATTGAATATGACGGTAAGGAGAACAGTTTGGGAGCCGAGACACTCGTGTCACCGGGCATACCTCACGAGGAAATGTAATACCAACCAAGCCTTGCTGGATCTTATAAAACATAGATAATTGTGACAGTAGCCTACGGTGTTTAAAGGTATCCCAGTTAAGTTGGTTAATCATTGGTGTTACGTGACTAAATCTAGAATAGTCATGAAAGACGAATCTGGCAGCTCTGTGCTGTACCATTTCAATTTGGTTTATATTTCGTTTCGTATACGGACTCCACACAGAGCTGGCATATTCCAGTCGCGGGCGTACAATAGTTAAATATGCCTTGCTTTTCACATCTCTGCTACAATCCCCCAGTACTCGTCTCAGAAGTGTGTACCATTTGCTTTTTTACCGATGTTATCGCAATGCTGATTCCAATTAAGCTTTTTATTTATTGTGATTCCCAGGTATTTAGTTGAGTCTGTTCTGGAGATAGCACGGCCATTTATCAGGTAGTTAAAAGAAGCAGGGATCACCTTGTTTGTAATTCCCAGATGGTAGCATTTGGTAATATTAAAGTCTAATTGCCAGGTCTTTGCCCATTCATTTAGTTGGTCTAGGTCTCGTTGAAGTGCTACGTGATCTTTATAGTTGTGGATCTCTCGGTATATCACACTGTCATCTGCAAAGAGGCGCATTTGGGAGCTGATAACATCTGTGATATCGTTAATGTATAATAAGAATAGGACAACCCGTCTATATATACATGTTTTGACTTTTGAATCGATAAGTTCTTTAAGATAGGAGAACTTCGTTATTTGGTTAATGTTCTGCTTTTTTGGTCTGCACGTGCGCAACTTTTTTTGGTCTGCACAAAAATTGTCGATATGCGATAGCGATTTGTCGATATGACGTCACTACATCAACTGAGTGCAAAATAGCCTCACCCATCCATGCCCAACAGCTAATATGAACAGACCCTATGATCGAGAGCGAATGTTCATTTGGTTCGAGGTTGAAATGACCGTTATTCTAGCTTTCCTACCCCCTGTGAGAAGTTGGTGCATGCATTCATAACATCAAAACTTGACAGCTGTAATAACATCATATATGGCTTACCAGAAGCTGAATTGAGCAAGTTACAGCGAATTCAAAATACAGCTGCTAGACTGGTTGCCAGTGAGATCAAGGATTGTTTTTAAGATACTGATAATTACTTTCAAGACTTTACATGGCCAGGCGCCTGTTTATATTACTGATTTACTAACTAAATATAAACCTACTCGTGCTTTAAGATCATCTAACCGAAATATGCTAATTGAGCCAAAATCCAAAATGGTGACTCATGGAGACAGAACATTCTCGGTTGCCGCACCAAAACAGCAAAACTGTGGAATTCATTACCACAGGAAATTAGAAGCATTGATATGTTAAGTAGTTTTAAGTCAGCACTTAAGACTTATCTTTTTTTAAATTAATAGTTTTTTGTTCATAGTGGTAATATATGTATGCTTTATCTTATAATGAAACTGTAATTAGTTTTATAAGTAACATTAAGAATACATTGTTGTAAGAGCATTGAGATTATTGTATAATGCTCCTAATACGTCTTTTATTATTATTATTATTATAATCAGTTTGTTTCCTCCTATAGGACCTCCGTTGATAACATCTGCTGTTGATGTGAATACCGTTATTGGTTCGACTGTACTGCTCACATGCAAAGTACGATCTAGCACCCCGGCAAACATAACGTGGTATTATAAGAACGTCGCTATATCAACACGATCGCCTAAAGATCACGAATCTAACATAAATGGCTCTCTTCAAATTACCAATGCTTCACCAAGAGATTCAGGGAGCTATACTTGCGAAGCTAGGAATGAGTATGGTGGCAGAAATGCAACGTTAATCTTAAGAGTTACAGGTACTGTAATGTGTTTGTTTGATTTGTTATTGCGCGAATAACTGCCGCATTAAGTCCCCACTCTATTAAGTCCCCACCCTTCAAGTGAAAAATAAAAATACCTCCCCCTTCTAATAAAAAAGTAAAAACATGCTGTATTTTCTGTCTACAATGAAAATCGCTTATGCTTGGTTTTAGTATTTTATTAAACTAGTATTGATGACAATACCTTCATATAACTTTTGAATTTTCAAAAATGAGAAGTCCACAGACTATAAAAAATCTGTAGATTATGTTTCCAAAGACCAAAATCAATCTTTCTAGTTAGTCCTTGTACAATTAAATAACAGGAACACACTCAATTCGCAAATTCTCTTCGTATGTCACTGTTGAGTCACTCACTCTGCAATGTCTGTGGCTGATCTCTATTTAAATAATGGAATATGTTTGCCCGGGTCTCTACCCGAGTGAAGTGATAAAAACACGAAAGAAATGTAGGGAGTAGTACGAGCCATTGTTTATACTTTGAATAATTACGATATAATTTTTGATTTTGATTTAATGCAAATTCTCATTAGTGACTGACGTCATTCCCATGTCATTCTGGTCTCCGTAGCCTTATCGAGACCGGCAAGCTGACCAATCACAGCGTGCGAAGAGTAAAATTATTTTATAACAGTCATTTGATAGCAAGTAGCGTAGCCAATCAGATTGCGGCATTTGCATTAGACTACTTGTAAATTGTTACTAAAATAAGATATAATTATTTACAGAGGAGCTATATTTTAAGACAAGCGTGAAAGACCAACAACTGAAAAATGGGGAGACTGCCACATTTAGCTGTGTACCTGTGAGCAGTGGTTCTACATTGAATATAACGTGGAAAATGAATGGAAAAGCTTTGGAAACGGGCAAAAGAATTAACGTTGATGACGAAAACAAGTTGGTCATCTACGACGTATCACAGAAGGACTGTGGAGAGTATTTCTGCATAGCCAGAAACGAAGAAACGATCCTAACCTCTGTTGGAACGTTAGCAATCATAGGTGGTAAGTACACGTAATCAATCGTAATCCTTAGCGATTATATAGGTGGTCATTACGTAAGCAACTCGAAACAGACATTTTCACTAAATTATATACATATATGTGAGTCGCGGGCGAGATATGTTAAATTTGTTAACTATGGTAAAAAAGACGATACGTGGACGATCGTCAAGCTCATATCCTCAGAAAAATTATTCTGAGTCCCGTACAGGAATCGAACCTGTAACCTTCTCAGTCTGATTGCCGGTGAGATGCTCTAACCATTGAGCTAACGAGACTCAGATGGAGAGCGAAGGTTATACAATGATGTACTGGTTCGATAAAAAAACGCATCCAATCACCGATATATAGTGACTGCCGCACAGGCAGTATATATATCAATCGAACCAGTGCATCATTGTAACCTTCGCTCTCCATCTGAGTCTCGTCAGCTCAATGGTTAGAGCGTCTCACCGGCAATCAGAAGGTTGAAGGTTCGATTCCTGTACGGGACTCAGAATCATTTTTCTGAGGATACGAGCTTGACGATCGTCCACGTATCGTCTGTCTACTCCGAGCTCTCCCACATTTACTACAACATTGTGTATATTAACGTATGTTAAAAAAAATATAAAATAAATAAAATAGGCCATTATGTGAAACATTTTGTGAATCATTAACCCTTAAGACTCCGCAAAGCCTGGTTCACATAAAATCAGTCGTGATCAAAACACGAAAATGGAGAACGATGGAAGGGAAACGACGAATTACTCGTGTCTTGTGTGTGCGAATCAAATAAGAGTTAAGAGGTTGATCTCTCACCTAAAGAATAGAAGAAATGCTCTCGATCTCTTGTTCTCGAAGAAGGAAACAACGTGTGATATATTACCCAATTTTCAGTCGTTCTTTTAACATAGGCCTCACCCAGAACCTTCGTTTATTCCTTTTCCTGCGTTCATATTTTCGCTGCTGACTTCTTTTGCGCACCAATAATCATGAACAGAAGTTTCCACAGCAAAAATTGATTTTATGTGAATTAGGCTTAATCCGAAAAATAGTGGACAGAATGACGAATGCGTGATTATTTATATAGAACTTATAACGATCTATTACACTAGAAATACGAATCCGCAATAATCCCCTCGCTCGCCTTTTCTACCACTACCCCCACCCAGGGGTGGAATTTCATCGCGGCAATTGCCGTTGTTGGAGAGGAAAATGCCGTCGATCATTGCTGGCAACAACGGCAATTTTTTGCCGTCGAGTAACTTTTTAAGTTTTTAATAGTTTTTGAGGAAATTTTAGATTTTCTCCTTAATGTACTGTATTGGAATACAGTACATCTTTATTGGATACATTATATCTTTAATATAAAATCTTTAATTTTGTGCGAATTATATGAAATTGATCGGGCAGCCATTTTGAACAGTTTCATAAGGTAGAATTGAGATACTTCATGTAATTCGCAACGTTATGGATACTTTTACGCGAACATCCGCTGAGCCGCACATCCTATTGTCATAGCAACAACATAAAAATGCCGTGGATTGGACAGAAATTGCCGTCGAGAGCTGCTGCACTCTACGGCAATTTTTGACGTCATTGCCGTGGAGAGGTTTTAGGGAAATTCCAGGCCTGCCCCCACCACACCCCTAGAGTTTCTTTTCCCTATCCATGGTCCCCAGTGCACGTCTCTCGATAACAAATCCCAAAGTCGGTTCGTCGTACGTAGATTTTGAACTTTATCTCGGCTAATATTTACTCGATTTCAATTATGAAAACAGTTTTGGAATTATCGAGTCTAAATACATAACATATTACGAGAACGTGCATACCCTTCGTAAAAACGGTTTATGTACTTATAAATAATTCGGCAATGAGCCAGGCGCCTCGTCGTATATTATGTTGAACGTTATCTCGATCAATATTTAACCGTTTTCAATTGTGAAAACAGATTTGGAATTAGCGAGTCTAAATACATAACACTGTACGTACCTATTATATTATATACCATATTATATACAAACCTTTAGTGAGAAATGGATCCCTGCCGCGGCGAGATTATCACCCTCGCTTGCGAGGGGACTATAGATGTTTAATTGGTTTCCTTTTCTCCACCTTAGAGCCACCCTGCATCCATACTCCACCTCTGCATCTTTCCCTCCAAGTTGGAATGGATGCAAGGTTTTACTGTAGAGCGTCAGGTGTACCGCCGCCCGTGTATTCTTGGCAACCCGAGAAGAAGACCCACGATCCTTCTTACATCTACGAGATCAAAAATGTTAGCATTGCTAATGTCGGAGTGTATACATGCCGTGCCACGAGTAGAAACAAAGTGGCTGAAGCTTATGCTTTCTTAAGCGTCGACGGGCGACATGGTGAGGATAAGTGAATTTATTAAAACTTATTTAAAGTGGCACTACGATGAAAATTAACCCCCTTTTTTTAGATTTTCTTTAGTATAGAATAGTATTTCAGGATCGAAAGTGATCATCGATGTAAAAAACAAATAAAAATGGTATTTTGAAGCAAGTATTTTGAGCTCTGAGAGGCCACCATTAGTAAGAACGTGTTTCAAGTGAGCCCGCAATTTCAAAAGGTTTGTTTGTGACGTCAGACTCTCAATGCTCCGCCTGAATTTCAGTCGAGGTTACTTGTTTTCTTCGAGAAGTAGATGAAATGTCCAGCCTTTCAGACGAAGAATTTGAAAAAGGACCTAGATCACTATGGATTTACTTGAAGAATTAGCCATGTGGAATCTTCGCGTTGAGAGTCTGACGTCACTTCCTTACGCTGCTCAGAAACATGATCGATTAATGGCGGACACAACAACTCCAGATTCAGTGTCAGAAAAATAATACTTGCCATCGTCGAATCGCAAAACGGTTTCGACCGAGTAATATTTAGCAGCTCTGCTTTATAAATACGTAAAAATATCGATAGGTAAAAATTTGATCGTATAGTACCACTTTAAGTCGTTGTCAAAAATTGCGATATATATATATATATATATATATATATATATATATATATATATATATATATATATATATATATATATATATATATATATATATATATATATATATATATATATATATATATATATATATATATATATATATATATATATATATATATATATATATATATATATATATATATATATATATATATATATATATATATATATATATGGACATATTATAGGTAATATTTGGCATTTCACTCGATCAAACTACATGTTGAAAGGATTTATGGTGAAGGAATATTTCGAGTGTTGGAATACATACATTTTAAGACCAAACCGGGACCAGTTGCGGAAAATGCAACTTAGCGGCCTTCCGGCTGGAATTGAACCCGCTTATAGGCCGTTTCCACGCCCGTGTTTTATAGCGCCCTGGTACTAGATACCTCCATCGCGAAACTAAACTTTTAGTACTAGAAACCAGTCCTTTTTCTCACAGTCAGACCACCTGTACTCCATGAGGGTTTGACTACATCACGGGCGTTCGTTGCGGGTGACATCGATATGTTTGGTCAGCGGTCAACTTCGTTTTCTTTCGTAATTCGTTCGTTCGTTCGTCTTAGCAGAGTTCGCAACGAGTCCACGGATTGTTTTGAATACGACACATATTAAAATATTTGTAAAATTTTTTAGAAGTGGATTGAAAAACAGGTGGGGTTAGGATTGGTGTTGTGTTGGGGTTGGGTTCTATTAGGGTTATTGGATTCATCACAGAGGCAGCGGAACCAGGGGCACTGGTGGCAGATGCCCCACTTTTTTTTCAAAATTTAGAAAATGTGCCCTTTTTCTGAAGTAAAAATGCCCTTTTTATAAATGTGGCGGTTAAGGTTTACTGCGGCATATTGCCTATGCTGGGAAGAATTAATGTACCCTTTTCGTAGAAGTATGACATTGCCAACCGTACAACGTTTTAAATTATACAATTATTTTGAAAATAACCAAGGTGTCTCTTTTTGGTAGTGCCCACTTTTTAGGTGCTTCCGTGGCCTCTGTCTGATTCATGATAATGATAAATCCTTATGCCATTTATGATTTCATGATCTTAAATGGCATAAGGATGAAATTAATGAATCACCTTGAGAGAATGTGCAGGCTACGAATCGGCTACGAACAGATTACGAAGAAACGAAGTTGTCCGCTGACCAAATATATCGATGTCACCCGCAACGAACGCCCGTGATGTAGTCAAACCCACTCCATGAAAACTAGTATAAATGGCAAATATTAACAACTCGCTTTCTTCATCTCTTCTTTTTCTCCGCAGCCTGTCCTATTATTACACATAAACCAGCAAATAAAAAGGTCAACGTCGGTGATCGTGCAACATTTCGGTGTGAAGGTGTCGGTGTCCCTCAGTACACCATCACTTGGTATCTTGAAGATAAAATGATTAAGAGCAACTCGAGGCTGAGCGTCACTGATCGTAATCAAACACTGGTTATCCACCATGTACAAAATTCTGATGCAGGACAATACACCTGTGTTATCCAAAGTCCATACGGTGAACAGAAAGCCATAGCGTTGCTCACCACGGATGGAGAGAAATGTAAGTTAGATGTACTACCAACCTCGTACCCAGGGTCTTATCTCCGCTCCCCGCCCGCCCCCTGGGTACGAAGTTGACGCACTACAAGCACTAAACCAAAATCTTTTTACAGTGTATATATTCGTCTGTCAATCCCTAATTCCAACCCTTTCTTCTACACGGCCCTTTGAAAATCAGGAAACTGAAAGGCTACCGTGTGTAAATAAGTTTAAATAATAATCTATCTATCTATCTATCTATCTATCTATCTATCTATCTGTCTGTCTGTCTGTCTGTCTGTCTGTCTGTCTGTCTGTCTGTCTGTCTGTCTGTCTGTCTGTCTGTCTGTCTGTCTGTCTGTCTGTCTGTCTGTCTATCTATCTATCTATCTATCTATCTATCTATCTATCTATCTATCTTATCCATCCAACCCTATATCAACCAACCTTACCTACCTACCTACCTACCTACGTACTTACGTATACCTATACCCACATATACCCACTTACCTACCTACATATCTACCCACCTATACTAACCAAACAACCAACCGGCCTGCCAAGCAACCAATTTTAATACGCACCTACCAAAAAATATCCTTTCCCAGTTCAAAACCTTAAGAATGCGTCCTTTAACATTATATCAAGCTTGTAAGCTATCACAACCGTATTACGATTTATATTTTCGCAAGTTGGATCTTTCGATTATTCAAAATTCCCTCTTTTCTTTGCATAGTTGTTTCCCAAAAGAAAAGCTCGTCGAGCAAAGTTGGTATTATAGTTGGTGTGCTGTTTGTTTTATTCTTCCTTTTCATCATCGCTTATTTCGTCTGGCGTTACCGACGCGACGGGTCCAGTCCCTCGGACATCGTCAAGGACGTGAAACGAAAGGTCGTCTCGCGATTCCGCAGGACAAGCCGTCCCGTGATCCTTCGCTACGATACCGAAAATGTCTGCCACGAAGATGATGGGTTTGATACGTCAGATACTAATCCGTTTGTTCGGGGTTGACCTGCGAAGTTGACTAGAATTTGAAATGATGGCATATAACAATTGAGGGAGAATGATTCAGGTTGGATATTTGAGGACAGGGTAGGTTGGGGGTAGGTACAAGAAAGCATACGCGCCTGGGATATTCATGTTGTAACGGCGTTAGTTTTCAGTGAGTTAGTTTTTAGCAAAACGTCGATCTTTTAAAGAACGGTAACAGTCCACGTGGCCATGCAGTCCATGTTTTTATATATAAAGATATTTCTATAAGTTCTCAAAAGAACTGCATACGACACTAGCAAGAGCAATTGAGAGACCTCACTGAAAGTCAAAGACAAAGAACTACAAAGAATATGTTAGGAAATTGTACTTAAAATACAACCATGACCCGATAATTTCACGACTCTGTCGCTATGTGCGGTATTGTGGCAAGCTGTATCTGCGAAACAGATTTGTTGTTGTGGGGAAAGATTAAACATTTCTGTGTGACGCGATTCAACACACAGTTTGAGGATAGGAGGATGTTGAGTAAAAATTTTATATCACAGTACAGGGACACAAAAACAATTTTTTATTTGTTTTACGTAGTGTTTTACTATACAAAATGAAAATGAGGTTGCGTAAGAAGAAAGAGATTGCGTAAGAAGAAACTTATTTTTATAAATAAATTAATGAAACAGGAGCAATGATACGATGGTTACAATATAGAAAATATCCTTTAGTAGGGGTTTCCGCTAGTGTTCACCTCCCATCGGAGCGCTACATATCCCTTGTTTTTGTGAACCACCCCCTGGTTGAGGATCACGAGGATTTCTTCACTTCTCGCGAAATTATTCATTTGCTACTCGCAAGCGAGGGTGATAATCTCACCGGGGCAGGGATCCTATATTTCACACGAATAGTTTGTATATTGATTCTCTGAAAGTGTATTTCCTGTAATTTGAGGGCACTTTTCTTGTTTTTTCATCCGCGGCAGTGTGCGGGATTCGAAGTATTTATTTACCGTTAAAGTAACACTGATTTTCCAAATTCGGTAGACCGCGTGAATATCTCAATGCGTTGCACGACGGCAAAAGAGAAGGAAGGAAAAGCAATTAGCCACAAAACCAATTAGGTATATTCAAGTTGAATATACAAGATAACGTTTAGACGATGCCCAGGGGGGCGAGCGGAGATGAGATCCTGGGTACGAGGTTGGTTGGGCTGGCTATTCCACTGCCATTGCTCAACAAAGGTCAAAGAACAACAATGAAATCCCAGATTAATTCCCTCATTTCAAATATTAGAATAATTTAAGACAGGACCTTTTTGCCCGAATGACAAGACTAGAGCATATTTTTCGGAGAACTGGGGGCGGGTGTGGGGCTGCAGCCCCCCGGCCCGTACGCCTATGAGTGCATGTGCAATATGACGTAATAATATTGTTATGATCATTTACACATCTTAATATCTCAAGAACGAAGTGAGATATAGAAAAGTTGTAAATGGTAAGTATTTATGTATATTTAAGTCTTTAAAAGTTTTATTCCCAACTACAACCGCATATGCATGTTACGAAAGTGTCTGTAGTCCGATGGCTTAACTGAAACGTCTCTTCTTCCTGCGACCAACTTGAGTATGATGGATGCGATTTCCCAGGGAGATATATTGGCAACTACGTATTCAAATAACCTGGCTTTTTTGCTCTAGAACTCACTAAACAAGCTTAAGGTGTTTTTAATAATTAGTACAAAACACGATGTACGTAGAGATTTATTTAATTCCACGTGAAAAGCAGACAACATCACCTTGGTGAAACAAACTTCAGGGCAAGAATGCACTAAACTTTTCTATCTCAAAGACTTTTCTGTTTAAGCTGAATAAATATCTCAAGAAGAGTTTCCGCATTTTCATTGTTATCGCGCTATTGCAGTCAAGGGCCTTCGTACAATTTTTCTTTCATCCATTGCCCACTGGAGATTGAATTATAAACAACAAGCATGGCTTTCCCATGACATACAACCAAAGAGAAAAGACATGAATTCAGAATGGGTGAGAACCGAATTACAATTTTTCACACCTGTATAGATAGATTGATATATGGTTGGTGTTAGAGGGTTGCCAACCTTAATCAGATAATAACTAGTAATAATCACTGGACGTCAGGGTAATATACCCAGACTCATGAGATATACAGAAGCGATGGTTTAGATTGTTAGTACTGGTTCGTGATGTAACAGCTACTGGCTAGGACGGTGGGTTACTACTATACATGTCTGTATTTCCGTCTGTCAAGTTAAATATTTCTTCTTGTGTTTTAATTAGAAACTTACACTATTCTGGTGTGTATTCTTGGGCTGGCGTTCACCACGGCACTCGCCGCCGTCATCGTCTTGGCATTTTATATACGCAAAAGGCGACGGTGTCTTACGGCATTGAAAGAGGATGAGCTTCTCATGGAGCCTTTTGCCAAACAAGAACATAAGCCGAGCCTTAATAAATTCAACGATCACAGATACAGCGATATTTCTATCGCCGAGACAGAAACTGAATTTTTCGGCGAGGAGGGAGGAACATCGAGGCTAACGCAAATAACATTTTCTTTATTCCACATACCTAACGACGAACGATTAGTCCTCGATGTTTGGTCGATCGTGGACGCTCCCTCTCATTTCTCCACAGGTTACGTGGAAGTGCAGCTGTTTCCATCGGATTTCGAAGCCGGACAGTTCCGAACGAACGTCCGAGAAAGTGTTGATGATGCGATTATTTTCAACGAAAGTTTTGTTCTCCCCGATGTGACCAGTGACGTTTTAACCAGAGTACATTTAAAACTGTTCCTGTACGCTTGTGATGGTGTCGCTCAGCCACAGTGTGTTGGTCACACAGTGTTTTCCCTCCGCGACATTCAGTGGAACCCTCTAGGAAAGACACAATTTCAAAAAGAACTTATTAAAGTGAGTAAAACCTATGATTTAGTTTCATATTTTGAAGCGACACTCGTGCAGCTTTATATTCAGATGCACTATATATGGTAGTGGAGTGCGACAGTAATGGCGGCGCATCAATCTAGTGGTTACCACACATGTCTGAGCTGGGAGATACAGGTTCAAATCCTGGGTGATCGGACCACCAGTGAGGGTCTTAAAAATAATTGAGGAGGAATTGTGCTACCTTTGCAACAACACCAGCAATTAGTAAGACTTTCGGGTCTTCTCGGAGAGCGACCTTAAATCGTACATCGTATAAGGCCCTCGGAATCCTTAATAATCAGTTGGGTTTTCCGTTCACCTGAGAGTCAAACTGTGTAATCGAGCGCTTAAAACATGGGCCTCTGGCTACCTTATCCTGCGTGATCGACGTCTCTAAATAAATCATATCATTTATGGTTCTATAGCAGACGATCGCGATGATTATATGCATAATATCATGACAATCCTAATGATCGGGACGATTATATAAGAACCAGCGAAGACTACCGGAATGCATTGTTTATGAACAAAGCGTATAACCACGCATGCGTCTGTTTCGCTCGCCGCCTGTGAAAACATTTCGACATTGGGGCCATGTTTTCTGTTTTCTCTATCATGTCGTGTTTTCTTTATAGTTCTCACCTTCGTAATTTATTACTCATTAAGCGAAGAAACCAGAAATCATTCCTAATATTGGCTTTATGTTCATATTGGCTTTATGCCTGCATTCTTTATGACTTTATGTGCCGATGAATGTGTTTTTCACCGACGGAAAAACTTGAGAATGAGCTAGTAACACTGAAGACTGGACATATAATAGGCTGAAACATTGTCAACTCGGAGAAAATTCGTTTAGTGCATGAAATCTTAGGTGAACGCCATGAAAAACTGAAAGTAGTGTTGCTAAGCAGAACAGTTTCCCACGCGATATCACGTGCGTTCTACGGCGGAATGTCCCAACGTAACGACACTTTTCGAAAATAATTAAGTATACAAGGGCATGATATAGACCACTTTCATAATGGCGACTAATTTAAATATTCTTTTATGTGCATCGAAATTAGCCTTTTTAGCCTCGTTTGCAAGTAAAGATTCTTTAGAATCTCAAAAAAATGTACCCGCGCTTTGTATTGTGCGATACTAGAGGTGAGTAAAAGTCACGGTTTTGCTTAATCACTGACGTTTAAAAAATGGTTATTTTCCGTTGTTTTCTACGATTTATGTTTAATAAAGCGCTTTGATTCTTGTTACATGCGTAGAAATATTGTAGTTAAACTTGAACAAGATAAACACTTGAATATCTTTACTCTAGCCAACCGGAAGTAGAATGTTAATGGTGATTCTGTTGTTTTTCGGCCAACTGACTTCATTGAGTACGTCAATAACATTTAGAAGTACTTAATTTTTAAGTGTTATGCGTTTTTACCGTCATTCCTTTTTTGACCATCGTGTTACATAGGAGCTCTAGCTGACTTCATTGAGTACGTCAATAACATTTAGAAGTACTTAATTTTTAAGTGTTATGCGTTTTTACCGTCATTCTGACCATCGTGATATATAGGAGCGCTAGCTCAGAATTTTACTCACCTAAAATATCCATGATGCACTACGCACATTTTTTGAGATTCGCGCTGCACATAAAAGAATATTTAAATCGGTAGCTATTATGAAAGTGATCTATCCTGCGTGCTCAAGTGCTTCAAAACAATAATCGCTTATTGCATCTTTACCTCTCTGATTCAGCTCATTTGAAAACAAAACCCACTAATCGACAACATTTAATAGCTTTTCACTCATGACGAAAGCAAAGGACGGGCTATTGAAAGGAACATCGGTGGTAGCTCGTTACCTACTTACCTACTTACGACCTCGTTACCTACTTTTGAAAAATGTTAAGAGTATTGCAAACTAACGTTTCAGCACCAATCCCAAGAATCCCAGCTTCCAGCAATCAAAGACGAAGAACCGTCAACGCCATCCCGAGATAAAGGAGAATTGTATATTTCACTTCGATATCAGAAGAGGTCTGGCCGTATCAATGTGGTTGTTTTAAAAGCAGAGAATATCCAAAAGGGGAAAATGTTACAAAATGGCAAGATTGTTATTTGTTTTTTTTTGGTTTGTTTGTTTATTGGTCAATATATATCTATATCCATTTATGAATATAAATATATCAATCGATCTGTCTGTCTGTCTGTTTGTTTGTCAACGTGTAAAATCAAGGTGTAAAACATGGAATTCCTTGAGTACTGATCAAAAAATATTCATTCTTTAAATAGCTTTAGAAATAATATTAATGATCTCTCCACACAATTTTGTAAGTAATTAGATAAAAATTGTAATTTGGTCTATTCTGGATTCACCATGTCTGTCTGTCTGTCTGTCTGTCTGTCTGTCTGTCTGTCTGTCTGTCTGTCTGTCTGTCTGTCTGTCTGTCTGTCTGTCCGTCCCCATTCCTCCATCAATCTGTCAATCCATCCATCTTACAGCTTTTTTATAATCAAAACAATATATTTCAGATCCATACGTAAAAATAAGGCTTTTGTACCAAGGGGACGTGATTGAAAAAAGACAAACCAAGGCGCGAAGACGAACCTCTCATCCTTGCTGGAACCAGCCATTCGTCTTTAATGTCGACGATGAAAAAGGACTGGATAACTACGAGTTGGTATTCCTGATTAGAAAACGTGATCTAATATCTCCCCATTCCTCCCTCGGCTTTATTCGCATAGGAGCCCAAGCTGGCGGTGGAGGACAATCTCACTGGTACGCCATGATGGCGAAAGGCAACCTCATGAGACAAGTTGCTCGGTGCCACAAAATTCAATGAAAGTTTTACAAAAACAATTTTCACAGGAGATCCGCACTGCCTGCCAAAACGTTTCCCGAAGTCCTTTACAGTAAGCACCGAGGCCGAGGTTCATGCTGTCAAAACCAAGGGCAACCCGTTTTCCCATGACGGACCGACTATATTTGGGAAATAACTTACTTATTTTGTCCCTGAAGAAGCTTAAATTCAAATTAAAGGGGAACAACTGTACGTACCCAAAAACAAATTACTTTTTAATAAAAGGCCTTTAACTATAATGTTTAGAATTGTTAATAGTTTGACTGTATCTGCTCTTGTACTCGAGAAATAACGTTTTCGTTCTCGTATCAGTTTAGGCTTCTGGACGCCGCCATTTTAGAGTTTGCACGACGGCTCAAACTCGATGTTCAGCGGGTGTTTTCTTTTCAATTTTGATGTCATTGAGTGCTTGTCTTTTGTTCCAGCCGTTCCTCACGTTGTAAGCCACAATTTACTGCTTTGCAATGACTTAACAAGTCCAGTAATTTGTGGCTTACAACGTGAGGAACGGCTGTTTGAACAAAAGACAAGCACTCAATGACGTCAAAATTTAAAATAAATTCCCGCTGTACATCGAGTTTGAGCCGTCGATCAAACTCTAAAATGACGTCCAGAAGCATAAAATACGAGAATGAAAACGTTATTTTTCGAGTACAACCTATTAACATTTCTAAACATACTTAAAGGTCTTTTATTTAAAAGTAATTTATTTTTTGACTACAGTTCCCCTTTAAACATACAGAAAAGACAAGTACATCATGCAGTAATTATTTACAAGGTTTCATTTGTTCACCAGCGTTCATCGCAATATTAAACACTTCCCGCGAATTTTCTTCACTACTAGCCATGAAGAATGGTTTGAAATTGAGGTTAGATATGAAAGAATAGATAATAAGTGGATTATCATCTCAGTCATGCATGCATTACCAACCTCTACTTAGAGTTGAGAACATTTTGATTTTTGAAACGCGCTAGAATCGCATTTTCAGCTATTTCATGACACTAATTTTCAATAATGAGCGATATTAATGATTTTTGAACATGCAGAAAGAGGTTATGCAATGCAGCTAAAACGTCAAGGAATTTATAGGAAAGCGTGAAAGACTAGTAGTCATTTTTCATCAGTTTTAAAAAGATTGTTTCATTAAAATATACACTCCAAAAGATATATACATCATAGCACAAAATGACAATAGTTTATCAAAGATTACGAATTGACGATGTAAATGAGTTACTGTGTTACTGAATTTTATGGCAATTTATGCAGACTGACTTGGGTTTTGGTGAATTTAGTGGTGTATATTATTATCTTCAGACAGGAGTAGAGGTGAACACAATTTTTTAACGTGTTTGTGAGTTTTTTAATGTTTTTGTGAGTTTTTAAACTATTGTAAGCGTTTTTCAATTCTTACTTCACGAATTATCGAGGACTGGCTTGTTCTCTCTTATACGAGACGAGTAATTTGTATTGCTCCCAGGCTCCCTAGATTGCTTCAATATTGAGCGAGATGGTTTGCGTGCAATGCATTACCCTAAGACATTTAAACGGTGAAATCTGATGATTATATTTTTAGAATTGAATGTTTATGATACAGAAGATAGAGGTGGGGGTGACAAACGTCAGAACGTAATCGCACGCCGCTGACCAGCTGTGAGCGTCAGCGAGATCAGCTCCACTCGCGTGTTGTGTAAAAAGCGCAACAGTCTTTTCCAAGTCAAATAGCTTCCAACGCAACCTCGTTCCCAGGGCATTTTTCCTCCACGGCGGAAGATCGGGGAAAATGGCCCTGGGATCGGCTGGTCACATGACACCCAGTGGGTGTTTAGATATGATAATTTTTGTTGTCTTTGTACCATTTCCTTTGTTTACTTTGTTGACCTGAATAATTGAGAAATGTTCAATGCTCTTCAGAGTTGTTCATGTCAGCATGCAGCTAATGTACAAGCTTAATAATCCACCATACGTACATCCATGGTTTAATGGTTATCTCTTACAAAAGTATGAAGAAGCATATATCCAATTTAGCGAAAGCTAATCACTTTTAATTTGCTGTAAAATTTAAAGACAGCATTCAGATTTAGATGAATAAATTATACTCGGCTGTAATTAATTGAGTTTTATGACAAGCCAATCGGATTATAGAATGACCAGCCGATGGAGGCTTAATGCCCTGGGAACGAGGTTGCTTCCAACGCTGTTTTGGCCGAGCCAGAGAAATGCGCCAGGGGAGGGAATGGGGCGAGGCGAAAAAATCGCCTCCGTCAATCAATAGACTCGCACAGCCTTGGAAGCGATTTGACTCAGAAAAAAGAAGCCACAGAGTATACCTGCGGAGGAGGCTATCTCACACCATAAATAGATTAATAAACAAAACATGGCAAATTGATGATAATGATCAATTTCCTAAGGGGAAGTGGTGAATGAAAGTGGTGCTTTGATGATAATTTCCCACTAGATTGATGGTGATCATTAATTGTTTTGTGAATTGATTCTATTTCTCTAGTTATGGTGTCAGACTGCGTTGTTTTACGACACTTTTGGGGGGAGATCCCGAAAATGAGGTGTAGGTAAAACATGGCTCTACCTATGGCCCTATCTATGGCCCACCTGTTTTTCCTTCAATTTTGTTGGTTTTCCAAAAAGATATTATGGTTGTTAGAATACATTTCACCATAAAAATCTCGTTACCAACCCAGAAACTGTTCCTAATAGCAGAGTCGAAATGTGGAGAGAGGACTGGGGATAGAGTTTGCCTTAATTTCGATAATTGTATAAACCAACCCCAAAACAATAAAGATCCTAACCCTAACTATCCGCCTAACGAGTTTTCTAACTCTAACCCTTAGAAAACTCGTTAGGTGGCGAGGTTAGGGTTAGGAACTTTGTTGGTTTGGGGTTGGTTTACAATTATCGAAATTAAGGCAAAATCTGTCCCAGTCCTCTCTCCACATTTCGACTTTTTGGGTATACTAGACTGTTGTTGCAACACAATCTCTTCGCTTAATTCTCAAATCGCTCTAAATTAAGGATAATGGTTAATTTAGAGGCGATCGTGAGATTCGCGCATACGTATATTAGTCAATTACTATCCCACATGCTTGCCAAGTAGGAGTGGATCAGTGGACGGCTGGGGGTTTGGGATGGAGAAAATTTTGCCGGGGGTTTAGGGTTAAAACCCACTAGGCGGGGGGTTAGGGTTAGGATCTTTGTTGTGTTGGTTGGGTTCTAACATTAGATTAACCATTATCCATTATTTAAGGATAATAGTTAATTTAAGAAAGAGACCGAGTAATCCCGCATCCAGTGGGCTGGTACGAGGGCAATGTATTTGCTCGTCAATGCAATGTATTTGTTCGTCAATGCAATGTATTTTTTCGTCAATACCTTGTATTTGTTCGTAGGCCACTTCCTTATATGGAATACGTATGAGGTACAATACATATGGACCATTTTCACTGGAAAGTTCACGCGGAAGTAAAACGAGCATGGCCCAAGGCCCAATCCAATCCTTGCTCTGCTATTAGGAACGCTAGTTTCTGGGTTTGTAACTAGATTTTTATGATGAAATGTATTCTAACAACCCCAATATATTCATGGCAAACGTAGAAAACATAAAACCAACAAAATTGAAGGAAAAACAGGTGGGCCATAGATAGGGCCATGGGCCAGGGCCATGTTTTACCTACACCCCCGTAAATGGCTGAAAGAGATGATTCAAAAGGACCTTTATGTTTTTATCTGGTCTTTATTTTTGGTTAGGTTAGGGTTAGCTAGGCTACAGGGTTAGGTTTAAGGTTAGGATCAAGGTTAGGACTAGGTTTGGGATTATCGGGGCTTTCCAATTAATACACGGTCAGACTGGTCTGTCCGGCAATATTTTGCTAAATGAGACACGATACGTTTGAGGAGTGCGGCTGGTCTGCCCGGAAAATTTGGGCCTACCATTCTCTGACTAAGAACGGCTGCGAACAGGGGATAGGTACTTATAGTACGTATTCCATATAAGGTCATAACGGACGAGACTGGGAAGAGCAAATACGTTGCCCTAAACGAGCATATACGTTGCCCTGACGAGCAAATACATTGCCCTCGTACCAGCCTCCAAGTTAATTGGATTGTAACCGACCCCAAAACAACAAAGGTCCTAACCCTCCCACAAAGCTATAGAATATTATTCTTTTAAAGTTAAATGATCTATTTACAACATAGATACAGCTTATCCTGGTAGCTAACTTAGTTCTCTTTGAAAGCGGGTAATCGAACATTCCCAAAAATATAATTTTCGTATTACGGATACCATCTTGTAAACGAACTTTCGGCTGTCTTCGACGAACGTTTTCTTGAGAAATAATCAACTCCCAAAGCCACAATATATATTAAAACAAAGGTAAATTATCTGTTTACAATATGCGTACAGCTTATCCGCCGAGCGAACGTAATTTTCTTAAAAAGAGCGGATAATCGAACATATCGTAACGTGTTACGTATCCGCATCCAGTGGGCTGGTACGAGGGCAATGTACAAATATTTGCTCGTTAGGGCAACGTATATGCTCGTTAGGTTAGGGCAACGTATTTGCTCTTCCCAGTCCCGTCCGTTATGACCTTATATGGAATACGTACTATAGACCTTTTTAATAAGTCTGGCGTCAGCAGCTCTATGACGTAGTTTGCGGCAAAGGAAAGCCCCGCGCGGCCATTTTGTTTACCTGCATTTTAAAGCTCAAGAAAGAAAGCCTCGACAATGGCAGGTTTTACGTAATTCTCTTCAGTTAATGCTAAAAATTATTTCTATGTCTATGATAGTTTGTATTATCGTTGTTATTTGTTTAATTCTTACTTTGGTTTGGCTGGTAAACTCGTATATCCGTCGACGTATGACCTTTGCTTACTCCTGTTGTTTAGATTTATATACCACTGAAAAGTATAATTTTCATTCATTTCCAGTTCTTGTTTTTTAAAACCTACCAGTCTCATAAGCGTATATGAACACAGTGACAAGGTATAAATCATCGGTGAAGCCGATAAATCCGGGTATTGACAGTGAAAATGACATTTCGTAAGTTTTCTTCTGATATCGACAGGAAAAGCACGAGAGTGTTGTTTGCGTATAAGAAGAGACAACAACAAATTCTTACAGGTGAGTCGATCATAGACTGCATGAATAAGGCTTTGTAGTATTCGTACCCTATGTTGTATTTTATTGTACTTAAAACCGACCTAGTGATGACTGGTACTTTGCACAGAAAAGTTTTTCACACTGAAACTTTTCATTTGGTAATTATATTAAAAAGGTTCGAATTAAGAGTTTTAGCAGATCAGCGAGATTGTACCACGAGCAGTAAAAAAGGCAGTAATTTCACTAAATATATGCGAAGAAAGCCTGCACGAGCCCACCTGTAGTTATTTCAAAGATAACTGTATTCTGAATTAAAGACCATGTGATCATTATATATCTCCAATAATATTGCTTTGAAAAATATCGAACATAAATATAATGAATTGCTTAAAAAATACGAATTACAGTTACAGTTACAAACCACAAATTCACTGCACGAAAGAAAACTATAGAGTCTTTACTTTTTCTTGCAGGCTTTAGCAGTCGAAATACTTTTGCTATTGTAGTCGGTTTCAAATAGAGCTTCAAATAGTATCTCTTGCAGAAGGATTAAACTCGATATCCTCAGTTTTTGAAATGCAGCGAAACAATGAAAAACATACAAAAGTATGTTTACTAAGTACCTCATGCAGCATCACTAAGTCGGTTTTAAGTACAATGCAATATTGAATACTTGTTCATGCAGTCTATGTTACCAAAACAATCGACTCACCTGTAAGAATTTGTTGTTGTCTCATCTTTTTCGCAACAACCCTCGTGCTTTTCCTGTCGATATCAGAAGCAAACTTACGAAATGTCGACATGAATTAATGTTCGATATTTTTCAAAGCAATATTATTGGAGATATATAATGATCACATGGTCTTTAATTCAGAATACAGTTATCTTTTGAAACAACTGCAGGTGGGCTCGTGCAGGCTTTCTTCACATATATTTAGTGAAATTACTGCCTTTTTTACTGCTCGTGGTACAATCTCGCTGATCTGCTAAAACTCTTAATTCGAACCTTTTTAATATAATTACCAAATGAAAAGTTTCAGTGTGAAAAACTTTTCTGTGCAAAGTACCAGACATCACTAGGTCGGTTTTAAGTGCAATACAATACAACATAGGGTACGAATACTACAAAGCCTTATTCATGCAGTCTATGATCGACTCACCTGTAAGAATTTGTTGTTGTCTCTTCTTATACGCAACAACACTCTCGTGCTTTTTCCTGTCGATATCAGAAGAAAACTTACGAAATGTCATTTCACTGTCAATACCCGGATTTATCGGCTTCACCGATGATTTAACCTTGTCACTGTGTTCATATACGCTTATGAGACTGGTAGGTTTAAAAAACAAGAACTGGAAATGAATGAAAATTATACTTTTCAGTGGTATATAAATCTAAACAACAGGAGTAAGCAAAGGTCATACGTCGACGGATATACGAGTTTACCAGCCAAACCAAAGTAAGAATTAAACAAATAACAACGATAATACAAACTATCATAGACATAGAAATAATTTTTAGCATTAACTAAAGAGAATTACGTAAAACCTGCCATTGTCGAGGCTTTCTTTCTTGAGCTTTAAAATGCAAGTAAACAAAATGGCCGCGCGGGGCTTTCCTTTGCCGCAAACTACGTCATAGAGCTGCTGACGCCAGACTTATTAAAAAGGTCTATAAGTCCATATGGAACAGGACGTAGCCAGGGGGGAGTTGCTTGTTGAACTAAAACCAAAAATTCAACTAAATATTTTACAGTACACTGTACATGATTAATTTGTTTACAGATTGCTTGATCTTCATAAATTCATCACAAAACAAAGTGCTTGTGCTACGGAAAAAGTCAAACTGTTTATATTATTCTCGGAATTTAAATGTTTCTGTGTTCAGTTTTAAAATAAGCAAACAATTGCGTTTTGTGTTTTACTGTCAGATCAGTCAGCATAAATAATGAAAGGCTGGGTAAAATATAACTAATTATTAGCACGATGTAAAAGCTAAAAATGAAATTTCTAGCCAACGTCTGGTGGCCTAATTTCGCAAAAAGTCATAATGTTAGAAATTGCTGTAACTTTCAAAATTGAAAATTTTCCTGTGGGATGCTGGGCGGTTTCCTTGCGAGCGTTGTGACGTCACACGCATTCGAAAATACATCCAAGAGGTCAATGATTACGAGGATTTTTACAACCTCAAACTACTATATTCCTGCTATTTAAGTTATGTACTTTGATCGAAAAGGTATTTATTTTTTATTGCCAATGTCCTTACTTATAAAATTACTCTTACCGCTATTATAATTATGTCAATATAAAATGTAAAAAATGTCGCTGTGCGGGACTCAGAAACATTTAGCGAGAATTTGTGCAACTTTTACCTTTAGCGACATTACTAATTTTACAAATGTTTACAAATATTTTCGGTTAATTTGTCAATTTAATTCATGCTGAACCGACGGTAATTTACCCTAATTATGCAAAATATATTATTGACTTCATGTATCAACTCATTCCATGAATTCGTGACAAGCAAGGGGTAAGTGTATTATATATTTCACCTTTTTCGTTAAACGTTTCTCCTGAATTGTAGCTTATTTCGTACTTTAAGAGTAATATAATGCTAACAATTAACTTATAAGAAAGCATATCTTGACAAGAAAGAATTGCGTTAGGTTTGAATTTGCTAGTCCAGTCTGTTTCGTTTTCGCACTTTTCGATATGTTTCAAACACTGAGTGAATATTCTGTTCAACTTTATTTAATTTAGTTCAAATGAATTTAGCGTTTACTGCAGTTACTTTCCTCAGTGGTACATAGATATACCATTACTCGTCAGAGATACTGTAGTCTGAAATGACATTTAGGAATTTGCAAAGGTTTAATACTTGTGGCTGGAGTCATGTTGCATCAACAATACTGGTATTTTTTCTCAACAATATTCAATATTGTTCATTGGTGACCAGTGCCTTGAGATGCGGAAGACAATGTTTGACCACAACACAAGAAGCTACATGTAGATTATTTTGTTAAAATTTTGCTTATAATATTAGGCCATTTTGGCATCCTTTGTGTACCGCACACACAATTATGGACACAGACTACATGGCTGTATAGTCACTATAGTGTAGCAATAATTTGCTCTGGCGATTTCTTGGATATGTTTAAACTTGTTGGAAATTACTCTCAGAAGTCAGAAAATCCTATTTCAGAGATCCTAATTTCAAACATTTTCTAGCAGTGCACTCCCATTACCAGCCCCCTAATCGACTTGCTATGGCTGTCGACTATGTCATAGACACATAAAGGTTATTTTGTCGGGATTCAGAATGTTTTACAAGAACAAAAACCCTAACCATAACCCAAATAAAAACTCTAGTCCTAACCTGAAATTAAGGAATACTAACCCAACTTTTAAACATTTTAAACTATAACTGTATATATTGTGTATATAGTGTATATGTATACAATATATACACAATACACACTATATACAGACAAGACAGTATAATGGTGATAATATTGTGTAAAATTGTGATAATATTTCAATGATGTAATATTATTCTGTGTCTAGTACACAAAGTAGCAGCCCCGTTGTTTGTTGTAGGATTTGAGACAAATGCAAGTTTTGCGACTTTTATGTAATTATATTGCAAACTAGGAGTGTCACACATGGTAATTTTTCATGGTATTTACAATTTGAATGTTATGCAGTAGACTAACATGCAGCCTATGATTTCTAAACTATAAAATAATTATGAATAGCACTTTGTCGAGATGACGTCAGTAGCCATGTTTGTCTGCATTTACCCATAATTATTGTGGCCATAACAAAAGAAAATAGCTCATTTGCAATTATTTGTGAGTAAAATTTGGTTTGTTTATCTGCATTTTGAGCTATATTAATAGCAGCCGCTTAAAGGGCTATTGGTGCTATAGAAGGGAATTAAGTGTCAGAATTAATTAACTCTTTCCTGCCGGCCCAGCCAAAATAGTTCATAGAAGAACCATGAAGTCGTCAATCGAAAAACAAGGCACACGATAACGCAAGATTAAAAATCGAAATTCTACAAGTGCTAGGGACATGAGGTCCACTCACATGCCAAATTTGATTTGATTTCATAAACAACTCTGCAATTGGTGCCATTTGGCCAAGATGGAAAAATGAAAGTTTTTCAACCACATAATTTTATGATAATTAATGTTAATTTATGTTAACATAATGTGTCTTGTTCAGAAAATTTAAAAGCACAAGTAAAATCCGGTTTATTGGACTTTCTGAATTATACTGTAGCTTTTGCAACAGTTATGGTTATTTCCAGAGATATCAATAGAACAAAGAGGTGGTTCAATTTTCGATGTTTTTCAGCCGGACAGGAAAGCGTTAAAGTGAAATGCCAAATATTACTTGTAATAAACCCCAGTGTTACCACCATTACTGTATATATATATATATATATATACAGAACTTGTAGCTGTCAGAGCATTGCAAGCATTGCAACTGGTCCAAGTTTGCTCTTAAAATGTATACATGTATATTCCAACACTCGCAATTTTCCTTCACCACTATAAACCATAGAAAATGCAGTTTAATCGAGTGAAATGTCAAATATTACTTATATATTAAGGCCATTGTCTTAATTTGAGATTTTTTTAACAATAAGATACACCATCCATCGAGCAAAGGGGTTGTTGCGTACATGTATTTCTAGTCCCATGTACATGAAATTACAAAGTATGCTGTTCACTTATTAAATTTTTCTCACTATTTTTGAGATGCAAAAAATTGAATCTCACTGTTTTTATGCAAAAGTCTGCATTTAGGGAATTTAAATTAAGCAATATTTTCCATCTTGGCCTTTTTTAGGACAATACACCTTACTATGTTCTGATTGCACCCTGTCTTAATTTGATAGTGCCCTTTATTGATTTTTAAAAGTTTATTTATTTATATGTATCTTTAACCTGCAGTTGGGTGCCCAAAGGATAATTATTTGAGATGAGCTGATCATGCATTAAAATTGATGATTAGCTGAGTATACTGTACCTGTACTTTCAGGATATTGTAGCAGTTCCTAAAATTCTGGTCTGTATTTTTATTTGAATTTAGATAAGATGGCTAAAAGCTTGGACAGTGACGAAATAAATAAACTACTAGAAGGTGTTGATTTAGATACCCTGCAGCAAGCTCTAAAGACCATAAATGAAAACAAGAAAATTGTTGAACCTGATGATGCCAGTGCTTCTTCAAATAATTTCACTCAGGATGTTAAATCTAAAACAGAGAACTCCATTCTAGAAACGAACGGGCTAGTTGAGAATACAACTAAAAGTGAAGAACTTTCCCCAGACAACTTTGCTGCTGCCTCCACCTCTGTGGTCACTGGTGACGTTAATGATGACTTGACCAATGAAAGCAAACTTGCTGAGTTTGAAAATGATTATAAGGAAGCTGGACACAATGTAATTCCAGAACACAAGTATGTTGCACCTGAGGCTACAGAGAATGGAAAGCCAAAAGGTGAGGGGAAATTTTATGAGCAAAGTCATCATATTGAAGCAGCTGTTGGTTCAAATATTAACCAAGGCAAAGGTACAGTATTATAGAATTTTGATCTTCTAACTACCTGTACTGGAACTCACGCAGTGGCAACCATTCGATTTAGGGGACGAGCCCTATGGGATAGCAGAAATATGGACAGACAATTCACAATAGATTGTCATTGAGATAGACAGTATATAACTGCATGTAATACCATGATCGCCTCAGATTCTTTTGTTCTCCAGGGGAATGTAAACCTCGTATTTCCATCATTGCTCATGCAAGAGGGAAATTTTTCTACTGTCTTCTAAATTTCCCTCATTCCTATGATATGCATGTGGGATATTTAGTAGAACACAAAGGAGAACACAAAGGATTTCTTTGTCTTCTAATTTTCCCTCATTCACATGTACGGGGAAAATTAGTAGACAAAAAATCCTTTGTTTTAAACTAAATTTCCCGATTGCATATCATATCCAGGTGGGAATCTTAGAAGACAAAGGACTCTGCCTCCAACCACGGGCTGGATAAGGTAGTCACAGGTGTTTCCCCGATTTTCCTTTTCAGCCCGCGCCTCACGCTTAAAATTGTCGTCAAAACCGACTGAACTTATGCCGTTACTCGATCTACAATCCATGTGGTATTACCTTTTCTTACGCATGCACAGGACGTAACATCGTAATAACGTCAATTTTTGGCAAATTTTGTTTAATATTGTCATTTTTTAGGATTTCACTCAGACATTAGCATCTATTACTCAACTTTTTTTATACACAACCAATCTAAAATGATATTGCACTTCCTACATTTCTGCTCATGGACATTGAATTAATATTATTTCTACATTCCTCACTCAATTCCTCACTCAATTACAATTATTATAAGGTATACACTAACCATGTTCCAGAGGAGCTCATCTCATTCTTAATTCAAAACACGAAAAGCAATGCACTCATCTCTGACAACCAACTAAATTTCCCGTCAGTAAGGTTCTCAAAGTTTTCCTTGGCGATGATAGTATTACAAAGTGATAACATGACTTGAGGGAAATTAGCGATTACATTTCCTCTTTGCCTCAGGAAGATTGGTAAAAGTCCTCGGGCTTTGCCATCGGACTTTCACAAACCTTCCCTTGGCTGCGGGGAAATTTAATCGCTAATTTCCCTCAAGTCATGTTATTACTTATAATAACAAGCCTAATATCTTTATACATAGGATCATCTCCAATGATTGACAATGAAGTGCCTAACCTGTCTAAAGCTGCACTGTTTCAATCCCCAAGTGCCATAGCTGACAATATGGAAGCACTGCATATACACCAGACAAGCTCAACTGAAAATCTGGTTATTCCATTAGATATATCTGTTGTGAATTTTTATTCTGCTGTGCCAGCTATTCTAATACCACTGTCGAAAGTGGGGTTATATTTACCTGAGGGAAAGATTCTCACAGATACTAGTGCTCCTATTCCATTGCCTTATAAACCTATGCTGGTTATTAAAGACCAAGTTGCTGCAATGGTATTTGAACATGGCTCCAATAAGTCTGACAAGGAAGAGAATGAACATGGCAAGAGTTTGGGTAAGAAAGAAGAGGTTTTATAGGTGAATTAATAGGAATAAAGGGAGTGTGAGAGGAAAGAAAAAACTCAAGGAAGGAAGGAAGCTAAGTGGGAAGTGTTGTAAATATAGTTTTATTCTTACATTTATAATAATAAACACCTGTTAGACACAACAAAATCTTGCCGAAATCTTGCCAAGATCTTGCCAAGAAATATCGTAACTTAAGTGCCTATTGAAGGAAAGGCAAGATCATATATTGCATCTTGGATCTTACAAGATCTTGCCAAGATCTCCAACCTGGGAGGAAGGAGGGGGGAGGGAGGGAAGGGAGGTAGGGAGTGGATGGAGAATGCATGGAATAAAGTAGTGCAAAGAGTAATGTCAGTGAGAGTATTTTGATGTTTCCAATTTAATTCCAGAAAAATCAGATATATGTGGTGAATGTGGAAAGAACCTGGGTGTGGTGAATGACCCTTTCTCTGACAGCATTGAATTCAACATGTCACCTAATGAAGGAAAGGTACGGATTCTGACAAAGTAATGGTGCTACATGTACATCAGCATGTACATATAGTAGTGAAAAAATTAAAACCGTTTATTGAAGTATATTACCTAGTGCTGTTTTTTGTTTAGATGCACAGACTATAAAATTGGCACTGTTTTTGTAGAAAAAACAAATCGCGCTCTCTGTCGATTTGTCAAGCGCAATTCATCGTGCTCCCGTATTTTATTCATTGAAAGCACTGTACATTACAGCACACCTGTACTGTATACTGCATACATATTCAGCATACTATATGTACTGTGTTTGTTATTTACCAGGTGCAATTAGATATTGGGCGGCAGAACGCATCAGTCAAAAGGACACCTGATTTGGAGGCACTGAGTAGTAATCAGGAAAGACAACAACCACGACAACAACAACCGCCACAAAAACAACCAACACAACAACAACAGCCACCACCACAACAGCAACAACCACTGCCACAACAACAACCAGCACCACAACAACAACCCTTTTCACAAGAACTACTTCAAAGTCAACAACCACAACCATTTGTGTCATCAGAATTCACACATCAGCAAGCAGCAAACCACCAAAACTCTAGCTATGCAAGTGCATCATCTACAATGCCTCGTCGATCATCAGTTCCTCCAAACTTCCAAGAATCTCCAAGTCCAGGATACCTACCACAATATCCAAGTGCAAAAAGTGACCCTGCCAATTCACCACGTAACCGTTTGGTAGGTAACACTTACCGGTACAGTATAAAAAGGCATAATTCTCCAGTGCTGTCTAATTACTTTTAGTACTAGCAATTACTTGATGATATTATTACCATGTTCTGTGATATATTTCAAGTCCTTTTTGAAAATCATGTATTGTGAAAAAGTCTCCTGATTAAATATTAATATTATACAATGCAACATTGTTGTGAGTAAATTTGCAGGAATTTGTTGGCCGTATTACTTCCTTTCTATGACTGTTGCCATGGGGGAACACTGACATTCAATTCCCTTGAATATCGAATATCGAATGTTTCCTGAGATTAAAAACTATTGTTATTTAATATTTGGGGAATTTTGAGTTATACAAAGTAAAAATAAGCCAGTTCTTAATGTCGACTGCGCATCGAAAAGCATTTTGCGTCGGGTAAAACTTATTTCAATTCATAACATCAGGCTGGGAAATTCACAAAACGAATTTGCAAGTGTAAATAGAAATACAAATGTCTATTGTGGTTTTAGCCTGATGTTATGAATTGAAATAAGTTTTATCCCGACGCAGAACGCGTCATTTTGATGCGCAGTCGATATTACAAACTGGCTTATTAACATGTACAGTATAATTATTCATATAGTGTAATGTGCGTAAGCAGGCCCGCGCCCAGAGGGGAGGGCAACTGGGGCGGGGCAATTTGCCCCGGGGCCCCAACTCAAGAGGGGCCCCCGTTTACTTTGTAGAGAATCGATAGGAAGTAGCCAAAAAGCTGTAGTTGAAATTATCAAACAGTATTTTCTGCTTCTTTGCGTTAGTGATTATTTATTTGTCCTTATTTATATCTTACATCCTAACGAAAACTTGCGTTGTCATTTCACATGTAAAACTGAAACATTTTCACTTGAAATATCCTTACATCCGTAAAATGTATGCAAAATTTTTGCGAGGAGGGGCCCCAATTATATATTTGTTCCCGGGCCCACTTTAGTCTCTGTGCGGGCCTGTGCGTAAGCCTAGGTCTAGATGTTTTCCTACATACTCATGGTCACATACCGGTATCATATGTGCTCATGAAGTGGAAAACATTGCAATGCTACCCTCTGGCTGAAACAGATGTTGCCTGCTCACCTACTTTAGCAGGCAAAAATATATATCCACCAATCAAACTGCCTTGATCATGCAATGGAAATATAGAGGTAAAAACCAACTTTTGTTTTTGCTTTTTAAGCCTGGTCTTCAATCACCAGTGTGGGCGAGAGATGAGGCTTTTAAAAGCTGTTTACATTGTGGAAAATCCTTCTCAATAACAAGAAGGAAACATCATTGCCGAGGCTGTGGAAAGGTACTATATAAGTGATATCGTTCAATTTATTTTTCTCTCAATTTTGATTGGCTGTGAAGTCGCAACATCAGCTGCAATTTTGAGCATGCGACTGTAATGTTAGTTTACACATTGCAATTAACTGCAATTATTATTTTTACAATTACATGACTATACTAGATAAGAAATTAATTAATCACGCAGTGTATAAAAATGTATACAAATGTATACAAATGTTGTTTTGCTGCAAATACTATGCTCAGTGCACATGTGCAGTAAACCTTCATCTCTGAAAATAATATTAAGTGACTTGGAATTAAAAGAATGACAAAAACACAGAAAAGGTAAAACAATGTTAAAAATAAATTGAATAATAAACCAATTATTGAACTGTTATTCAGGGGTGTTTTTTTATTATTTTCTAAGTCTCTGAAACGCTATTTCCTGCATTTTTGGGGCATTTAACAAAAAAATTAAAATAAAAAACAGTGAAAATCATGATGTTATACAGTACAATTTTTATACAGTATTTCCTCACTGTATACAAAACTAACTCTAACAATAATATTCAGGGCCTGTTAAGGTTCCCTGACGGGGATATTGTGATTTCTCAGTGTCTTGCCATTGATAAATCACAATATCAGTTTTGATCGACCTTGTCCAATAATTGTTCATGGCCAGTGTGGATTATTACAATTTTGCTTGGGTCTAATAAATGTCAGGTCATATATGCTTACTTATGTTATTTTTCCAATTTTGTGTCAGATATTTTGCAGTGATTGTTGTGATCAGCTAGCCCAGTTGCCTTACCTAGGATTCAAGATAGCACGCATTTGTGTCTACTGTACTCAGGCCATTAAGAAAGGTGGGAAAGCATTGTACAGATGCATTGAAAATGTTTGTTAACCCAAATGACCCACCATCATCCATCCACCACCCACACCACCACAATAATGATTTCATTCACTTAATTTATTCCTTGTGTTTTATCCATTTAATCACTTTGTCCATTCAGACATTCATTCATTCATTCATTCATCCCTAAAATTACACCATCCTGATTCCATCCATTTATATGCACCATTCCACTGATTTCATCCACAGTAAGGCTAAAAAAGGATTCTGTTTCTGGTCAGTGCGTCAGACAAGAATTGAAGCGGTGACGCAGCTTTTTTTTTTAATTTTTTTTTCAAGGAAACGCTTTTTGCAGAAATGGTGGGTACTTTTTAGTTTAGATATAAAGTGCAAACATAGATTTTTAATGCTTTTAACAGAACAAACGTTTCAACATGCATCAGTGGTCGCCATTGTTGTCTGCGAGGGTGTCAGTGCCCACAAACACGCAACTGATCAGTGGTTTTGATAAAAAAGAAACATTGATGCACACAATCTTAGATGATGCACATGCTGACCAGAAACAGAATACTTTTTCCCTGCCTAATTCTCTTTGTTTTCTCTCGTAGCTCGTGCCGAGAAAGTCAAACGACAAAAGAAAGGTATACAATCCGAGTCTCAAAATGCCACAGTATCTCGTTCCGTTTCCATGAGCAATGGAGCTTTACTTTATATCGCTCCCGACCAAGTCAACAACTCGATAATGGAGAACAGTGACACACCAAACCAACAATCAAATTTCATGGTTCCCGAGTCGGTAACCGAGACAGTACATTCTGATAGTAATCCAGCCACAAATTTCATGCCAGATCCACATGCTCTAGTCCAAACCCTCAGCAGCTCATACCCTCTGCAAGCAACGGCTGACACTGGATTGGCTTTTGGGTTCAACGAGAGCACTCCACCGGCAATGCTGGCAACCTATGATTCTCTATCACGTGATTACGTTGCCTTGAAGGCACCAATACGGCCGGCTGGTCGGACCATTACGTGGACAGATGCCAATGATTCAAAAGTTGGTATTGAGGACCAAAGGAAGCACTACAGAAACATTGCAAAAGAGTTAAAAAGTGAGTAATTAATTTTAGAACCTGTTTACACATTGCCTGTACAGTTTGAAAACCAAGCAAAATTAATCCAGTACAGAAATATCATTAGTGTTGCTTTTGCAGGACACCAGTACATAATACAGTAAATAGGTGGGGAAATTCTGTGTTTATATACTCATATATAAACCCGGCTATGGGCCAATCAGATCTTGCAGGGTAAGAAGCAACCTATTTTGGTCTTTTTCATTGTCTTTCTATTGTCTATTCTAATAAAAAAAGAACGCTTTCTCTTCCTGTCCTCTTTTTCTTTCTGTCCTCTTTTTCTTTCTGTCCTCTTTTTCTTTCTTCTATGTCTTTTTACGTCGCTAAGCAACGTAGAGCTTTGTAAAAGGCTAGCGATGTATCTGGCTCACGGACGGACTGGCAAGTTTTTATGACGTTTTGTGACGTAAGAGAGATTGCGCCTCGTGACTCTCGAGTGCATATAGGACATACAGCGCTTGTGATCGATTTTGTGAATTCGAAAAAGCGAGGACAAATTTTCTTGTCAAGGTAAGATGACTATAATGACTATATTTAGTACAAATTGACAAGTTTCTATCACAAATCCTCAATTTTGATTGGCTATCGCAGGAGTTACTATCCGCTGATAGAAACCTTTGGGGTAAAAATCGCGTGATTTCGAAAGAATATTTACTTTTTTTCATGAAAAATGTGAAATAAAAGTTATTTCTTGGGTTAGAAACTTGTCAATTTATACTAAAACAATTAGACAACTCACCCTTGTTTTCTAATGAGCGATTATAATTTATTACTATACTAAATTCAATCTTCGTCTATTGTAAAAACGTTTGTGTTAGACTGTTACTGATCTACTAGTAACACTTACGTTTTGATAACGTTCGCCCTAAATTCAAGTGTGAAGAATTCCTGCTCACCAATATCGGTAACCACCGATATATCGGCCGATAAGCCCATATATCGTATCCCTAAATGGCAATGAATATTTTGGCATGATAGCTAATATCAAATCCGTTTCGTTTGTGAATATATAGAATTAAAATGCATCTTAATACAAACAATAGTTTATTACTTTTATGTTTTATCGAAGTTTATCAGCATATTTCTCAGAAGATTTGACGGTTTTTTTCTTCTGTTTTTAGGTGTATATTCGTGTGAGTTCATTGACTCTCACATGAGCCATTGTGTTCGCGCTGGTCAGCATTTCGATCAGACACAATCTGCCTGGAGATATCAGGCTAATCAAACTAAACGAAGCGGGCGAGGGGTTGTTGTGGATACGTATTTCTAGTTTATATTTGTTCTTGTGACAGTCAATTAAGTAGACGCATGTACGCGCTGCGTACCTACTTTTGTTCCCTTGTGTCCTTTCTCTCAGTGTGCTTATTTAGACACTGCAACGTGATAAGCCACACAAAAAACACTGAACAAAAATCATTATAAAATAGGTAGCTACTGTAATTGCTAGGTATGTCTTTTGTACTGGATTTAAATTTGCAGTTCTTTGTTTGTAACCATAAGGTACAGTTAAACTTTAACCACATTTATTGCTTTTGTCTATTTTGTTTCTCAGATACAGAGGGAGTTCTTGTTCAAGCTGCTGTGGAACTATCTGTCAGGATAAAAAAGATTCGAGGTGATTACAGCTCTACTGATGATAATGGTGATGGTGGTGACGACGATCAGATGTCAATGTTGTTGCTGATGATGGTAATATGACATTGGTGGTAGTAATGTCAATAGTGGTGATGGTGAATCTGGTGATGGTGAATCTGGTGATGGTGAAGGTGATGATCAGATGTCTATGGTGATGTTAATGGTGATGGTGGTAATGATGATGTTGGTGATAGTGATGGCTAAGTTGGTACTGTATTGGTTATTGTAATGATGATGACATACTCATCCATCATTCATTTCTTTCTGCAGTTGTAGTTAAACAAGGTGTACATGAAGCATGGTTTCTACGTAGCCATGGCTTCAAAAGCTGTGGTCAAAAAGAGATCGCTTTCCTGTTAGAAAAACGCATAAACGAAGAGGTTTTTCCTTTTGAAATGCTCAAAATCTACAGAACCCTTTACTCAATTGCTCTGAACCAAGGTGAGTTGGTAAAACTAAAAATGTTTGAACATGAATAGCAAAGCCCAAACAAGTCAAAGTGAAAAGGTGGTGAACTGCTGAGATTTTTAGTAACGAAGTACTGACATTTCGAGCAGTCCATACTGGGAAAATGTTGCAGAAAGCTTGACTGTACGGACCGAAGCCAAAGGCCAAGGTCTGTACAGACTGACGACCAAAAGCTAATTAGAAGACGTGATTTTCTAGGATTAATGACCTGGAAAAAGTAACGTGCAGTTATGCTCATTGAGATATGTCTAATGTTTCTTAAGGTGAACACTTTGACCATGGAAATTATTTAGCTTTTAACAACACTTTGCTTGGAAATGAAGATAACAAAGGATTTTTGTTTGTGTCATCGACCATGGTTGTAAGTAAACTAGTTGTTGCTGTTGTTCTTGTTGTTGTTCTTGTTGCTGTTGTTCTTGTTGCTGTTGCTGCTGCTGTTGCTGCAACCGTCGCTGCAGTAACCGTCGCTGCAGTAACCGTCGCTGCAGTAACCGTCGCTGCTGTTTATTGTTGTTGCTGTTTATTGTTGTTGCTGTTTATTGTTGTTGCTGTTTATTGTTGTTGCTTTTATTTTTGCTGTCTACAGAGACTATTTACTCTTCAAGTTTTTCACGCATTTCCCACTCCTTAAACGTATCAATTCTGTCATGTAAATTCTGCTTTTTTATAGTCTGCCTTTATTGTTAGCATTGTTGTTTGGGCTACGCTGCAAGCAGAGCCTCCTTGATATCCTCGCAAGGCGAAGGAAAAGAATATTTCCTTTCTTCGCCTCGCGAGGATATCAAGGAGGCTCTGTTCGCAGGGTAGATGTGGGCACACATAAATATATAATTTCTAACGCTTGCTCTACTTTTTTGGTAGCCAAGCCTAATTCAACAATTTTCTCCAGAAGAGCATTTACTTTATGGTATTTTGGTCAAGCAGTCCGAACTACCGTGCGCAAAGTATCTTCCCACAAGGCTGTTGATTGCTTTGGGTGTTCAACAACAATGTATGTGATATTCTCTGTTCTCATATGGCTTATAAAATAAATACATGTTATTTAGTCCGCGTAGAGAAAAACTGTGTCCGAGGTCTTGACTGCGTACCGACCTTTGAATAACGTATTTATTTTTCGCTGCTTTCTTTGAAAATAAAGGTGGCAAATTGGTTTGCAAACATTCTTTCTACGCTCAAGTTAAACTTTTTTGCAGGTGCAGGATTTAGCCTGCGAGGGGCGCTTGTTATAGATTTCACTATCTAAAGTCATTTTTGCAGTTGGATGTTAAAAATTAATCGATATCGAGTAAACACAATAAAATGTTCATAACTTCGTTTAGATTTAATTTATGAACCTTTGTTTTTGTAGGAAGCAATACGTTTTTGTTTTTGAAGCATACGTTTTTGTAGGAAGCAATTTCGGTTTATATGACAATTAAAAAGAACCTTCCCATTTTCAAGAACTAGTCTAATCCTGCAATCGTAACCCAAACCTAATCCTAACCTAACCAAAAATAAAGACCATATAAAAACAGAAAGGTCCTTTTGAGTCATCCCTTTTAGCCATTAGCGAAAAATCTAGCTTAGTGTAGAGTTTTTGTGTCTCTTGATAACGTCAATGTGACGTCATTAAATTACCTATAATTGTCAGAATTTTAAAAATAACTATTAACCCCAAAACAATAAAGATCCTAACCCTAACCCCCACCTAACGAGTTTTCTAACCCTAACCCCCCTCCTAACGAGTTTTCTAACCCTACCAACAGACTAAGCATGAGTAATTGACGGTTAACACCTACGTACACTTTACTTACCAATTGTGGAAGGTTAGGTGCAGGTCTTGCTACAGGGTTTTGCACGCCAGTATTATTGTTACTTGGAATTCAGGTCAGGATAACGCGAGCTGATCTTGATCTGACCACCACACCCTGTTGTCGACCTGCACCTATCACACCAAAAGCTTTTGGTGGAAGTTATTGCACCTTAATTGTTTCTTTGTGTAAAGGGAGGGTTGGTGGGGTGTTCGATTCCACACGCTCTCGTTACTGCCCTCTAAGCCGTGTCCTGCTCTGGCTACGGTCAGTCGCTAATGGTCGACCTTATCCCAACATGCTTGTCATATGATACTCCGATGTCCCCCACACTTGCGCAGTTCCCTTGTTGTTAACCTTGGTTATTACATAACCTCATTTAAACGCACGCGCTATCTATGGTTATTTGCATGGTTAAGTTACAAAATTCTGACAATTATAAACCTCCATATTTCATGCATAAAATATCTTGGATATACATTAAATTTATTGTCTATTCCAGAAAATAGATTGCGCGCTAGACGGAATGTCCTTTTTAACAACCAACCAGTTTTTTTAACAAACAACCGGTTGTTGTCTAGCAATGGAATACGTCTGTACACTCGTTGATATATCCCACACATGCGTGCCTTGCTTAATCAATTCATTTTTGCGTGAATCTAGGTTACCCTTGTCCAGCGTTGAGTTCAAGAGATCGACCGAGTGTATGCAACGTTGAACCGAACGAGCTATTTTTTTCGACGTTTGTCGCTTTGAATAAATTTTTGGTAAGAAGTTTTCCAACTTGAAGTTAATAAATAGTAAATACTTGTAATGATATCAAAGTGTTGTGTTGTTAAAATACGAATCAAGAATAGTAAACTGACTAGTATACAGGAGGTTGTTTTGAGCGAAAGGCAAGGAGAACTAATGAATGAATGTTTACTATTTATATAGCGCAAATTAGCATGTGTATATGATCAAATGCGCTTTACAACGTCGACAATTTACTCTATTACACTCAGTACCTAGTACCCCAACCAATTAACCTTAGCTATTTATTTTTTACAGTTTTTATCATCATTAGTTTTCCTAACTATTTATCCTAACCCGCCCTGTCAACTTCCCTGTTGGAGGAAACCGGAGAACCCGGAGAAAACCCACGACTTTCGGCAGAGTGTTGACCAACTCTTTCCACGTGCGATCAAATGTCCGAACACAGGATTCGAACTCTTGACCTCAGAGGTGGGAGGCAGTGGCCCTGACCACTAGACCACCGAAGCCCCTAATAGTGATGGTGGTTGTGGTGTGGTTGTGGTTAAACTAATAGTGATGGTGGTTGTGGTGGTGGTTCTGATGATGCTGATGTGGTGTTAGCAATGGTGGTGGTTATACAGGCATAATGTCTGGTGGTAGTACCGTAGTATGGTGCTGAACGTTGAGGTATTTATATTTTAGAATCACAAAACACAACAAGCTCTTATTCCTGGTGTTCACATCTTAAGATCTGGAAGCAAAGTCGTCTTGGAATTACCGTTCGCTTATCAAACTGAGGTAGATTAAAAGTCTGAAGTTTATCGTCCATCCATCCACTCATGTGTGCATTTATTCGATCGTTTGTTCGTTTTTTCGTTCGTTGGTTGGTTTATTTGTTAAATGGTTATATATTTATTTACTTAGTTGTTTACTTATTTACTTATGTATTTACTTATTTATTTACTAATTTATTTACTCATTTATTTACTTGTTTACTTATTTACTTATTTACTTACTTACTTAATTATTCACTTAAAGTGGCACTACGATGAAAATTCACCCCCGTTTTTTAGATTTTTTTAGCATAGATAGTATTTCAGGGTCGAAAGTGATCGTCGATGTAAAAAAAAACTAAAAAATGGTATTTTGAAGTATTTTGAGCTCTGAGATCACTACTATTTAGGCCACCATTACTAAAAACGTGTTCCAAGTGAGCGCGCAATTTCAAAAGGTAATATTGTTTGTGACGTCAGATTCTCAATGCTACGCCTAAATTTCAGTTGAGGTTACTTGTTTTCTTGTTTTCTTCGAGAAGTAGATGAAATGTCCAGCCTTTCAGACGAAGAATTTGAAAAATTGATCACTATGGATTTATTTGAAGAATTAGCCATGTGGAGTCTTCGTGTTGAGAATCTGACGTCACTTCGTTACGCTGCGTAGTACCACTTTAATTATTTTCTATATTTATTTGTTCATTTATTTAGATTATCAGCATTTTCGACAGTTTGTTTGTGGACGAAGACAAACCCGTTACGATTCCAATAGCGGGGGACTTGGTTCTTGAAGCCAGCGGTCATTTTATGTACTCTCCTAGCAGTGTACCATCGGCCCAGCGAGGTTTCGTCGTCCTTCAAAACAACAACGACCACGAGGGGCCTGGGAATCAATGTAAGTCAAACGATGTTCTTACAATGGACGCACATCCTAAACCAACGGACAGAAGATATTTATCAAATATATAATGCGCAAACTAGGCCCATCTACGATTTTCCTTAAAATGACTGTCATTTTGATGTATGTAATTCACTGAGGAAATTGCAACATATGCCAACAAATCATAATCAAATCAAGAATATGTCGTGTACACACAATTACATACGCGAGAATGACAATTATAAGGAAAAAATAGGTACGCAATGTGTACATGCGTCTGCTGTTGAAGTGAAAATTGGATGAAGATAGGCGGAACTGGCGGAGGGGGCAATGGGGTTGCAACCTCCAATCACCCTACCCCATCTTGTTTTGCGTTACAAACTTTCTGATCAAAAACCTAATTAGATTCTTTAAAAATTCTCTAAATTTACGGCAATATTCTAGCGTTGTTAGTCTTTTAAAAACATCCAAAAAAAATTTCATATAAATTTCCACATGAGCTGCCTGTGGATTTGTCAGCAGATATGACGTAAAGTGACGTGGTGAACGAAAACATCCTACAAACGAACATCTCGGTCGATAACATAGCGCTCTGCTACACAGACGCAAAAATCGGTGTGGATAGGCGAATGAACGAACGAATGGAGGGGGAGAGGGAGGTAAACAGACGAACAAAAGTGATATGTAGTGTTTTCTCAGCCATGAGCATTTCTTTTTTCCTTCACAGACCTCGCGTTCAGTTCTATCCTGCTCGTTTTAACATTTGGAGAAGTATGCAGTTCTCGCACAAAGTTTGGAGTTAAAGTTATTGAAGGTTGGTATCACATAGTCGTGCCTCAGGCTTGTATGATAAGTCCCCTCGCAAGCGAGGGTGATTATCACGCCGGGGCATGGATCTATTTCTCATGAATAATTTGGTAGGACCAACTCCTTATAAGGAAGTAAAAAGTCGTTTCGGGTGATCCGTTTGAATCAGACAATATTTTGGCAGAAACGCTAGCCGCCATTGGCGAGTGGTGATCTGACGAACTACATAAAGAGGTATTTGCGAAGGGTATACACGTTTGCGTAATATAATAGGTACGTGTGTTATGTATTTAGACTCACTAATTCCAAATCTGTTTTCAGAATTAAAAATTGTTAAATATTGATCGAGGTAATGTTCAAACTATACGACGATGCGGCCGGGCCGGCTGACTGATTTGGCGACTAATTTCTAAGTACATAAACCGTTTTTACAAAGGGTATGCACGTTCTCGTAATATAATAGGTACGTGTGCTATGTATTTAGACTCGGTAATTCCAAATCTATTTTCAGAATTGAAATCGAGTAAATATTGGCCGAGATAACGTTCAAGAAATACTAATAAAAACTAGAAATACAAATACGCGGTCTGGGCACTGAGGACCATGGATGGGGAAAAGAAACTCTAGGTAGTGGTAGAAAGGGCGAATGAGGGGATTATTGCGGATTCGTATTTCTAGTATTATATATTGAAGAATACCAGGTATGTTGTATATGCCCTTAGTTTCTCTTAGTTTGTTTCTGGTTAGGCGACACCAATTTAATTTTGTGTTTTACGGGCCCGCCGAAAACAAAAATTCAGGAATTGGGGAAAAAAAGTTGTGTTTTGCATGTTTTTTTCCCCCGAATTCGGAAAAGCCTGTATGCAACCCGAACGTCAAAACGTCAGTGCACATGTGCGGTGAACCCGGAGCACGGTCTGTGACTTGATAATAAAGAGTTTGTTCTTCTGGAATTCTCTTCTATTGAAGAATGAAGATGGATTCAAGCGTTAAAGCTTGGTTTTCGGTCAGTCTTAGACAGCATGGAAAAGAGCAACAGAAATTGATTAGGGAATGGTCACTGGACAAGACTCTCTCAGACGTATTTATCAACATCTCGGAGGGCGCCGGTGTTGAGTGTTTGACGAAGACATATGTTGGAAACATTGCCAACAAAGTGAATGAAGAAGCCAATTTAGGAATGCCTTTGAAAGCAGCTGTGTAGTATTTTGGTTCAGATTCATACAATTTGATGTTGTGTATAGTAGAGAATCGAACGGAAAAGTGTGCTGGTTGCTACTTTATTAGTGCCAGACTGCAGTATAATATTGATTTTATAACAGATTGAGCTGCACGTTGCTATAATATCACACATTCATATTTTTGTAAAGTTGGTTTAACGTATGAAGTTTCAGTTACATTTCAAAAATCCATATTTTTTTATTTTTTTTTCCTCCGAAAATTTTTTTGTCATCCAAGAGCCTGTAAAACACAAAATTAAATTGGTGTCGCCTTAGGTTTGATATCTTTGTTTTTGGTTTAGGAATTATTAATGTTTGAGTATATTTGTCTTCACGGTTGTTTTACAGACGGAATCAAGGTAACATTAGTAGGAAGTCAAGCCAGGGAGATCCGTCAAGGTATCTATCAAGGAACCAACTGTTCGATGTATGTTGGCAATGCTGATACTCAAGATCAGTTTCTTTTGCGTTGGACAAACGAGTCTGGCGGGAGTGTAATAAGCCGTCCAAAGACCATCGTCGTTAGACAGGGTAACAAGAAATCTAACAAAGGTTAGTCTAATGTGATTCTTGTTTAGTATGATAAAATGACCTCATTAGTCGCCCGTACTGCACAACTCACAGTTTTGTTAATAATTCGTTTTTTCATTGTTTCTTCCCGAAAAGGATACCCTCCTGTTTCTAGTTCCCTGCCAGCTCGTACCATTGGAGGACAAACGAACGTGATTATCGACCGACTAAAGACAAGAGAAACGAAAAATGAAATTCAACAGAAGATTATTGGTGATTCCGAGGAGGTTGTCACAAAATTGGAAAACGATGTTAGGCAAGCTTGTATTGGGTCGTTGCTTACCTTCGCTAATCGACTCCTGCCAAATGCCGAGAAAAGGTTAAATCTAACACTGTGTTTGCGACCAGGGTATAAGGTGAGTGAGCTGTGGAAATATGAGAACAACAAGTTATCTACGTCGTTTTTAGGAAAACTGCAGTTACTGCACGCTGATTGGCATAGGCGTACGGGTAAAATGTTGTGGGGGGGGGGAGCATAATTTGCCCGAATACATAACCACTGCAAAACACGAATTGCCATCGTTATGCCTAAGTATTATTATACATGCACGTTTTTCGTTAAAACATGGACATGCATTAGAAACATGTACATTTAATACAAGTATACATTGAATTTTCGATTCTTTGAAAGTGTATTTCCTGCAATTTGAGGGCACTTTTCTCGTTTTTTTCAGCCGCGACAGTGTGCGGGATTCGAAGTATTTAATTACCGTTAAAGTATCACCGATTTTCCAAATTTAGACCGCGTTGATATCTCTCCCGCGCATGGGGAATGCGTTGCACGACGGCAGAATAGAAGGAAGGAAAAGCCATTAGCCACAAAACCAAATGTATTAGGTACATTCAAGTTGAATATTAGATAACGTTTAGACAATGCCCGGACCCAGGTCTAGCTATGCCACTGACCATTGCTCAACAAAGAACAGTGAAATCCCAGACTAATTCCCTCAATGAGAATCCGTTATAATGTCATTAAGTTGCATTCAAATATTAGATTAATTTAAGACAGGACCCTTTTTGTTCGAATGACAAGACCATTTTTCCCCGAATAGAGCTAATTTTCCGGACAACTGGAGGGCTGCAAACACACATCCCCCCCCCCCCCCCCCTCGGTCCGTACGCTTATGCTGATTGGCGGGAAATTTTCTGAGCTGATTTGAAGACAAACAAACATACAAGTTTTTAGCCTGCGGGGTCGAGCAAGCGTTGGGGTTAAAGATTAACAAAAACAAATTGTTTTAAAACGCAATTCAGCACCTGTCTCAATGATTTTAAGCACAAAACTCGAGGAATACAAACACAATATCTAACTTAACAGACATATTAAGTCAAGTAACATGCCACCTCACAAAACAAAATAGTGTTAAAAACGATGAATTCCTTATAAATATAAAGAATTATAAATGTAACTTTGTGTTATTTTACGATTTCTGGATTTGCAGGTCGTCGACTCGTCTGTAATCGTCAGTTCCGATTGTTCGTTGGTTGTGTTGACTTAACATATAAATTCTATCTTCTCTAGAAATGGGGTCTTGGTCCTACAAACCAACCCATCAATCTGGCCCGTTCCTTACAGCTAGCTCTAGGTGAAATCGAAGTTCCTGAAACCAACAGTGAAATTGTGTTGGTATTTAATATCACGCTACAAAAGATAAATTAGCCGGTCCCAGATCCAAGATTTGAGAGACGATTTGTGAAACGACCTTCGCGTCTTGGTCGTTTAACATTTGCAGCAAAGCTGCCAACAGTTTGTCGCTGTTGTTATAAAAATCATGTAACAACGTGATTAGGGACCGGTCATTATTTATGGTTGGTGTGTGGGCCGAGGAGAAAATGGTTGGGTAACTGAAAATTCTAAGACCTAAATGGTTGGGTAAAAAAAAACACTTCTCTGAAGGGTTGGGTAACAAAATTTTCAGGACTATTTACTTAAAAAAATTAAGAGTTCATCATTTAAAATTGGAATCTCGTCATCCGTTCTCCTTAGTCATCATTCATCATTGCACATTAGCTTTTATTATTGTATTCCTCTCCTTGTTTTCCTTGCAGGATTCCTGCTCTGTATAGGGAGATAATAATCTGAAAGTTACAGTAGGATCTGTCTGTATATATATTTGAGTTTCTTATTAAAACTTGTATCGACGAGATACTGGGAATTGGGTTTTATCTAACTTTTGGTTGGATAAAAATGTTCTTTACTCATAAATGGTTGGGACGGTTAAATTTCTGATCTTAATTTGGTTGCGTAAATTATTTTCCAGCACCAAATTTATTTCTCTTCGGCCACCACCTTGACCCATAAATAATGACCGATCCCAGGCTTAGATACATGTTTATCTCGTAGTTTCATGTTTGTTCCTGGATATTAAAGTGCCTATAGAAGTAATAGAACCATAAATTCTATATTACTTATGAAACATGCAAAATAAGGCAAATAGTTGAAAAGTGAAATACTTTTTCATTGATCTTTCCCAACTCAAGTTTATTCAGGAATTTATGTTTTTTGAATGTCAAAATGTTTTATGATTAATTTGAGCTTTGCGTTATGTTCCTCTCTCCTCCGCAGAGGCTTCCAATGCTATAGAGGGGGTAATGGTGGATAATTCCGAGTTTCAGCGGTTGTCATTACCCTCTATACCGCATTCCCTATCCCCACCCCCATTACCCCCTCTACCGCATTGGAAGCCTCTACGGAGGAGAGAGTTGATGTTCTATAAAGGCCTATCTACACGATACGATTTGTCGTATACGATTGTCATCTTGGTGTATGTGATCAAACTCTACACGCGTGTCAACATTCGCCATCGAATCATAAACAAGAATTACGTCGTGTACAAACAATTGCATACGCCAGTACGACAGTACGACAGTCGTTACCCTGGTCCCAGAGGTTCTACGCCGCCGCCCGCTGCTCCCGTACGCCAGAATGACAATCGTATACGACGAATCGTATCGTGTAGATGGGGCCTTAATGGTTTGTTTCCGAAATGCTAATGAGGGTGACGTCATCCCAGGAATTTCATTTTCTTTCTGCTTTCCGTCTGATAAACTGGTTGAAGATGAGTGAAAAAATTGAGAAAATCTCTAGTATTATAGCGTTCAAGTGTACCATATTTGAATTAGGCTACATTTCTCTCGCATCGAAATGATGACTGGGTTGACGTTACACTCATTAGCATATCAGACAATGAAACCGTTATATAACATCACCGAAAGCTCATAATAATAAAACATTTTGACAATATTTTGACAAACTATTCGCTTCATGTAGAATCTATATCATTACTATCATGTTTGGGATTAGAGATAGGTATTTTAAGTAATTATTGGATGAGGCTGAGCATGATATCAAGAGTTCAAGATTATCGTTTATTGTGTCGAACATAACAGGGAACTTACGTAATCTTGGCCGAGATCATGGAGGATATAAATGCAATTTTTTTCTAGACTGCGGTTAGGACGAAAATGTTCAAAGTTTTTAAAAGATTTCTATTGACTCGGTAAGTTGACGTCCTAAAGCCTGGTTTCCATTTGGTCGCCAGGATCGCAACGGTGTCATAGTGGTCGATGTAATAGTGTGTCGATCTATCTTGTCTTTTGTATGCTGTATGCAAAGCAGTCTTTACTCATTGGAGAGATAGGTACGTGGACACTATTACAGCAACCATGTGACACCGTGGCGACCAAATGGAAACCAGGCTTAAAGACGTAATAGGGACGTCAACCAACATTAGCGACCTTTAGATTGAGTACGAGTACGAAGACAAACTTTTCTGCGCAGTGGAGAAACAACAATGGAAAAGAACCATGCGCAATTTATATTTTAGCATTTGAATGAAACCACGGTCGATTGACTAGCGTATTTGACACTCAAAGCTTGTTTTATGATCTAGTGTCTGTGTCTAAGTCAGTCTTAGGCTGCGTTTACACTAGAGCAAAAGTAATCGGATTCGTATTGTTTTTTACTGCCATGAGGATGGAAAACAATGTGAATCCAGTTACTTTTGCTCTAGTGTAAACGACGCAGCCTAAAGCAACAGCTCTCATCTCTCCGTGAATTAACCGTCGTCCTGAAGACGTGAAAATGCTCTCAGTGGCGTTGTAAACTGAACCTGGACAGATTACTCTGGGGAAGAAAAATTAGTCATTCTTTTTGTTTCTCATAAAGATTATTTTGTTTGAACGATGTCCCCAGATCTTAAGGTCCCTAATGAAAATCCTGGCTAAGTTATGTTGGAGTTAACAAGGACGGTGTTGGGGTTACACTCTTCAGACTAAAAATGATTCATTCTCCTTGTTTTGCAAGAAGAATTACATTGTTTGTCGTCTCGTTGAGGTTACTGTTGTGTTTGCGTAAGCTAGACCCCTAAAATTGACCAAGGTCTGGTAACTCTCGATATCATTTGACCGATGTCCAGGCAATCCAATAATTGCCATTAATTAGTATAATTACACATGTATTCAAAATAATCTGCGAATTTTGATAAATGTTATATGAATTTGTTATATGTGTATCATTGATTGTAGAACTTTAGCCTAAATCCCATATATAAAATAAGATTTTGAATTAATAAAAAGTTTCAATTTTAGTTAATGAAAAAGTGTTTCTGCCAGTTTGGAATGCAGGGCGAACCATAACATTCAGATTTCAGATCGTCGATCTCGGTACCATGTACGTAGACGTAGTCGGTACAAGCTCGGGTGGGGGGGGGGGGGGAATAAGTTCATTTCAACCGACTGACCCCCTGTAAAATTTTCTGAGTACGGCCCTGAGCACAAATCGGTCTCAGAAAATTGAGAATTTCTGAGCGGTACATCATGGTCATTGAAGCTTGTCAAAATATTGTCTTTCCGGTGGGTGTCTACTAAAACGACCCTGGTCAGCTGGTGAAATGGTTAAATTGTCCTCTCAATACGGAATGAAAACATGATAACATTTTAATAAATTTATGTCTTTGGTGTTCTCTCGTTGATGACATAAAAATAAAGACCAGACAAAAACAGAAAGGTCATTCCTTGAGAAATGGAGTAAAACCTGGGAACTAATTTGGAATATAAGCCAGCGGTCAAAAAAGGCTTTGTCTAGTACTTCATAGTACTAAGCGTAAACTGTGTATGTGAAACGCTCATGAACAAAATGACAAGATTTGCAAGAGCTGGAAAAAGAAAATTCCTTGAAGCCTCCACATGGAATGACTTGTCAGAAGGTAATTCTTAATTCATTTTTTCATATGGTAAATAAAGTTGCACACTGACAGTGAACTAGAAATAAAAAAAACAAAGTAATAAGCGTTGAACAAGAAACTATTTACTATATTTATATTAAATTCCACGTGCGCCGTTGATATAAATCAATAGGATGATATAAAATGTTTCTCCCCTTCTTCTCAACTATGTATTTAAACTCACCGACAAAGTATGACTTACTTTTCATATAACAGATGTCTAAAAAATTAACAAACTGCTGTAGTTTTCCCTCTCCCCATGCTCTTGTTAATTTCTCTGGCTTGGAAAAAAGCCACAGAGTTGCCTGCGGAGGAGGTTAATGGCCATGATAACCACAAGATATTTTTGTTTCTTCACACATACTTCACAGTCTTCAAACATTTTTTACCATTGCCTCGTATCATTTGGTAGAGAATGTTTTTTTCCAAAAGTTCCCATTACATCAGCATGGAGCGAGCACGAGACTGCAGACAACAGTACTGTGGAAATGGGAAACAGACGGCAAAAATTTTGACCTACAAAAAACAGCCTACAAAAAGGCATATTTTTGAACGTTATTTCGACCTTGTACTCTTATAAGTAAATCAATGTATGAGATTAGTAGGTACAATAAATAGGTGAGTTGATCTTTGAGAGTCCAAGAGGGAGAGAAAGAAGAATTGAAGGGAAGTAGCCTGGTAAATAGGGGAGGCTAGGAATGACAGGTACTTGTAATATAATTATCCATATTAATTTACCTACTTGTGTTAATATAATATGATGATTAATTGTACCCACCTCTACAGGCTCAGACTCTAAAAAAGATGACCTGCCTTTGAAAAGGATGGAAATGTCTCATAAGGAAAAGAAGAAAAATAAATCTGACGAAATAGAAAAAGTGCCAGAAATGAGCTGCAAAAGACAGAAGAACATTGAAGCGAGAAGGTTGAGGAGAAAGAAGTCAAAGGTACCAATAGGGATAGTTTACTTCTGAGATGTGGTACAGTTTACAACTTTACGCGCATGTGCCATTTAAGATGGTTTCTACAAGTTCCCGAAATGACGTCACACTAATGATTGATAAGTTACAAAACTAGGAGTTCTTATCAGAAGTGAAATGCTGCCTCTGGACTGATGCAGGAGCAGTACGAGGTTGAAGCAGTGTTCAGGATCAGGCATGCCAGCAGAATGATGCTAGAAATTTCTATAGCACATAGAGGATCAAATAAATAGACTGTAGAATCTACACCACATATCAAGGCAATCATATAGCCTTGTAATATTAAAATAAGTAAAATATAACATACGGTAATCATATAGCGCGTTTATAATGTCAAAATTCAATGTTTGAACGCCATACATCTAATTCGAACAACATTTACTCGAAAGAGCAAGCCAATCGAGTTACAAAATTAAATTCAACTGTTAATTCCAAATTAGGAATTGAAAGAAAACACTTGCTGAGAGGGACTTGCATGATCACATTATGCATGCTTTTTGCCTCAACTATATTCTTTTGGTCTTTTAGTGTTGTTTTGTGTGCAGAGAGTCTGGCCACCAAGCTTCTGACTGCCCCAACAAGGAAGAAATGAAAATTGGGGTGTGTTTTAAATGTGGATCAGCAGATCACACCACAAAAATATGTAAAGCCACACCATCCAACCAGGCATCAGGTACACCATCAAAATTATATTTCTGTCAATGCTATCCAGTAAATCCTTATTACAAATATATACTGTACCTGTGATAATTGTCACAACATTTTTGAAGTTTTAAACAGCTCTTGTAAGAACTACTGTAACTTAGTATACTGTAGATTATTACTGCATAGAAAGTGTGACATACAGTTTTGTATTTACAAGTTGTTAAATGTGTGTTGTTAAACGACAAGCAAGGTACATGTACCTGTATGAGTGAGTGAGTTTAAGCACTTTCAATTTTTTCTGTTTATTACATGTAGCTATCATTTAAATTTAAATTTTGAAGTACCAAAAGACTTTAGCCATTAGGAAAATGGTTAGTCTAAACTTGTCATAAAATGTCCAAAATGATAGTACTGCAGTAAAATTATAAATCAAAAGTTATATATTTGCTCACATTTTTCCTCTTTACTGTAAGTAAGTTCAACTATGCCTGACTAGGAAGAAGAGCCTGCACTGTTTGTGATTTTGATTGCCAGGCATACTGTATATTGGTATATCACATTTTTGAATGTGAAAATTTTATATTGGTTTTTTTACAACAAATTCTTGTGATTATTATGTGGAATAAATACCATCTGACCAGGCTATATTTTAATATTTTTTTATATTTCCATTCTTTAATTTTTTATCAATACCAGGTCCTTTTCCATTTGCTAAATGCTTCATTTGTCAAGAGATGGGCCATTTGGCCAAATCATGTCCAGAAAATCCAAGAGGCTTATATCCAAGAGGTATATACTATTACACTTGGTATATTGATTATTTATTCACTTAGTAGGAGGGATAGTATTTGATGTTTTCATACAGACCAAACAAACGAGGTTAACAAGGATTTTTTTGTATATATTGCTTTTTGTTTTTGTCTTTGTCATTTTTAAAGGGATATGGCAATATAAATTAACTTTGTCTCATTTGAAAGAACTCGTAAAATTGTATAAGAAGACCTTTTACAATTTTTCTGTATCTTTCTTGGTTTTTGAAATATTTCAGATAATTATGACAAAAGACAGTCTACAATCCGCCATCTTGTTGTAATATTTGACCTAATTAACTAGGAAATTGGTGACGTCACAAGCAGGGTGAACTTGATGAAACTACTCCATAGGTTGACCGAATTTCCGCGGAAGGCTTTTTAAAATGTTGTGGGCCAATTGAAAATGGAAATAGTGCAAATAATCGAGTTTCTGGCTCATAATGTCGTAAGGTTGTCAAGATAAAAATTTCACTTTACCCTACTTATGACGTCACATGCATATCGAAAATAATTCCAAGATGGCGGACAGCACGCTGTCTTTCGTCAAATTATTTCGAAAACCAAAAAAAGATACGGGAAAATTGTAAAAGGTCTTGTTATACCATTTCACGAGTTCTTTCAAATGAGTTAAAGTTAATTTATATTGCCATATCCCTTTAACACTATTGTTTTGCATGGTGGTGATGGTTTAAGTTTACTTGTTTGTTTTTAACCATGACTTCATCTCTGATTGTATCCATTCCTTTAACTTTTTTCTGTAAAATAATCAAGACAGATAGTCAACTATGTTTTAAAGGCATTTTCTGTTGTTAATCCTTCCTGAAACGTACCCAAATCATATTTGTTTGTCCACAAATCAATCGAGAAATTTCCCCACCACAACTAGCCACTGTGCATGTAAAAACGTAGCAACATATTATTTGTCAACCTATTGTATCTCATACCCAGTGCCCCCACGTAGTCTTATTTTCACCTCCATTGTGTTTATCTGTTATGTTTAGGTGGTGGTTGTAAGGTGTGTGGCTCTGTAGAACATTTAAAACGTGATTGTCCACAGCTACGAAGGAAAAAACCCATTAAAGGTAAAAATGCTGTACAGTACAACCTGAGTTTTACGACCACCCCTGTTGCCAAGCAAAAGTGGTTGTAAATGACAGGTGGTTGTAAATGGCAGTTAGTGATGTGACATCATGCAAGTAATATTGGAAGACGCTATTATGTTTACAACTATACTCTGTGTTCACTAGTTGACTAAAAGATCGCTTTATAATTTAAACCAATATAATATTTCTTAATAAAGAATGAAAACCAGAAAAATTGGTTGTAAACGGCAGGTGGTCGTAAAACACGGGGTCGTAAAACTCGGGTTCTACTGTACATGCAATTTTTGTAGCAACTTGTCAGCTGAATCTGTTGGGTTTCAGTTGCACAAGAGTGAGGTGTTACCAGGGCCGCCGAGACACCGGACGGGCCCGTGGGCATGCAGTCTCCTAAATGCCTCAGATGTCGGAGGTAGTTTATGGCAAATTCTCCATTGCCCCGGTTACCCTCCCCTCTCGGCGGTCCTGGGTGTTACACTACTGTAGGCAATGTTTCATGGTGTTACACTAGGCAATGTTTCATGGCGTTATACTAGGCAATGACGAGTCTTAAAGCATTTTCACAGTCTGACTCTGTAGATTAATTTGTAACTTAATGTGAAACTGCATGGTTTCCTATTGTTTTAGGTGAAGTTGTTAGCTTACGTACAGTTGAAACATCACTAGTTCACACCAGTGCAGATGCACAGGACCTTGTCCAGGATGAACCAATCATCAACAGTAAAAAGAAAAGAAAACATAAACCAAACATTGTGCATTTCTAAGATGTACATGTAAGAGGTGAGTTTTTTCAACATAGGCAAGTTGTTTTATTCAATGGGTGCTGCAGTGAAGAAAGACGACCTTTTTAAAAGAATAATGAATAAACCTACCCAAACCACTTTACATTTCGCTCTCTGATGAAGGGCCTTCACTCAAAACATTTTACACACTATTTCAGCAGTACATGAACCTTTTAGAGTATTTGAATCACCTGTGTAACACTTTATATAACTGATCCGGTACTCTGTACAGAGTTTATTAGAAACACTTGTGGAAGTTTGGGAGAACTCAAAATCGCGTGGAGACACTCGCCCTTCAGGCTCGTGTTAGTCCGGGAGCAAGTGTAATCCCGTGGGAATCTCAGGCTGCAAGCAGGTCACCCATCTAAATGTGTTAAGGGGACCCTAAATAACTAAAAAAAAATTGGTGGCACTCTTGTAACTTGCACCGAGGGATTGTATGGGGGCTTTTAAAAATGACGTAATTTCACAGCATGAAAACGAGGCTCTGACATAAAAATGGCTACTACTTCCCACCATTTTAACGAAATCATACCAAAATTGCAGAGATTATGTTTCTCAATGAGATATATGATATTATACAATACCAGCTCCATCGCATTAAAGCTAGCATGGAAACGAGGCTCTGGTTATACAATGGTAACTTTATTCCGTTTCAAGGAAATTTAACAACAAAAGTTGCAAGGAATATATTTCTCAGTGTTTTAAATTATATTAATGGCGTTTCTGATCATTTTCATGGTTACGTGACGAAGATAACATGGAAACGAGGCTGTCGTACTGAGGCAACAAACTTTCTACCGTTTTCTATAAAATTGTACAAATTAGTAACAAGAGTCACTGGTTACTATATTTTAAAAAAAATTATAAAAATACTTAGAATATGTTGTTTAATTATAAAAGTACAATCGGAAAACCTGTGTGGAGCATGCACCATTTTAAGGCACATTGGTCAGCGGTAATTCCCATCGAAATATAGGTCCGCCATCTTGAATTGCAAACCATGTAGATCTGTAAAAAAATGCCAGCCAAGAAGTTGCAGATGGGTCGTGAAGATCTCAACAACATCATACTTCGCCCAGGAGAGCTGCACATCGTTATGGCCCAACTAAGGACCATTGGCGCGTTCATCGAAAATAGTGGTATCGACATGGCGTGGGTGGAGTCCGACATCTATGGTCCGTCTACCGTGAAACAGATCCTAGAAGGCAAGCATATAGTGAAAAGAGCCCAGGCAGCACATCTGGTTACGTTGCAGTCCCTCTTCAATCTGTACCAAGAAACGTTTCTGAGCGCGGAAGCAGGTGAATGCAAGGAAGACCTGACGAAGCTAGCCAAGGAGTTGGAAGACGCATGCTCCAGCGGAGAGAAACAAGACGTAGAGGAAGTACAGAAGCGAATGATCCATGCTCTTGAGTCCATGGACATCATGAAGAAGATGGCTGAGTTTGATGGTCGACACGCTAATAATCCAATGTTCAAGGTTTTCCGGCAGTTTCATTCGAGCCGTTCGCACTGCCAACTGGAAGCTTCACCTGCAAGCCCTTGAGATATTTTCCAAGTATTTTTTCTCCCACGATCGCCTCAATTATGCAAGAATGATTCCTTTGTATCTAGCCGAAATGAAGTCTCTGCAAAACAGCGATCCTGACATCCACAGTGAATTCCAAGATGGGAACTGGGTGGTCAACAAGAATTCCCGTGTACCCTTCTGTGGCCTTGGTGCTGACCACGCCCTGGAGCACATCAACCGCTCAATGAAGGTGAGTGGAGGCTTGGTCGGGATAACCCTCAATCCTAGTGCTCGCGCAAAGTTATTCTTAATTGCACCAGAACTTGCCCGATTAACCGAGCAAGCCAAGGATGGCAGGTGTAACTTCCACGATTCAAGACCGACACCATAACCTCACTACTCCCGTGTTGTCTCGTGAAGAGAAAAACGTCAACAAGCTGACCACCACAATCGCAAGTTACACCAACCCCTTTACTGAGCCAGGAGAAGATCTCTTTAATATTGTTACTAAAGTAGTGATGCCTGAGGATGTCAAACGTGATCTCTGTGCGCAAAGTTCTGAAGGAGATAAACTTCTCAAAACGTTTGTCACGGAACGCATTCAGAAAGGTAACGTAAATCTGTGGTCACGAATGAAAAAGCGCAAGCTTCTAACCTGAAAATCTACCAGTAAGAAAACCAAGATTACTGTCATGTCGATTGTAGAGCTGCAAGAAGACCGAAGTTTGTTTGCTCGCATGATGATGGTGTGCCAGTCTCGACCAGAAATCAACCTACAAGAAGCAATAGGCATGTACGAGTTCAACCTGGTGCCAAGGTCACTTTTTGCAGCTGATGGCACAATGTTGCATTGCTCAACCAAGAGTGCACTGATGAGCTTAATCGAGAAAGAGGCACAGGCAACCACTTCCAGTAACGCGCCAACAGCAGTACCAGTGGTGCGAAACAAGGTAGTTATAGTGGATGGCATGGCAGAGCTACAGTCGCTTGATAAACCAGCAGCCATAACCAACTGTGCCAACCTCGCTGAACACTTTACAGATAAATTTCTGCAGAAGTACAGCGACAGTGATGAACTGCACCTGGTTTTCGACCGATATGACGTCCCTTGTTCTTTGAAGTCTGCTACCCGAGGACGAAGGCAAGGCGATCAGCATCCAGTCTACTACCGAATACTGACAGACTCCACTCACATTGCTGAGGTACCAATGAAGCGTCTGCTAGGTCACGGAAAAACCAAGATGGAGTTGACAGAGTATTTATCAGCCAAGACACTCCAGAAGGCAGAGAGCAGGGGAAAGAATCTCGTTGTGGCGTGGGGAGTCAACTGTCAGGCAACACAACGAGTTGTCACGCACCTTATTAGAAGCAGTCAGGAAGAGGCAGACACCAAGATGCTTCTCCACGCTGTCGATGCTGCTGTAAGCGGAGCAACAGAGATCAACATCTGTTCCCCTGATACAGATGTCTTCATTCTTTCCTTGAGAAGATATCCAGAGCTCTGTGATGATGTGAGTTTTGTCACTGGAACTGGAGTGCGCCACCGAGTGATCAAGCTAAAGCCTATTGTGCAGGCCCTCGGTAGTACGAAAGTTGCAGCGTTGCCCGCCCTTCATGCCATGAGTGGTGCTGACGTAACGGGGTGCTTTGCCGGAAAAGCAAAGCTGACATGGTGGAAAATCTTCAAAGAAGCTGACGAAGGAACCATCGCTGGCCTGGCAGACATAGGCACGACAGACCAGCCAACAACAGATACCATGGCTGCCATAGAGAAGCTTGTATGCCAATTGTATGTGCACAAGACTGAAATGACGAAGGTCAAGGAGCTGAGATGGTGGCTGTTCCGGAAGAGGCAGGCTCAGTCCGAGAAATTGCCGCCTACACAAGAGGCTCTCCGCCAGGCAATCATGAGGGCTAACCACCAGGCAATGGTGTGGGACCTGGACACTGTAGCTGAACCACAGCTTCCTTCACCAGAAGCCTCTGGCTGGAAGTTGGAGGGCGACGAATGGGTCCCTGTGATGACTTCTCAACTGCCTGCACCAGAAGCTGTCATCCAGCTAGTAAAGTGTGGATGTTCCAAAAGCCGATGTTCTACGAATAACCGACTTATGTAGCTGCTCTGATAGCAATGTTCCGTGCGACAATCAGTCTAGAAGATGATGATGATTTTGAAGAGGACGCGCACGTGGAGTACGAGAGTGATGAGAGCGATAGCTGATGCAAAGATACAGCCATGATCAGAAATACCATTAATATAATTTAAAACACTGAGAAATATATTCCTTGCAACTTTTGTGAAATTTCCTTTAAACGGAATAAAGTTACCATTGTATAACCAGAGCCTCGTTTCCATGCCAGCGTTGCACGCGACTAGGCAGTAGAGCTGGTATTGTATAATATCATATATCCCATTGAGAATCATAATCTCTGCAATTTTGGTATGATTTCGTTAAAATGGTGGAAGTAATAGCCAGAGCCAGAGGAAGTAATAGTCAGAGCCTCGTTTTCATGCTGTGAAATTACGTCATTTTTAAAAACCCCCATAAAATCCCTCGGTGCAAGCTACACGAGTGCCACCAATTTTTTTTTAGTTATTTAGGGTCCCCTTAACACATTTAGATGGGTGACCTGCTTGCAGCCTGAGATTCCCACGGGATTTTAATATGAGACATTTGCTCCCGGACTATGTTGCCATTACAATTTTTCGTTCTCCCAACTCGTGTTTCTATAACTGTATGGAAATACAGAAAATGTTTTATATTTCTTAAATAAATAGAGAGTTTGCTGTGAACTATAAACAGAGCTGTTTAGAAGAAATTCACTCGATTCCCAAATTCCACAGTTGAATCAATCCGAAACTGCTTGAAAACTCTAAAAGTGTACTGCTAAAATAGTGACGAAAAAAAGTGTAAAATTTGTTTACTATTCACTTCCTTGTGAATAGTAAAACAATTTTAGCAAGGAGAAATACATCAATATTAAGTATTTTTATGAGATAGTGGCAAAGATTGTAAATATATAATTAATTGCCAAAATAAATTCTTCCTCCTTCAATGCTAACTCGCCAGCTAATCCTTAGTTCCTTTGGTTGAACACTGACTTCTGTCACTCATATTTTTACAGTTGGACTGTGGGGCTCAATGGATTGCTGTGTTTTGCTTGTGGAGTAGCAGATGTAGCTACATCTGCGAATTTACGTTTGCAATTCTCCAACTTTCGATCACTTCTAAATGAAATAAAATAATAATAAAATGTAATAATAATAATGTGTAATAATCAAATGTACTTCTTCTCCCTATTATACGTTACGGAAGGTAACGAAAGTTAACCGACAGGTCGCCATCTTGATTCGCGGAGTGCTTTTGTCCGCTCTGTATATAGATCATGACCTTTATCTACCTGACTATAAAGGGTTCCTCGCGCGATAAGTATTAGATTACTTGTTTTGTTTAGCCATTATCCCACCAAATTATGTTTCTTCAACGTTATGTTCAATGCAGTTGTATTTATTGTAAGTTGATAAGTAAAATACTAGTGTTATGATATTATCTACAGTTGGTATTAATCCCGATATAATCTTATCACCCGGAGAGCTTTTACAGTACATAACTTGCATACGCCGCATTCCAGTGTAGTATAATTGGATTTCAACTTTTGCCTGTTTGTCCTGTTTTTAAAGTGAAAGTAGAATTTTAAACGATAACAGCCATACGATGCGTGATAATGGCCATCATTGATGGCGATTTACGCTAAATGTGTTGTTTTGTTTGGGGATAGCGTTGTTGACAGAAAATCTTCGCTGGCGTCGCGATCAATGCTTTCGTTTAACCAATCGTTTATAGTATAATTATATTAAAACACGTTGACGCCGCCACGCTCAAATTAAGTCTTCGATTCGATTTCATTCTTCGGAATAGTAGAACTGTTTAACATGAGCGCGCTGTTCACTCTTTTGCTGTCTGAATCTCTCTGCCGTTTCTGCGCTTGATACACCAACCCTATGACCGCATTCTTGAGGCGAGGATTTCGCAGGCAATAAATAAACGGGTCCAACGTTGAGTTTAAAAAAGCGAATGTTTCTGCCCACGGTAGGTAGCCGAACAAGAACGCCAGGGTCTCGCCCTCTTTGCTTGTGATCAGCGCATACAGGATGGTACCGGCTATCGGAAGGTAGCAGAGGAAAAGACTAAGAAAAATGTACAACATCGTCCTGGTGTTATGCCTGTTCTTGGCGAACGTCTTTTGTATCGCGTCGTGCCCGCCCGTCGACTCCACAATCGCGGTCTGCCTGCGTTTCATGTACTTGGCTGCCATTTTGCCGATCTTAAAATAGATTGTCATGTTTGCGACAAACAGCGCCAGTATGATGAGCAGTGCGAGTGCGAAGTAGATGATCGAGAAGAAATCGAATACGCGCAAGCTCGACGTTACCAAGGCGAAGACCCATACGACGACCATGGCGCGTTTGATGCGCCGTCTCAGTTTCGGACTGCGGTACTTAACTGGGGAAAAGAGCGCCTGGTAGCGTTCGTACGTGATGAGACCGACAGTTAGAAAGGACACGGGCACAGTGAACTCGAAAAGTCGTCGAATGACGAGCCAGTAGGTGCACGAGTGTTCGTCTAGGAGCTCCATCACATGACGGCTGATCATTAACGGTTGAACGATGGCCGACGTTAGAAGGTCGACCACGGCAAGATAAGTCAACAAGGTAGTGTTAAACTCGTGTCGTTGGAGTGTCTTGAAGTACGCCAAGATTACCAGTAGGTTGGCGATGGAACCGACCAAGCTCAGAGATGTGTTCGCTAGTATTAGCGCCACGTAGTTCGCGAGCAACCCGCCCGATGGGGCCCCAGTTAGATAGTAGACGCCGTTGTTACACGCTTCGTACAGCGCGGCCGTTGAAGTATTTGATGGTGGACGCTGCGACGTCGTGTTCATGGCGGCGACGCAAAAGAGCCGACGAGCAGAAGATGAGATAATGGTGAGCAGTGGACGAAATTGCGAACTCTGTCTGTGTATTCACTTCTTGTGCAGAAAGATGTTATTAAAGTGGTTGGTGTTGGATAACTCCTTGGCTCCTAAATAACCGTCCTACGAGTGATGCAGATGTTTTATAAATAGCGCTGTCTATTATAAAGTCTCATTTGCTCTGTGTACACAGCTCAGTCCAGTTGTTAACGGCAATGGGAAATAAAAAACAGCTATGTCCTTGCTTTTGCATCGAAGGACAATTTCAAGCGAAGGTTTCAACCCAGAGTCCAAACTCCGTCCGCAAGCCGCTGGTTGTCCAGTTGTTGTTATCGAATTATATACGTGAAACTTAGAAGACGCTAGACATAGCAAGTAACAGTGAACGAAGACTTCTCGTGTGTAATATCCGTCGTAAAGCCTCTTCCGCTCTTCTCAAACCTGCTATTATCAACGAGGACACTCCGTTTACATTATATATATTGCCAGCCAATATCCAAACTCTCCACTTCCTAAGTTCATTCAAACATCGTTATGAATTACGGTAATTAATAGCCTGATTGGGTAAGTGTAACATAATACATCCGATGAAAACTATTTCCTCTGTTCCGCGTCACTGCAATGAGGTCAGGATATTATGTCTCCGCGTCTACCAATTCAGATTCAATTCTAATTCAATTCATTGTTTACTTAATTAAGCCTAAATCAGCAAAGGATGTTTACCAATTATTGGGCAAAACAAATATATGGCGGTATTTGTTTAGAGATTAATGACGTTTATATGTCCTTGCGAATTTAATGTCCTCTTTTACACTATGGCCGACCGGCCGGTGTCTCTCTTCCACTGAAGAAGCTGCTTTAAGAAGTATTTGAACAGCTGAGTCACCTAGTACTGCTGCTGTATGCATAACGAAGTCAACCTCTTACGCCGGTGTCAGCGGATAGTGCCCCCCGCAGAAACTGTCCTTTTATCCGCTAGCGGTCCTTCCCCGAAAAATTATGAATTGAAAATAAACGTTCTGTCTCTTTGTGTGCCATGAAAAACTTTTAAATTTATTGCAGAAGGTAATCATCATTAGTAAAATTAGATTTGAGCATATTCGAATGCCTTTGATGAAGAAACTTATTGAAGCGTCGTAAATCAAAAAATACCGCCTGACCGGTTTGAATAGACTTTGCCTTTGGGAGAATGGGAGGAATGTATAAATATAAACAAATAATTTCCCAACGCAACCAGGTGATAAATCAGACATAGTTTGACGCTACTCTGGTTTAAAAAAGTTTTTTTGAACGTAACTTTAAAAGTTACTGTCCACGACTCCACGACCAAAAGTTCGGTGATGGGTTTTGCGGTTGTTCCGTATATTCAAGAGATTACGGAACCAATTAAAATAATCTTAGGTAGTTTCAACGTAAAAGTTGCTCAAAAACCTTTCATGACGTTGGGTCATATTTGTGCAAAACCTAAGGATCGTATTGCGAAGGAACAGAGGAAAGACGCTATTTATTCCATTTACAATGACTGTGATCAGGAAGGAGTACATCGGTCAGACTAAACCAGGGCGCTTATATATATATATATATATATATATATATATATATATATATATATATATATATATATATATATATATATATATATGCGCCCTGGACTAAACGTCAGTTTCGTACGCGTTTAAAACCGTACCAAAAGGCTGTTTTCTTTTCAAAAAAGGAAAATTCTGCTTTGTCGGAGCACGCGTGCATAACCTACCATGAGATTGCGTGGGAAAATTCCAAAATTATTACCACTAATCCGCGGTACCATCAGAGACGTTGTCTGGAGGCTTGGCATATCAATAGCGCCCACGTCCCATTGAATCACGATGACTGGTCTATTACCAGAATCTTATTTACATCTTGTTAATAGATAGCGTCATCATCGGTATAAATAGGGATCCTAAGTTTTACAACGATCACCCCTGATGAAGACACTAGATTGGAGTGTCGAAATGTTGGGTCATGGACAGTGACTTTTAAAGTTACGTTCAAAAAACTTTTTTAAAGCCAGAGTAGCGTCAAACTATGTCTGATGTATAAATATGTTAAATAATAAATAATAATTATCTTCTAGTGCTTTCAAATGAAACCTTGGTATGCGCTCGCTGTTCCTCGTTGGGAACGAGTTGGGAATGATAAGAGGAGGGCAATGGCAACAGTTCCTGAAAGTATCAGTTCATTTTTATCTTGACACTCCACTATTCTCGCATGTCGGAGCAGCCCGCTGGCGTCACCCCTCTTCCGGAGGAAATATAAACACCATCTTCTGATGGTCATGGCTTTTTGCTAGATCACCTTCATTTGACCTCCTCAAAATTATAAACTCTATGATGTTAAGGATGGTTTTCCATTTTCTTGGAAAGCTACTTTTTTACACAGTTCGACGTGTTAGGCTTGGTTAAGCTTTATGACTAAGCCATTTTGTGGGAAAATCTCAGATAATTTTGATTGAAATTTTGCTTTCATTTGTGCCCGTTATGGTTACAAGTTCCTGTCGTAAATACAGGAATGGTAGCGACCTGACCATCTTTATATACGCATATGACTCATCGCGGAGGTTATTAATATAAATTAATAGGCTTGGCAGTTTGTTTTTCTTGGCTCTTTTAAGGTTACGGTTAGCACCATTTGGGATATTATCGTGGAGATTAAGTTTATATACCCGATTTATGGTGTAGTTTGCTGACCACTCTAATGCTGGCTCAGTGCTTTTTTCGCGCTATTTTAGTTCTTTGTTGTGTCTGTATATATCAATTATATTTATTGGATGAGTCTAAGCAAAATATCATGATTTGTCAGTGGTGAGCTACCAGTTATTTGTCGATGCCGAAGGCAGAGGCAAATAACTGGTCGCGAGACACTGACAAATCATGATATTTTGTGATAGACGAATTCAATAATTGATTTATCATTCAATAATAAAGATTTATCACTTGTTCTTGCCTCCAAAATACTTTCAATTTCGTCCTCCGACAGCTGAAGAAATGAAAATAAACTAGCCTCCTCCGCAGGCAACTCTGTGGCTTCTTTTTTTCCGAGTCAAATCGCTTCCAAGGCTGTGCGAGCAATGTTTTGGCTGGGATTGCAGGGAAAAAATGCAAGGGTTAAAAAATCAGAACATATATCTCCCCTGTGCTTCGTAATCTTCACTGGTTGCCAGTGAGATCAAGGATTGTTTTTAAGATACTGATAATTACTTTCAAAGCTTTACATGGCCAGGCACCTATTTATATTACTGATTTACTAACTAAATATAAACCTACTCGTACTTTAAGATCATCTAACCGAAATCTGCTACTTGAGTCAAAATCCAAAACGGTGACTCATGGAGACAGAACATTCTCAGTTGCCGCACCAAAACTGTGGAATTCATTACCACAGGAAATTAGAAGCATTGATATTTTTGAGTAGTTTTAAGTCAGTACTTAAGACTTTTCTTTTTTAAAATTAATAGTTTTTTGTTCATAGTGGTAAATGGTAATACATGTAGTAGGCTTTATCTTATAATGATACTGTAATTAGTTTTATAAGTAACATTAAGAATATATTGTTGTAAGAGCATTGAGACTATTGTATATTGCTCCTAATACGTCTTTATTACTATTATTATTATTATTATTATTATTATTATTATTATTATTAAAAAAACAAACAAGGTTGCGAAAATTATTTGAAACAGCTGTTGCTAGTGCGCATGCTCAGAAAATTATTTGCAGGTAAAATAACCAATCAAAATTCAGGATAGAAACGAAGTGAGTGATAATACATATTATTTAGAATTATCTACGACATACAATACGACAGTCTTGTTTCATCAGACAGCAGACTTAAATTACAAATAACTATCACTTATCTGAATTTAATATCTGCGTACACCATACTTACCCTTTTTGGAAGGTTAGGGCAAGCTGCAGACCGAGGTGGCCTGGTAACGAGTAGTGGTACTTGGATTCAGGAAAGATCCATGCAGGTGGTATCTTGAACTGCCAACCACTCTGGTAGCTTGCACCTATCACACCAATTGCTTGGTGGAAAAAGAAAACTTACCCTTTCTTTTATTGAATAAAGGGTGGGACGGTGGGTACGACATTTGTTCTTCAGCTTTCTAATACACGTCCGATGTGCGCTAATGATTTGTCACGCACTTTACCAGTCTTTTTGCCATACGCGCAACTGACACCTTACACCGACCTTCTGCGCACGCGTGGTTACCTAGCTATTAACCATGATTGGCAAGACTGCATACACAGTATACATTATGACTATGTAGTTGATGTTTGGTAAACAAATTTCTGATAAATCACTGCCACTATAGATCATGCTTCGTACTGTTGCAATGCTGTGGATTCGCGAGTGTCTGATAATATGTTATGGCAAAGCAAGCGCTAAACAAATAGACGCTGACAAAATAAATATACCAGAAATGGTATGTAACAAATGTTTATAGCATTGTTGCTCCATTGTTTATATTGTCTAACTTTTATTGGAGTTCTTATTGACAATGAAATACTTTCAAGGAGATCTTCGTGATCAACCTCGTCCCCAGGGCATTTTGCCTCCATGGTGGAAGGTCGGCGAAAATGGCCCTGGGATTGGCTGGTCACATAGGTGTTTTGATATGATAATTTATAATAATTTAGGTAATTTGTCTTGATTTACTCTGTTGATGTGATAATGATGAGAAATATGCAACGCTCTGCAGACTTATTCATGTAAAGCATTCATCCTAAAACAAACTAATTCATAATACATCCATGATTATCTCGTATAAATATCATGGACAAACAAGTATATATCGACTGCAGTTCTTGATAATTAACCAAAGCCCTTACATTTCTTATTTGTGGTAAAATTGATAGGCGAGCAAATTTCTTTACATGTGTGGATTTAGATGAATAAATTATGCTATAGCTGAATTAATGAAGTTTTAGAACTGGCCAATAAGATTATGGAATCGACCAGCCGATCCCAGGGCCATTTTCGCGGGTACGAGGTTGCTTCGTGACGTATTAGTTCATTGCACATTTCCACGACTCCACATATTACACTGTATAATTGTCGTTCAGGTATACACCACTGCAACCACTGTATTTTATTTTCGCTAATCACTAGAAAGTATACTTTAAAATAAGGTTTCCACGGAGAGACTGAGAACTAGTTGTTCATGGGTTAGTAGGAAGGTTAGTATGAAGGTTAATATTAGGGCGAGGTTTAGTATAAAGGTTTGAAAAATAACCCTAGCCCAAAATCAACCTTTATACTAACCGTCACCCTAATATTAACCCTTGTTACTAACCTTCCTACTAACCCTGGAACAACTAGTTCTCAGTCTTTCCGCGGAAAACTTATTTTAAAGTGCCACTACGATGAAAATTCACCCCCGTCTTTTAGATTTTCTTTAGCATAGAATAGTATTTCAGGGTCGAAAGTGATCATCGATGTAAAAAAAAACTAAAAAATGGTATTTTGAAGTAAGTATTTTGAGCTCTGAAATCACTATTATTTAGGCCACCATTACTAAAAACGTGTTCCAAGTGAACCCGCAATTTCAAAAGGTAATATTGTTTATGACGTCAGATTCTCAATGCTACGCCTGAATTTCAGTCGAGGTTACTTGTTTTCTTGTTTTCTTCGAGAAGTAGATGAAATGTTCAGCCTTTCAGATGAAGAATTTGAATAAACGACTTTGATTTACTTGAAGAATGAGGCCAAATAAAAAAATTAAGTAGTTTTTCGTCCCCGCCCGCATCCTTTTTTCCGGCCGCATCAAATTTTATTTTATTTTTTATTTTATTTGCATCGAAAATCTGTCTTGTTTTGGGGGCCGTTTGCGCAACCTTTCGGCCATTTTCGTGCGTTTCGGTAGCTTCCGTTACCTTTCGGCAACTTTCGGTTCATTTCTGGTTTTACACGCCACAATTTGTTTAGAGAAATCCATTCAATTCTTGTTTGTGCTTGTAATACCACGTCAAATAGATTTAATATGTGTTAAAAATAGGTTTCGGTAGGTGATGGCCATTTCGGAGAAGCCATCTTGAAAAAAAAAAGAAAAAAAGAAAAGTGCCCACATTCTCCTTTTTTTTCAAAGTTAGGACGATAAACTACTATATTTTTTTACTTGGCCTTAGCGATGTGGAGTCTTCGCGTTGAGAATTTGACGTCACTTCGTTACGCTGGTCAAGAACATGAACGATTAATGGCGGACATAACAACTCCAGGTTCGGAGTCAGAAAAATAATACTTGCCATCGTCTAATCGCAAAACGGTTTCGACCGAGTAATATTTAGCAGCTCTGCTTTATAAATACGTAAAAATATCGATAGGTAAAAATTTGATCGTAGTGGCACTTTAAAGGACATTGGCAACAAAAATCAAGTTTGTCTAATATGAAAGAACTCGTAAAATGATAGAGCAGTGGCGGAAATTGTGGAGGGGCAACCGCTCCACCACCTGTCGTCAAATCGCTAATTTGTCGGAAATTTTCACTTTTTGTCGGAACTTCGGAAATACTTAAGGAATATATTGAAAATGGGGAAAATGTCACAGAAGCAACTTACAAATACTTATAAATATCTCAAGTTATCCAGACCCATCCATACGTGGCATATGTTTGCGGCTGGGAATTAAACTGGGACTAGCGCTCTATGAGCTGGTAGACACTTCAAATCCTGTGTCGGACCACCACTCAGGGTCTTAAATCGTAACCCCTATATCAATTGGGCTTCTAGCCTATTGGGGTATTCCGTTCACCTATAAGAGTGATAAATCTAATAAACTAAACTAAATATAAACTTATTACGATAGTACTACTGCAGACTAAATCAATAAACGTTGAAATAGTGATCGAAATCGTCGAAAAGTCTAAAGTGAATGCCCGTCCTGCAACAGCAACTACATGCGCAAAAACGGTTAAACACGTTTTGTGTATCTAAACCTTTTTTAGTTTCTTTATTTATGTAGCGAATAAACGTGTCGGAAATTTAAGAGGCTTTGCCCCACCACCGAAAAAGGCGAATTTCCGCCACTGTGATAGAGTAACACCTTTTACAACTTTTCCGTATTTTACTTCCGTATTTCAGTTTGTTTGATATGTACAGTAAATATGTAAATACGTCATGTGCAGGGTAGAGAATTTTCACTCATTAAAAAAGTCATCTCTCAGTGATTGCTAAGTTTACAACGTTCATTATCATGAGGAGTTATTATACGCACATTTTCAAGTAAATTTGTGTAACAAACTTGAAGATGTAACTAATATTTTAATGCATGAGTGAAAATTCGCTACCCTGCACCTGTCGTCTGAGACCATCTCATTTACATCAAACAAACTGAAATATTTCAAAATCGTAAAATATGGAAAAGTTGTAAAAGGTGTTACGGCTATCATTTTACGAGTTCTTTCATATTAGACAAACTTAATTTTTGTTGCCAATGTCCTTTAAAGTATATTTTCTAGCGTTTCGAGCGGAGCCCTGATGAAGAAGAACCTCCTCTACTTACGGACCGCAATGTTCAACGAACACTTTATTTATCTCTCGTCAAGTCACAGCTATGCTATGGCACCGAAGTCTGGTCACCAGCTCTGAGTACCCACAAGTCAAGACTTGAACGCGTTCAGAGACGTGCAACAGGATGGACCTTAAATCCAACTAAGGGGGAATGTCATACAAGGAGCGGCTTCTGGCTCTAAATCTGTTACCTTTGTCTTACGACAGGGAAATCAAGGATCTATGTTTTTTTATAAGGCTTTGTATGGACACTCTGATCTAAATGTTTATAACTTTGTCTAGTTTGTTACTCATAGTCGTACCCGCATCTGTAAAAATCCTAAAGCACCATCCTGTAAAACTAGTACTTTCCAAGCAGCCTACTTTAACAGAATTGTTCCTCTCTGGAATTATATTTGTAAAATAGTACTACCCAATATAGTCTCTGCAGTCTTGCAACATTCCAAAGATTTTTACTCAATAATTATTTATCATTACTGACATCTATTTTTGACGTTGATATGACTTGTACATGGTCATTATCCCGTAACTGCTCCTGTCACTGATAGTTTTCCAATGTACCAACTGCTTGGGTTCCACGGAGCATCGTTCTATGTGTGCAGCTTCAACCTCGATCTTTTGAATTCCACTCAGTTTTATTCATTTTGTTCTTTCAGTGGAGTTCGGAAGAATGGGGTTGGGGCTGCGCGTGCATTGTTGGTGCATCGTGAATTCCAAGCAGTTGATCTATGTCTGACTTTATGTATTTTTAATTTCAACGGGAAGGCGCCTCGCATGGGTCCTCGAGTCCCGTTCACGCTCTTTCCGTTTGGGTATGTTTTGTATTTACATTAATATCTAATAAAATCGTTCAAACAAGGGCTCCGCTCCAAATGTCAGTATTTCGTTCCTAAAACTCTCGGCAGTTCACCACCTTTTCACTTTGCAAGATAAATAATATTGTCCATTCTACGCATGTGCAGTTTAATACCGTGAAAACTTATCACGTGGTTAGGATTAAGGCGATATTCAGCCTCGTCCCAGGCGCTTTTGCTTTGCGCGACTTGCGGGGGCTGAGCGAGGGGAGCCCCCGCAAGTCGTGCAAAGCAAAACAAGCGCCTGGGTACGAGGCTGGGCGATATTCCACAGTACTTTAAAATGTTTCGTGCAACACAAAGATGTTGAATTTTCGTTGAAGGACATTGGCAACAAAAATTAAGTTTGTCTAATATGAAAGGACTCGTAAAATGATAGAGTAACACCTTTTACAACTTTTCCGTATTTTACTTCGTTTTTGAAATATTTTGAAATATTTGAAATATGAGATGGTCTCTGACGTCAGGTGCAAGGTAGAGAATTTTCACTCATTAAAATATTAGTTCCATCTTCAAGTTTGTTCCACAAATTTACTTGAAAATGTGCGTATAATAACTCCTCATGATAATGAACGTTGTAAACTTAGCAATCTCTGAGATATAAGACCTTTTTTTTGAGTGAAAATTTTCTACCCTGCACATGACGTCAGAGACCATCTCATTTACATATCAAACAAACTGAAATATTTCAAAAACGAAGTAAAGTAGGAGTTATCAGAAGTGAAATGCTGCCTCTGGGATACGAGGTTGGAGCAGTGTTCAGGATCAGGCATGCCAGCAGAATGATGCTAGAAATTTTCTATAGCATAGAGGATCAAATAAATAGAACGTAGAATCTAAACCTGTAAACCACGTATCAAGCTATTAGGCGATCATATAGCCTTGTAATATTAAAATAACATACGGTGATCATATGGCGCGTTTATAATGTCAAAATTCAATGTGACCATTTGAACGCCATACACATTTACTCGCAAGAGCAAGCCTCGCGAAGTTATAAATTTTCCATTCAAGCAGCACTCATGCCAAGTCGAACTTCATGTTTGTAATATTTGCTGAATTGAACGTCTGAGTTATCTGGCGGTCGTATAGTCAAATCGAACAAACGAACAGGAGTACAATAACATACGGAAATCTTGTGGGATGTCACCGTTGTCAAAAACATTGAGGTTATAGTGTCTCCTTGATTTAAGACGCTGTCGTTTGTTGCCGTGTTCCACTCGATAACAGTCTAAACGACGTTCAAGGCGATCATTCTTTCTGAATTGAACGACTTATCTGGCGGTCGAGCGGTCATATTTCAAATCGAACAAACGAACGGAAACCTACGTCACAAAACGTCATAAAACTAGTGGACAGACATCCATCCAGACATCCACTGTGCCAAGTCAAGATTAGTGTGCTGCCTCCCTGAGTGTCGGCAGCGAATACTGAATAGTTGTAAAAGGTGTCTATCACTTAATTTTTGTTGCCAATGCCCTTTAAGTTGCATGAAAAATTACACAGTGCCTGAAAGCTTTACAGTTTAGATTAGGGCAAGTATTTACGTGTCTATAGGACCGTTATTTTTGGTCGTGCCTGTTGAAGTGACCGTGAGGTACTAGGTCTGAGTCATCTTCTGGACGATCTTTTTTAGTATCCACGAGAGGTTTGCAACTGCTCCAAAACAGGGACGTAGCCAGGGGGGAGCCGCGGCTCCCCCCTTGCTTGTTGAACTAAAACCAAAAATTAAACTAAATATTTTACAGTACATGATTAATTTGTTTACAGATTGTTTGTTCTTGCTATGGAAAAAGTCAAACTGTTTACATTAGTCTCGGAATTTAAATATATTTCCGTGTTCAGTTTTCTTTTTAATAAACCTACGCCTTTTTAAAATAAGCAAACAATTGTGTTTTGTTTTTTACTGTCAGAATAATTAATAAAAGGCTGGATAAACTAAACTAAAATATAACTAATTATTAGCACGATGTGAAAGCTAAAAATGAAATTTCTAGCCATCGTCTGGTGGCCTAATTTCGCAAAAAAGTCAAATCTGTAAAAGCACTTCTGGGCCTTTCAAAATTGAAAAATTTCCCGTGGGACCATGCACCCCCTTCAGACTTCCCAGCCACAATCGCGGCTTTGCGGCGAACATATAGCCACGACTTCCTTCATTCTCCACCCCCCCCCCCTGAAGGTTCTGGCTACGTCCCTGCTCCAAAACAGCTTAGATCCTAACCCCCCGTCTAATGGTTTTCTAACCCCCCGCCTAATGGTTTTCTAATACTAACCTTAATACTAATACTAATAAAAGGATCGTCCACCTCAACATCTAGCCACGACCGTTATTTTTTTTCGTTATCAGAAAACAAACAAACAAGAGCAACAAACTTCTCTAAGTAAAAGATTCCGAACTTTAATTATACATTTCAAAAAAAATCTCCTTACAACAATTGAGTTTTCATAAACAAATATCTGTTTGTATTTTCTTTTTCCGTTTTCTCCCTTCACGAAATCCATCTCCGACGTTAGACAACCAAGACAAGTCTATTGAAGTTTGCAGCAATTAACACCTGCTTCGTAGAAGCTGGCTGGTACGTAGGGGTTGCATTGACAAACGCACGTCTGGCCGTCATCTATGCTCCATTCACCACAACCGCGGGCGCAGCCGCAATCGACAGCAGTGTATGCGAGGTTGTTGCAGCTCACCGAGTTCGTACCAGTACTACTTTGTATATACACACAGGTGATGTCTTGGTCGGTGTCTGCGCCTGGTAGACCCGCCGATCCCTTAGGCCCTAGAAGATAAAGCGATAAAACGCATCGTTAGACTTCCTTCACTTATTTTCGCGCGTCATAATTCACGTGATCTGACCGCTGTATGTAGGCCTTCGCGGCATCATAAGAAGTTGGAAGAATGCAATATAGTTCGTTTAAGTTAGTATTTTTTATGTTTACCTCTGCGTCCATCGATACCGTCCACGCCATTATCTCCAGCTCGTCCTTCGCTTCCTTTGGCTCCAGGACCTCCTGTTGGACCTCGTGGTCCGCGTGGTCCGTTATCCCCTGGGTCCCCATTTACACCATCGTCTCCACTTAGACCTGGGTCACCTTGTGCACCAGGTGCTCCCCGTGCCCCCTTGTCTCCCCGCCTTCCTTGATCACCTTTTTGTCCCAGGTCTCCATATACTCCCGTGTCACCATCGGGTCCATCGCCACCTGCTTGTCCCTTTGCACCCGTTAATCCGTTGCTACCATCGAGTCCGGGTCCCCCAGTGTCTCCGCGATCCCCAGGTGAACCCTGATCACCTTTTGCACCGTCATTTCCGTCGATTCCGTCCACGCCATTACTACCAGGTTCCCCTTCATCTCCCTTTTGCCCGCTGGCCCCTGGACTTCCTTTGGCTCCTCGGGCTCCATTATCGCCGTTGTCTCCAGGTTCTCCTCCTGGGCCTCTTGGACCTGGCCCCCCTGCGAAAGATAAAAATGTTGTCAGTAGACTTTATAACAAAGTTCTCGATACAGGTCTTCTTTACGGCTAGAAAATGTTGCTTTGTTATATTTACATAACAGTTAGATCATCGTTTCAATCTCTTCATCATTAGAATTTGAATATCGTACGGTTATTTCTAACTAGGGTTAATCCGTTTTAAGACTATCCAAACCTATGTTATCTACGCCATTGTCCGTACGCCATCATTGAAACAAATTCGACAAATAGCCAGACGTATTACAAAGCATTGTTATAACGCTTCACCAGTGCCATACCTTGTTCACCACGTTCTCCTTTTGGTCCCTTGGGTCCTTGACGTCCTGGGGTTCCGTCAACGCCTGAAATACCGTCAGCTCCATCGTCTCCGTTTGGTCCTTTTGCTCCTTTGTATCCTCTTTCTCCGGTGGGTCCCATGTTGCCTCTTTCCCCAATTGGACCAGGACCACCTATTGGTCCCTGTGGTCCGTCAGGTCCGTCGGGTCCCTGTGGTCCGGCTGGACCGATGTCTCCGATGTTTTCTGTAGGCGCAAAAATATGGTCAATTTGAAGTGACGTAACCAAACTAGTTTGTCGCGGGGAAACTTCATTCTTGCATGGGGGGGGGGGGGCTCTTTTAATGCATATGCCATGATCTGTGTATAATAGCTAAAGTGGCTTTGTTATTATATAATATTCAAAATAAGGTTGAAAATAATGTAAATAATAGTGTGTCTATAGTTCTGCCCGAGCTGCATATCGCTCATCGAAATGCCAAAATTGCTAAGGGATTTTTATGTTGAGAACTTAACTGTTGTATATTTACGTTGTTTAGGTTGAGAACTTAAAGGACATTGGCAACATTAAGTTTGTCTAATATGACAGAACTCGTAAATTGATAGAGTAACACCTTTTCAACTTTTCGGTATTTTACTTCGTTTTTGAAATATTTCAGTTTGTTTGATGATCTCTGACGTCATGTGCAGGGTAGAGAATTTTCACTCATTAAAATATTAGTTACATCTTCAAATTTGTTCCACAAATTTACTTGTGCGTATAATAACTCCTCATGATAATGAACGTTGTAAATGTAGCAATCGCTGACATTTTTTAATGAGTAAAAATTCTCTACCCTGCAACTGACGTCGAGACCATCTCATTTACATATCAAACTGACAAACTGAAATATTTTAAAAACGAAGTAAAATACCGAAAAGTTGTAAAAGGTGTTATACTATCATTTTACGAGTTCTTTGATATTAGACAAACTTAATTTTTGTTGCCAATCTCCTTTAACTGTTGAGTGTTGAGAACTTAACTGTTGTATGTGAGATCGTTACAAAAACTTTGTCGGAATAAACACATGAGAAAGTCCCAGATGGGAATTGAACCCATGACCTGATCGTCAATGAGACGTTCTAACCATGGAGCTACTCAGATGATAGAGCAAAGATTTATTATGTCCATTGTATCGGGAGGTGTCCGTTTTTTTCCATTGTATGGAAAAAAAATTTCATTGTATGGAAGTGTTTATACAGTGAAAAATTCAGTTCAAAATAAGCTCTCTTACTGTAAAGAACTAAGAAATTACAATAATTGGCGTTTACAACTCTTCCATATCTCACTTCGATTTGTTTGATATGTAATGACTTATTGAAGAAGCCTGTATAACTTTGCGATTATGTAACGAAATTATGAAAGTGTGTGTGTCTAAAGCCATGATACTAAACGTACGGAGTTACTTTTCGAGTGATTTGATAATCCCAAAGATATATACAGGCTTTTCAGTAAGTCATTATGCAGTGTGATGTCATAGTGAGGATCATTTACATATCAAACAAATCTTAATATGTCAAGAACAAAGCGAGATATGGAAGAGTTGTAAACACCAATCTTTATAATTTTTTTATCACTTTAAAATATTTTCCAGGAAAAGTTGTATTTTTAACAAAAATCAGTGACAAAGTATACCTTTCACTGATGAATAACGATGTTTAGAGAAATGGTAATGCAAAAAAACAAGCAAAAATGATTTTGTATATATAGCATATTGTAGTATTGTTTTCTCAGAATGCATTTTGTAGCAACCTCGCCATCTTCAAACACTATTTCTCTCTTATTTCTCCATATATTTTAATGAAATCTTCACCACAGACTCTTTGCATGAATATCTAGCGAATGATGATAGGAATTTCGAATCTGATTAAAACTTGTTGAATTATCTGACATTATTAATATTGCGAAAATTGAAAAACATGAAAAAAGCATGTCAGAAAATAGCTGAGCACTTAATCTTGAAAGTGTTACCATCAGAATATGCCTAAACATACAAGTTATAAACTCTGCAACTTCCAGGACCCTATATCTGAAAATACCTGAGTAATCTCGCTTGAAGTATATCTGAGTTTTGACATATCGGCGGCCATTTTGTCAGCTAATTAGCATAATTTATGCAAACGTTTTTGTGGAAATATATTTTTTCATATGTTCTTTCAAATAGTTGCCACAGTTAATTGTTATATTGTAGGGTATTAAAAATTGATTATGTGGGATCTTGCTACCTTAATGTATGAGAGTTTATTTGGAACTGAATGTTTCACTCCATAAACACTTTAAAGTGCCACTACGATCAAATTTTTACCTATCGATATTTTTACGTATTTATAAAGCAGAGCTGCTAAATATTACTTGGTCGAAACCATTTTGCGATTCGACGATGGCAAGTATTATTTTTCTTACTCCGAATCTGGAGTTGTTATGTCCGCCATTAATCGTTCATGTTCTTGACCAGCGTAACGAAGTGACGTCAGATTCTCAACGCGAAGACTCCACGTGGCTAATTCTTCAAGTAAATCAAGGTCGTTTTTTCAAATTCTTCGTCTGAAAGGCTGAATATTTCATCTACTTCTCGAAAAAAAAACAAGAAAACAAATAATCTCGACCGAAATTCAGGCGTAGCATTGAGAATCTGACGTCACAAACAATATTACCTTTTGAAATTGCGGGCTCACTTGGAACACGTTTTTAGTAATGGTGGCCTAAATAGTAGTGATTTCAGAGCTCAAAATACTTACTTCAAAATCCAATTTTTTGTTTATTTTTACATCGATGATCACTTTCGAGCCTGAAATACTATTCTATGCTAAAGAAAATCTAAAAGACGGGGGTGAATTTTCACCGTAGTGCCACTTTAACCTTGATGTTCATTTTTATGCATTATGTGTATCGGGATTTTACGTATCTCCGTAGTTTAGTCGTTTTTCAAAATTTAGCCCAATTATCAACCTTTAACTCTTTCCTGACCGGCCCAGTCAAAATGGGTCGTAGAAGACCCGCAAAGTCGTCAATCGAAAAACACGGCACACGGCAACGCAAGATTAAAAATTAAAATTCGACAAGCGCCAGGAACATGAGATCCACGCACACGCCAAGTTTGATTTGATTTCATAAACAACTCTGCGATTGGTGGCATTTTGAGTTTTCAAGATGCTACGTGGGCGTGCAAGATGGCCTTTTCTAGAAAAATGTAAATGTTTCAACCTGATTTATGATAATTAATGCTAATTTATATTAACATAATGTGTTTTGTTCCGGAAATTTAAAAGCACAAGTAAAAGCCGGTTTATTGGGCTTTCAGAAAATGTATAGCTTTCGCAACAGTTATGGTTATTTCAAGAGATATCAATAGAACAAAGGGGTGGTTCAATTTTGGATGTTTTTCAGCCTGTCAGGAAAGAGTTAATGCCTTGATTATATGTCCTACAAAGTCATACGTTGTTTGCTAAAATGCGTCATCCTCATTCACACGTGTTTCCCATTTTTTTGTAGTTTCCCACAGTCCTTCAAAGAGCCCCGGTCCAATATCTGATTCAATGTCGTAAGTAAATACGTGACCGTTTATATAGATGTTTTCCCACGTTCAATTTGTTGCTATTATGACGGTATGCCAAATCATGACGTCGTAAATTTACAAGTGAGTGCTCCGGTTCGTATACTATATGTAATCTGGCACATTGCGAAACGCTTAAAAATGTATTAGCAGATCAACTACGATTACGTAATGCTCAAAAATGTATTAGTAGATATACTACGATTATGTAACGCTTAAAAATGTATTAGTAGATCAACTACGATTATCAAGATGCTGACATTAGCCGATTATATACTTTACTGATATTCATACAGAACAACTCCATGCGCGTTTTAGCACCGCAGGTCATAAGTTTGGAAACTAAAGTAATAGTAATGTTTTTATTGAAGGAAGTTGTGTGTTGCGATGCTCATTTAAAGGGATAAAATACAGCAAAATACAAATGTAGTTCATATGAAAGATCGTACTGACTTTAGTTTATTTTCAAAGTTTCAGCAATCCTATCAATTTAGTTAAGAAGATATGTCTAGTCGAAGTTGAAAATTTGAGGATTTTGACGCCATATTGGTTTTGAAAATATGACGTCATTGGGTGATTCTTTATCGGCAGTGGAGTTGTTTTGATGGCAATCACATAGTGATAGTTATTGTGAATGGTCTTTGGACGAAAATTAGTCGAAATAAACTATTAAGTAGTTCCTCATGCAGGAAAGTAGAGGAGCTTCTTAGGCATAATACGAGATAGAATCACTCAGTAACGTATTTGAGAAACAAATATGGCGTCGAAATTGGACAAACTCTTCAACTTCAACTAACCATATCTTCTTAACTAAATTGATAGGAATGCTGAAACTTTGGAAATAAACTAAAGTCAGTAAGATCTTTCATATGAACTACATTTTATTTTGGCTGGAGTATCCCTTTCATTCTTAGCCGTAATTTTTTTACAAGGAATAATGTCGTTATCGTTAATGTTGTCTTTATCGTTGTTTGAATGCACATGCCCTCAAGTCTCAAACTTAAGTTATCTGAGATGAAAGTTAAATGAATCCCCGACGGGAACCTTGAGCTTACAAGGACTCAGATGTGAGAACCAAGGTTACGATATCGCTGCCGGTTTGTAATGAATCTCGCGTAAGCGCATACGCGTAAGAAACTTACGAGCATGTTGACAAATTCTTCGGGCGATGAACCCAGCTTTGACGTAGAGGTCGAGGAAGTCTACCGCTCGAAATATGAGGTCTTTGCGCACGGTCAACTGATCAAGCACGGTCTTCAGCTCGGGTTCGTCTCCTACGCCAACGGCGAACACGATGATTCCCTTGTTTTCCAATTGCTGTACGGCGGTGTCGAGTGACTGGCCGCCAGTGACTCCGTCGGTCACGATAACCTGTTAGACAAGAAATATGAACTGAATTCAACATTATTTAGGTCATTTTCTACTTTCGCTATTTCGCTCGTCCACGCTATTTTCCGTTTCGTAAACGGTAAACTCTGACGCGGTGTTAACCTGGAACCGAGTAAGAATTCCTTAAGTACGATTTTTTATGTTTCTCGGAGTTCGTAGTATGCAGGTGGTGAGTTTGTTGGGTTGCGGAAAGATTTCGTTTGAGTCTTGAGTTGGGTCATTTTTATTTGTCGTTATTCCTGCAATTTAGTAAGCCAGATTAATATCAAAGCCAGATTAATACAAGAGAAAGCAAACGCGATCTGAGTCAAGCTTTCTTAGAGCCTTTGGAGGAGTATGTGTGTGCTTAAAATCCGATTTTTTATTTTTTATTCATTTTTGAAAAATTACATGTAAGTGTTAACACGGCCCCATAGTGAAAAACAATCCTTTTCAGATTGATGCGGTTACCGTGTATAAAGATTTTTAAATAAATAAATAACACTCATGCTTCAGCTATTAAGGGAGAAAAACCCCATTTAAATGAAAAAACTGTGAAGAACCTTTGGGCAGAAATTACCAGAGTATACCAACCGCGAACTTAGGAATATCCTTTGCTGGTCTTGATCCTCCATCTCCCATGAAAAGATTGTCGTGAGCTTCTTCCAGGGCAATGTCGATTCGCGTACCTCCGATGGGTTTCGCCAAACCCTTCACCGCATCTCTGAACCCGTCGAAGTTGTAGTGGTCGTTGAACTTGATTGCCGCTGAGGCGGTATCGGAGTAGACCACGACGCCGTTGTGCGTGCCGAGTTTCATGACGCCGAAGAAATACGCCATCACTTTCACGACGGTTTTCTGTAGATCGAATTCGCCTACCCCAATGCTGTCCGAGCCATCGATCAGGTACGCTATGTCGATTGAAGTAGGGCAGGTCTTAAAATCTGAAAAGGAAGAGATTTGGAGAACGTTGAGGCTGGCTGTTTCAGAGTCATCCTAAGGGGTAACGTGGAGATGAATTTTGTGTTGTATATTTACACACTGGTGCAGTGAATGTGGGAGCTTGGAGTAAACTGACCATACATGGACGATCTTCAAGCTAAAATCCTCAGAAAGTGTTTCTGAGTCCCAGACATGAATGGAACCTGGAACCTTCTGATTGCCGGTGATAGCGCGCTCAACCGTCAGGATTTGAGCTTGACGAAGGTGTGATTTCTTGAATTTTTTGCTCTGCGGAGAGTCAACGGGAAAATCGTTGGCTTGAGCGGGACTCGTATCTCGTTGATTTTTCTGCTTTTTTCCTCAAATTTCAAATAATTTCATCCCTAGGATTTTTTCGCGAATGTTTTAGGATTTTTCCACTCAGTTTAGTGAATTAGCGCGGACCTTCGCGGGGCTAACCTCATGTCCTCTACTCATAAAAAAACTTTAAAAATACAATTGTATTGTGCTGCATGTGTAGACAGTGTTTTGGATATATAGCAAAGTGAAAAGGTGGTGAACTGCCAAGATTTTTAGTAACGAAATACCGACGTTTCGAGCGGAGCCCTTCATCAGAGTAAGACCAAATATGGTGGAAATAGTTTTATTATACCAAACATAAGTTTATTATATGAAAACATAGTTTTAGATAATAGTAGATAGATTTGTAGTTTGGTTTGTAAGTTGTTAGTTTTTTATTTCAGTTATATACAGTAGTTTGTCTTAAACTTATTGAATTTTTTAGTGATTACTCTATATTTACAGCCCCGATGAGAAAAGCCACACTTTGCTCTTTTATTTATTGTATGATATTTTTTGCAAAACCACGTTAATGATAGTGTTGAAAGAAAATAAATAAACGTTAGAAACATCGTCAGGGCTGTGTCTCATGGCCGACATGTTTCCTCAACGAAAACGCATGAGTTCTTGCTTGTAAATTTCGTTTTGATTTAATAATGACCAAAGGAAAAAGTCGAAATAGTATCGTGATCCATTCGTGGTCACGTCTTGTTTGTCTCAAATCTTGAGATATCGTTATTTTTCGAAGAAAATGAAATTTTACGGTTTGCACCTAAAGTTTGTTTCGGATTTTAAAATTATCATATTTATGAAAGATTTCAAAGTCTTTCATCAAATGATTTCTCGTTAGGTATTTATATTAAAGGCTTAATACCGTTACTTTGTTATTTTTCTCACATAATTGTGTTACACCGCTGTATCTCCTGGCAACCGAATATTGCACGGGTGAAGAATGGCAACTTGACAGATCCGTTAGAGTGTTGATGTCGGAAAATCTTATGTTTAGTTTAGTTTAGTTTATTAGATTTATCACTCTTAGGTGAACGGAATACCCCAACTGGCTAGAAGCCCAATTATAGGGGTTCCGAGGGCCTACGATTTAAGGTCGTTATCTGATTTATTAATTGCATTCATTTCAAAAACAAAATCTGAATATTGCTCTGCGGCATAACCTGTTAACCACCTTGAACAACTTCAAGGGCGTGCTCTTGTTTACTATGAATCAATCATTCATCGCGTTGGTAAATCGCAGTTAAACTACACACAGTTAAAGTGGTTACATAAAAGCAAATATAGTTTAGATTAGTGAGTGTAAGGAACTACGACACCAATTTATAAAGTGAAAGTAAATTGAATGTTACGTCGTGAAACATCATATTTAAAAATGTTAAACATTCTTTTGTGTTAATATATACAATGCTGTAGTGAATGTGGGAGAGCTTGGAGTAGACAGACGATACATGGACGATCGTCAAGCTCATATCCTCAGAAAAATTATTCTGAGTCCCGAACAGGGACAGTTCTCTGGGTAGTTCTCTGCGTTCTCTGTGTCAACGTCGAAGACCAATGAAAAAATTCTCTAAATTATAACGTTGTGTCGTAGTTCTGTGTAGAGCAAGGGGATGTTGAGAATAGCGACGGCAAGTTATTCATTTATTTTCTTAAAATAAATGTTCTATTGTATTTGATGTTTGCGTCATGCTTTCCAAAACATGGAGTGTTTGCCAACTAAGCTCTTTGCTATGTCAGATAACAACTAGATATAATATTAAGACCATGAGCTATTGGATATCCGATGTATTGTTACAGAGTTGTTTGATGATCGTAACTACGCATAAATATCGTTTAACCATGTCGTTGGCTCAGTTAACTGGTCCATTTATGTTTTCATAACATGTATGCAAAACTGAACGACACTGAAATGACTATACTATGAATCGCTCGCGCGTCATATAACTTCCTCCTCTCACCTTTGTGGTATGCGTATGTGGATACATCTTGGGAAACTCGAGTAATCTCATCTAACAACGTGGTCTTCGGCACGGCATCTAAAAAAACGTTTTAAAGAAATTAATTTAATACACCAGAAGTTAACTCGTGAGTTAACTACCACCCACTTATTCTCAAACCAATGATTCATGCTCGTTCAATTCTGAGGGGTCTCTCGGTTTAATCGAGCAAGCTTGATGGAAATTGGTGGAAATATAACGCACGAAGCCTGTGATTAGCACAGACTACTATAGTTACTATATTCAATTGAGTGTCGAGTCTTGACGAGTCTCTTACTGGAATCAAACGTATAACCGTAAGATTGTCAATAAGCGACTCCAATTATTTAGCTTTACTTGTGCACTCGTGTGGTAAAGCAAACATTTGCAGTAGAACACCAACACCTTGTGACCACCTGCATAAAAACATTAATGCTTGATCGAGCGGTATAACGAAGGTGATGGCATAACGATCGTTAATATGAAGACATGGCACAACGATCGATCGTAGTGTGACTGACATTCGTACTCGGTGAGGATTTTGAGTCTGTTTATTTTCTACTAAGTTAAAACACATAGTTGTACTTACATGTGGTCGAAGAGACCGCAAGCCAAAAGGCGAACACGCAAATCACCCTAGTTGAAATCATGGTCGTCAACTCAAGTCTCTTCGTTTGTATCATCCCCGATGCTCATTCCTCAGTATTTATATTGTCAGCCGTAATCACGTGTCTGTCGGTTTGTCGAGCACCAACCACTCTTTGTCTTTGTTCCATTCTCTCTCCTCCTCCTGAAATTTCTAATATTACCATTTAAGATATTCGACATGAAGTGCCTCGAAGAGGTCCTTGACCCCGACACTCAAAGGCCCTCAATTACTTCCTGAAAGGCTGAACGGCTAAATTTGAATTTCTTCCGAACGGGAGTGTTGGCCAAAACGTTTTGTTGGTATCGAGTTCAACACAGAAAATAAAACAAAATACAAAACCTTTTAGTTATAAAAGGCTGCTTGATTTTCCAAACGAATTGTCAGAAAAGATGAAATTGGTGGATTTCTCCAAATTTCGTGTCCAATCGTCGAATTACTATTTTTTAATTGTTTAACGTCGCGTGCGTTCATTTTCCAATTCTGCGAATATTATTGAATTAACAACGCTTTGAATATACTAGAACGAGTCGGGATATCACTTTCACATTTGTTTCGAGGGTCGCAGAGCCCACTTAAACAAAAGGACTTTGTTTTAGACATCTTTAAAATAACTTCTAGAGTTTCATGAGCAAACTATATGGCGAAAAACCTTTCGAAATATATTTTTTATGTTTAGAATACACACAGTTGTTAACTCGCCATTGTCTTACGTCAGTCACCATCATCATCTCTGTCACGCTTTTCGTTCAGGGAATTGTTTGTATAGTCGTTTGTAGGAGCGCCGTTTATTGAATTATAACTGGTGCAGGTTCACTCAATTATACATTGTATTTGTAAGACATTTGAAATAATGGGCGTTTTGAGTTGGTTATTTTTAGAAGACTGTTTCATATCGAGGCGACGTTTTGGGTGGAGAAAGTACAATTAGAATTTCGTCGAGAAACGTTCGGTGCTTTCGCAGTTTGGCATTTTCCTAAGGTTAGGTTTTCTTTTTTGGAAGAACCTAATTAACTGTCAAAAACCAAGCAACCTGTTGAAACAGCAAAAATGTGATCGATTTCAATAGAATTAGTACCGGGATTATGGGGGGACTGCATTCCTACACTACCTGATTAGGCAAAGAAACCACTTGACTGTTATATTGCACCCGATCAAAAAGGGGGTTGACTGGCGTCAAGGGCCGAGAAAGGGTCTCACTTGTATTGCCTGGGAACGTTGTCTCGGGAGAAAGAATGCAAAGATCTCATTAAAACAACCCCTTACGTCGCATATGGAATATAAAAGGTGATCCGAAGGCGAACTCGTCATTGTTTGACATTTGTTTACGATGAGGGCCATCACTGCTATATGTTTAGGATGTTCCTTCGTCCTCCTCGCTGTTGTCTCAACATGTAAGTATATATATATGTATATGCCTTTTAAAATATACCGACACTGATGCACAATACACACCAAACAAGTCGATGAATACTGCGAATCCTATAGTTTCGCATTCCTCTCACAGTCGAGTCAGTACACGACTTTCACTCGGGAAGTGCGTGAACGACAATATTGACTGGCTGCCATCATGGGAGTATGGTGGTGCCTCCGCTGTAGCTGTAGAATTGACCCTCTCTCGTTTTAATGTTGGATTGATTTAGAGAAACATAAGACAATTGTTGAATAATTAACATTACAAGTAATATAGGAGCGAAACGATTCTAGTATATAGAGACTGTTGTGGTAACCCCCTGCCATACTTTTCCCCTTTATATTTGTTCTTTCCGTTATTATTTTCCCCTCAATTTTATGGCAAAGTTAATAAAATAAATGAAATTGATATTTCTCTCGTGTGTAGAACATTGTATTGTGGTCGCACCACTCATGAATTATGAACATGCCAATACTCGGTCTCTTTCGCTGTAATCGTTTAATTTTATCCATATTTTCTGTGTCAGATGGGGCTCCGCGGGTGAATAATCTTGGAGAGACGTTGCAGCAGGATTCCAGCCTCCCAACAAAGGCGCCAGCACCACCGATAAAAGGTAGACGTGTACTCTCGTTTATAATGTTGACATATTTTACAGTTAATTTAGCTAGACACACTATAATATTTTGTCATTTCATGTGCTCTACATATCGCCAAGGCTTACTCTCTTTTTTACGCACATTAACAGGATTAAAAGGACAAGTAGGACCTCCTGGACGAACAGGGGACCAGGGATCAGTGGGCCTGAAAGGCGAGCGGGGAGCGGCCGGTTATGCTGGTCCGAAGGGCGATGATGGTTATCCTGGATCTCGAGGAGAAAAGGGTGCCAAAGGAGACGCCGGTTTAGATGGGGCTAACGGGTCAGACGGTGCAAAGGGCAGCAGAGGTGGTCAAGGTGATCCAGGAAACGACGGAGATCGAGGTAGGTATCGTGTTTCGTATAGGACTTGTGATAAACAATGAACTTGCATTTATCGAGTTCGCGTGTTTGTACTTTAGGCCCGCAAGGACCAGACGGACCCAAGGGTACGCCGGGGACGGACGGACGTGCAGGAAGCATTGGAGAACCAGGGGATAGGGGCGATGACGGTGCTCGTGGCTCACAAGGGGATCGCGGCAACGACGGACTCGACGGTGCAGATGGTTCCGACGGTCTAAAGGGAGAACGAGGCGACAAGGGTGTGAAAGGAGATATCGGAGCAGAAGGAGCAGCGGCTAACGATGGTATCAAGGGACGCCAAGGAAAACCAGGTGAAGGAGGAGAACCTGGCGCACAAGGACCCAGGGGAGGTGATGGTCAACAAGGAGGGGTTGGTGAGGAAGGTGAAGCTGGATTTCCAGGAAACCGAGGACAACAGGGAGTACCTGGTCCTTCAGGGCAAAATGGTGTCGACGGCAGTGCAGGAGCATCTGGCCAATCTGGTGAATTAGGACGACTTGGTTTCCCAGGATCACGTGGTCCACGCGGAGATACTGGTGAAAATGGTATCAATGGTTCCCCAGGAGCAGTAGGTACGTGCAGGAGGATTAATATTTTTCTTACACCAAGTTTATCTCGTCAATTTTCTCACTTCTTTGGCAAAGTATTTCTGAGGAAGACTGCATTTTGTTTTTTATTCTTATTCTTTTTATTTTATGTTATTTTTATAATTATACTCTAGATTAGCAAAGCCGGACGAAGACACCAACACGACCTTGGCGTCTTTTAACGAAGACTTTATTTTGTCTTACCACGAAATACTCCTCCTTATAGACTCGTTGCCGCTGTCCTACTTCACTGTTATTATTTATTCAATTTGTGTTATTTTATCTCTTCCAGGTCCAGTAGGTGATCCCGGTGATGATGGCGAGCCAGCAAGATCACAAGCTATTAGGTGTGTCATCGTCGAAAGCGCTGGCGGAGTCGTGACATGCGACTCGTTGCCAGGCAACTCCCTCGCCACCCCCTACCAAATGATGGGCTGCCACTGCGGCTACTCCTGCACGCGGAAATTTATTAAAAACGAGCGATGCGACTGCGGATGCACCAACGATGCCCACGTCCACACGAAAGGAACCTGTTGCAGACTCATAACCGAATAGACAGATGACATAAGAGAAAAGATAACGAGGGGAAAGGAAGCGAACTTCTGTACTTAACTTTCAACGCGGTGTACGATCTTGAAATTAAATGTTTTTGTTGTTAAATCATATCGTTTCAAATTTTTCAAATAAAGATCTTTTTTTTAAAAAAAAAACACTGAGTGAGATGTACAATGAATATATATATATATATATAAATAAATACTTAGTGAAAATAAACCATGAATTACTACAAATATATGTTTTTGAGTAAACTCATTTTAAACGAATTCGCCTCCGTCCTAAAAAATATATAATAATGTAGAGTTCTGGTGAGCTTCTTTCCAGCTTCATAGAAATTCGAAAAATTGAGGAAATGTGAGACATTTAAAAGAGCATATATATATATATATATATATATATATATATATATATATATATATATATATATATATATATATATATAATTGTATATATATATATATATATATATATAATTGTATATATATATATATATATATATAGCTCACGCCATATCACGTCAGCCGACTGCTTTTATCTTTTTTCATGCCCCAGAAATCGCCAACGAGCTAATAATCCTCTTGAATGGTTTGTTTTCAATTTTATTGTATAAAACAAATGGATTCCATTTTGCCGTTGTCTGTTCAGTTAGTCGTCAGAACGTGGTAAGAACATCAGTGACCCACTCGACTATCGTCTTGTGGGCCACTTTTTTGTTCTTACCACTTTCTGACGTCATCTGTGCATCTATAACTGAACAGACAACGGCAAAATGGAATCTATTTGTTAAATATATATATAATTAAAACCTTACTGTGCTGAAAGACCGCTGCAGGCAGGATAATTTTGCTGCGTAAAGACCAGATCTGGAAATAATTCCAATCTTTCTTGGATTCTATGCTAAGTATAGGTTATATACCGTGACCGCGAAGCCCGAGGGTTGATATATCGCTTAAACACCGAGGTCTAAGGTATATAACCGCCTTATAAGGCTTATATCACCATTGGTGAAGTTTAGTATTTATGAGGTTGATAAGTACTTATCAACCGCATGAATAATTTTATGAGGTTGATATCAGATATAATGGCCACTAGAGAACAAAGGAAACTGAACCAACGGTGATATAAGGACCAAATAATTTCTTCAAAACATGGTGGTCGCACTACGTTTCGCTGGACTAAAAGTCGAAAAGAATCGTTAATAAAGCCGTGCTTACTGCTTAGCAATTTGGCAGTTGTGTACTTGTGTAGCTATACACAGACTGTCACACTCACAGACTAACATACACGGCTACACCTACCGTGGTACTGCGGTAGTGCAGTACAGTCACAGGCCCTACAGCACTGCCCTGTGCCCACAGGCCACATGTGTTCTAAGCCTGGGGCTTAAATAGTTAAGTTGGGAGTGGGAGTTGTGACTTGCCAGCCCAAAACTTTCTTACGACTAAAATATTTTCTTGGAACGAGGATCCCAGGATCCACCACTATTTCCAGGTCTGGTAAAGACCACCCGCTGCTCGGTCAATAAGTGTTTACTAAAAGATTTGCAAACTGCAGAAATTGTGTGCAGGAAATGTTCCAAGCGACGTTCCTTTATCAGATTGTGCCGAAACCTCACGTTTCCTTCTCTGCAGACCGCGAATGGCGGCTTGAGCTCGAAACGTTTTCGGCATGCTACACACAGTTTCGGCTGTTTGCCAACCTTTTAGTATTTTTGCTACGGTTGAATTATCTCCGATAACTTCAAGCCTTCGTTTATATCATTATTTCAACCGTGTAGCCTGTGCCCTTCAATTGTAAGAATACATTAGAAATCCTGGCCAAAACTTTTCCCGCGTCAAAGCTGGTATAATAATAATAATAATAATAATAATAATAATAATAATAATAAAGACTTTTTTTAACGAAGGTTTTGCACTAAATAGCAAAAGTGAACAAACTTGTGGTCCTCACATATATATACAAATTCAAAATTAAACACAATAAGCTGATAAAAATGATTACATTAAAATGATACAACGACTGTTGATCTTTATATATGTGTTTTATATACGCAGTGTTTTTCTACTCAACTAGGATTGGTTTAAATGTTAATGCTGTAATTTGATTGGCTACGCGCTACTTGATATCCAATCACCAGTGGATATCGAGTAGCGGCAATTGTGACGTATAAGGCCCTGTTTTTCGCCAAAAACTGAGCTTGTAAATAATTTTGAAGAAATGACGAACATAAGTTAGTTCATGCTATTATTATTCACAATTTCTATGAGATAATGGTAAATTCACCTCACCAAATTTCGATTTGGACTCTATCCAATCGTTTCTTGATAATTTATGAAATTAATTTATAAAATGCAGATAATTTATGACCGCTTATATAGTCCTATAACTGAAACCAACTTCGCTTAATTATATCAACAAATTCGCTTATATCGCTCTTTATATACATTAAATAAATTAGAAAACAATGCACGGAAAGGATAAAATTTGTCATGCTGTGGATACATGCGATTTAGTATTGTACAATTTACTTCAAGATGCTTTCTTTTTACAAGATGCTTTCTTTTTACTAAAACAAAATGACGAATAAACCATAAGAAAATTTAATATGTGGTTCACAAACATGAAGTATAATATTGTTGCGAGTTATATACACTGCCAAATTCATCCAAGATTCTCGCGATTCAACCCATAAAAGTCCTGACATGCAAACAATTCCTCGACATTTTACGGCCATTCCCTACATTAGAGGTGTTTCGGAGAGGGCACACCGTATTCTCACCAAATTTAACATAATGACGGCATTCAAACCTGTACAAACTTTGTCTAAAATTTTCAAGAAGCCTAAAGATCGCCCCGATGAAATTCAAGTAAAATGTATTATATATAAAGTACAGTGTAATTCGTGTCCTTTCTTGCGGAGCAGAACATAAACCTGGCACAAGATCACAAAATGAATCTGCAATAGACATCATGCAGAATCTACGGGACATGACATACATCCTATAACTATGTGCAAATTTTAGAACGGGGAGTAAACGAAAAGAAAGAACGTTTATTAATTTTCATGGTAGTTTGATTTAAGTATGTATAGTAAAACTGGTTGATTCAAAGTGACCACTAAAACCACTGAGTCATTATGTTTAAGTATATTCTGGTTAAAAACATTCCTAGGGTCAAGTTATAAAACGTTTAAGCCTTTGAGCTTCATCAGCTTAAACGTAAACACAATACTTATTATATAAAACAAGCCGTTAATTATATTCGATGTATACAGCAGCAGTGATTAAAAATCAGTACTAAAGAATCGTCAGTTCACCATTTTGTTACTTATGGATAACAATGGCCTACTCCAGACACAGAACTTTTCAAAAGCGAACCTAATTCCCATTTTGGATTGACGTATTGACGTAAAGATTGACGTAAACCAAAAAAAAAATCACACCTGTCAGACAACGAACTTCGGCCGAGCCGAACTTAGTCAGTTAAAATTCGCAGACGAGGCGTTGAATACGACTTGACAGCCAAATTTAACTGATTCAGACGCTGAACTTTTCGTGATCTTAATTGGACTTGGTTAGAATGATCGGCCTCTTAGCTTATAGAGTATTGTGTAACCTGATATTTTAATGTATCTATTATATGAAAAAAAATATGGCAATTATAAATTCGTTATATATTATAATAATATATAATTGTATATTCTAGTATATTCGTATATATACATGTATATACATATATGTACCCACGGTCAAGAATTTAATCACTGGTTTAATGCTAACCATAGTTGATCGCACTTCTGTGCAAAAGAATGCCAAAAAAAACGAAAGATCGATATACGACAAATATAATAACTCCGACTTTATTGGTTACAATTGTATTTTATGTTCCTTTTTTAAGACATTCCTCTCAATCAAGTAGAAATACTTATGCGTGTGAAAGACTTCTTTTCTCGTCATACTTAGGTATATTTCAAATATTTTTTATCACCGCTGATCATCCTTTAATTAGCAGAAAATTAATTGTACTTCTACATCGTCTTAGACCAGTTAAATTAATACGAGACGTCAATTATAGGCTCTGTCTATTTTTAGCAGTGCATTCGAGTTTGAATCTGGGAAGCGTAAATTATGCACGAACGATACATACAAAGCTTCTTTGTTTTTCCTCAAATACCTTTTCTAAAACGCATTATGCTGAGAATTAAAATCTTAGCCAGGCGCCTTATTTTGACGTAAATTTACACATTGTGTGCCAGGTTTACGATCATCTGTAGCACAAAACGTTATTTCAGCCCTAACATCTCCTCTTAAACTCTCTAAACTAATGAAAAGGTTTCTTTAACTCGGGCGACATTCTTATGTCATGACTTGAGTGAAGTTTTTAAGAACGTAGCCCATTCGTTTGTTGATGGTATGAAAGTGCGTAAACGGCGAAATGAAAGTGAGTTAACCGAAATGAAAGTGCGTAAATCGAAATGAAAGTTACCCGAATCTTTAGTTTAAGTCGTACAGAAATGACATACATGTATGCTATTTAGGCTTGACGCCATGAACAGAAAAAGGAACGCGCTCTAAAGAAATAAATCGTAATAGTCATCCAGTGTAGCGCGCGAGTGTGCGTTTGGCCACTAAATTTATAATTCGTTTTGGCATTTTTTTTTGTCATAACTTAATTTGTTTTTCAGACAAATGAGCTTTTGGTCCGGCACAAAACGAGCGTTTTTATTTTGGGAGGAACATTCGAGTATCGAGAAATTGCTGATTGTTTTGCTTTTGTTATTTATTCAAACGGATGTGTCCAAATTAGCGCGAACGACTGCGCATTCCTAAACATGCGACGTATAAAGATGTCGGTTGCTTGGCGAATGAATGAGTGCCCATGGTGACACATCGCAGTCGATATAGCTATGCGTATCGGAATAGGGGTTCTCCAAAAGTCAAGTGGCCCTTCATTTGGACGTTTACGGTCAAGTGGCCACTTCGAGCCACTTGAACTCTCGCTGTCGTCGTTAGCACGTTCAAAAGTCTTTTAGACTTTGAGGTCACGAATGTAACCACCACGAGGGGTCTGTCTCCGTCGACACCTGTGCGTTTCCTAAAAGATTTTTTCTAAATTCCGGCACCTGAGCGATGGCGATGTTCAGCAGAGCTGGCGTTGTCCTTCAAGCTTTTAAAGCTTTTCAAGAGAACTGTACGTATCTTGTGTTGGCTTGATGGCCTGGCAGCATTTTAGAAACCCCAAACAAAAGTGTCTCAGTTGAAAACACCTATTATGATATCGCGTCAATATCACGGTCCTTCCTGCTATGCCCTTCGCACTGCCATGAGAACACGAGTGAAGACGAAACTATTTTTCCCACATGAAATCCAAGCATGTGCTGTTCCAGGTCATCGAGAACAACCAATCAGACACGCCGACAACCACTCGAAGGTTTGGCCGTCTATAAAAGCCAAGTACAGTTGCTACGTTCAAACAAAGTGGAAGCACCTTTTTTCGCGATGAAGTCTGGAACGCTGTTTGCGTTGTGTGCTCTTGCTTTGACGTTTGCCACAAATAGTAAGTATCACGCACATATGACTGCCTATGACCCATTATACAACTGCCAAAGGGAACGAATAATTCGTTATTATCCACATATAGTCATAATATACCCTCTCTGTGTTTTATGTTAAATGTTTTGACTCGACTCAAATGGCATTAGCATTTTGGTGACCAGAAATAAAGACTTCTGAATTTTCGTTCCCTTTTACGTTCATATCTTCAATCACCATATACCAGCTGTTTCCCTGTTCCAAAGCTATAAAATGATAACTTTTTTCTGTATTATTTAGATGCCCGTCGGATAGCGTTACAAGGTAAGACAATATTAGCTTGGTTAGACTTTTGTTTTTAACGTCGAGTCATTAATTCAATGATGATTTAGGGCATGGAGATCTTATATTTGCTTTGTGTCGGCTAGTTTCTAATATATTGGTATAGTAAATGCTAATAGTTACCTCCCTTGTTGGTCGGCGCTGCTAGTTCAACCAAGGACACAAATCTGTGTTATTTGTTTTGATAATGCTCGAACTTGTGATAATCGAAACTTGTGATGCCAGAAAAAGCCTCAACGGAAATTTTCCTTTGATACCTCTATCGTACGGCCTTGTTTATAGCAACTGACTTCATAGTTAGCCTAGTTGTTTATCAACAAGTGATTGCTTCAGTAGTTGAAGCAAAATGAGTTATTATCAATTTGCTTCATTGGGAGGTGACTCGCGAAAGCAATACCTCCGTGATAAATTCATTTATACTAGCTAGTTTTTCTTACTGAATGAAACCCGCCAAAATCAGTCTGCCCGTGAGGTGTGTGAAATTTCACAGCTCTTTCGGTTTTCTTATCGGTTCCAAATATCAGCGTATCTTAGTTATGTTTTCAACTTTGCTATTATCAATTTTATTATTATTATAACATTAAACCAACCAAACCTGTCTTTAATATATAATTTTCTTTTTGCTCTTCTTATTTTAGCAGATATATCGAGTTTTTTAAAACCATCTAATGATGCCGTCTACAAAATAGCAACATTTATAAAAGGTTAGTAGCTGTACATCCAAGATTTGCTCATTAATATTTTGTATATTCTCGGATTATTTTTATTTCATTTCATATCCCTTTATTTCGTCTTATTGTGTTTTTTCATCTGTTTACTTTTTGTTTCGTGTCGTAACTACTATAGATGCTCTTCGTTTTGTATAAAGTTCGTTGATTATGCAGAATAAATAACTTAACGTAACGTTCGTTGATTTGCAGGATAAATAACTTAACGTAAAGTTCGTTGATTATGCAAGATAAATAACTTAACTTAAAGTTCGTTGATTATGCAGGATAAATAACTTAACGTAAAGTTCGTTGATTATGCAGAATAAATAACTTAACGTAACGTTCGTTGATTTGCAGGATAAATAACTTAACGTAACGTTCGTTAATTATGCAGGATAAATAACTTAACTTAAAGTTCGTTAATTATGCAGGATAAATAACTTAACGTAAAGTTCGTTGATTATGCAAGATAAATAACTTAACGTAAAGTTCGTTGATTATGCAGGATAAATAACTTAACGTAAAGTTCGTTGATTATGTAGGATAAATAACTTAACGTAAAGTTCGTTGATTATGCAGGATAAATAACTTAACGTAAAGTTCGTTGATTATGCAGGATAAATAACTTGACGTAAAGTTCGTTGATTATGCAGGATAAATAACTTAACGTAACGTTCGTTGATTATGCAGGATAAATAACTTAACGTAAAGTTCGTTGATTATGCAGGATAAATAACTTAACATAAAGTTCGTTGATTATGCAGGATAAATAACTTAACGTAAAGTTCGTTGATTATGCAGGATAAATAACTTAACATAATGTTCGTTGATTATGCAGGATAAATAACTTAACGTAAAGTTTGTTTATTAATAACTTAACGTAAAGTTCGTTGATTATGCAGGATAAATAACTTAACGTAATGTTCGTTGATTATGCAGGATAAATAACTTAACGTAAAGTTTGTTGATTATGCAGGATAAATAACTTAGCGTAAAGTTTGTTTATTAATAACTTAACGTAAAGTTTGTTTATTAATAACTTAACGTAAAGTTCGTTGATTATGCAGGATAAATAACTTAACGTAATGTTCGTTGATTATGCAGGATAAATAACTTAACGTAATGTTGGTTGATTATGCAAGATAAATAACTTAACGTAAAGTTCGTTGATTATGCAGGATAAATAACTTAACGTAAAGTTCGTTGATTATACAGGATAAATAACTTAACGTAAAGTTCGTTGATTATGCAGGATAAATAACTTAACGTAAAGTTCGTTGATTATGCAGGATAAATAACTTAACGTAAAGTTTGTTGATTATGCAGGATAAATAACTTAACGTAAAGTTCGTTGATTATACAGGATAAATAACTTAACGTAAAGTTCGTTGATTATGCAGGATAAATAACTTAACGTAATGTTCGTTGATTATGCAAGATAAATAACTTAACGTAAAGTTTATTGATTATGCAGGATAAATAACTTAACGTAAAGTTTGTTTATTAATAACTTAACGTAAAGTTCGTTGATTATGCAGGATAAATAACTTAACGTAATGTTCGTTGATTATGCAGGATAAATAACTTAACGTAATGTTCGTTGATTATGCAAGATAAATAACTTAACGTAAAGTTCGTTGATTATGCAGGATAAATAACTTAACGTAAAGTTCGTTGATTATGCAAGATAAATAACTTAACGTAATGTTCGTTGATTATGCAAGATAAATAACTTAACGTAAAGTTCGTTGATTATGCAGGATAAATAACTTAACGTAAAGTTCGTTGATTATGCAAGATAAATAACTTAACGTAAAGTTCGTTGATTATGCTGGATAAATAACTTAACGTAAAGTTCGTTGATTATGCAAGATAAATAACTTAACGTAAAGTTCGTTGATTATGCAGGATAAATAACTTGACGTAATGTTTGTTGATTATGCAGAATAAATAACTTAACGTAAAGTTCGTTGATTATGCAGAATAAATAATTTAACGTAAAGTTCGTTGATTATGCAGGATAAATAACTTAACGTAAAGTTCGTTGATTATGCAGGATAAATAACTTAACGTAAAGTTCGTTGATTATGCAGGATAAATAACTTAACGTAATGTTCGTTGATTATGCAGGATAAATAACTTAACGTAAAGTTCGTTGATTATGCAAGATAAATAACTTAACGTAAAGTTCGTTGATTATGCAGGATAAATAATTTAACGTAAAGTTCGTTGATTATGCAGGATAAATAACTTAACGTAAAGTTCGTTGATTATGCAGGATAAATAACTTAAGGTAAAGTTCGTTGATTATGCAGGATAAATAACTTAACGTAAAGTTCGTTGATTATGCAAGATAAATAACTTAACGTAAAGTTCGTTGATTATGCAGGATAAATAACTTAACGTAAAGTTTGTTTATTAATAACTTAACGTAAAGTTCGTTGATTATGCAGGATAAATAACTTAACGTAATGTTCGTTGATTATGCAGGATAAATAACTTAACGTAAAGTTTGTTGATTATGCAGGATAAATAACTTAACGTAAAGTTTGTTTATTAATAACTTAACGTAAAGTTTGTTTATTAATAACTTAACGTAAAGTTCGTTGATTATGCAGGATAAATAACTTAACGTAATGTTCGTTGATTATGCAGGATAAATAACTTAACGTAATGTTGGTTGATTATGCAAGATAAATAACTTAACGTAAAGTTCGTTGATTATGCAGGATAAATAACTTAACGTAAAGTTCGTTGATTATGCAGGATAAATAACTTAACGTAATGTTCGTTGATTATGCAGGATAAATAACTTAACGTAAAGTTTGTTGATTATGCAGGATAAATAACTTAACGTAAAGTTTGTTTATTAATAACTTAACGTAAAGTTCGTTGATTATGCAGGATAAATAACTTAACGTAATGTTCGTTGATTATGCAGGATAAATAACTTAACGTAATGTTCGTTGATTATGCAAGATAAATAACTTAACGTAAAGTTCGTTGATTATGCAGGATAAATAACTTAACGTAAAGTTCGTTGATTATGCAAGATAAATAACTTAACGTAAAGTTCGTTGATTATGCAGGATAAATAACTTGACGTAATGTTTGTTGATTATGCAGAATAAATATCTTAACGTAAAGTTCGTTGATTATGCAGAATAAATAATTTAACGTAAAGTTCGTTGATTGTGCAGGATAAATAACTTAACGTAAAGTTCGTTGATTATGCAGGATAAATAACTTAACGTAACGTTCGTTGATTATGCAGGATAAATAACTTAACGTAATGTTCGTTGATTATGCAGGATAAATAACTTAACGTAAAGTTCGTTGATTATGCAAGATAAATAACTTAACGTAAAGTTCGTTGATTATGCAGGATAAATAACTTAAGGTAAAGTTCGTTGATTATGCAGGATAAATAACTTAACGTAAAGTTCGTTGATTATGCAGGATAAATAATTTAACGTAAAGTTCGTTGATTATGCAGGATAAATAACTTAACGTAAAGTTCGTTGATTATGCAAAGTAAACGACCTTGAGGTAAAGTTTAATTGTGCAGAGTAGCGTTTGCTTAAAGTCCTTAATCGTTTAAGGGCTCGATTTCTGCAAGGAACTGAAAATCACGAGAAGAACTTTGATGCATGTGTTTACGCGTCTTTCTTTAATTTTTCGATATTAGGTGAGCCAGGAGACAGGGGACCAGCAGGAGAACCAGGGATTGAAGGGCGTGCTGGATCCGTTGGAGACATTGGACCACGAGGGGCTGCTGGTCAAGACGGAGAGCAGGGTTTAAGAGGACCCGCTGGACAAGATGGAGACAGAGGTGACCGTGGTGATGATGGTATGAATGGCGTGGATGGTGATTCTGGTGATATTGGTGAACCCGGAGAACCTGGGGCTCCTGGACTCAAAGGTAAGCTTTGTCGGAATGACAACATTGTTGTTGTTGTTGTTGTTGTTGTTGTTGTTGTTGTTGTTGTTGTTTGTTGTCGTCGTCGTCGTCGTCGTCGTCGTCGTTGTTGTTGTTGTTGTTGTTGTTGTTGTTGTTGTTGTTGTTGTTGTTACTCCTTTATAGTTACTCCTACGAAAATTAGGGTTAGAAAACAAACAATGCAGCGGTCTATGTGAGGGTTCGAATTTTGTCTGCATTTGCAGCTATGAATTGGCTCGTCGTTATGCCTAGAACTAACAACTTGAAAACACACCTTCAGGTTTCCAAGGTGTCTCAGGACGAGAGGGTGAACATGGCGATGACGGTGTCGATGGTGAACAGGGACTTCGAGGACAACAGGGATCAACAGGCGCAAAGGGTATCAAAGGAAATGCTGGAAACAACGGTGCAAATGGCTCACCTGGTTTCAACGGAGCAAGAGGTGATAGAGGAGACAAAGGAGACAAAGGCGACACTGGCCCAGCTGGCGTTGACGGAATAAATGGCGGACCTGGCGACGCTGGAGATGCTGGAGCACCTGGAAATACAGGTGCCCGCGGGGATCAAGGGAACGGTGGTGATAGAGGGAACACAGGAGCAGATGGTATTCAGGGTGCTGCGGGACTCAAAGGTTTTAGGGGTCCCCAAGGTGCAGCCGGTGCTGATGGATCAGATGGCGCAAAGGGCATTGCTGGTGCCACGGGACTTGTGGGACAACTGGGACTACCTGGAAGTCAAGGACGTCAGGGAACTGCTGGAGAGGATGGAAACGATGGTGTTAATGGTGCCCAAGGTACGGGGAATGTAATATGTCTATTTATAGTCTGATTTGCATGACGACTTGATTTGGTACGGCAATTTCAATTTTTGGTCTTAGAAATTTGTTTTTGAAATCGCCTAGCCGTGCGGAAACTCCGAAATCGCGGTATAACCATAAACTAAATACAGTATAGCAACTCTCCCACGCGGTAAACTATCTTTCTCGTGGCATCTCTCGAACATGGACAACTAACCAAGTTGAAAATAACCTGAATTAGACAGCTAGAAATTTCGGTCTAACTGCCTGCAAATATAACAAAAGCACTTTACGATGAAATATATTAGGCTTATTTTACGAAATATATTATTTTATGAAATATATTAGGCTTATTTTAAGCGAACATTTTCTGCTTTAGAAGGCAAAATATACATCATAAATTTCAAGATATAAACAGAGTTAAAAGGTGTAGAAGAAAACATCCCATGTCCCATGTTTTCCTATCCAGTCATGATTTGGACTCGTATTTGAAGTTTTCAAGACGTTACTTTTTTGGAGTATTTTTTATTTTACGTAATTGAGTGTGCTTTCTTCGTGTCTACAGGATCTCGAGGACCCGCAGGGATTTCAGGTGCTGATGGTGAAGTTAAAGCCCTGGTATGTACCTTCGGTCGATCAAGCGGCGTCCGTCACGAATGCGAGTTGGACGAATTCCCCATGGGCTGTTCCTGTCATCTAGCGTGTCTTGGTAAAGCATGGATCAAAGATAATGGTTGCAACTGTGATTGTACGTCTGCACACAGCGATACTCACCCCGCTACAACTGGGGCCACTTGCTGTAAAATTTTACCTGTCACTTCGTCGCCGCCGGCGGAATATGTTTAAAGAGAACTTGTATCGCGCTCCGCTTGTATTCTTGTAATTTCCAGATTAATTCAGAATAAAGTAAAAATGTTATTGTTTTTTTATTTATTTGGTAGTTGTAGCATCTATATGAAGTAATCTGTGTTCAAGTCGTTTTCTCTCATTTTCTTATCGTTTTCAACAAAATATTTACTAGCCTGCACGCAGGGCCGTACTCAGAAAATTTTACAGGGGGGTGTAGCTTACTTCAACTGCCGACCGACGCACGAGCTTGTACCGACTACATCCTATCGATCGAAGCTTGTCAAAATATTGTCTTTCCGTTGGGTGCCTATACAAAAATGACCCTGGTCAGCTGGTGAATTTGTTAATTCGTCCTACATTAATAACGCACTCTCAATACGGAATGAAAACATGACGACATTTTAATAAATTTATGTCTTTGGTGTTCTCTCGTTGATTACATTTACATATAAACAAAACATTAATAACATCAACATTAGATTAGTGAGTCTTAAATTTGGTAGTTTTAAATTAATTTAAACTGATAAGTTAATGATAACTCGTAAAAATATTTGGGGTGGTGTCGCACCCCACACACCCCCCGTAGCTCCTGGCCTGATGGGGTCCTGCAGTCATTGGCTATGAAAGTAGAGCATTAATATGATCTCGAAGCTGGCTTTTAAGAGCACCTTTCCATTTTAAATTTCCCTTTGATTGTCAATGTTAGGAAGGTCATTATACCAACGTTATCGCTAGGATAAATAAAAATAGCTGATTGATTCCAAATGCTTGATTCCAAATTATATGGTTGAATCTAGGATATTTGTGAAAAATTATCTTTGTGTTACCTCGGGGGGAAAACACTGCATGGAAATGTTTTTGACCCGGCTTATTTATTAATTTTTTATTTATTATACTTTCACCTAATTAATACAAGAAGGTGGCTCCAAATTAAGTACGCCCTTTAAATGATAAATTAACATAAATTACAGTAGATACAATAACTAGTAAGGTATAGAAGGAAGTTTAAATATGTATACATAATTATATAAAAGCAATATAGTAAGATACAATTGTATTAGTAACAGCAAGGGTTAGAAGAGAGCACGTTACGTGAAGCGTGACATTTTAAGCAATCAGATTTGCAAGTGCAATAGTTATCTACGTCGTAATTATTATTTAGAGCATTAGTATAGTGATTATAAAGTTGACTTTTAAAATGTTTAACTGAATTAGAGTTTCGTATTAAGCTTGGTAGATCATTCCATAGTTTAGGTAAACGGTTAAAGTAACTAGTTTGAAAGAGTTTAGTACGACACTTAGGAACTAACACATCTAATTCAGAACTATTTCTGATGATTCTTACTGGAATTTTAGGTTCTACAAATCTGTTAATAGAAATATTGAAAGATCATTTAGTTCGTGCCATTATGATAAGGACAATAAGTATAGTTTTTTTCAGACGCTCATTATATGATATGTCGGTTATTCAAATGTTGATTATATTATTCCTGGATTAGTGAAAAATTCATGAACGAACTGTGAGGATGATATCCAAGAAAGTTGGACTTTTCTATCGTAGTTATTTATTCAAATTTTTATATATATATATAATGTGATCGTTCTGCGAGTATATATATATATATATATATACAGAGCGATCACATAAAAAGGCCGTGGAGTCCAAAGCACTTGTAACTTTGGAGAGAAAAAATGGGGGATTACATAACCGTAAACATGGTGCTTGTAAACTGTTGGGTTTTCCTCTTAATTATTCCAAAATAATTCTTTCAAAAATCAAAATCCAAAGTATATTTAGAGATTGTAAAATTGTATTTTATTGTAGGAACACATACCTCTTTTACGCGCAACTGTTGGTGGATTACACTGCATTTGGCCAAGTTTAATTATCTTCGTTAATTACCTTAATATTCTCCCATTATTCGTTTTCTCATTCCTATTTTTGTTTCTTGAAACCTATTTCGACTTTGGTATTAATATTTTGTGTACGTATGATGTGGAATTAAACTTACTATTTGACAACTTTTAATTTCCATATCTCACTTCGTTCGTGAGATATATGATGCATGTTATCATTTAAAGAGGCAGTTTATGCGTGAAACTATAGTTCTTACAACAAGTATTCATGAAAAAAACATAAAAATATAAAACAAAATAAAAAATATAAAAATAGTTGCCGTCGAACATCGGGATAAAATCAGGTTTCATGTACTTTCCCGAAATGACGTCACAGAGACTATTGGTACTGTAAGATACGAAACTAAACCATGAGCAACGTATTCTCAGTCATATATTACTGCATGCTCCTCAAGCCATCTCCTTGTCCAAAATCCAAACTCGTGGTCCACTCTGTCCAACATATCCTCAGTCTTAGATTACCAATAATCGCAACCTCGTTCCCCTGGGAATTTTGCAGGCATTTTGCTTCCACGGTGGAAGGTCGGCGAAAATGGCCCTGGGATCGGCTGGTCACATGACACCCAGAATTTCTGGGTGTTTACATATGATAATTTTTGTGGTCTTTGTTCCATTGCCTTTGTCTACTTTGTTGACCTGAATAATTGAGAAATATTCAATTCTCTTCAGAGTTGTTCATGTCAGCATTGGTCGACATAAAAGCAGCTAACAAGCTTAATAATCCACCATACATCCATCGTTATGAAGAAGCATATATCCAATTTAGCGAAAGCTATCACTTCTAATACTTATAGCTATCACTTACCCCACTTTTTCAACATCATTTGTATATTTCTCGACACGACGTACGTACGCCAATTATTTATTATTTAACATCGTTTTCCGCTGTTCGAAGATTGAAGACGTTGCTCTGTTTAACAATGACGAGAGAAGGGTTCAGCAACCTGACAATACTTAAAGTCGGTGGCGGATCCAGTGTTTTCTGTTTTTTTACCATGTCAATGGTTCTACTTCAGAGTTTTTCTGAGTACTTCTGAGTTTATATTAAAGTGTTTCATATTGTTGTGTTGGTCATGGTTTGTAATCGTGCATTTTTAGCAATGGCGTGGTGCCCTAATTTCGCAAAAATTTCTTATCAGAAATCGCTGGAAAAGCACTTCTGGGCCCAGACCCCTCTAGTGGAACGCCTCGAACATACACCACAACGTGCTGATTCTTCATGTGCGCCTCGCCTTTGATCTAATCTGAAAGTACTCTCAAAATGAGACAGAATGGCTTTCGCGGTTTCTCAATACCTCATATGGCCTCACATAGACTAAATAAAATTCACAAAATTATGCATATTTCTGCAAATAACAGATAGAAAGTGTTGAAACTTTGCACATGTATGACAATGAGGAAAATACACACTACTGTGTCAGTAATATTGTTGCCAAGGCGACCACTGGTTTAGTTTAGAAACTAAAATCTTAATTTCTGTCTCTTAAGATAATTTAAATCTCCGAAATATAATATCTACGTGTGTACGAATCTTCAAATCTATGCACTGTAGTAAACATTGTTTGGTAGAGAAGAAATAAACAAATTTTGTTTTACAAATGGAAGGGGTCACATCAAGTGGTCTCCATGACAACAACATATTGTGCACAGTGGTGTGTATTTTCCTCATTGGCATACATGTGCAACGTTTCAACACTTTCTATCTGTTATTTGCAGAAATATGCATTATTTTGTAAATTTTATTTTGTCTATGTGAGGCCATGACATCATAGATATCTAATATGTTTGTTTCAAAAAACCTGAATATCTTTGGAACGATACGAAGTATTGAGAAACCGCGAAAGCCATTCTGTCTCATTTTGAAAGCACTTTTAGATAAAATCACAATTGGATAGACGATTTTTTCATTTTACATTTTTCGGAGAACCACTTTACCGCTCACAAGCAGAGAACAGACAAACTTTACTTTCACAAATTTTGCTTCGACCATCGCATACCCTATACAAGTCTGACGTTTAGGTCTCGTCTCGTGGTTCTAATTTAACCCAAATAGAACCAGGACAGTGCAGTCTTAGCTATTATTATATTGTCTACATAACACTCGTAGGTCCTAGGAAATAACATGCAATATATACACTGTGTTTCCTGTATCATTATATTCCTTTCATTAATAAAACAAACTTCTGGTATCTCGCCGCAGGATTCCTTAATAAAAACAATTCTCGTACATAATCAGTGTTAGTACTAAGACGATACATGAACTATCGTCAAGCGCACTAAATTGAGACACCTTTGCAGATGACATTTCGGAAGTGCATGTGTGTCTAAGTCGCCACAACTAAACGTCGACAGTAATATACTATAGCAGCATGATATTATATACCTGCTGAAAGTATATGTTTATAAAAAGCGCGACCCGATGCTGCCGCCCTGCTAATATCTTTTGTGCCATTATGCGAAATCGTTCGGCATGTATTCTAGAAACAAAGACGCGTCTGCTAGGACAATGTCCGCAGCTGATTAACTCATGCTGGGTATAATTTGCCTCAGTTGTAAGACTATAATCGCCTTGGTAAACATTGCGGTAAACTGCTTTGGACTAGTACCACCGTCCACGATTGGGAATCATCGAGGGGTAAGATGCTTGATTTGTAGGCGTTGGGTTCGTCATTCATCGAATGATCACATTTAAGTACTTGACACTGAGTTAACTTAATTGTCATTTCTGATATGTATCGTTTCAGCATCCGTTTATCGTGCAGGTGAGGAAAGCCAGTAAGCCTTGCGACGTCGTTGTTCAGTCATTAGTGTGGTGCAATAGCAGTTTATTAGTCAATCCTCGCTTCTCACGGGTTTTTAAACTGATCAACGAGTCGTTCTCTTCCTTCTACTCTATTGAAATCATACAGCCTGTGGAAAAGAAGCTGTCTAGAATCTCGGCTGTACAACAGACTGTCCATCTGGTAAGTATCTTGGTTCTATGACCGTTGTCTTGTGTATATTAAATAAACTCGGTGCCTGTTATTGGCAACAGGCAGTCATGGGTGAGAATGATTTCCAAATCTCATCTTAATGAACAGATGTTGAAATGATTTGACTATCACTGTTTTGCAGGGTTTTGTGTTGTGTTTTTAAAGCTTAAAAATTAAAACAGCACCTCTTTCTTGTCTCACAAGCGCCATATTGTTAATTTGTAGACACCACGTAGACATGCATCTGTGTTTGCACATATTACATGTAATTGTTATATAGTAACAACTCGCGATAGCTGATTGGATACTGAGCGTGCTTTAAAACTCGATAAAGCAAAGACTACGTGACTTGATTGTATACTAAAATATTAAATATGATACATATTACATGTTTTATCACACACGAACGTGCGTGGTTCATGCGGGATTTTTGATAGGAGATAATACTCTTATCAAAAATCCCGAGCAAAGCACGCTCGTTCGCGTGGAAGTGCGGTAAAACCTTGACTTTTGCGGGATTCGTGATACGTATATTACATATTATACATTAAGGTACGTTTACACACAACGATTAATCGGGCCGATTTCTGGTTTAAATGCATGTTAAGTAATGAGAGACAGGAAGACGCCAAGATAAATGAGCCCACGGGACACTCCGCTGACTGTTTCTCCACTTAACATCCAGCTAAACCAGAAATCGGGCCGATTAATCGCAGTGTGTAAACGTACCTTTATATATACAGTGTTATACATATTACATAATACATATTATACATATTACACATATTACACATATTACATATAATACATTATATATATATATTACACATATTACATATACATTATATATTATTTATTATACATATTACATGTTATAATCGGAGACCTCGGGTTCGATTCCCGGTTGGGGCAGTCAAATTTTTCATATACTGTACATATATATTTGACCATTAATAAATCCTCTCTTCATCTAAAAAAAAATTGTTCTAAAGCCTCCTGTATACAAGAGCCGGTGATAAGCTCGCTACTTGAAGAAGTCCTGCGAGAGGCTTCGCTCTACTTCGTCGAAGATGAGATGTCTTCCTGTAGAGATTTGAGAGTCGGGGCGATGTATAAATATGTATATGATGTTTGACTGTTCTGACCGTGTCTCAATAGCTCAGTGGTTAGAGCGCCGATGCGTTGAATCGGAGACCTCGGGTTCGATTCCCGGTTGGGGCAGTCAAATTTTCATATACATATATTTGACATATTATACATATACATATTATATATTATACATGTTTCATATTATATATATTGTATATTATACATATTGCATATTATACACATTGCATCAATTATACATATTGCATATTATGCATATTGCCTATTATATATATTGTATATTATACATATTGCATATTATATATATTGCATATTATATATATTAACTTTAACTTTAATAATAATGTCTCTCTGGGCATCTCAAAAATATTACAAAAAATATTTACAGTAGTATAGAGCATGGCGGTACCAGGACAGTTTTCCAAAAGTCAGGTCTGTTTCAAGGTCAAGTTTCAAGGTCAAGTTCTTGGAATTATTTTTGAGATAATTACAAGAATTCCTTAAAAAGGGCGTGGTCGAGACGTCTTAAAAAGGGCGTGGTCGAGACGTCTTAAAAAGGGCGTGGCCGAGACGTCTTAAAAAGGGCGTGGTCGAGACGTCTTAAAAAGGGCGTGGCCGAGACGTCTTAGAAAAGGGGCGTGGCCGAAATGCCTTAAAAAGGACGTGGCTTGGGTGCCTTAAAAAGGGCGTGGTCTACTTTTATGAATCTATATGATTTTCCAAAAGTCAGATCCATTAGGAGTCTACACGATTTGGATAAATGCGTTGGTGCCCCGTGTTCTTTGTGTGTGGTTAAATTTGTGACTGCCATGGCTCAGCCGTGTGGGACCTACGTGTTGGTATTAAATTGGTTAAATTTAAAAATTGTTTAAATTGCTTAAATTATAAATGTATCTTTTGTTGATTCAATTTTTGTGACATATTGTTTGGGTATATTTTTGTTTTATTTTGTAGTGTCCGTAGGCGTAGCTAGATATTCCGTCTTCTGAAATGTATCTCTTGTCGTCGAAACAACTCAATGATATTTTATTAATCTCATAGCTTCCTAATTGGTGATTTATACTTCTTATGGTTTTCGTTGTGTGAGACATTTGTTTGCTACTCGCTAGGGTGTCTTTGTAGTCGTCATGTCTTATGTTCTTTCTAATGACACTTTTCTTCACCCCTTTTGCGGTCTTACCGCCATCTCCTGTTTCCTTAATGTAGCTGTACATTTTCGCCCTCAATCCAACGAACTCAACTATTGGGACTCCTGATGTCTCGTCTTTCATCTTACCAATCACTTTCTTATTCACGGCGTTGAAGTATGGTGACGTCTTGTCATAACCACTAAAGTCAAACAGTTCTTTACTCTCGAACATGTCCTTGTACACGTCCTTCGTCTTGATCTCATACATTAGACTATCAGTGTCTGTGAATAGTAGCTTAGCCTCATGTTTCTTCTTTATATGGTTGTAGTGAAAGTCGTACATTAGTGTCTTCGATAGGTCGAGTATGCACATGCCCACGTAAGCTGGTCTATTCAGCGTTAGCGTCTCTTTGATCTTGTGCACTGCCACCAGATTTTCGTTAAATATTTTCCAACTCACGATCGTTGACTTTGATATTAACTTTACTAGTTGCTCATTATTAAACATCAGCTTGACGCACACCCTCTTCCTCAGATTTTCCATGGTCTTCCCAAAGACTGAGTTGTTCATCAGCTTGAAGAAGTCCTTCTCAAAGTCATTCTTAGCTGCCGTTCTCTTGACTGTGTTGAAGTCGATGTATTTCTTCAGCCATGGAGACTGATCGAACTGTAACACCCTATGAACCTTGCTGACTGTCATACCCAACGACATGTATAGTTGCAGGTTTCGGTAGTGAACTACATACTTCGATTTGTCGTGTAGGTTGGGCACCAGCTTAGTCACCTCACCTGTAGATACTCCGAATTTGTCTGCTATCTTCTTACAATATGGTGACAGCATGTCTCTACTCACTCTCATCTTCTCAGGGGCTAAGCTAAGGGGTAGTCGTTGTGAAGGTCGTGCAGTCCCTTTGGATACTTAAGGTCAACCTCAAGTATCAGCCCCTTGTCTGAGTCGTCACTGTATTTGTTGAGACTGTTGATGTCAAATTCTTTGACCCACTTAAACCCTCCAGTTGGCAGGTACTGGCTCATAGCCCAACCATAAAGGTTGTTTGCGTCTAGGTACGTTATGTATTTCGACGCAAACAACCTTTATGGTTGGGCTATGAGCCAGTACCTGCCAACTGGACGGTTTAAGTGGGTCAAAGAATTTGACATCAACAGTCTCAACAAATACAGTGACGACTCAGACAAGGGGCTGATACTTGAGGTTGACCTTAAGTATCCAAAGGGACTGCACGACCTTCACAACGACTACCCCTTAGCCCCTGAGAAGATGAGAGTGAGTAGAGACATGCTGTCACCATATTGTAAGAAGATAGCAGACAAATTCGGAGTATCTACAGGTGAGGTGACTAAGCTGGTGCCCAACCTACACGACAAATCGAAGTATGTAGTTCACTACCGAAACCTGCAACTATACATGTCGTTGGGTATGACAGTCAGCAAGGTTCATAGGGTGTTACAGTTCGATCAGTCTCCATGGCTGAAGAAATACATCGACTTCAACACAGTCAAGAGAACGGCAGCTAAGAATGACTTTGAGAAGGACTTCTTCAAGCTGATGAACAACTCAGTCTTTGGGAAGACCATGGAAAATCTGAGGAAGAGGGTGTGCGTCAAGCTGATGTTTAATAATGAGCAACTAGTAAAGTTAATATCAAAGTCAACGATCGTGAGTTGGAAAATATTTAACGAAAATCTGGTGGCAGTGCACAAGATCAAAGAGACGCTAACGCTGAATAGACCAGCTTACGTGGGCATGTGCATACTCGACCTATCGAAGACACTAATGTACGACTTTCACTACAACCATATAAAGAAGAAACATGAGGCTAAGCTACTATTCACAGACACTGATAGTCTAATGTATGAGATCAAGACGAAGGACGTGTACAAGGACATGTTCGAGAGTAAAGAACTGTTTGACTTTAGTGGTTATGACAAGACGTCACCATACTTCAACGCCGTGAATAAGAAAGTGATTGGTAAGATGAAAGACGAGACATCAGGAGTCCCAATAGTTGAGTTCGTTGGATTGAGGGCGAAAATGTACAGCTACATTAAGGAAACAGGAGATGGCGGTAAGACCGCAAAAGGGGTGAAGAAAAGTGTCATTAGAAAGAACATAAGACATGACGACTACAAAGACACCCTAGCGAGTAGCAAACAAATGTCTCACACAATGAAAACCATAAGAAGTATAAATCACCAATTAGGAAGCTATGAGATTAATAAAATATCATTGAGTTGTTTCGACGACAAGAGATACATTTCAGAAGACGGAATATCTAGCTACGCCTACGGACACTACAAAATAAAACAAAAATATACCCAAACAATATGTCACAAAAATTGAATCAACAAAAGATACATTTATAATTTAAGCAATTTAAACAATTTTTAAATTTAACCAATTTAATACCAACACGTAGGTCCCACACGGCTGAGCCATGGCAGTCACAAATTTAACCACACACAAAGAACACGGGGCACCAACGCATTTATCCAAATCGTGTAGACTCCTAATGGATCTGACTTTTGGAAAATCATATAGATTCATAAAAGTAGACCACGCCCTTTTTAAGGCACCCAAGCCACGTCCTTTTTAAGGCATTTCGGCCACGCCCCTTTTCTAAGACGTCTCGGCCACGCCCTTTTTAAGACGTCTCGACCACGCCCTTTTTAAGACGTCTCGGCCACGCCCTTTTTAAGACGTCTCGACCACGCCCTTTTTAAGACGTCTCGACCACGCCCTTTTTAAGGAATTCTTGTAATTATCTCAAAAATAATTCCAAGAACTTGACCTTGAAACTTGACCTTGAAACAGACCTGACTTTTGGAAAACTGTCCTGGTACCGCCATGCTCTATACTACTATTTACATATACGGAAACTGTTCAGTTAAAAATTTAGATTAGATTAAAATAGTTCGATGGTTAATTAAAAACTTTCACAACCTCCTAAAAATTTCTTGCGACAGTTCCCAAAATCCACTGTGATTGACTCTATCTATACTGTCCATTTTATGTTAGTTCTAACTTGGACTTAAAATCATTTATGGAATTCGCCTCCTTGACAAACGTTGGCAACATGTTCCAATATTTAATCACTCTGCGTTTGAAAATATCATTTCCTTTAGTAGTCGCTCGGTATGGCAAGTGCACGAAGTTCCTTCCCGATCTTGATTTATAGAACATGTTTTGTCCATAGTTTACCAAGCCACTTGTAATTTTATATGTCTCAATTAGATCATCCATTCACCCCGAGCACGACGCTCTAGTAATGTTGTTAAACCCAGCTTTATCAATCTCTCTTCATAAGGTAAATTACCAAGACATTCAATACGCTTGGTAGATTTTCTCTGACAGTTTTCAAGGCCGTCATAATATACGACCAATTTCCCATTCTTGGAGTAGGTGCCCACACCTGTACATTGTTATTCCAGGTGTGATCTCACCAATGCCTTATATAAGGGGAGGAGCACATCTGATCCTTTGAACGCGAAGTAATGCTGCGAAAAATCCATGACATTGATCGAATTGCTTTCCCAACTGCATTGTCTATCTGCTTAAACCAATTGCATTGGTTGGACATAACCACTCCAAGATCACGTTCTTCGGTGGTGGACTCAAGCTCTTTACCGCATAACACGTATTTGTGAGATATATTAGTTGCACCCACGTGCATCACAAAACATTTGTCTGCATTAAACGACTTAGCCCATGTTTGTGCCCAACTTGAAAGATTATCAAGGTCAGCCTGAATATCCTCAGGTTTATTAGCGTTTCCAATCAGTTTTACATCGTCAGCAAACATTTTTGTTGAGGAATTTACTGTATCAGGTAGGTCGTTGACAAAAATCAAGAATAATAGAGGCCCCAAAACCGACCCCTGAGGCACTCCAGACTCCCTTACAGCCATCCATCTGTCGGAAAGAAAATCGCCAATGATTTTCAGCGTGTTTCCCGAAATGCCAAATGATTCCAATTTGACTAGTAGTAACCTCCCATGAGGAACAGTGTCAAACGTTTTTTGAAAGTCTAAGTAAACTAAGTCAGATTGCTCTCCCTCTTCAAATAATTCTGTTAATTCGTCTGTGGACTCCAGCAAGTTGGATAAACAAGACCTCCCTTCCATAAAACCATATTGATTTGACGAAATAAAGCCAGCTATATGGTTAAGTACGTGTTGACGCACTAACAGTAACTTTTTATACAGTTTGCTCATTATACATAATAATGATATGGGACGATAGTTGGATGAATCAACAGTCGAGCCTTTTTTGTGAAGCGCAGTAATTAATGCTCTTTTCCATACTTTTGGAATGCTTTGCTTGGTGGCACACACTCGAAATAAGTTAGCTACGGAGCTTAAAAAATTTGGGTTTTCGCCCAACACTTTTAAAATTTTAGGATGTAAACCGTTCGGTCCTGGCGATTTATGGGTGTCCAAACTGATTAATAGATGTTGAACAATTGAATAGTTTATTTCCAATTCACCAATTTGTGTTATACCGAGAACGGAATTTTAGCAGTAATTCGGTAACGGGCCCAGAGGCTCATCTTTGAAAACAGAGGCAAAATACTCAACAAGAACTTGTGCAGTCTTCAAAGGCCTTTCGGTTTTATTGCCGCTGGTAGGATTGTATAATGACGTAACAGATTTGTTAGCTTTTCTTTTGGCTCTGACATAAGAGTAAAACATTCTAGGATTGTACTTAATAGCTCTGGCGATCTTTATAGCTCGTATCTCTTTTTACTTTCTCCTAAATTTCCGTGAGTACAGTATGTGTACAATCAAAAACTTTCCAGGCTATGTCTTTCTTTCTCCTTAACCTCCTCAATTTACTACACTCCCAAGGGATTTTCTTAATGCAAATACCATCAGCCGTACTTTTATACATATTGCATATTATACACATTGCATATTATACATATTGCATATTATACACATTGCATATTATACATATTAAATATTATGCATATTGCCTATTATATATATTGTATATTATACATATTGCATATTATATATATATTGCATATTATATATATTGCATATTATACATATTGCATATTATGCATATTACCTGTTATACAAATTGTATATTATACATATTGCATATATATATCGCATATTATATATATTGCATATTATACATATTGCATATTATACATATTGCATATTATACATATTGCATATTATACATATTGCCTATTATACATATTGCATATTATACATATTGCATATTATACATATTGCATATTATACATATTGCATATTATACATATTGCATATTATACATATTGCATATTATACATATTGCATATTATACATATTGCATATTATACATATTGCATATTATACAAATTGCATATTATACATATTGCATATTATATATATTGCATATTATACATATTACATATTGCATATTATACACATTGCCTATTATACATATTGCATATTATATATATTGCATATTATACATATTGCATATTATACATATTGTCTCATGGGCTTGCCTCCTTATTCGTTAAACACTTTACGACTACTTTAGTTTTGAGTATATTTATTCATCACACTAGACTCGTACTCGGATTACATACCAAACACACTTATTTACTGTTATCTTATTGGCTACATCGTTCTTTAAATTCATCGAAATTTAATTCGTGCGACCATAACAAAAGAACATAGCTCATTTGCAATAATTTGTGAGTCAAATTTAGTTTGTTTGTCCGCATTTGCACACTTGTACCTCACTCTTCACTCACACGAGACAAATAACCTTAGTTTCCAACAATATTATATATTATACATATTATATATTATATATATTATATATTATATACAATTATATTATATACATTTTTTTAAGCTTCACAAACAAAATAATACGTAAACAATGCAAAACGAGGCGGGGACACCACAACAGTTTACAGAGAAAAAATATTACATAAACTAGTAACAGCATGAAAAGGCGCGGATTAGATTGTGCGACGTGTTGCACTTTAGGCAAAGAGAGTAATTCCAGATTCTATAGTTGTTCTAATTAAAAAATGAGCGTTGGCCGGTAGATGGCTGTCTTACATATACGAGGGCGGAACGAAATTACATTGTTATTTGCAGATGATCGAGTAGGCCTTGAATTAATAGAACGTGCCGGTAAGATATCATTCGGTGTAGTTACAATACCGTTTGTGGCCTTAAAAACAGGTTTATAGAGATCAGCCTGTCTTTGTAGGATTCTGCGCATATGAAGGGCAAATTGAGGATAAATTTCGAAGCTCGGCGTTGAATGCGTTCTGACTGCGAGGACCAGACCAGGGTGCGACGGGTCTTGCGATCTTTGATCTCCGAGGCAGATCTGCGCAGAAAGCCAAGCAACTCTGTTTCGACCAGGTTAGCGCACCAGTAACCCATATTCCCAGGTCCTCCTCCTCCAATGTGACTTCTAGAGTCTTGTTCTTAATCTCTTAATCTCTTGTTCTTAATTTCTTAATTTCTTAATTATCCGAGGTGGAATCGATGCACATGAATACATTTGTATCGTCCGCGAAGGAGGAAACATATTATATACATATTACATATTATACATATACATATTACATATTATACATATCACATATACATATTACATATTATACATATTACATATTATACCTATTATATATTATACATACTTACATATTATACATATTACATATTATACATATTACATATTATACATATTACATATTATACATATTACATATTATACATCTCTCTCTAATAAGACATGGTTAAGATTCTATTTTCTTACTCACGTTTAGATCAGAGATCTCAATATGAAAGTCAGATACCTTTTCTCCCTTGCCTTGGCGCAGTTCGTATTACTAAGCGGTGTGAAAGCTACCTCCGTCATCCGAGAACCAGGCAACCTCACCGTGGCTGCTTTTTTACCAATTTACAAAAACATGGAGACGGGGCCCAAGGATTGCTCAAACGACCTTGACTTCAAAAGAGTCGTCGAAACTCAGGCGATAATGTATGCTGTGGATGAAGTTAACTCAAATGCAGACCTAATGCGAGGTTTCACATTGGGCTACGACATTGAAACTAGCTGTGGGAAAACCCTTGAACTTGTTCTAACCAGCGTGAACGCGTTGCTAGAGAGAGACGAGAAAGCGAAACCACCGGTTGCCATGTTACTTGATCTTCCGCATCTCCTCACACAAGTGGTGGCAACGCTCAAATCCATGCAGGGCATACCCGTGTTAAACTTGGGGTCGATGCCTACAAACAGGCAAGGCGATGTCTTCTACCTGGAGCCAGCTCAGCCTCGGCTGTCCGACGCAATTCTAAAATTAATCCAACAATTCAATTGGACCTTACTCGACGTGCTTGTGGACAACGCGAAGGAATACGAGTTGTTCAAAAGTTCTATAAAAACTGCCGGAATCTGTGTGAATGAAGTGTTTCACTCCAACCAGAACATCAGCGATATACCTCATGATAGCAAAGCACCGGCTCTTTTGGTTTTCTCGAAGACGCCTCAAATTTTCAAACAGCTGCTCCCTTCGGGTTTTCTCCGCGACCGCGAGATCGTCCTCGTCAGCGATTCGCTAGATGTCGGTAAACCTCGAAGCCGTTCCGACTATCCCGCAACCATCGCCGTTGGAAGAACGCGCGCGGAACTTCAGCAGTTTCAAGATTACTTTTTGGCATCTGCCAAGAGAAACACAAGCTGGCTTGGTGGCATTCTCGGAAACGAATCGCGAGGTTCTCATGGTTGTAGTAACCATGGAAACGACGTTTGTGATTCGTTGCCGGATAGGCTTTCCAATGAACTTGAGCATGCTGGGAAGGCTATCGACGCAGTGTACGCGGTCGCGCATGGGGCTTTGATCGAAGCGCAGTCGACTTCAAATTTTACGAGCCCCACAGGTAATTCCATTCGTTTCACGGCCAGCAAAGATCTCTGGGAGGTTGACTACGACATCTATAACCTTGCGAAGATGCACACAATATTGGTAGGAAGCGTAAAGACGTTTCCGAATAGTAGCAAAACAGTCGCGGAGCTAAGCTTCGGAAAAATCGAGTGGAACACCGAGACACGTGGACATCCAAGTTGCGCAATCTCTTGTCCCGAGGGAGTCGTCCCAGTCCCTTCGGCGGAACCGCTCCCGAAGTGCTGTGTCACGTGTCACGTGTGCGAGAAGGGACGAAAGTTTGACGGTACACGATGTGTTGCTGCGAGGTTAGATTATCTGCGTCCGCGTGATCCTTTTAGTTTAGTCATTATGATCATGGTGGCCATTCTGTTCTGTTTCCTGGTTTATCTTGTAAACCTCTTTGTGAAAAAGGCGCACACGCCGACAATTCTGGCAACGAAGCTCGCCACCGTGCCTCTTTTACTGTCGCTCTTCGTAACCCTCATCCTCCCCCTTCTTCCCATCCTTAAGCCAAGCCCCAGTGCATGTAATGCTTACGTTTTTGGCTACGTACAAGGCCTCGGTATCCCCCTTTGTATCCTCATATCGCTCTCCCATTGCTACTCCACACGTTTCCGCACGGAAGATGGCACCTTAAAGAAGAAACTCTGTCGCAGCGATCCGCAAAACGTCATTGCGGTTGTCTTGATCCTGATCGAACTCCTCCTGTGCCTGACTTTCCTTTTCGTCTGCCCAGCGCGCGTGGTTCGCTTCGAGACCGACGCGCCCGACGTGGACTACATCGAATGTTCGATGTTTTCCAGTGGCGAGTTCCTTTTCCCTTTCTTCTTCACGATTCTCTTGACCATCATCTTTTCCGTGAAAAACTTCCAGGCAATTACACGGGAAGAGGATATCTACGAATCGAACTTCGCCGCTCTCTCGATATTCGGCTACTATTTCCTGTCTTTCTTGACACTGATTGTCCTGTACGGCGTTAATGGTAAAACCAAGGTGATGTTCGTGTGCTTGATCGCCTTTCTCCATGTCCTCAATTACCTTCTCCTCATCTTTTTTCCAAAGGTCTATGTCATTGTGTTCAAACGAGATCCGTCCTCCTTCAGTCCCTTTCCTTTACCGACTGTAGAACGAATTGAGTTCTTGATTCCAGATGAACCCTCTAAAGAGTAAACTGAGAATCTCGCTTCCTTATAAGCCGCCTGTAGTTACTGGAAGCAGCTACACATTGGTTCTCTTTGCTAAATAGGTTTTTCTGGTATTTGGCCCAAGGTATAATAAGAAAGGGTCCGTTGACAGTTGTTGGTCATATTTTTGACGTTCGTTGGTAGATGTATTTCAAGAAGACCTCGCTTTCTCTGGCAGCCGAATCTGCTGGGAGATTAGAGACTTTACGATTCCGACTACGATTGAAAAACAATTCAACCTTGTAGGAAATGATAATCCATATATTGCTCTAAAAATAATTCATATGCCACGGAGTTCTATACTGTCTTGAATTGTCGAGGGGCTTCGAATAGTTCATTGTATACTCGTATTTAAAGTGATACTCCAGCCAAAATACAAATTGTAGTTCATATGAAATATCGTACTGACTTTTGTGTTTATTCCCAAAGTTTCAGCATTCCTATCAATTTAGTTAAACACGGAGTGCTTGTATATTGGCGGTGAGATGCTCACCGTGCCAATCATAATTAGTTCAATTACTGATATTGGTCCGAAAACAACAAGAAACGAGAAGTAATCAAAACAACAAAATCTCCATTGTTTCGAGACTCCATTGTTTGAATTGATTTTTAAAATTTCAGAGACTCCATTGTTTCGAGGGGGAGGGGCTTCCCCTTTTATGCGAGCACTCAGTGTTTAAGAAGATATGGCTAGTAAAGTTGAAAATTTGAGGATTTTGACATTGATTGAGTGATTCTTTAGCGGCAGTGGAGTTGTTTTGATGGCGATCACATAGTGATAGCTGAATGCTCTTTGCATGGACGAAAATTAGTCGAAATAAACTATTTAGTTCCTCAATACGAGATAGAATTACGCAGTGTGCGTCATATTTGAGTAACAAATATGGCGTCGAAATTGGACAAACTCTCCAACTTCAACTAGCCATATCTTCTTAACTTAATTGATTTGAATGCTAAAACTTTAGAAATAAACTAAAGTCAGTCAGATCTATCATATGAACTTCACTTGTATTTTGACTGCAGGAGTAATCCTGTATTTTAATGATGTTAAAAGTTTCGACAGTTTCATAGAGTACTTGTAAACATGATCACAACGGTGTGGAGTATACTCAACTGATTTCCAAACACTGTTTGTTTAACGTTCTCAAAAGAGAACGGGAGATCGGAGTCGTTACAAAACTTTAGAAAAACTATAATCGGGACAAATGGAGTTTTTTCTTATCTTCTTTTAAACAATGTTATCAGTTTGCTTACCGTTCCGCGTTCTAACGTTCAACTTCCTAATGTCAAAGTAATTTTTCTTCATTTACTATATGTCACATATTAGCTGTTGTAAACTTGTATTTTTAATTGTATCCATTGAAATATATATATCAGTGTATAATCCGCCAATTCATTTTTTTGAATAAAACAGTCCAGATTCTAATCGCATGTGAGTCCAGATTCTAATCGAGCGAAGCGAGGGTGATAATCTCGCCGCGGCAGGGAACCATTTCTCACTAAAGGTTTGTATATATATATATATAATATATATAGTAAACTTAAAAACTTTATTGTCGCTACTCGGAGTTTCACGCTTTACACGATCACTCACGTTGCCATGTGCGTTGCTAGGAAGTCGATGATGAAAACACGTTGGCGATTTTAGCGATGAAAATGCACTCAACGTTGCAGTTAAAACATTCAGTTGTGTTAGTACCTTGATTAGCCTTGTACCCAGGTAAGTAGTATAGCAAGTAGGGCTGCGAGCTCAATCGACCTCAACCGTGAATATAAATACCAAAACATCACCAAATTTTGCCAAGTCACGACTCGACAAATTTGGTGATGTTTTGGTATTTATATTTACGATTAACATCGAATAAGCTCGCAGCCCTACTTGCTATACTACTACAACGATCGTTAGTCAATCTAGACACCCCTCACACGTTTTCTACTAAATTGATGTCAAACACATGCGAGATTAGCGAAACAATACCAAATTTATACTAAATAGCGACTCTCGCTAAATTTGACACCATTTCAGCCATATTTAAAAAAATAGAGAGCGTCGTTTCAAAATTCTCACAAATTTATGTCAAATTACATTTAGGAAAAAATAGAAAGTGTCATTTCAACATTTTCGCGTGTTAAAAAAATAAAATGTGGTACGAGCTCACTCCCACATATTAAAAAATAGAGAGTGTCATTTCAACCGACGCGTTCTGCTGTTGTCTCAATTCACGCGCGAAAAAAAAACCACTAGATTTTGACTCTAGTGGTGATGTTTATCCAAATGGATAGCGAAATGGTGCTCTTTTGATTGGCTAACAACATTGACTAACAAATAGCCAGTCGTTTTGCGAATTAGTCCGTTTGCTCACTGTTTTCAGTGGTGTCTCTCACTACAATGTTTTTGTGACCATATGCGTAGGAGTCAATACCATTTTCTAAAAGGTATCGTTTATCGTCGAAGCAGGATAGCGATACTTTATTAATTTCGTAGCTACCGAGCTGATGTTTGACACTTCTAATGGTCTTCATTGTGTGTCGCAATTGTTTCTGCTCTAGTAGCACGCTTTTGTAATCTTCGTGTCTGATTACCTTTTTAATTATGTTCTTTCTAATACCTTTAGCGGTTTTCCCGCCGCCTCCACCCTCTTTCAAATAGCTGTACATTTTACTGCGCAACCCAACGAACTCAATAATTGGCGTCCCAGCGCACTCGTCCTTCATCTTCCCAATAACTTTCTTATTCTCTCTAAAAAAGAATGGGCTGTCTACAGGATAGTCGCTATTGTCAAACTTTTCGCACTCCATCATAAAGTCGGAATAAACGTCGTCAGTTTTGATTGAGTACAACAGACTGTCAGTGTCGGTGAAGTGTAATCTGCAGGTGTCGCTAGAGTACTTTTTCATGATATAATTGTAGTGGAAATTGTACATCAGCGTTTTACTCAAGTCTAGTATGCACATACCCACATACGCAGGTCGATTTAGTGTCAGCGTTTCTTTAACTTTATGAACAGCGACTAAGTCCTCGCTAAATATTTTGCAAGACACGAACGTCGGCTTCGAGACAAGCTTTTCTAATTTCTTCACAGTGGTCACTAATCTTACGTCCACGCGCTTCCTCAAATTTTCCATCGTTTTTCCGAACACACTGTTGTTCATCAACTTGAAGAAATCCTTCTCAAAAGCGTTCTTAGCCGCAGTTCTTTTGACTGTGTTAAAGTCAATGTACTTGCCTAACCACTTGGACTGGTCAAACTGCAGGACCCTGTGAATCTTATTGATTTTTAACCCAAGATCCATATACAACTGCAGATTTCCATAGTGACACACATACTTTTTTTTGTCCATCAAATTAGTCACCAACTTCTTCACACCACCAACACTCACATTAAATTTATTTTTGATTTTCGTGCAGTACTCCGACAACATGTCAACAGTTATCTCCATCTTCTCGGGAGCCAACGGGTAGTCGTTATGTAGGTCATGCAAATGGGCTGGATACTCCAAGTCAACTTCAAGCAGCAGACCCTTTTTACTACCGTCGTGATAGTCACATAGATTAACTTTTTCTATCTCTTTCTCAGTCAACCACTTGAAGCCACCCGTAGGTAGACTTCGACTCATTGCCCATCCATACAAGTTGTTGGCGTCAAGGTACATCAAATACTTCGACTCTTGCTCTTTGTCATACCCTTCCATGTACTTATTATTCGCCACGCCATGTCTGTTGCATATGTAGCTCACACCACCACGCATACCTAATTCTACGAACTGGAACATGTCAATGTCAGACAATAATTCAAGTTCTACTCCAGTCATCTTTAACATGGCATCCCAAGCCAATCCAGGCGATGTGAAATAGTGACACGGGTCTAATTTATACTCGCGATGGCATGTCTTTCTAAAGTTCTCGAAAACGTCGGCGAGCAAGAGCACATCGCTTTTCAAATACAGGTCGTGGTACCCACCCATACTCTCAACGTTGAAGTAGTCCCACACATCGATGGCGCGCTCATGCGTTTCTTCCGTGATGTGCTCGTCGTTCAGAACGCTGTAGAAATCTTTTTTGGAGGGTAGCTCGCACTCATCGAATTTTTCAAAGGAGTCCATATAATCGTAGGGATAGACCCCCTTTCTTGTCATAAGTGCCAACCCCTCGTCGCGAAACACTTCTGACGTGTATTTGAAAGCGTCCCTTGGTAGGTTCTTCACCAAGTTGTCTAGACCACTACTCATGAACTGAAAGCTGTCCAAGAATACCAAGTTTTTTCCAAGCATGAACGCCATGTACTTCTCCATGTTGTTCGGTATCACGTTAATGTCTTGACCAAACTTGCCAATCTCCTGCATGATGAAATGGCTATCGTAACCGCGTAAGTTATGAAAGATCACAGGGATTTTATCAGTCAACTTAAAGTTCACGTTGCACTCACGATGTGCGGACCCTCTGTACTTACCTGACACATGACAGTGGTCTCTCACTCTAACGTCAGCGCTGGTGTACTCAACGCTACAAATATGACAACTCTTGGCCTCGTCGAAATTCTTCTTATCGTCATCAGTCAGTATCATTTCTTTGTTAAAGTGACTCTCAGATGTCTTTTTGCAATATTCAACAATTTCTAACATCTCCCCAATGAATTTGTTAACTGCGTTTTCACCGCGATACACTTTTACTGGCTTACTATACGCATTATCATAGCAACAAACTAATTTATACCCATAACCGCAGTCAACGTGTCTCTGATAAGCGTTTGTGTAGCTACACTCGCTTGATGGTGTCGCTGTGTGCACCTTCTGTGTGATAGCCTCAAAGTCTGCGTACACCACAAATGGTACATTTAGCTGTCTACTAAAATTCTCGTATTTCACTCTCGCACCTTTTTGCGGCATTTTAATAGCTTGCTTCCCATTGATGACCAAACATACTTCAATGTGACTTTCAAGCACGTCCGCTCGGGTAAAACACTGCAGGCAATATCTACAAAAGTGCTTTCTCGCCTTATACTTTGTCTGGCGGTACATGAATTTGTTAAAATCGCGAATGTACACATAATGCTTGTTGCCCACGTCATTAGTTATCAACAATAGGTCCATATGGTCAGGATACGCTTCCTTAGAAACGTACACAGGGAATGGCTGCAAATTTTCATACCCAAAAACGTTTATGCTAATATCGTTCGCCTTTTCGATCTTGTTGTAGTCTTTGAGTGTGACTGGGAAGTCGATTCCGTCATAATTCAGCTTACTGACATGTCTGACGTACTTTGACGTTCTGTCAGAGTTTTTTCCAACAGGAAACTTATGTGCGAGGTGGCACCATCTAAAGCACTCGTTGTCATCATCGTTATTTACGTTTACCAAGCCCTTCATACTGTTGCGCAGCTCCTTTGGCAACACAATGTAGCTACTCCCATGCAAAGGTCTGTAAATAGCGACATTGACGTAGTGTGCATCTATTTTGTCGATAGTCCATCCAGACCCCTCAGATAACCACCCAGCTATCCGCGTCAAAATCTGCTCCGACCCACGATTGGCGACACCCTCGATGTCATGCTCGTTAATGACGACGAACGTTTCGCTGTTAAAGTAGGCAGTTTTGTATGTGGTCTTATCAAGTTCTAAAACTTTCTCAAAAGTGACCTTGACTGTCTCCACCACTTTCATTCCGTTGGTCTCACCTAGCTCACGTCTCAAAAGGTTAGTGACAGCACTTCTACTACCATTTACCTGATTGATGTCTCTGTCGTCAATTACTTCGACTCCATAAGACCTCGTGAACCCTCTCAGTGCTCGATCCAACAGATGCGTTGACGGTGCGAGGTCTTCGACTAGACGTTGTCCCTCCTGATCTCTAAAGAAGCCGTGAACGTTGGTCGCTTCATCTGTTAGTGAATTGACAACGGCTGCACTCGTCTTATGCGCCCGTCTTTTTGTCAGTGGGTTTTTCACAGTCCGACTCATTGGCTTCTATATACTACACTTGTTTTTTTCCTAAACCACTCGTCGTAATAAATATCGCCACTCTCACACCATCCTAGTTTTGGGTACACCACCCCAAACAAATTATCGTCAAACAAGTCTTTCACCTTCCCGTCTTTGAGGTCTAACACCTTCTTGAGTGTCTTGACTCGTCTTCTATGACACAACCTAATAATGTAGTATCCATATCTGCTGACATTTCTACCCTTGATCAAATTGCATGAGTGCAACACATTGACAACTTTCAAGAAGTCCTCTTTTATCAACTCAAGGTGCTCACCCTTCACAACATTCCGCAGTCTCCTCCCCATCCACCAAGACCGTTTGTGAACGCTTTTTAATCGCGTGAGTCTCATGTCGCTGTAACTCTGAGTGTAACCCCATTCGATGTCACCACACTTTGGACATGCGTACCCACCACAGTCACTCACGTTTTTCACAACGTCACAATCCGAGCAGTAGTGAATTCTGAAGGTGTCTCCACACTCAGTTTGCGTCTCACTCGCGATCTCGTCAATTGTCAAGCCATAACTCATCTGCCTCATAAGTTTGTCCATCGCTCTTATACTACTCCAACATTTTTTATTGAGTTAGCACCCGTACCGCTATTCCACTACCCAAACCTAGCGCGCTAACAAACAATAATTGGTATTCCTTCATTTCCGCACTTGGTTGGTAGTAATCCGCAATCTTCGGGAGGTCAGTGAACACTCGGCCGCTGTACTGTATGGTCATTACGCTTCTAAGTTCTTCCAACGCGTGGTTTGTGTCATTGATGTCAGCATTAGCATCAGAGAGCCGTTGTCGTAAACGCTGGATCTTATCTTTCTTGGCGATTTCATTTTCATACCACGCTTCTTTCGCACTGGCTAACTGTTCCAACGCATGATTGTGCCTTTCCATCTCAGCTTCATAGCCTGTGTGATTAAACTTTGAAAACATAAAGCCAGCGCCTGCAAAAGCCACTGCATTAAAAATCCCTCCGGCCACAACACTCACCATTAACTTACGTTGATTTGAATGGATCTGTCGGTATCCACTTTTTCGATTGCATCCATTTTACTAACAACGTTCCTGCGCCAACAGCTGCAGCAAGTTTCACTGTGCCTTTCACTGTCTCTGGTGTTCCCAATGGTTCTCCCAAAGCCTTTTTAGAAATCATACTCACTGCCACAGCACCAGTCGTGACAAGTAGCGCGTCATACAATTCGTTCATGAGTTCTTTTCGATCAATCGCGGACATATATACATTGTCGTGTGTTTTGTTCAAGAGTCAAATGTGTCTAACGCTGGACGACAAGTTCTACGATTTTCTGACACAGGTGCTGGTGTAGCGCTCACTTTTTCACTGCTAATTGTGTACCATAGCGAAGCAGCGGCAATGATAACACCAAGTGTTCCAACAATGTAACCATAGCTCCACTCACCACCCTGTTCTTCGTTAACTATCATTTCGCGCATTTTTTTTTCTTTCGCAGCTTTCGATATCTCAGCCAACTTTTTACCAGCAGCGACGCGCTTTGGGTCCTTTACCTTAACACTTTTCACATCAGCCGTGATCTTTGCTTCAACAGCCGTCTGTGAGTCTTCAACCATCTAATACACTATCACGTGTTATCTTACTCACAGTTGACCTCACAGGTGTCTCACAGATGACCTCACAGGTGTCTCACAGTTCCAAACCAAAACGCACTAAAAAATTAGGATTTTTTCTGGGAGTATAACATAATGACTCAAGCCAGAGAAATCAGCGAAGAAGATATTGCCAACATGCTTAGAACGGCCTTTATCAGTGTGCCTACCCTACAAGGCGCCTCTGGACCTATCGTCTTAAACGAGTACTTCTCAACATACACAATGTTTGACCCCGACCCTGAAGGGCCACCAAAACGGCTTGGCTCTCAGATCCGCCATACGAGGTATCTTCTCGACGCTTGGATCGATCTTCGAGAAGACAGAGCCAACGAGCTTGCTGGTGTGTTAGCTGACATAATCCCTGTGTGGTGTTACTCATCATTCAAGTACCTTATGTTAGCGAGTGATGTCTACTTGGGCAACCCTTGTGGGTCCAACGGTACGTTACTCGGTAGCTTCCTCCAAGTGTTCGTAGCGACCCTTCTATGGAAACCATGCCCAACCAAAGCCAAAGCGTGGCTAGAGCTCGCCGCAAACCGCGACGTTCACGTTTGCAAGGTTGGGTGTAATGAGATACTGGGCGCGGATGATATCAGGGACCACGTACTCTCGCCCGCCCACAGACACTTTGCGAGAGATGAAAACGCGTACACCTGTCACCCATGCGGTGTGGCCACCAACGACCCACTGCATCGCTTGAGACACGAGAGCTCGCAGACTCATCTTAAAAACTTGGAGCTTCAGCGGATATTTAACAACGAGCAACAGTTGCCGCAAGAGGGGAGAGCATTTCTCTGGAGGTATAGTAACCATGAAGAAAGTTGGTAAACTAGAAATCGTGATTGGTCCCATGTTCGCAGGAAAAACGACGGAGACTCTCCGCAGGTTAATCACATTAAGTAAATCAGGGCTCAAAGTCCTTTACATGAACAACGCGGGCGACACCAGACGAACTGACCACGCGTTCTCCACGCATCGTCAGACCATTGTTGTCGGATCAGACAGTTTACCTGCGAAGTTAATCACCAACCTCCCGAGTTCTTCCGAGATAGCTGATTATGACGTCATCGGAATTGACGAAGGCCATTGGTACTCTGATCTGTCAGTTATTCGCGAATACATTAAAGCTGGCGTTCACGTCATTATTTGTGGTCTCATAACAACAGAGCATTTAAAAAGACTTGGTGAACTCGACACGTTGTTCCCAATGGCAGACGACATCACATTTCTAAAAGCGTATTGCGCTGTTTGTCGTGACACTTACGGAACAACCGTTGAAGCACCATTCGGTTGGAGATACAACCCAGGACCATCATTCGTTGGTGGTGCTGAGCAATATCGCGCAGTGTGCAGACGTCATCATCCTTCCACACAAAATTAAGGGTGTTCTCAATACATCCCACTTTTTAAATTTAGACATTGGTCACATGAAGCGTCCAATGTACCGTAGAAACATTTTTTCACACAGTGGTCAGAAGGTTTGTGAAATAAATAGAGAAAGTTTTGCAGACACCTTCATCGAGTTAAAAAACGTCTTTAAAAAATGTTAGAACAGTTGTCGCTTCAAACGTCGTCTCAACAACGAGAACGAGTGCTAATTCGACTTATTACTCGCTGTCTAAAAAGTCTCTTTACAATAGCGTCTCTCATGGTTACTCAACGCTGATTTATTTTTAAATTTACGAAGGCAGTGAGAGCACTGAAACCCAACGTCAAAGAGATATTTTATTACCGTGGTAATAGCGTCGTCGTACGAGTCGCACAAGAGTGTTAGATAACCAGCGGATTTATATCTAAGCAACAGAGACTCCTGCTCTTTGGATGTCTTACCTGTGCCACCTGGATTCTTGAACTCAATCACAAGCCCGCTATGCTGTCGGTTCGCATTGGCAATAATCAAGTCAGGCGTTCCACGTTGGTAACCTTTTTTCCACGAATTTATTCTTTTACTCGAGGTGTCTTGATTTTCACCACAAGCAGCTATCAAAATAGCCTCTGGATAATATTTCCTAAGAAAACCAACAACTTTCGTATGAAGGTCGAACTCAGTGATCATTACGAATTGATTGTGTTTGAGACCAACGTTAGCTAAACTTTTTCTAACGCTTGGTAAGACTTCTGAGTGCACCCACCTTCCGAAGTGTTTCGCACGCTCCATTTTACTCGAGAACACCAACGAGTAGACCCCAAGTTCGTTGATAAACGAGGCCTGCTCTATCTTCATTTTACAATCAGGTTCGACGTGGTCGTTGACTACATCTTTTGGTCTAGCATAGCCTAGAGCGCTTGCGACTTCTCTTGCTTTGAACCATATATCGCCGTTGTCCATGACCGTCGTGATTTGGTGGTCATCGAAGTCGAATAATCGAAGCACTGTGGAGGTCATCACTATATTATAGTCTCCTACAAAAAAAACTACTCGACATACGTGTAGGTGTCAGGTTTTTTATAGATTTGGTTTGTTGTGTACCAATGCAGCAGGTGTGTTTTATTAGCCCTCGGTTTTCTACGTCGTCTGAAAAAGTTTCTAATGTTACGAACCAGTTTTCTAAGCCAACCCATTACATAACTTAAGTCACGTCTCCTACCACTCCTACTTTGTCTGACTCTGCAGGTAACATAATAGGTTCGCCGTAAGTCTTTTTAGACCTCATACCAATCTCAGCGTGGAGCTCGAGAGTGACGTCACCGCGACCAAATGATCCACCAGCTTTGAACATGTGATCAGTCGTCTTATTTATCTTATATATTTCGTGAGGTCTCGAAATACATGCTCCCATTTACTTTACACCATATTCCTTCATCATTTTTCCACCCATGATTATGATGTCTCGGTTCGTCATGTAGCCACTCACAATTTTCACGCCGTAGAATTCTATCAACGATGGGTATGCATAAGGTGCGAGTGGTATTCTTGGTCGATGTATTCCAAAAATTGTTCCGTAGGGTGTGCCTATCTTTTTCATATTCGCTACGAAGTCTGAGTCGGCTGACTTGACGTTGTTGACCCTGACATGTGAATTGCTCATTTGCCAATGTATTGATATCATATGCACTTTACTTATGTCAACACCACTTGGAATAGTGCATATGCTCTCCATCGCTGGGATGCTACCACCATACGCGAGTCCGTTGGTCATACCAGTCTTGTACCCTATGAACTTATCCCACTGACCGTCGTCGTTTGATATAATTGTCTCCCAATTTGATCCAGCGGTGCGAGTGGGTAACCTCACTACGACAAAAATGGAGAGATCACACCATTGCATACTGGGGCAGTTAAAATGGAGACCTGACTCAAGTGGGATTGGTGTTAACACAGGTGATAGAAAACTTTGGCTTACACCGCTGATGCCAACAATAGGACCATAAGCCGGGTTGTTTTGCACTAATTTACTTGTTCCACCAATGGCTTTCACTTTGTTTGAACCATTGGTGTGAAACTCCACGTTTTTCAAGGCGTGTGTGCTAACGTTGAAGTCGAGCACAACATTGTAGGACTGACTCTTGAGGAAACCTGCTAACAATCGCTCTAGAGTTCTTTTATTGGTAGCATCTGAGTCATCGACTGGGTCTGCTACGTTTTTTATTGCTGAGCCTTGCATGTCTATTAGTCCAGACATCCTCCCACCGGTCGCACTTAACTTAGGATCTTCGTCCAGATGCCTTTTCGTTCTCTTTAGTATTTTATCGTGAGGGTCGTCAGACTCATACCCATAGTTTAGGCTCATTACTACTTCAAGGTGTATTTGGTTAGCAGATAGCCAGATACCGCTGAGAACCCTAACACTATCGCCAGCGTTGTCGTGTCTGACTCGCTTGTGGTGGTGGCCACTGTTTTTCTCACAGGAAGTGGTGTCACGTTTTCTTGGTAAACTTTTTTAGCCACCACGTTTTCTTGGTGAACTTTTTTAGCCGCAAGACTCGCTGGCGTTACTAAGTTAGTCACCACATTTTCTTGGTGGACTTTTTTAGCCACAGTCGTCGGTGTTGTTGCATTCAAGCTAGTGTTCACTCCAAATCTCATGGACTCTGTGGCAATCTTTAATAAGTTGTTGTACCCAGCGATTTTATTCTTGAGTATCACCACATTGCTTGGCATTAACCACGTACTTGGCGACACTGCAAGATTTTGGACAACGTTGGTGTCTCTAATCGATTTATTCATGTTGAGAATCCATGTCGATACGTCGTACTGTATAACACTGTCAGAAAACAACTTGCGGAATTCTTGTTGGGTCTCTAGACTTCCCGCAGAACCACCAACGACTGATACACGTGTTCTCGCTTGTGCACCAAGTGTGGAGTACACAAAGGCTTCTATGCTCTGATTTAGATATTGCAACCCAATGTTGGTAAAACCGTCTGACAATCGCGCGACGTATCGTTTGTAATCATTCTGAACGTCGTTGAGTGTGAAGACTCTGGATTCGCCTAAAGTGCCATCGCTCAGGACTTTATTCTGGTAGTAATGCTTTTTGGGAATCTTGGAAATCTTACCATACAATTCGGAAGCGTTAAATTCTCTACTTATTGATTTCATGGTCTCACCACCTTCCATTCTTCTGAGAAGTCTTCTAATGGTGAAGTACAAATGAAATCTCATTACACTTGTGACCACAGGATGAACTTCTTGTGACACTGATAAATGTTGCAATGACACCCCACAACAGAAACTCGCACAATACGTCGCAAACACAACGCGATAGTAAGACTCGCTGTCATCCCACTCTGATTTTGTCTTTGACGTGGTGACTCGCAAGGTTGGTAACTTTGACATGAAGTAGCTATTTTGGTTAACAAAAACTTTGAAGTTATTCACTGGATAATTTAACACATTTTCCGTTGGGTAGCCGTCCCAAAGCCCCCAGTGGTTTTTATGACCTTTTGGCAGTGGTTGGATAGTTCCACCACCTTGCCATATTATTGGGAACTTGCTATTGTGTAGCCACTTCCACATGTTTTTATCATTTTTGAAGGTTGCGCTGGTTATGTCTGTGCTAAGGATGTCATTGTTTCTGAAATACACGTCGACACTCATGATCTTACCGTCTTGCGAAATATTTGGATAGAACTCGAATTTGCTTAAAGTAGCGTGGGGGTACTTTTTGATGAGGTCTACCTTTGCGTCGTGTGTGGCCTTCGATATGTTAACCATCGCGAGTTTGTAGTACTTTCCATAGTACTCACGAAAGGCTTTCTGCATATAATATACTGTATGTTATACATGACGCGAAAGTTGACAGTACTCATTGAAGGTGCGGAAAAAGTTGTGTCCTTTGACAACGCGATGATGGTCATACACGATAACCCGTACATTGTGGTCAAGACAGCCACTGTGTTTTGGGACTACCATAACACAACAAACGACGACAGCATTCAGGTCTTCACGTTGGATGACTCTAGGGTTGGCTCTTTTAAAAAGATTAAAGTGGGTGAAGGGTACTTTAGCTTCGACGCATTGGTCAAAGTCTTGAAACATGAGTCTAGCGAGCTTAAGGTGGATCTTGAGATAGAGAAACTAGTGCCCACAGGCAAGTGTAGGGTTAAGGTTAGTAGCTCAGCTGTGTTAGACACCCTTGGGCCTCTACTTGGTTTCGCGAAGGGTGAGGTGATTCAGAATGACTCACAGTGGCACACTAGCCCAAACGAGGTCGACATGTATAGAGGCCTGAAGTACATAGAAGTCTCGTGTGACGTTGTTGAGACGGAGAGCGACGTGGGTATTGATGGGAAGCGTAGCGATGTGATCACAACGTTGCCAATACCTACCGAACAGTCATTGAAAGGGTCAGTGCAACGCCATGTAGACATTGAGTCAAGGGTGAGCATTAAAAAAGGTGTTTACTCAAGTATGACGTTTCGCGTCAAACCAAATAACGACGATCTCAAAATTGGCGCGGTGTTATTGGAACTGTATATTGTGTGAATTATATGGAGCTTGGTGTGGAAACAGAGCAGGGGTTGAGAGACATTTACTATAATCCTAAGACAGGGTTCAGTGGTGTAGAGAAATTGTATCAAAGTGCGTTGGGAGACGGATTGAAAGTAACTAGAAAAACAGTGAAAGAATGGTTGACAGCGCAGGACACTTACACTAGGTACAAACCTATTGTTAGAAGACATAAGTTCCGCGCGACTTTTGTTGGATTTCTTGGTGAAGAGCTCCAAATGGACTTAGTGGACATGAGTAAGTATTCAAAACAGAATGGAGGGTATTATTGGATATTGACAGGTATTGAGATATTAAGTAGATACGCTTTTGGTATTGCGGTTTACAGAAAAGACACTAAGAACATGACTAAGGCTGTTGGAGAGCTATTGAGTGACTTTAAAGATCGGTTTGGAACCACACCTAAGTTAGCGCAATTTGACGACGGACTTGAGTTCTATAACGTTGGTGTTAAAAGTTTGCTGAAAGAACATGGTGTTGGGTATTTCAGCACTAAGAGCGATAAAAAAGCTGCTGTTGTTGAGCGTTTTAATAGAAGTCTCAAGAGCGTTATGTGGAAGTACTTTTATACCCGTGGAACGTACAAATGGATTGACGTTCTTGACCAGTTTGTGAGCAATTACAATGGCAATGTGAATCGAAGCATTATGATGAAACCGAAGGATGTCAATAAGTCAAATGAGGGTGAAGTGTGGACCACTTTGTTTGGTCATCATTTTGCAGACACCCCATTGCCAAAGTTTAGAGTTGGCGAGTCAGTGAGAATTAGTAAGTACAAGAGTGTGTTCACAAAGGGCTATGAAGCCAACTTCACTGAAGAGCTGTTTAAAGTGGTGAAGGTTACTCGTGGCGATCCGAATGTGTACGAAATTGAGGACGTGAGCGGTGAACAGATTATTGGTAAATTTTACGAACAGGAATTATCGCTGGTCAATAAGAAACATGGCGACGATGTGTACAGAGTTGAAAAGGTGTTGAAAAGAAAGAAAGTCAGAGGGAAGAAGATGGCGCTGGTCAAATGGTTGGGTTATGAGAGCAAACATAATTCGTGGATACCAGAAAGCGATATTCAAAATGTGAGCTAGTGTAATATGGCTGAAGGCGGCTTCGACGACCTCGAGACGGAGGGCTCTAATGAATACAAAGATCTCACTGACGATGAACTAGAGTATAGTTACGAAAAAGCCATTCAAGAGCGCAAGCTAATTGGGGGTGATCCAAACGCCTCAATGTTTAGGATAACTAGACTAACTAAAGTGATGGGTGGACTAAAAGTCGAGCGTAATAGAAGACTTCGTCAACGTATGTGGAGGTTTTTTAGTGATCCCACAACGCGGACTAATGACAACGTAAAAGACCGTGAAGAAGACGCGAGGAGTATGCCATTGTTAGACACCACACCCACAGAGCACGAGTCGATACCTGGACTAACACCAAATGAGAACCGTGAATTGAATGGTGCGCTCAACCCAAGTGTGGTGCCTGAATCAAGAACAGGTGACACTGGTGCACTACAAATAGAAGCGGATCACTATCAAGAAGCGATAGGCGAAACGAATGAAAGAATAGCAGAGCTCGCAGTAAAAGACCTCACGGTTGAGGAGCACGAAGAGTTCATCAGTCTAGCTGAAAGAACGATTGGACTTGAAGAGGCTAGAGACACAACTATCGAACAGCGAGAAATGGAGGAAGTTAGAGAGCAACAGGAAGTCGATATTGACAGGTTGCAGAAGTTCAAGAAATGGGCTAGAGAAAATATGGTTGGGTTTAGTGCTTTAGCGATTGCAATAGCTGCGATTATAACAACTATTATTATCGCTGGGAGGTCTAATGTTATGAGAGGCGCTATGGTCACGAGGTCGTTTGCGCAGGCTGTTAAAAATGCGATAACGAAGATGGGTCCATGGGCTGTTGGATTGGCGAACTTAGTTTATGACGCGCTGGTGACAGGCGCAAAGGGCCTCGCTTGGTTAGCTCAAAATCTGTGGGTGTTTGCGGTGACATTCGCGTGGCTTGCGTACAATTATTTAAACTAAAAGCAAACGCGACTTATGAGTGTCAGAAAGCGACATTCAAAATGCAGGCTAATGTAATATGGCTGAAGGTGGGGAAGGTTACGACGACCTTGAGATGGAGGACTTCGATAAGTACAAAGACATGAGTGTTGAGCAACTAGAAGGAGAGCTCACCAAGACTGATGAGTGGATCAGCAAGACAACCCTCGAGCACAACACGAGTGAGATGTCGAGAGACGTTCGTGTTAATTATGACAACTATCTCGACGACGCAAAAAAGATAAGAAGTGAGCTAGCTAGAAGGCGAGGTGGGAAAAAAGAGACGTCATTTATCGACACTGACGATGGTAAGACGGTGACAATAAGGGGCACCAACACAGAAGTCCCAACGTTTGGTGTCGACGATTTGCCATCGAATCCTGAGAACCAAATTTTGATAAGCTTAGAAAAGTTCATTAGTAACGAAACCGGGGTGCGGTTCAAGCTTGACGTTCACGACTCCGACGTGTTAGCGCTGCGACTCAGAACATCAACAAGCAAGAGTAACAATATGTTATTCAAACCCAGGCTCACTAACAACGAGCTTGGTAAAGAGCAAATAGTTCTCAAACGTGGGGAGGGTGGTGTTCTGCAGTACAACGAGGCTAAGGTTGCGCAACATGCAGTTGACCAATTTAAAGACTTTTTGTATAAAATCGAAGTCAGCTCGAGAGACCGCGAGGAGGCTGCGAGGAGTCAACCATTGTTGGACACCACGCGCACGAAATATGTCGACAAACCTAGACTAACACCAAACGAGAATCGCGAATTGGACGGCGCGCTCAATCCAAGTGAGAATGTGTTGCGTGAGTCAAGAATAGGTGACACTGGTGCATTGCAAATACAAGCGAACCATCTTCAAGAAGCGGTGGAACGCACAAACGAAGAAATAGCAAGGCGTGAGGGGGGTGGTGGAGAGCACACTGATCCGCGTGAAAGAGTGGTTGGACTTAGACAAACTAGAGGTAGACAGCGTGCGTTTGATGAGCTTATTGGTTTGCGTGAAAGAGTGAGTGAGCTTGGACAAGCCAAAGAAGAAGTCTTAGAGCAACGGCAAATAGAAGAGGTTAGAGAGCAACAAGAAGTCGACATTGACAGATTGCAGAAGTTCAAGAAGTGGGCTAAAGAAAATGTGGTTGGGTTGAGCGCTGTGGCAATTTCAATGGCTGGGATTATAACAACTATTATTATCGCTGGGAGATCTGCTGTTATGAGAGGCGCTATGGCCACGAGGTCATTCGCACAGGCTGTTAAGAACGCGATAATGAAGATGGGTCCATGGGCTGTTGGGTTGGCTAATTTAGTTTACAATGCGTTGACGTTGGGTGCGAAGGGTCTCGCATGGTTGGCTCAGAATCTGTGGGTACTCGCGGTGGTACTTGCGTGGTTTGCTTATGATTATTACAAGCTAAAACGGTAGCGATAAAACATATGTAAAGTATATGAACGTCACGTCAGCAGAGTTGAGTCCTGGTTTTAGACGAGCGACCATGGGTGTCATAAAAGGGGTGAGAACACAGCATGTAATCACGTTGAACCCTAATAAAGTCAGTCCTGGCGAGGAACTCTACATTGACATACCGAAGCTCAAGGTTAGTAGCTGTTTGGTGCCTGGATCGTTGGGTCTAGTGTTCGACTTTAAGAACGCGAACGCCAAAAGCTGGTTCTTGAACAATGTGAGCAAGTTGTTGGTTGAGAAACTTGTTGTGAGACTAGCTGGAGAAGCTGTGTATGACAACAGTGGGGAAAATTACACTGGTGTTTATCGTGACCTTTGGGAGAGTGTCACTGCGCGAGACCAAATGATTGACTATGGTATTGGTGGTGAGAACTTGAGAAAGCTAATTTCTAAGGATGACAGTGGTGCGACGAGTGGGAACGTTGCTAAAGTTAGTGACGCGTTAATGTTTGGTGTGATTGGGACGAAGCAGCGGATAAAGCTCGGCAAGATCATGAATGACCACGGGTTGTACGCTCCTTTTAGCATGAATAACAACTTGCAGTATGTGATCACACTTCCGAAGGCCACAGACATCATGGTGGCGCAATCCGGTAGCGCTGTGGGTGGATACACTCTGGAGAACCTCGAGCTTGAGTATGAGACGATTGATAACCAGGAGCTCGCTGACGAAATAGCGTCGGGCTATGCAAGTGGTCGTAGTTTGTCATATGAGCACATCACGTTGATGAAAACCACCGAATGGGACAAAGGCACGACCATTGTGAATGAAAACATTAATCTTCCAAGAAAAAGCATGAAGGCGATTGTGTTGCTATTCACGAATAAGGTGCGAACAGACAGCGAGGAGTTTCTTTACCCAAATATTGATAGTGTTAGAGTCACAATTGAAGGTGTGCCAAATAGTGTGTACTCACAAGGCATCCCAAAGTCGAAGTTCTATGCAGAAGCGAAACGATTGTTTGGGTTGGGTGAAGAACACGCTCAGTTCATGACCATACAGAAGTTCTATAAAGATGGCTTCGCGTTGGTCATCGACTTGAGGAGCGTTCAAGATAATTACAACGTCGCCACTGGTAAAAAAATTGTGAACACACAATCTGGCGTGCTTCTTGAAATCACTAAAAAAGTGACGACTGCGAATGTCATGTGCAGGGTGTTTGTGATGAGTGACGGGTTGGTCAACTTCATGAACAATGGGTTGCAGTCAATCCAGTATTAAATCAAACGTGAGTTAATGGAGACTCCGTTTAATATGTTAATTGTTGGTATGACAGCCTGTGGCAAGACGCATTATTTGCTGGAAACATTGGAATCTGAGTACTTTAGTAAATTTGACTACATTGTGTTGATTTGTCCTACTTTCGAGTGGAACAAAGCGTACCAAGATTGGAAATATGTGCGCGACCCCGACGTGCTAGCGATAGACTGCGCGCAAGACAGTGTCGACGCTGTTCTCAAGTGTGTAACAAATGTTTTTAAAGGCACTAACACTCTGATTGTGTTGGACGACTGTGCGAGCTCTCAAGACGTCAAGAATAGGACTAGTCAATTGGTCAACTTGGCTTTTAGTGCGCGACATTTTATGTTGAGCGTTATTGTCATCACACAACAACTGACGTCGATCGCAAAACCGTACAGAGAAAATATTAGTAAGCTCGTTTGCTTCTACTGCCCAAGTAGGAGTGATATGAAGGTCGTTATCGACGATTACCTTGGAAACATTAGCAGAGAAAAATCGTCGGCGATTGTGACCGCATTAAAAAATAATAAGTACGCTAGACTCGAAATCTCACTGCGCTACCCGTACAGTCACGAAGTTGTTATTCCGCAATAAAATATGAGTATAAGTAATAGCGTGATGGTGAAACGCAAAAGTGAGGAAAATCCTACGATTGAGGAATTAGTTGAGGAGACTGACGACACCTCAACTGTGGAAGACAACGTCGACGTTAGGAGATCCGAACTTATTAGACTGTCCGGTGACGGTGTGGTAAGTCAGTCCGAAGCGTACATTAAAAAAGCGTCCGCAAAAGTTATTGATAAGATATGGCGCCAATATGAGTTGAAGAGAATGGAAATCGCAAACGCTTTTCTCACCGACTTGCTAATCAGCAAATTCGCTAGCTTACTGGATGGGTTGAACGCTATTGAAAATCCTGACGAACTAAATGACGAGTTGCAGAAAGACCCGCTATTAAAGAAAGACGTTGAGAGCATTGTCGCGATTGTGACACCGTACGTGCCTTTCTTGGGCTTGTTGTCGGGAGGAATCACAACGTCGAAATACGTGTACGACCACCACTTCAAGAAAGAAACGGTAGACGACGCTGAAAATAGCGAGCGAGTGGACTAATCTACATACTAACAGGTGGCTATTTGTGATCTCGCAAAACAAACGCTAAAAGGTAGCAAAACGGGCGACTACTTTGAGATCTGCCATTGAGGGAGAGACAATCCGGCCCCTAAGCCGTTCGTGGATTATCCCTTGCAAATCTCACTATGAGTGCCCTGCTTGAGAATCTGATGTCACACCGGTCTGCTTTTTCTAGGATCGATGCAAGCTACCTTTTTGGGCACGCCCTCAAGCTTTCGCCGTATTTTATTGTGACACCTTGAGGACTTACTTCTCGCCTCTATAGTTATTTTTTCTCACATCATGGATGCTTATAACCTGGTGTCATATCGGTCTGCTTTTTTCTAGGATCGATACCTTAGGTTTAATGCTATTATGCACGTCCTCAAGCTTTCGCCGTATTTTACTATGACATCCTCAACCTCGTCAAGCTTGTGGGTGTGACCGGACTGGGAAGAGCGCTCTGATCGTGAGCACGAAATCTATCCCGCAGGCCGCCACACCCACAGTCAATTCACTGTCATTTTAGAGTATTTAAGCGAATAAACATGACGGGTGACCATTTCGCTATCCATTTGGATAAACATCACCACTAGAGTCAAAATCTAGTGGTTTTTTTTTCGCGCGTGAATTGAGACAACAGCAGAACGCGTCGGTTGAAATGACACTCTCTATTTTTTAATATGTGGGAGTGAGCTCGTACCACATTTTATTTTTTTAACACGCGAAAATGTTGAAATGACACTTTCTATTTTTTCCTAAATGTAATTTGACATAAATTTGTGAGAATTTTGAAACGACGCTCTCTATTTTTTTAAATATGGCTGAAATGGTGTCAAATTTAGCGAGAGTCGCTATTTAGTATAAATTTGGTATTGTTTCGCTAATCTCGCATGTGTTTGACATCAATTTAGTAGAAAACGTGTGAGGGGTGTCTAGATTGACTAACGATCGTTGTAGTAGTATAGCAAGTAGGGCTGCGAGCTTATTCGATGTTAATCGTAAATATAAATACCAAAACATCACCAAATTTGTCGAGTCGTGACTTGGCAAAATTTGGTGATGTTTTGGTATTTATATTCACGGTTGAGGTCGATTGAGCTCGCAGCCCTACTTGCTATACTACTCAGGTATTCTTTGACTATCTTTTGTGATTTAAACTACTGAAAATCCGTCAAAAACGACAAAATCTGCGCGAAGAATCACGTCAGCTTATGCTTTATTGAGTTATAATGCACGGTTTTTGAGGTTGAATTTCCATATAAAATCCCCAAATGACGTCACATAGACTATCGGTAGTAAAAGTCGGTATTTATCAGCTGTTATTTCTAAAATAAAACATTATCGTAAGAGTTAGGGTTAGTATATATTAGGTGGAGGGTTAGGGTTAGGATTAGGGTAAGGTTTGGGTTAGGCACTATGTTTTAAATTTGGGGATATTTATATGGAAATCGAGCCGTTTTTGAGCTCAGTAACCAATCAGATAGCGTGTTCTCGCTCATTTACTTCCGGTTATTTTATAAATATATATATATATATATATATATATATATATATATATATATATATATATATATATATATATAATTTTATTTTATTTTATTTTTATTTATTTATTTATTTGAGCGGAGCATGATAGGACCAACTTAATATTATAAGTAAGTAAAAAGTCGTTTTGGGTGATCCGCGCGTGAATCGGACAATATTTTGGCAATGTTGTGAAGGGCGGCGAGTGGTAATATGACGAACTATATAGGTTTTTACGAGGGGTATACACGTTTGCGTAATATAATAGGTACGTGTGTTATGTATTTAGACTCGCTAATTCCAAATCTGTTTTCACAATTGAAAACGGTTAAATGTTGATCGAGATAACGTTCAAAATAATATACGACGAGGCGGCTGGCTCATTGCCGAATAATTTCTAAGTACATAAACCGTTTTTACGAAGGGTATGTACGTTCTCGTAATATAATAGACACGTATGTTATGTATTTAGACTCGGTAATTCCAAAACTGTTTTCATAATTGAAATAGAGTAAATATTGGCCGAGATAACTTTCAAAATCTACGTACGACGAACCGGCCTTGGGATTTGTTATCGACAGACGCGGTCTGGGCACTGGGGACCATGGATGGGGTAAAGAAACTCTAGGGGTGGGGTGGGGTGGGGGATAGTGGTAGAATAGGCGAGCGAGGGGATTATATCAATAGTTAACAAAGTAATGAGGTAAACGAGCGGCGCGATTAATTTTAGACCAAGATCCACGAACACCATGTATTGGGTTATTTTGCGAGCTCAGATGGATTCCAGTTCCAAATATTATTAAGATGAGAAAAACACTGCTAACCTTTAATTGTCTGAAAACATGCCAACCCGGGGATTTAAGAAATGTATTCACCTTTTGCCGCGAAGCGTCCACAGCTAATACAAGGTCATCTCAAACTGATTTGAGGCTCCCTTTGGTTAAAACATAGCTGCAATCAATTTCAAAAGTCGTTGGGACACCTGAGATTTTCTAACATATACTTCATCTACATCATCTATTTGACAATGGGGCTACTTTCCCTCCCTCCCCCTCTGGCGAAACAGGTTATCATTTCGACGAAATTCGCAGTAGATATGGGCATATGGCATACAACATTGAGCAGGGGCCCGGGGGAGCACAAAAAAGAGGAAATGAGTCATAAACCTTGCGAGTGTCTCAACACTTTTGAAAATGATTGTAGCTAAATCTAAGTTATCCCAACCTCGTACCCAGGGCATTTTGCCTCCACGGCGGAAGGTCGGCGAAAATGGCCCTGGGATCGGCTGGTCCATGCGATTGGCTTGTCATAAAACTCAATTAATTCAGCCGAGAATAATTTATTCATCTAAATCTGAATGCTGTCTTCAAAATTTACAGCAAATTAGAAGTGATAGCTTTTGCTAAATTGGATATATGCTTCTTCATACCTTTTGTAAGAGATAACCATGGAGGTATGGTGGATTATTAAGCTTGTTAGCTGCTTTTATGCCGATGAATGCTGACATGAACAACTCTGAAGATAATTGAATATTTCTCAATTACTCATGTCAACAAAGTAGACAAAGGCAATGGAACAAAGACCACAATAATTATCATATCTAAACACCCAGAAATTCTGGGTGTCATGTGACCAGCCGATCCCAGGGCCATTTTCGCCGACCTTCCACCGTGGAGGCAAAATGCCCTGGGAACGAGGTTGAAGTTATCCTATAGTGGTGCAAGTCTTTTCAATTCATTACCTAATGATTTCATAGGCGTACCTGACCAGTCAAGGTTAAAGCATAATTTTATTTCCGTTTACCTCAAACTGGATGTAGTTTTCTTTAATTAATTTCAGTATTATGTGCAAAATTCAGATTCAAGACCCAGAGTTATCTGTCAGTGTCAGACTCACTCTCGCACCGACTTGATGAAGAATCATGGGTGGGGAATTTGAACCGGAAGTCTAGAATTCGCGCGTTTTCGGGTAGACTTGCTCCAAGTCTCTCTCTTTGTCGTCCCACGATATGCACGGTCTGCGGTATCCCCGGAAAGCGGAAGTGCGACAACTACCGCTTTCCGGGGATACCGCAGACCGTGCATATCGTGGGACGACAAAGAGAGAGACTTGGAGCAAGTCTAGTTTTCGGGTGGAATAGGAGCTCGCGGTCAATCTCGTTCCCAGAGCCTTCGCCTGCTCGCGCTCTAACTAAAGCTTTGTCACGGCCACCATTTTCTTTACAATGGCGGCGGAATCAGTTGAACGATTGTTATTGTTAGATTTTAAAAGGAAAGATTCCGCTTTCGTCAAGGACTGGTTTGTCAAAAATGGAATGGAATGGATTTTCTGTAATTTGGCCATGGGGTCGGGCATTTGCCAGTTTAATTTCTTGCTACAGTAGGGCTAGTAGGGCATTTGAACACATTTTCGCCCAGGGGGATGGGAATTTGAACGACCAAATGTTCAAAAGTTCAAATTCCCGGGGGGGGATGGTGAAGTTTCGAATTGATCGGTACATGAGCTCCCCCCATTTCCTGCACCTCGTGACGGCACGGTTCCCTTGGTTATTGTTATTGTATAACCTCATATATTAAATATTTATTGACCAAACGCCCGAGGTCAAAATGTTCCTCCCCGCGAAATGATCAAGGGTAGGATAATTACTGTTGATGATCAAGTTAATAAGGTTTTTATAATACGGATCTTTTAAATTTCTCATATTTCCTCATTTTTTTCGCAGTTTTTTTAAACTTTTCAGTTGTTTTGTAATGATCGGTCTTTGCTGCTTTGTAAAGACTCGCCGCTCAGCAACTGAGCAACCAATCAGTTTGCAGAAAAGTTCCGTTAAGACCGCTCACGAGTCATGCAAGCGATATGATCATCATGTCCAATTAATGGCGCATTAAAGAGACGGTCTTAATGTGCTGTGCCCTATACTTACACTATACGTTATTTAAATTCACAACAAAACGCATCGAAATGAGACGAGCGATGCTTCATAAATAGTGTTTTGTGTGCAATAAGTTGATCTAAACAATACGAATATAGGAATATTAATTAATTATAAAGGTGATTATTACTGTAATCTTCACACCGCCGAACCAGCTGCTCAATCAGTCAATAACATGGAATATTACCGATTTCAACAAATTCAATTGCTTCCTTGAACTTGGTATAGATTCAGTGTGCTAATATGCCCTCGTAAAACAAGGAAATCAATATCGAGTGTAAAGTCACAGACATTATATAGTGTTTCATGAGACATCAGACACTCCCCTCCCTTCCGCCTACGAAGTTCTGACCATCTGTCTTATCAACGCTTTCGCATTTCGTGTTGTGACAGACGTATATAACCGATGAAGTATAACCGGGTCTGGTTTTGTAATCTTCCTCAGTCGTTCGCAATCTTCAGCGGAAATTAGTGCAAGTTTTTCTGCTCTGAAAACCAAACGCGTAGCGAGAACATTGCGATCAGAATTCTATACTGTATATTTTTTGTAGTGTACAGGTCAGAAAACTGAATCATGCAGTTCTGTGTCATGGCTGTCAATCTGCTTCGCTGTCATTGCGCTGGAGTCACGCGGCGAGCTGTCAGGAAGGGCTACGAAGTAAACAATAAGCGATTTCTGTTGTGCCCGTACTCTCTGCGCAAAACAGATAATCTTGCCTGACCTAACTTCCCACTACCCACCAGGGATTGTAACGGTGTCACGTTTAAAAATCAATGTTGTGCAAACGCCTCGCCAATGGCAACGCCGTTTCTATTTTTGTCTTACCCCTCCCATCAATCCAATGAAATATTCTAATCAAATATTAAATGCTTTTAAAAGGTGTTTGATTTTGGCAAATTGAACGTGCGTCGAGCGTGTGGAAGGAACTATTGTTGGTGTGTGTGGCTGAGGTATAGCTGAATCCCGACTAGTTCGTTCGTCCTACGTTTGCCTGTAAGAAACCCTTAAAGAAGAGCTTAAGGAAGGCTTCGTCTCTACTCTTTGAGGTACGTTTAGTTTGTTTTTCCTGAAATTGTGGGCAGCTGTGAACATTCTCTTTGTGAACCTTGACCGACTGCATCTGTTGTAGCTTATATGCTATGCCAACTTCTCCGTTACCTGCTAGTCTGTCGACTGCTCCAAACTCAACGCCATCCACTGCATGTATATACAACACACAATCACTGTAAAAATGCTTGTTTACTAAATTCATAACCGACTGAGAAAAACATGTTTTCATAATAGAGTTACGCGTATATTTACCACATGCAAGTCGGTATAATTGAAATCAACCTCGAAGAAAATCCATTTGAACTAAACATCTTTGAATCGCATACGATTATACATTGCTGGTATAGATAAGTAACCTTATTAATAAATCTTATTAATGTATCGGTACACCGCTTTGCAGTGGTCTTAGTGTTTGGTTTACAGCATAGCCTCTGTGCAGAATCCATCACTTCAAATAGCTCTGATTCTGAAAAATAGTGATAAACATTAAAATAAAAATATTTAGGTTAATATGTGGGTTAATAGACACAACTTTTTGATGTTCCGACTGTATCATGTTTATTCAATTGCCAGCCGGAATTTGACGTTTATCGCAGGCGGTCAGAATAATCATTTATAAACAAGCAATTTTCATCACACGCGATGTTCAATGGCGTGGTCCACTAGAATTGCATCGTCGTTTTTTGTGAATCTGTTCAGTCAGACGTAAATAATTGAAGTTTATATAAACATCTTGGAGCCTAGCTGAAGTGGTGTAGTTTCATTGAAGCCGTCATGGTGTAAGTGTTACAAGGTAATATGGTTTTAAACTACCACTAATACACGCTGCGCGTAATTTACTGGAAATATTGTAAGTGTAGCCCACGCCTGTCGGGAAAATTAGTTTAAAAAGATTTTTGAATATCCAGTCACATTGTGGCTTGAAAGAAACTTCTGAAAGATATTATAAACCGCAATATTGAAAGAATATACCACATTTCAATTTGTGGCTACACCACTGTGTGATTTTATAGATTAACAGCGAAGCTTTTGTCTGTCGCGGGGAGTCCAACTCCTCGGTCGACTTCGTCTCGGTAAATTTAACCCAATCTTTCGCTATCTCAATTTAGAAAAGAAAGGAAATCGAAGCAGCATGTTTTATTTCAATAACTCTAGTTTAAAAGTCCGACATAGTATACCAATTAACTAACAACACCAGCAAACAAAGAATTCAAAATTCGTGAGTCATTTGTATATTGAGTTAAACCTCTTATTTACTATGGTTACACCATGGGTAGGATTCGTAGGAAACTAGCTGACGTCAGCGTCGCGTGAAAACCTAGTTGAAAATCGTGATGTCACAAAATCTCCATAAATCGCAACTTTTAGCAATAATACAGCTAAAAATGATAGTCAAACTACCAAAAAATACTACAATACCAATTTACGATGGAATATCCGACTACCATTACTCATTTTAGGCGAAAAGTTCCAACTTTAGACGGTGAAAAACGCGTCGCAAATTTCAACTAAAACAACGGTAGTTTTTGCGACGCCAGTTTCTTCACAACAAAAAGAAAACAGCTGAAACAAAGACGAACTGCAACAATTACCTTGAGACGATGACAATTTTTTGAATACCTGAATACGAAAATATGGAGAATCAGCAAAATCTGCATATCGTGACATCTTCGTGATATCACGATTTTCAACTAGGTTTTCATCAACTGGTGCCTTAACCAATCAGCACGCTGGAAACGTCACACGTGATCTTAGTTTCCTATCCAGTCTTTCTACTATCCATCGTTACACGTAGCCTTTAATTTTACTGTAACTCGCGTCGTAAAAAACAAAAACTTCAATGTCACACGTAATATTTTTCTTTAAACTTATGTGACACAAAAATGTTGCGAATTATAAACTACAATGCAACATGGAGAACGACAACGAATGCTATGATCAAACTTGAAAAACGTTTGCAATTGTTGGAACACCCCAACAGAAAAGGGAAACGCTCAAAATGTTCGTGCAACACATATTACTATGTATTCATAGTTGACCTTTAGTTTTCTTACGCACATTCCAAATTTGTTATTTCAAAGGGTGCTTAATTTCTCAACAAACTTCTGAGATTCTGTTGCTGTTATGGACTCCAAAGTTGCTGTTGTAATTCTTCTGAGCTCCTTCGTTCTTATCCAAGGCCGGCAACCGGAATATGTTCTTCGTCAACCTGGAAATTTTATAATCGGGCAACTCCTCTCGTTGCACAAGGCCGATTATGTCTCGTCGAAATGTGGCAACTTAAATCTTGCAAAAATCATCCAAGTTGAAGCTTTGGTGTATAGCGCAAAACAAATTAACACTGAAAATTCCCACCTCCGTCTTGGTTACGACGTCATCGACGTATGTGCAGTCTCTGTCTCCGACATCCAAGGTCAATTAGATTCCGCGACTTCGACGTGGTTTGAGAAAGATGGAAATATTTCGCGCGTCCCAGTCGCCATAATCACGGACCTCGATGACGAAAGCGATTACATGTCGGTGGCTACGAAAGTGCGAAAGTTTACCCAGCGTGCCAAGAACAGTGAAACTAGCCTTCCGTTAATCAGTGTGAAAATTCGTCCGCGTATTTGGCGAAATACCTACTCCTTGAGCCCCCAACAAAAGACACGTCATAGAGCCATCCTCGAGTTGGTAAAGCACTTCCGGTGGAATATTTTGGATGTTATTGTACAAGGAAACAACCACGAATTCCACGACTTTAAAAAGTTGACCGAAGACAACGACGTTTGTCTTCTTAACAAGCTGTTGGTGTCGAAAACGTACACAGTCAAAGATACTAGATGGCTACGAGAGGGCAAGAGTAACGCTTCGGTGGTGGTCGTTTTCGCGTCGCAGCTTCCTCGGCTCATGGCGGAACTCGACAGTTACGCTTCGCGCTCCCGAAACTTTATACTCGGTTCCGAGTTGGCGGGAACTCGGGCCCGCTGGGAAGGCAACCTGGAAGGCGTACTTGGAATTCAAAGGGATTTCGGTGACCTAACAGATTTTGAAAAACATTTGGCGTCATCGAAACTTCTGAAGACTTGGGTGAATAAAACAATTTGTTTGGGTGTCAGTAGTTGGAAAAACTGTGATATTCCTGGTCGTATGAAGGAAGCTATCATGAGTTCAAGCTGGCATGGTTCTTCCATCATTGATGCGGTCTACGCCGTAGTGCAAGCTCGGAATGCGTCAGGTGGTCGATTACCCAAGACAGGCCTCGCGGGCATTGAGACGACCAGTCCTACGGGACGTATCGTTAGCTACGACAAGAACGAAAATCTCGATCAAGTAAGATACAAAGTCCTGAATTTCCAGAAACGTACGTCTAATGTGAAAGCCGTGAAAATTGGAGAAATTGAAGTATCGACGGGCAAGGCCGAGCTGTCTATCGACAGTAAAGCCCATGTCCAGTGGAGAAGTTCAAAGCGACCACGGTCACGATGTTCAACGGATTGCCCGCCCGGAACTCGTCAAAAACCCTGGGACGAGTCGTCTGCGAATTGTTGCTGGGATTGCATCCACTGTGAACTCGGCACGGTATCCTCGTTCCATAATTCCTCGCGGTGTGTCAAATGCCCGCCAGGGTCGAAGCCGACGGCGGATCAGACCAAATGTCAGCCGCCTTACTTCGATTACTTAAGGTGGCACGAACCTTTTAGTCTCATCATGATCTTTTTTCTTGCCTTTACAATCTTCTTCCTCGTCTATGCCGTGAACCTTTACGTGAAGAAAGCCAACACGCCCGTTTTCACGAGATCCAAGTGCGCCTCCCTGCCTCTCCTACTGTCCCTATTTGTCACCTTTTTCCTTCCCGTCCTCTTGCTCATGAAGCCGACGAGGACCTCCTGCGGTGCCTTCAACGCCATTTTCGTCTTTTCGCTGGGAACTCCGCTGACCTTCCTGATCGCTAGAAGCCACATCGTCCACAACTACTGCTACACCGAGGCTGGCCAACTGAAACGCAAGTGGTTTTGTTTTAATCCTCAGACAGCAATTAACTTCGCCTTAATCACACTTCAACTGATCGTCGTGGTGATCCAGCTCCATGTTGCCCCCGTCAAAGTCCTCTCTTTCGACACAGCCGAACTGGATGTGGAATACCTCGAGTGTTCGTCCCATTCTAAGCCCGAATTTCTGCCCTTGATCTTTTTCATACTCCTCCTCGTCATGGCCTTCAATATTCTTCACATGAACGAGATCTCATCACCGGCGAACTTCAATGAAGTCAAGTTTGTATCCCTGGCTATGTTTTCCCTCTGCTCCATTCTCTTTGTCTACTTCGTTGCGGTTTTCGGTGTCAATGGCAAGAAAAAGATCATGATAATATGTGCCATGTCCTACCTCATCGGGCTCAACTATTTCGCCGCTATCTTTTTGCCGAAAATGTATCTCATCCTCTTCCGACCGGAGGAAAATCTGCGGGACGAGTCTCCCCTATTGCGAGACGATGACGAGAATGGGAGGCCAGTGCGCATGATCGAGCTCGGGCACGCGGAATCTCCCTTGCCAGGACTACGGTCGGGTCAATATGAGCGTACGGAGGTTTAGGAGTTACCGTGTGTTCACGTGTGTGTTCACGTGATAATGTGGCCACGTGCATGATTAAACCGTAAGCCCCACGATATGTTATCCTCACAATTGTCATCCTGGAGTATCTGATTCAATTACTATATTGCAATAATCAAGGCTAGCCCACTGAACTCTAGATTATAACTGGAATACTAACTGAAGCCGAATATGGTGGATATTGGACGTCATGAGTTTTTTCAGGCCCCTACGCGGTCAAGAAAACTGTAACTGACATCCAAGTTGTCCGCGTAGAGCCTGAAACTGACGTCCATAATGTCTCCATGACGACCATGTTTGCTTCCAATTATATAGAGTAAGGATTTTAATTTAAAAAATACAAAATGGCCACCCGTGTTTATTAGAAATTAGGAGTAATTCATTCTATGAATATAAAGAGTCATGGGTGTAATTTTATCGCGTTTGCGGGAAGTATAAGGTGTAGATCTACGAGAGTTCCTAATAAACCTCTTAACAATATTGAGTTTCGTCGTCGTTGTTAGGTCGTGGCCATCAGCGACGCATTTGGAAAATTAAAGTTTGTTTTTAGTGATGAAGTTCGTTGAACAACTTTAGGAATTTCCTCAACGAACATGTATTGAGGTTTCTCAACCTCATTAATAATTTCATTCAGCCAATTCAAGTTACGCATTTCGACACGTGCATGAGATTTGATACCTGTGTTTTGATGAGGATGAATCTTGATGTCCAATTGGAAGGCGTATCAAGATCACTAAAGATCTTGATACGCTTCGTGATTGGACATCAAGATTCATCCTAGTCAAAACACAGAGATAAAACATCATTTGCATTATTATAAAAACTTTACAATCTCCTATAGCGATAAAACTAAGGCACCGTGCTTCTCCTTTTTCAGTCGAAACCTTTAAATTGCTCTACCGAATGCCTCTATAAGTTGCTTACATGTGTGTCCTGCCAAATATTGAAATGAATGGTAGCTTTTGGCCGTTTAAAAGCGATATTAAAGAGTGCGTGTCAGGGGGCCATTTTATGGGACGCCTATTTCAGTTCACAAACGAATCCGTCGATATTTGATCAATCCTTCTTATAAATTATCCATTTTCAAGTTTTCTAAGAAGTAAATATACCTGAGTGATCAATTATTGTGATATTTTTCGTAAAATTGATCATTTACTATAGTAATCTTTTCGATACATAGAAGCTGCTACGAGCGCTTCGCCTCCGAAGCGTGGAAGGCCGGGTTATGCTGCTGAAACAGCGCGAATAAGTTTGCGAATGGAAGTGTTTGATGAGCGACTAGTAAAGAAATATATTTTGTTTCTTCTGATGTTTTGTTCATTTGAATTTGCAAAGATTCAGGAACTAAAGCCATCCGGGCCAGCTTGTTCGTCAGAAACGGCGTTGCGCGCGGCCCGCGGTGGTTCACAAACAAGCGAACCGCAACTGTTCAAAAACTTCATAACGCCCCGAAGTCAGGATCGGACTCCAATTTCAACATTTCCAAATAAATCTAGAGTTCACATGCAAATTATAGTCCTAACGATGCGATGCACTGCAATCAATTCGTATGAAAACAAAAACACAAGCGCGCAAAGCACTACCCTGACACTCACTCTTTAAGCCAAACCTAAATATT